>JAYESD010000005.1:177490454-178197885 GCA_036927565.1 Tuctoria greenei
TTCTTCAAATCGCCATCGGTCTTCAGTCGGCTCTGGCGGAGACCCAACTCTATCGCGGCACGACGAGGCAAGAGAGGAAAAGCAAGCAAAAGTTTGGAAGGTTTGAGCGCAAGTTCGAATGAAAGGTGTAAAGAACCTCAAACGGTGCGTGCTTTCGTTCTTAAGTAAGCCCCCACAACGCTTGGATGAAAACTGCAGAGGAGCCGACGATACCAGTCAGAAACTTCACCCTGCCAATGACAAGGGGGCCCGGGGCCACCCCGATGATCAAGTCGAGGTCCTTACCCCAGGCGAACTGTTGTCATCATGAAAGGCGGGAAACCCGAAGGCGGCGACCTGACAGGACGTGCGGAACCGATACGATTTTTGTATTGGGAACCGGCGGCCTTCAATTGCGTGAGATCTGCACGCTGACATCTCACCTGCCGCCTCCAGGATATGCCACGCGACGGAGGTTTAACTGCGAACTATCGCCAACGGCACGTCTGAAGACCCTTGAAGACACGGCACAAAAACCGAAGAATGGACCCACCTCCGGCGGAATGACTTCATCCAAAAGGTCTCTCTCGCAGGTGGGCCTAGGGAGCCACTGTCGGTACCCTACGTACCAGATACCCCTTGAGATTGCAAAGATCACAAGGAAACTCCATCTACTAGATTTGAAGACCTCCGAAAGCCCCACATGTTAGGTGTAACCGGACCTGCTTCCCCGACATGGTTAGTCCCAGTGCCGCCACGTGTATCATAAGACCGGAGCTATCGCCCACACATGGGAAAGCTCCGGACTAGATACCAGTATGGCATCCCCGGACCTAACCCCAGACAGAGGGAAGTTCTAGTGCCGACACGTGTCCAACAGCACCGGACCTACCCGTCCACGACGGTAAGCTCTGGAGCTGCCATGTGGCAGAACCTCCAGACCTTCAGGGAGCAATCAAAGAGTTCAAGACCCGATTAAGTGTCATTAATGCCATATTAATGACACACGATCGGATGGCCCTTAATATCGGTAACGGCACTGTTAAGGCCCGTTATCGGGCTATTAAGGGTCATTAACCTCATTAATTGTGTATCAAACATGTGTAACCGCCGGGGCCACATGATGGGCCAGGCTAATGGTATAACAACCAGTCCTTGTACTATAAAAGGACTGGTCGACGATACACAAGGGAAGGTCCAGACCACTTCAGGACTCCCAGACCTAGACGAGCTTCTTCTAGACTTACACACTCAATACAACACCAACACACCTCGTGGAGTAGGGTATTACGCTCAGGCGGCCCGAACCATGTAAATCTTTGTGTCCACTTGTCCTTCACCTTCTTGAATATTTGCGCGCCCATTACCGAACTACAACTCCTCGATATACCAACGGTAGTGTCGGGAGATCTGTCGGATCCAAACACCGACAATTGTCTTCTCCTTCCATTGTTAGTAGGAAACAAAAGACAACAAAAATATGTTATCCCTATCAACTATAGTGACAATGTGAAAGGTGTAAGAAAAACAATGTCTCTCGCCCAAGCGTCTTACCACGCTCTTACAAGTGTTCTTACCGACACAGCAGGTGGTGTGGACGGTGAGATGAACCAATGAAGCGTGGGGTGATTTCAAAGGTATCTGTTATGCTCAAGAGAAAGGTGGAGCTTGGATGGCACAATATGGTGGCTAATAAGCAGAAAATCATTAACAGGTAAACAAAGTTGAATAAGTATTCAATGTAGGACACTATTGCTGGTCAACCAAGAGCTCTAGGGCCCAGCACAACACAAGGAAGTAGCAAGGCAAAAGGAAGACAAAATGATATAACCAACAATGACAGCACAAGTAGTATATGCCAATTCCTTTAATATGCATGCTCTTCACTATTTTATTTCTTTTTTGTAATATTTTTTGATATTTTTTCTTTAATAAGGAGCACGAATATATGAAGCACACAAATTTTCAGCTCAATTGGATGTAATATGCGGCCTATAGAAAACCACGGAACTTCTTTAAAATTCGTGCTGAAACTTCGGAGGCCGGATAGCCTATCTTCCGAGGGGAATTTGGGCAATCTAATTTTGCCGAACGCAGCTTTCCTATGGAAAATCAGATGCAAAATTTTGCGTAGATGAATTTGAAAAAAAATCGCCCGATTTCGAGTTTGTATGCGAAAGTTATGGCCATTTTAAGGTAGGTTGTCCGAGTTACGATTTTTTGATGTTGATTCCAACTCGGTTTGAGAACAGAACTCGCAGTCGGATATGAAAACGATCGGGAATTTGCACGGCAACTAATAGGGTGGTGTGTGATGATTCAAGGATGGGTGGCACAAAGGTTTGTCACATAATCTAGGGCTGGCGACGCTGGAGTTCACGCAAGGCGACTAGCTTGGGCAAACCGATGTACGTGGTGGATCGGTTTTATTTAGGGATTGTGGAATAGGTGTTGAAAAGCAAGAAAACAAGGACGAAACACAATAACTAGGAATAAAAACACAAAGCTAAACCAGCAACAAGACTCGACCAAATGAATGCAAACTCAACAATGCAAACTGAAAAACGAAACTGCAGACACTGTAGTTTAGGAAGCGGTAAAAACAATCTATTTTTTGTGGCGTTTCTGTGGACTCTAGGTACGAAACAAAATCGATCTAATGGAAGGAAAACAACGATACCTCACGGGCAACCTGAAAATCTGATACCAATTGATGAGGAATAGGTTTAGGCCCGATCTTCCGAAAGGTAAGTCAATTGGGGTGGAGAACTCGACGTTGATGATCCGCAGCACTCGAGCGGTTCGAGTACCCCTGCAATCACTACACCACGGCTCTGTTGGTTATCAACCATGCTGCACACGCTTGACCTCGCCAATAAGGCTAATCCCTGGAAGTGCAACCGAGAACACGAGCAAGAACGTCGAAGACACGATCTGAAATCGCGAAGTTGGGGTCTCACAAACCGTAGAACGGTGATATTATTGATCTAAGCAAAACCCACCAAATATGACCGGTGGCTGCAGTATTTAAAGGCTAGGGTTTGGCCAAAACACGAATAGATGCGTCCCTAAGGGACTCTTACGGGATACAAGGCCCAAAGGCCCGATTCGGTGGCGCAGCACCGGACAGAAATCTGGACTCGACTTGTTTCAACGATTCCCAATGACTCCGGACGAATTTTGAGGTAGGACTAAAACCATTGGAAATTTATCTTCTCCTCTTTCCGTTCATATGTAGAATGTCAAAAATGGAGTCTGTATGCCTCCTGGGTGTCCGTTTTAAGGTGGACTGCTCCTGGACTCCTAGTTGAACTCGAGTCCGAGTTGTAAACTGCTTCCATCAACTTGTGGACGTCCCAACTGGTTCTCCATGACCCCAAAGCCTCTTTCCTTCACTTGTTGATCTTCTCCATTATTCCTAATAACAATTAAATCATCACATAGCAATCTATTCTCAAACTCACATGCAAAGGAAGTTCGGAGCGAGTTCACCTGCTGATTTATTAACCGTGCTCATGCTCTTGTGATTGGTCCTTGCATTTCAATATGTGTATCCGCTGTTGTGATGTCCTCATTAGAAGCAACGTCTGTCCTCACTATGCACCACCTGATGGCTCATATTACAATCCGTATGCAGCTGCATACCACCCTGCTTATCCATCGTGACCGCAACAGCCAATGCAGCAACGCCCACCCATGCAAGCACCTCGCTTACCTATGCAGCCTGCACCGCACCCAAATGTGACTGCTTATGCTCAGAATCAGCCTCGCCCTAACTTCTCTAGCGCCACTAGGGGAAAGACTTGTTATACTTGTGGTCAAGCGGTACATTTTGCAAATCAATGCCCAAGATCAGGTCAGGGACAGATGAACAATGCTCAAGGTAGAATCCTAGGCCCAATGGAGGAGCAACTGAAGGCAACCGAGGACCATAGAATTTCGCTCGTGGCAAGGTGAACCATGTGCCCCCAAAAGAGTTAGCAAGGTGAAGATGTTGTGATTGGTATGCTTCTCGCAATATCCAAACCTGCTACCGTATTATTTGATTCCGGAGTATCCTATTCATTCACCTCATCAAAGTATGTTGCAAAGCATAGCATGCCTATATCACACTTGAAGTATACTCTGTTTGTTAAATCTCCTTGATGGGAGATGAGGACGAATATAGTAAGTCCAAAAGTAAGTATTTCCATAAGGGGGGTAGATTTTCTTGCCAACCTTATAGTCCTGAATTCGCAAGGCTTGGACATCATACTTGGAATGGATTGGTTAAGGAAGTATAACAGAGTGATTCAGTGTGCCACTCAGACAGTGCAATTGACAAACGAGGAAGGAGTCAGTATAGAATTCAAGATAGTTTAGCCGACAATTGAGAAGGCAATGGTAAATCATGCAAAAGGAGTAACTTTGGAGGATATTTTTGTTGTTCGCCAGTACCCAGAAGTGTTTCCTGAGGAATCGCCAGATATGCCACCTGACCGTGACATCGAGTTCGTCAATGATTTAATACCTAGAACTGCACATATAGCAAAGAGGCCATATAGGATGCCTCCTAAGGAACTAGAGCTCAACAAGCATATGCAATAGCAGTTAGAGAAGGGTTTTATACACCCAAGTTCGTTGCCACGGGGAGCCCCAGTGCTTTTTGTAGATAAGAAAGATGGGTCCCAAAGAATGTGTGTGGATTATCGATCTCTCAACGAGGTGACAATCAAGAATAAGTACACGTTGCCCCGTATAGAGGATTTGATCGACCAGATGAAGGGAGCCTGAATATTCTCTAAACTTGACCTTTGATCAGGATATTTCCAGATGAAGATTAGACTGTAAGACATACCCAAATCAACTTTTAGGACACGATATGGATCCTATGACTGTAGCGTTATGTCAATTGGATTGACTAATGAACCCGCGTACTTCATGTATCTTTTGAACAAGGTCTTCATGGAGTATTTGGGTAAGTTTGTGGTAGTGTTCATTGATGAAATCATGGTCTACACGAAAAGTGAAGAGGAGCACGAAGAGCATCTAAGGTTGACGTTGCAAAAATTGCGAGAGCACCAGTTGTATGCCAAGTTCAACAAGTGCCAATTTTGGCTAAGGGAGATATCGTTTCTAGGCCATGTTATCTCTAGAGGTGGAGTGTTAGTTGACCCAAGAAAGGTTAGAGATGTGCTAAAGTGGGAACTTCTGCAGAACGTGAAGGAAATAAGGAGTTTTCTTCGAATGACGGAATATTACTATCAGTTCATCAAGGACATTTCCAAGATAGCGAAGCCCATGACTGAACTGTTAATGAAGGAGAAGCCTTTCAAGTGGACTCAAGCTTGTCAAGACAATTTTGAGGAGCTTAAGAAGAGGTTAACAATAGCACCTGTGTTGGTACTGCCAGATGTGAGCAAGAGTTTTGACATCTATTGTGATGCTTCGAGGCAAGGACTTGGTTGTGTATTGATGGAAGAAGGCCGAGTAGTAGCTTATGCATCCAGGCAATTGAAAAAATATGAGCAGAATTATCCTACGCATGATTTCGAACTTGTAGCCGTAGTGCATGCGTTGAAGATTTAGAGACATTACTTTCCTGGCCATAGATGCGAGTTTTATACGGATCATAAGAGTCTCAAGTAGATATTCACACAAACCAATCAGAATTTGCGGCAACGACGATGGTTGGAGCTTATTAAGGATTATGATGTGGGAATCAAATACAATGTTGGAAAAGCCAACGTAGTGGCTGATGCTTTGAGTCAAAAAGGAGCAAGCCACCAACTCCCTGTTAGGGAATTACCATCCGAGCTATGCAAGTAATTTGAACGATTGAATCTTGGATTTCTGAATGAGATGGGAATGATGGAAGTGAATCTGACCCTAGAGCAAGAAATATGAGAGGGACAGACCAAGGATGAGGAAAACAAGGAAATTAAAGAAAGAATCCAAGAAGGGAGAGAATTAAGATTTGATGAGGATGACCATGGTACTCTATGGCTTGGGAAATGGATTGTTGTGCCTAATGTGAAGCGTCTCCGATAGTTAATATTAAAATATGCACATGACTCACTTTACACCATCCATCCCAATTGTACGAAGATGTACAAGGATCTGAGGACACGCTATTGGTGGGATCGTATGAAAAGGGACATAGCTGAATACGTAGCATTATGTGATGTGTGCCAACGAGTTAAAGCTGAACATCAAAGGCCAGCTGGACTATTGCAACCATTGAGGAATTCGGAATGGAAATGGGAAGAGGTTGGTATGGATTTCATAGTTGGGTTGCCTCGCACTTCAGCAGATTATTATTCTGTATGGGATATTGTGGATCGGTTGACCAAATCAACGCATTTCAATCCTGTCAAGACTACCTATAGTGGAGCCAAGTTGGCAGAATTGTATATGGGAAGAATAGTGTGCTTACACAGGGTACCAAAGAAAATAGTGTCTGATAGAGGTTCTCAATTTACCCCAAGGTTTTGGCAAAAACTGCACAAATCGATGGGACTCAATTGAATTTTAGTTCTCCATATCACCCTCATACTGATGGACAGATCGAGAGAACAAATCGGATTTAAGACATGCTAAGGGCTTGTGCGCTGAAGTATGGAGGATGTTGGGACAAAAGTCTGTCATATGCTGAATTCTCTTACAACAACAGCTATCAAGCAAGCTTGAAGATGTCACCATATGAAGCAATGTATGGGAAAAGGTGTAGAACACCCTTGTTTTGGAGTGAGACAGGGGAGACTCAAGTGTTTGGACCTGACGTAATCCAGGATGCCGAAAAGCAACTCCTGACAATCTGTGAAGGTTTGAGAGCTACTCAGTCAATACAAAAGGGTTACGCAGATAATAGACGAAGAAGCCTATCTTTTAATGTCGGAGGCTTCATATACCTCAAAGTGTCACCCATGCGAGGTCATAAGCAATTTAATGTCAAAGGCAAGTTGACACCTCGCTATATTGGACCATTCAAGATTCTGGACAAATGGGGACAAGTAGCATAAAGTTGGAGATGCCACCGCATCTTTCCGATGTTCATGATGTGTTTCATGTCTCTCAGCTCAAGAAGTGCTTGAGGGTTCCGGAAGAGCGAGTGCCGATGGAAGGATTGGAACTTGAGTAAAATATGACCTTTGCCGAGCAACCTCTCAAATTCTTGGACACCAAGGAAAGGGTTACAAGGAACAAGGTGATACGATGGTGCAAAGTGCAATGCAAGCATCATACAGAATCAGAAGGAACTTGGGAGCGAGAAGATGATCTCAAGAAGGAATTTCCCTATCTCTTTCCTACTACACTGAATCTCAAGGGCGAGATTCGTTTTAAAGGGGTAGGTTTGTAACAACCTCATTTTCATACATAATGCATTGCACGCATCCTGATACATGTTTAACATAAAGCAACCATAAAAGGAACCAGATTAAAATGAAATTAGGTCTATTCATGAATTTAATTCTGTCAGGGTATAGACTTGTTCGACCTCCAACCCGGACTAGTCCGATATTCCCCTTCTATTTCAGAATATTCAATTTCTTCAAAACCCGGACTTGTCTGGCACATTGCACGGACTAGTCCGGATTGAGCTTCTGATGATTTTCCGGACTTGTCCGATTTTGAGCGGACTTGTCCGATTTTGAGCGGACTTGTCGGATCTTGTCTAAATTTCAGTCCAGATCAGCCTTTCTAGCCAACCCCGGACTTGTCTGGCCCAGTATACCGGACTTGTCCGAAAACCTCTTTGTTCCAAAATAGACTTGTCCGGTCCTATTGCAGACTAGCCCGGCCTACAAAATTCAACTCGGATTATGTTTTTCTTCCACAATTTGTTATTGGGTAATTGCCTTCTTTGGGACCAAGAACTTTGAGCCCAACCTCATAGGAGCCCAAGTGGACCCCACCTCAGCCCCTACTCGTCCCCCACCAAAACCTACTTGGAATTCACCCCAAAACCTTACCTCTCCAACCCTATATAAGCCACCTAATACACCACACCCCTCCAACACCCCAAAACCCTCGCTGCCACCTTATGCCTTGTGCCGTCGTCAAGAAGGAGTCCAGAAGCAAGGAGAAGGAGGAGAAGAGGGTGGTGGATCGATAGAGCACGATCTTCACCAACTTCTCAACATCAATGTTCTTTATCATTAAATTGTCATCAACACCTCTCATCAAGCCCTAGACGTCAAGATTCAAGTGTTGCACCCCAATTCTCAATCCTTGGATCTCTAAACACACGGTACACCCTTTACATCCAAGTTTCCACGTGAATTCAACTCTAAAACCCTGTTGTCCAAAAAACCCTACTTCACAGTGCTGGACAGGGCAGACTAGGCTGACCCTGATAGCAGACTAGTCCGGTGTCTGAATCTGATTTGTGCTGAATTAACTCCAATTTGATCTAAATCAATTAAATACTTGTTCAAACTTGTTAAAAACCATTGTAACTAGTTACTAAACATTTATAGCAACTCATTAACCAGTTTTACTTCACAATTGCATTAATCATGCATATCATGGCATATTGAGTAATATATGAGCATTTATTGATTCTAATGTTTGTTTTGCATGTGTGTTGCTAGGAATAGAAGGTGATGCTGTAAAAAGTGCTTTCGAGGGTCTGTAGAACCAAAGCTTTGAAGCTTTTGATCCAAATCGAGCTCAAGAGCAAGGAAATTGTCCTTGATCATTTTGATCCAGGTTTTGAAATAATTTATTTACAAAATTTGAATGCTTGCGTCAATTAATGGGAAAAACCAATTGTAGGAGTTTACTAGTTTTGTATAACCACCCTTGTCGCTTGAACACAATGTAGAGAGTCGGGAAGGGTATTTTACACTTTTTTGCTTCGCTATACTCAATTGGTTTGGGAAACAATCATATTGCTTAATTATGAACTATTGACCACATGAATGATGAGGATTGATAATAATGACCCTTTAGCAACATGGTGCCTAGGGATCTAAGCAAGCCAGTTATGTGGAATGGGTTGGACTGTTTTGGTGGTTTTGCTTGCTTTAGATCTAAGGAACGGTTCATGGAGGGACCATCCAGGATTTATAGTGCCACCACAGGGCCAAGTATGGGTGCGTCTTAGCTGACTAATTAGTGTATTTCCATTACTATCTGGACCGTTAGGAAAGCTCGAGGAAGGGGTAGTCAGATGGGTTTGCAGTAATGGTGGGACTACCCTGGGATCAAAATGGCTCAAGAGGGGGCCCTTGGTTGGATGTGCTCAGTTGGAGACATCACCACTGGTTAAACCTTAGTGGGGTCTAAATATGCTATTAATCACTTTATAAAGGCTATTTTAAGATCTCTTGGCCACACACCTAAGGAATTGTGAGATGACATAATTGAGATTCATTAGTCATCAAAAGGTGATGAAATCACGAACTTGTGGGTAAAGCGGTACAACCTCTATAGAGTATGTTTAAAACTATCATGATAGCCGTGCTCCCGGTTATGAGCAACCTAGACCCTCACATGATTAGAGTTATGGACCTTGAACATGGTTTAACGGTTGGAATTGAATTGGGAGTTGGTATTAGTTTATTAATTGGCTTTGGTAAATGGAATTGATGAAATTGAGACATATGAGCAGTTATGAGTTGATTATGGCTTAATGTTGCTGGTATTGGTTATTTAAGCTTAAATTAACGTTAATTGGGTTATTTTGGGAAGGACCACACTTAATGATGATATAATTGCATTTTGAACTATTTTGAATGAATTTTTATGCAATTAGCCATTATTCATTATCATGTCTTGTTTAAGCTACATGTCATACTTTCCCACACATGCTGAGTACAACATGTGCTCACCCTTGCTATTTCCCCCAACAAATTCAGATGTAGGCGTGAATGTGCAGTACCAGGAGGTCTTTGAGGGGTTCTAGGCGTGCGTGTTACCGTCAAACTTTCCTGTGTAGTTTTGGAGTCTTTTGTGATGAGTTTTTCCGCTGCAGTTGTTCAGAGCTTGTATTCAAGACTATTTGGTTTGTAATAAGGTACTAATATTAGTATTATTATTCAGGACATGGTTTTATCTGTTTATCGTTTGTGAATCACTTGTGTATGTGTGTTAAACATCCTGGGCACACATATGCATGACGCTTGGTTCATTTTCAGAACCGGGTGCCACATAAGATTGGATGCAATGTTTGAATCTTGACGTCTAGGGCTTGATGAGAGGTGTTGATGACAATTTAGTGGTGAAGAATGTCGATGTCGAAAAGTTGACGAAGATTGATCTTGATTGATCCTTCTCCCTCTTCTCCTCCTCCTCCTTGCTTATGGACTTCTTGATGATGGCACAAGGCAAAAGGTGGCAGCATGGGTTTTCAAAAGAGTTGAAGAGGTGTGGGGTCGGTTGCTTATATAGGGGTGGAGCGGTAGAGTTTTGGGATGTATTCCATGTGGATTTTGCTGGGGGGCGTGTAGGGGCTGAGGTGGGGTCCACTTGGGCTCCTTTGAGGTTGGGGACGAAGTTCTTGGGCCCAAATAAGGCAATTACCCAATAAACAATCATGGAAGAAAAACAGAATCCGAGTAGAATTCTGCAGGTCGGACTAGTCTGCAATAGGACCGGACAAGTCCGTTTTGGAATAGAGAGGTTTTCGGACATGTCCGGTATACTGGGTCAGCCAAGTCAGGGGTTGGCTAGAAAGGCTGATCTGGACTGAAATGTAGAGAAAATCGGACTAGTCTGGTAAAACATTAGAAGCTCAATACAGAGTGGTCCGTGTAGTGTGCCGGACAAGTCTGGGTTCTGAAGAAACTGAATATTCTGAAACGGAAGGGGAATACCGGAATAGTCCGGGTTGGAGGTCGGACAAGTCCATACCCTGACAGACTTAAATTGCTGTTTAGACCAAAATTCGTTTTAATCTGGTTCCTTTTAAGGTGGCGTCATGTTAAACATGTATGACGATGCGTGCAATGCATTATGCATGAAAATGAGGATGTTACAAACCTACCCCCCCTTAAAATGAATCTCGCCCTCAAGATTCGACGTAGAAGGAAAGAGATAGGGAAATTCTCCCTTGAGATCCTCTTCCACCTCCCAAGTCGCTTCCGATTCTGTATGATGCTTCTATTGCACTTTACACCATCTAATCACCTTGTTACTTGTGACCCACTCCTTGGTTTCCAAAATTTTGACAGGTTGCTCAGTATAGGTTAAGTCTTCCTCAAGCTCCAAATCTTCCATTGGTACTTGCTCTTCCAGAACCCTCAAGCACTTTTTGAGTTGAAAAACATGAAACACATCATGGACATTAGAAAGATGCGCTAGCATCTCTAGCTTATATGCTACTTCTCCCCATTTGTCCAAAATCTTGAATGGTCCAATATAGCGAGATGCCAACTTGCCTTTGATGTTAAATCGCTTGTGTCCTCACATGGTTGACACTTTGAGATATACGAAGTCTCCCACGTCAAAAGATAAGCTTCTTCGTCTATTATAAGCATAACCCTTTTTGTCTTGACTGGGTAGCTCTCAAATTCTCGCAAATTGTCTTGACTTGCTTTTCAGCATCTTTGATTACATCAGGTCCAAATACTTGAGTTCCTCCTATCTCACTCCAAAACATGGGTCTTCTACACCTTCTCCCACACAATGCTTCATATGGTAACATGTTCAAGCTTGCTTGGTAACTGTTGTTATAGGAAAATTCAGCATATGACAGACTTTTGTCCCAACTTCCTCCATACTTTAGCGCACAAGCTCTTAGCATATATTCCAACATCTGATTTTTCCTCTCGGTTTGTCCATTCATTTGAGGGTGATATGAAGAACTTAATTTCAATTGAGTTCACATTGACTCGTGCAGCTTTTGCTAGAACCTTGAGGTAAATTGAGAACCTCTATCGGACACTATTTTTTGGTACCCCGTATAAGCACACTATTCTTCCCATATACAATTCTGCCATCTTGGATCCATTTTAGGTAGTCTAGACAGGAATGAAATGCGCAGATTTGGTCAACCGGTCCACAATAACCCATATAGAATCATAACATGCTGATGTGCAAGGCAAACCAACTATAAAATCCATACCAACCTCTTCCCATTTCCATTTCGGAATCTTCAACGGCTCCAATAGTCCCGCTAGCCTTTGATGTTCAGCTTTGACTCGTTGGCACACATCACATAATGCGCGTATTCAGCTGTGTCCCTTCTCATACCATCCCACCAATAGTGTGTCTTCAGATCCTTGTACATCTTTGTACAACCGGGATGGATGGAGTAAAGTGAGTCATGTGCCTCCTTTAATATTAACTATTGGAGACGCTTCTCATTAGACACAACAATCCGTTTCCCAAGCCATAGAGTACCATGGTCATCCTCATCGAATCTGAATTTTCTCCCTTCTTGGATTCTTTCTTTAATTTCCTTGATTTCCTCATCCTTGGTCTGGCATTCTCTTATTTCTTGCTCCAGTGTGACACCCGGTTCCGAAAAAGAACCAAGTGAACGCATATGTGCGCCCAGGACGTTCAACACACATACACGAGTGCATTCACAAAAGGATATACAGAAAATTACCACAGAACAAGATTAATTAACCACTTTTATTACAAAATTCAGGATATCCTCGAATACAAGCTCTAATAAATAATAATGACAAGTTAGAACTAATGCAGCAGAAATAAACTAAATTGAGCAAACTAAGCAGTTAAGCAAGATAAGCATAAGGGTATATGGCGCGGCTCCAAACAATCCACAAGCAAAGCTAACAGCAGACACGACCTAGAACTCTGCATTATCACCGTTATACTCCCAATCCTGACCTGCAACTGTTGTTGTGGGAATTAAAAAGGTGAGTACATGTCGTACTCAGCAAGTGTGGGAAAATATGACATGTAGTTTAACAAATGATGACAATAAATAAAGGCTAATCGCTGAAAAGTACATTAAAACAGGTAAAAAGCATTATACTATGTGTGTGTGAAGTAATCCCATCATATACCACAATGATTATCTTAGTATAATTCCATATTCCACATCCATCACCATCATACCAGTTTTTACCCTTATCATTAATCATATCCAATACCATAATTCAATCAATAACAAGCCATAACCATATTACCAACCATAACAAGTACAACCATAACCATATTACCCACGTGTTTGTGATTTTATCACCCGTCGGCGACTAAGAAACCTCCCTTATGCCAATTACACTTCCTTAGGTGTATGGCCAAGACATCACAAAACAGCCTTTATAAAGGGACTACTAGCATGTATGGACTCACTGAGGTTTCACCGGTGGCGATGTCTCCAACTGAGCACATCTTCAACCAATGGCCCCCTCTTGTGCCATTCGGATCCCAGGGAGTCCCTGCCACAAATCCAGACCCAATCCGACTCCCCTTCCCCGGTGCGCCAAATGATCCGCGCAATACTAGCAATACCCTAATTAGTCAGCTACGCCGCACCCATACTTGGCCTCGTGGTGGCACTGTAAATCCTGGATGGTCACTCCATGAACCGGTCCTTAGATCTGGAGCAAACTAAACCACCATAACATCCAACCCAATCCACAAACCATGCTTTCTTAGATCTCCCATTACCATGTTCATCAATGCACATTATCCATAATCTCAATAATTTATAATTAAGTAACTTGGTTGTTTTCCCATCCCAATTATGTTAACCGAAGCAAAAGGTAAAAAGCCCTTCCCAACTCTCTACTATGTATTCCAGGTGACAAGGATGGTTAAACAAAGCTAGTAAACTTCCTACCATATAGTTCCCTTCAAATTGACACAAGCATGCAGTTTTACAAACAAAACATTTATTTTAAAAACAGGATCAATATGTTCAAGGACACTTGCCTTGCTCTTGGGCTTGATTAGTGTCAGACTTCAACCTCCTGGTGCTGGAGATCCTCCGCAGCACTCTCTAGCGCAAATCCATCTAAACCGCACAATAAACATACAAGACAAGAAATCACGATCAATAAGTGCACATATATTACTCAATATGTCATGATATGCATGATTCATGCAATTGTGAATTATAACTTGTTAATAAGTTATTAATAATGTTTATTAACTAGTTCTAATAGCTTTTAACATGTTTGGACATATTTGGAATTGATTCGAATCAATTTAGAATTAATTCAGCAGAAAACAGTCAGCAAAATCGGACTAGTCCGCTTGGGACCGAACTACTCCGCCCTTCGCAGGAACAACGAACTAGGGTTTTCTAGATCAACGTGAATTTGGAGAAACGGGGTTGAGTTCACGTGAGAAAGAGGAAATAGAAGGTGTACCAGGTGTTTAGAACTCCAATGAATCTAGGGTTTTAGAGGCAACACTTGGATCTTGACGATCTAGGGTTGATGAAGAACTTGAAGGTGAATTGTTGATGAAGAACGAAAACTTGATGGAGATCTTGATCCTCTTTCATTTCCTCCTCTTCTTATTTTTGCTCGGGATCTCCTTCTCCCTCCTTGATGGTGGCCCTCCACGAACTAGGATTTGTTTTCTTTCAATTGAGGCAACAGGATATAAAGTCAAGGGGTGGGGCTGTTTATATAGAGGTGGAGGCTAGGGTTTCATGGATTTTGAGTTTGGGGGTGGGTGGAGGACGGTGTGACATCCCACATGGGCTCCAAAAAGAGCTATACATGACGTCCTTAGGCCCACTTAAGGTAAAACCCAAAAAAAAGTCGTGGAACAGAAGATCAACTCGGAGTTGCGATTTACCGGATAAGTTCGAAAAGGGCCAGACTAGTCTAAAGATAGGCAGAGGCGAAAACGGACAAGTCCTGACTAAAATTGGACAAGTCCGAACTTGGTCAGAGGAAAAACAGACAAGTCTGGCAAAAACCAGACAAGTCTAATTTTAGTCAAAGGGAAAACACACAAGTCTCCTAGGATACCGGACAAGTCTAGGGACTTAGCAAAATTTCCAATGAATTGGGATACCGGACTAGTCCTCAATGGACCGGACAAGTCCGAAAGTGTCGAGAGGCAAAAAAATAGAATAGTCCGCACAAAAACGGACATTTTTGAGCGAGGTCAAAGAGAAATCGGACTAGTCCGCACCAAAAACAGACTAGTACGCACTTCCCAGAATTCTTAAGTGCGGTTTTGCTCTAAGTTCATTTTAAACTTGTTTCTTTTTATATGGATTAATGTTAGACATGTATTAGAATGTATGCAATGCATAATGGATGAAAATGAGGGTGTTACAAACCGACCCCTCTTAAAATGAATCTTGTCCTTGAGATTCGACGAGGAAGAGAAAAGATAGGGAAATTCCTTGTTGAGATCATTCTCCAACTCCCATGTTGCTTCCGATTCATCAAGTCCTTGTACATTTTTGTACAACCAGGATGAATTGAGTATGGCGAGTCATGTGCCTCTTTTAGTATTGTCTCCCGAATATGCTTCACATTAGGAATGACAATCCTTTTTCCAAGCCATAAGGTACCGTGATCATCCTCATGAAACCTGAATTCCCTTCCATCTTAAGTCCTTTCTTTGATCTCCTGAATTTCCTCATCCTTGATCTGACCTTCTCGAATTCCTTGCTCCAAGGTCGGATTAAACTCCATTATCCCCATCTCATTCACAAATCTGAGATTCAATCGTTCAAACTCCTTGCATAGCTCGGATGGCAATTCTCGAACTGTGAGTTGGTGACTTACTCCTTTCCGACTCAAAGCATCGACCACTACATTAGCCTTCCCTGGCTGATAGTTGATTCCTACATCATAATCCTTGATGAGCTCCAACCATCTTCTTTGCCTCAAATTCAGGTCCTTCTGTGTGACAATATAGTTGAGACTATTATGATCCATATAAATTTCACACCTATGTCCAAGGATGTAATGTCTCCAAATCTTCAATGTGTGTACCACGGCTGCAAGTTCCAAATCATGCGTTGGATTATTCGACTCATGTTTCTTCAATTGCCTCGATGCATATGCAACCACTTGACCTTCTTGCATTAGCACACATCCAAATCCTTGTCTTGATGCATCACAATAAATATCGAAGCTTTTGCTCACATCCGGCAACCAAAATTGGGGCTGTTGTTAACTTTTTCTTGAACTCCTCAAAACTTTCTTGACAAGATTGAGTCCATTGGAAAGCATTCCCCTTCATTAACAGCTCTGTCATGGGCTTGGCTATCTTGGAAAAGTCCTTGATGAACCAACGGTAATATCTAGTCATTCCACAAAAGCTCCTTATTTCCTTGACATTCTGCGGGGGTTCCCATTTTAGCACATCTCTCACTTTTCCTGGGTCGACCGATACTCCTCCTCTTGAGATGATATGACCCAAAAATGACACCTCTTTCAACCAAAACTGGCACTTGCTGAACTTAGCATACAATTGATGCTCCCTCAATTTCTACAATGTGAGCCTCAAGTGTTCCTCATGTTCCTTCTCATGCTTCGAGTAGATCATAATGTCATTAATGAACACCACAAAAAACTTATCCAAGTACTCTATGAAGACCTTATTCATGAGGTACATAAAATAGGAAGGTGCATTGGTCAATCCAGAGGACATCACGGTGTACTCATAAGATCCATACAATGTCCTGAAAGCTATCTGGGGTATATCTGATGGTCTAATCTTCATTTGGAAGTAACCTGACCTCAAATCAATCTTGGAGAAAACACAAGCGCCCTTCATATGATCAAACAAGTCCTCTATGTGTTGTAAGGTGTACTTGTTCTTGATTGTCACCTCATTGAGAGCTCGGTAATCCACACACATCCTTTGGGATCCATCCTTCTTGTCTGCAAACAGCACGGGCGCTCCCCAAGGTGAAAAACTTGGGCGAATAAAGCCTTTCTCTAACTTCTCTTGAATTTGCTTCTTGAGCTCCGCTAGTTCCTTAGGAGGCATCCTATATGGACTTTTAGCTATAGGTGCAGTTTCACGTATTAAATCAATAACAAACTCAATGTCGCGGTCAGGTGGCATACCTGGTAACTCATCCGAAAACACATCCAATAATTCACACACCACCAGAATCTCCTCAATTGCGGCACCATGTATGTGGTTCAGCTCCACTTGCTTCGGTGCATGTTAAGATGCTTCGAATTCTATGGTGATCCCTTCCTCATTAGTCACTTCACCATCATCGTGGCACATTCAATGACTCCATTGTGCTTCCTAACCAGTCCATACCAAGTATAATATCCAATCCTTGAGAATCCAAAACAATGAGGTTGGCAAAGAAGTCTACCCCCCCCCCCCCCCCGTATTCTAAGGCTTACTTTTGGACATACTATATTTGTCCTCATATCTCCTCCAGGAGGCTTAACTAATAGAGTAAACTTCATATGAGAGATAGGCAAACTATACTTGGCAACATATTTCGATGCAATGAATGAATTTGATGCTCCAGAATCAAATAACATAGTCGTCGGGTTGGAGTTCGCGGGAAACATACCAATAACCACGTCATCCGCTTGTTGAGTATCCTCCGTAGAGACATGGTTCACGTTGCCACGAGCAAAATTCTGCTGTCCATGGTTCCCTTGCGGTTGTCCTCCATTGGGTCTTGGGTTTTGTCTTGGATCATTGCTTCCTTGACCAAGGCCTGACTTAGGACATTAAATTGCAAAGTGTCCTGCTTCTCCACATGTATAGCACTCCCTAACTGCACCAGAATTATTGGGACAAACTTGATTCTGAACATTCGCACCAGGAAGGTTGGCATGAAATGCAAAAGGCATTGGAGGCCTAGGTGCTTGCATAACAGGGTGTTGCTGCACAAACTGAGCTGGATGCAGTGCATAACCAGGGTGTTGTACAGGAACAGAAGAGTTGTAATAAGGCACATTAGGTGGTGCAAAGCGAGGGTGCACATTATTTCCTTGTTGCTGTCCTTGATATGGCGCCTTCCTCTTGGTATCTTGCTCCGTCTAACAGACTTTGTTCTCCACAACAATTGCTTTGTCTACTAGCTTCTGGAAGTTTGCATATTCACAATTTAGCAATTGCACTTGGATCTCATTGTTCAAGCCCCTCATGAACAAGTATTGCATCCGGGTGTCCTGGCTCACATCCTCAGGCGCATATCTTGAGAGTTGAGTGAATTTATTGAGATATTCACCCACACTCGATCTTCCTTGCCTCAAGTTCTCAAATTCCTATCTCTTTAGGATCATAACACCTTTCGGCACATAATGAGAACGGAAGCTCTCCTTGAATTCAGCCCAAGTAATCCTGTCATGGTTCTCATGGGCATTGCATAAAGAATCCCACCAATCGGCAGCTACTCCAACAAGTTGATGGGAAGTAAATATCACCTTCTCCAGGTCACTGCATTGGACTATTGCAAGTTTCTTCTCCACGAACTTGAGCCAATCATTGGTGTCCATAGGGTCAGCAGCTTAAGCAAAGGTTGGTGGCCTGGTTCTCACGAACTCACTCAACTGGTTATGAGGAGGCAGGGGTGGCGGTAGAGGCATGTGGGATTACTAGCCTATTTAGACCCCACTAAGGTTCCACCGGTGGCGATGTCTCCCACAGAGCACATCTTCAACCAAGGGCCCCCTCTTGAGCCATTCGGATCCCAGGGTAGTCCCACCAATCATCAACAAACCCAATCCGACTACCCCTTCCCCGAGCATCCTTAATGGTCCAAATAGCACTAGCAAAGCCCTAATTAATCAGCTACGCCGCACCCATACTTGGCCTCATGGTGGCACTGTAATCCTGGCTTTTTCTCGCATGAACCGGTCCTTAGATCTAAAGCAAGCAAACCACCATAACATCCAACCCAATCCACCAGCCACGCTTGCTTAGATCACCCATCTTTTTAACCAGTTCATTATAATCAATATATCATTAATGCATAATTAAATAATATAGTGGTTTCCCATCCCATCTGATTAAGTGAACCAAAAAGGTAAAAATCCCATCCCAATTGATTAAGCGAAGCAGAAAGGTAAAAATCCCATCCTGACTCTCTACCATAAATTTCAGGTGACAAGGGTGGTTTAACAACTCTAGTAAACTTCCTACCATAGGATTCCCATCAAATTGACACAAGCATGCAGTTTGTAAACAAAACATTTATTTTAGAGACAGGATCAATATGTTTCAAGGACACTTGCCTTGCTCTTGGGTTTGGTTCGTGTCAAAGCCTTCAAACTCTTGGTGTTGTAGATCCTCTGCGGCACTCTCTAGCGCAAATCCGTCTAATCCGCACAATAAACATACAAGACAAGAAACACAAACAAAGAATGCACAAATATTACTCAATATGGCATGACATGCATGATTAATGCAAATGCAAGATAGAACTTGTTAATAGATTGCTTTTAATGATCACTAACTAGTTCTAATAGATTTTAACAAGTTCATACAGTTTTGTATGTGATTAGATCTAATTTTAGAATTAATTCAACAGAATTTAGTCAGCAAAATTGGACTAGTCTGCAGAAGGCCGGACTAGTCCGCACTTTGCAGAACTAGCGAACTAGGGTTTTCTAGATCAACGTAAATTTGGATATTAGGGGTCAAATTCACGTAAGGAAAAGATAATAGAAGGTATACCAGGTGTTTAGAACTCCAATGAATCAATAAACTTGGAGGTAACACTTGGATTTTGATGATCTAGGGTTGGGGGATGAACTTGGAGATGAATTGGTGATGAAGAACGATACTTGATGGAGATCTTGATCCTCTTTCAATTCCTCCTCTTCTTCTTCTTGCTTGGGATCTCCTCCTCCCTCCTTGGTGCTGGCTCTACATGAACTAGGGTTTGGTTGGGGTGGAAAAGTAGCAAATAGATGTCAAGCCATGGGGTGGGGTTGTTTATATTGAGGTGGAGGCTAGGGTTAGATGGATTTCGAGTTTGGGATGAGTAGAGGCCGGTTTAGAGTCCCACATGGGCTCTAAAGGAGTTAGGCACGACATCCCTAGGCCCACTTAACATGAAACCCAAGGAACAAGTCATGAAACAAAGGATAAATTCGGAGTAGCGAAATATCGGACAAGTCCGACAAGGACCGGACTAGTCCGAAGTTAGTCAGAAAGAAATCGGACAAGTCTGGCCAAAAATCGGACAAGTCCGACTCTAGTCAGAGAGGAAAATGGACAAGTCCTCTGGAACTTCGGACTAGTCCGGACAAGTCCAAGGACTTAGCAAATTTTCAAGGATTCTTGGTAAATCAGACTTGTCCGTTTTAGCTGCGGACTAGTCCGATTTTGCCTCTGGACACTTTCGGACTTGTCCGATTTTGTGCGGACTAGTCCGATTTTCCAAGAATCCTTGAAAATTTGCTAAGTCCCTGGACTTGTCCGGACCAGTCTGGAGTTCCAGTGGACTTGTCCGTTTTCCTCTCTGACTAAAGTCGGACTTGTCCAATTTTTGGCCAGACTTGTCCGATTTCTTTCTGACTAACTTCGGACTAGTCCGGTCCTTGTCGGACTTGTCCGATATTTCGCGACTCCGAATTTATCCTTTGTTTTATGACTTGTTTCTTGGGTTTCACGTTAAGTGGGCCTAGGGACGTCGTGCCTAACTCCTTTAGAGCTCATGTGGGACTCTAAACCGGCCTCTACTCATCCTAAACTCGAAATCCATCTAACCCTAGCCTCCACCTCTATATAAACAACCCCACCCCTTGGCTTGACAACTATTTTCCACTTTTCCACCCCACCCAAACCCTAGTTCATGGAGAGCCACCACCAAGGAGGGAGGAGGAGATCCCAAGCAAGAAGAAGAAGAGGAGGAAACGAAAGAGGATCAAGATCTCCATCAAGTTTCGTTCTTCATCACCAATTCATCTCCAAGTTCATCCCCCAACCCTAGATCATCAAGATCTAAGTGTTACCTCCAAGTTTCTTGATCCATTGGAGTTCTAAACACCTAGTATACCTTCTATTCTCTTTTTCTTACGTGAGTTTTACCCCTAATCTCTGAATTTATGTCGATCTAGAAAATCCTAGTTCACTAGTTCTGCGAAGTGCAGACTAGTCCGGCCCTCTGCAGACTAGTCCAATTTTGCTGACTAAATTCTGTTGAATTAATTCTAAAATTAGATCTAATTACATCCAAACTTGTATAAACTTGTTAAAATCCATTAGAACTAGTTAGTGATCATTCAAAGCAATCTATTAACAAGTTCTACCTTGCATTTGCATTAATCATGCATGTCATGTCATATTGAGTAATATTTGTGCATTCTTTGATTGTGTTTCTTGTCTTGTATGTTTATTGTGCGGATTAGACGGATTTGCGCTAGAGAGTGCCGCGGAGGATCTACAACACAAAAATTTGAAGGCTTTGACACGAACCAAACCCAAGAGCAAAGCAAGTGTCCT
Source organism: Tuctoria greenei (assembly GCA_036927565.1). NCBI lineage: Eukaryota > Viridiplantae > Streptophyta > Magnoliopsida > Poales > Poaceae > Tuctoria > Tuctoria greenei. Next base: position 177,511,740 of record JAYESD010000005.1, read on the forward strand.
TGAAGCATATTGATCTTGTCTCTAAAATAAATGTTTTGTTTGCAAACCACATGCTTGTGTCAATTTGATAGGAATCCTATGGTAGGAAGTTTACTAGAGTTGTTAAACCACCCTTGTCACCTGGAATTTATGGTAGAGAGTCGGGATGGGATTTTTACCTTTTTGCTTTGCTTAATCAATTGAGATGGGATTTTTACCTTTTTGCTTTGCTTAATCAATTGGGATGGGAAACCACTATATTATTTAATTATGCATTAATGATATATTGATTATCATGAACTAGTTAAAAATATGGGTGATCTAAGCAAGCGTGGCTGGTGGATTGGGTTGGATGTTATGGTGGTTTGCTTGCTTTAGATCTAAGGACCGGTTCATACGAGAATAAGCCAGAATTACAGTGCCACCACGAGGCCAAGTATGGGTGCAGCACTGCTGATTAATTAGGGCTTTGCTAGTGCTATTTGGACCATTAAGGATGCTCGGGGAAGGGATAGTCGGATTGGGTTTGTTGATGATTGGTGGAACTACCCTGGGATCCGAATGGCTCAAGAGGGGGCCCTTGGTTGAAGATGTGCTCTGTGGGACACATCGCCACCGGTGAAACCTCAGTGGGGTCTAAATAGGCTAGTAATCCGTTTTAAAAGGCTATTTTGTGATCTCTTGGTCATACACCAATGGAAGTGTAATTGGCATAAGGGAGGTTCTTTAGTCGCCGACGGGTGATGAAATCACAAACACGTGGGTAAAGTGGTACAAATTTTGCAGAGTCAAATAAAACTACCATGATAGCCGTGCTCCCGGTTATGAGCACCTGGACAACTTCCATGATTAGAGGGAACTTGGTATTGGGATGGTGTTTGGGATGGTTATGGTTTGGTAATGGTTATGGCTGGTTATGGATTAACTTCTAGTATTGAATATGGTTACTGGAAAATGGTGAAATCTGGAATTATTGATGATAGTAATGAATTTAGACTGGTATTATGACATTAATTATGATTATGATGGGTTTACTTAACATACATATAATTGTTTTCTTTGCTAATTGCATGCTTGTGTCAAAATGATGGGAAAACCAAATTTTAGGAGTTTACTAGTTATGTATGATCACCCTTGTCAGTTGAACACAATGTAGAGAGTCAAGAAGGGTATTTTACACTTTTGCTTTGCAATGCTCAATTGGATTTGGGAAATAATTATCATGCTTAATTATGAACTATTGAACACATGAATGATGAGAATTGATAATAATGACCCTTTAGCAACATGGTGCCTAAGGATCTAAGCAAGCTGGTTATGGGGAATGGGTTGGACCGTTTTGGTAGTTTTGCTTGCTTTAGATCTAAGGATCGGTTCGTGTAGCAACCATCTAGGATTTACAGTGCCACCGCAGGGCCATGTATGGGTGCGGCTTAGCTGACTAATTAGTGTTTTGCCAGTACTATTTGGACCACTAGGAATGCTCGGAGAAGGGGTAGTCGGATGGGTTTATAGAGATTGGTGGGACTACCATGGGATCCGAATGGCTCAAGAGGGGGCACTTGGTTGGACGTGCACAGTTGGAGACATCATCACCGGTGAAACCTCAGTGGGGTCTAAATATGCTAGTAATCACTTTGTAAAGGCTATTTTGTGATCTCTTTGCCACACACCTAAGGAAGTGTGAGATGGCATAATTGAGATTCCTTAGTCATCAAAAGGTGATGAAATCATGAACTTGTGGGTAAAGCGGTACAACCTCCGCAGAGTGTGTTTAAAACTATCATGATAGTCGTGCTCCCGGTGATGAGCAACCTGGACCCCAACATGATAATAGTTATGCAACTTGAACATGGTTTAATGGATGGAACAGAATTAGGAATTGGTATTGGTTCGGTAATTGATTTTGGAATATGGAATTGATGAAAATTAGACATATGAGCAGTTCTAAGTTGACTATGGATTATTATTGCTGGTATTGTTACTTAAGTTGAAACTAACGTTATTTGTGTTATTTTGGGAAGGACCTCACTTAATGATGATATAATTGCATTTCAACTGTTTTGAATGTATTTTTATGCAATTAGCCATTATTCATTATCATTCCTTGTTTAAGCTACATGTCATACTTTCCCACACTTGCTGAGTATGACATTTGCTCACCCTTGCTATTTCCCAAACAAATTCATATGCAGGTGACAATGTGGAGTACCAGGAGGTCTTTGAGGAGTTCTAGGCGTGCGTGTTACCGTCAAGCTTGCCTGTGGAGTTTGGAGACTTAGTGTTTAGAGTTTTTCCGCTGCAATTGTTTAAAGCTTGAATTCACTATTTGGTTTGTAATAAGGTACAATTATTAGTGTTATTATTCAAGACATGGTTATATCTGTTTATCGTTTGTGAATCACTCGTGTATGTGTGTTAAACATCCTGGGCACACATGCATCACGCTTGATTCATTTTCGGAACCAGGTGTCAGAAATTGGTATCAGAGTCGTGTTTGACCGTAGGATGCAAGACTAGGTGGAATGGAAACCACAAATCACTTAGTACTTCTTTTTCTATTCAGTGGGAAAATTTTGTGTTTTTGCTGCTGCTGCAATTTTTGCTATTTTTCCATTCTTTTTTAGCAAATGCACATCCTCTCATCTAAATTTATGGCTGCTGCAATTTCTGAACTGATATTTGCGTTTCCTCTAATATTCTCATGTTTTCTTATAGATGGCTCACACCAAGATGACAGCCCGCAAGAGAGCTCGTTTGCCACCCCTTAGAAGCAAGCTTAGGCCTCGCGAGGAGCCACAAACAGAACCAACCCAAAAGTCAGAAGAAGGGAGTTCTTACGCAAAGGAAGTTGAGCATGAACACTCCAACACGACGACGGAAGAAGATCCTGAGGTGGAATCTTCTGATGATGATGAACAGGAAGATCCTGAGATGGTGGAATTCTATAAAAGTGAGGAAGATGAAGGTGAAATACACGAGGAGAATGAAGATGAAGCACAAGATGAGGAGGAACCGCAACAAAAAAATGAACCCGCTGCGCAAAAAATAAACTTTGCTACTGTTCAAATTAAGCTATTGTTCAATAATCCCAATATTGAATCACTTGCATTTTTCCTTGCATATCGAATAGTTGCCGAGCTCGAGGAGACCACGGAGCCAATGGAAGTCATCAATCCAGAGACTAACTTTACTCCCGTCTCGCAGCCAGGCAAGCCCCGGTTTGCATTTAACAGTGTTTTAAATTTTATTTGTATCACACTTTATGAGTTAGGATGTATGTGCATTAAGTCTAGGATTTTCTTGGATTTTTCCACATGCATGACCAGAGAACCCATGAGAGAAGGGTAGATGTTTAAGTCCTTGATGTGTCCATGCTATGCTTATTGTTATAGTTGCTTCGGTAGAAGTCGAGTAGTTGGAATCTACTCGCGAGTTCAGGAATTGGGTTCACACGGAATTGGTCGAGTGAGAGATTCACCATTTGATTAAATATGAGACTGGGCAGGGATTAAGAGCAACAGGACATAGGGGCCTGTAAGCTGTAGTTGTGCCTGTCTTCGTCAAGGACCGATTTGTGTGCGGCCCTGTTGAGCAAGTTCGAATGTACCGAAGGCATACTCGAGAAATGGGACCCAGTAAACCGATGTAACTTGTCCACCTTTGTGTCGAGGCATACCCTACCGCCTTATATCTGTGGGTTGAGAGTAGCAAGGGTAAACCTGCCAACGGGTATGTCGTACTCCGTGTGGGGGCCTCCTGCTCGTAGCGGTGGGACCGGTTCGGCGTGTATGTAGCTCGTGAAAGGTTGCCACATACAACATCAGTGGAGTGTGCCTTCGCAGCTCCGAGTGTGGGTGTATGTGTCATGCTATTTGGGTATCTCTACAGGTGTATATCGATTCGAGTCGCCATCCCTCGTGGTTATTGAGTACCGCTTGTTCACTGAGTCGTGACGTAGTTAATTATTTGGAGCTGAATATTATTGAATAATGCTTTGTGGAATAATTATGTATTGATGCTTGTATGTTTAGATCAAATTGTTTACTAAATTTCATATTCATGAAGCCTTAATTTGCTGCTAAAAGCTGAAAGTAAGGACTAACATTTAGGCGAGTCTTTTATTGCAAACTGTCGTCCTATCTTATGTATATCCTGCATATAGAGTTCCATGCTTAGTGGAGACGATTAAGTCTTGCTGAGCCTTCGTGCTCACGGTTGCTATTTTAAGTTTTTGCTGTAGATGATGACGTTTATGATGAATGGTTCGCCGTTGAGGTGTTGCCCCCGTCGGGGTACACGGCCCAGTGGGAACCTGCACGCCGCCGTGATGTTTTCTGTGTGCTGCCAGTATGATTCCGTTCTAGGGCTGAACGGAATGACTTTTGCATAGCTAAGGCTTGAGTGTCGAGAACTATGAACTTATCTTCCGCTGTAGTGTATTCAAATGTATATTATTTCTAAAAGACAAAGCTTGTATAATACTATGTTGTTTTATGTAATACGATGTATCTTTTTCTGTGTGTTGTTGGGTGTCGCATCGCACGGTACCACCCAACTGCGATTCTTGGAATGTGTGGACTCCAATTCAACAGCCTGGTATCAGAGCCGCATTGGGAATAGCACGCTTAAAAAGGATCGTATTACAAGAAAAATTTAGGTTTCGGTGAGGAATCGATAATAGCCCTCATAAGGATTATTATTAGCATAGTTACTTAAGGTGACAAAGCTAACTTATGTGTTATTATATTCAGTAACGACGCTCTGACGTTAGGTAAGAGGTAAGGTACGCCACCGCAAGCGGATCAATTGTGGTAAGCTCACCATGCGAGAGGTAGCATGTGAATCTTTTTGTGGCTTTGCACGGAAGAGTCAATATGAGTCTCTGAAACTCTCCATGTTTCTGAGAACAAATGACACGTGGTACCCCAGCGTGCTTCAAAGTTAGTGAGAGTCCCGGTCGGGTGGGACATAACCCGATGCGCCTCCTACTGGTGCAGTACTATGCAAAGACATGGGACCCCATCATGTGGTAGAAAACCCTGTCATGTACCTCGAGACGTGGCTTAACTCGGGGCGGCTCGTATCGAATGATACGGGACGAATGTTTTTACTTTCATATATATTATTGTGAAATGTTTACCTGTGCGGGCTGTGTCATACGACATCATATGACTGATTAGTAGTTTGTGTGTAGTGACAGGTACACTGACCATGTGATCCTATTGCGCTTAGAAATCGTTTGCAAGTGAACGTCATTAAGGCAACCGTTGAGACATATGCCGGAATACCAGCTTAAAATTTTTACTTTGTGAGGCACGTAGTACCAACACATACTCCATTGACGCATTACCCACTTTTATGTAAAATGGAACTGAGAAGATGTAAAACTACTTATATTTTCTGGCAAGCTCTGAGTTTGAACTAAGTTTTCAAATTTAGAGTAGGCTTTGAAGTCACCAATTCAAAAACAGTGTGTTCTGTTTTCTGCCAGAAAAAAAATACCTGAATTTGAGAAACCATATCTCCCAGTACGAAACTCCAATGAAGGGGTACCATACATGGATGGAAAGTTTAGGAAGTCCTTGAAAACTGTTATTTTCAACTCCAGAACTGAATTCCCCTCTAACCTGTTCAAAATTTCAAAGATTCAAAATCTACCAAACTGGACAGAAACTGGAACCCTCTCTGGACTCCATACTGTTTTGACCATATCTCCCTTTCAAAAATTCGAACCGAGCCGTGCAAGAAAATTTTGGAATCCTTGTAATTTGTATTACAATTTTGTAATCTGTGGCTGTTGTAAACTGTGAAGTTTTATATCTGAAAATTGTGGCCCAAAGTCAGCATAAACAAAGGAGATGCTGTCAAAATTTCTAGAAAAACTGTCAGGTTTACAATGCCATATCTTCTCAATCAGAATTAATATGGAGGCAAATCAATACTTTTTGGAAAGGTATTGAAGTGTAATTCAATTTTATAGTTCACCTCAAGATCTAATTCTGCCATTTACTGGGTTAAATTTGTGTTTGAGAACAAGCTGGTCAGGTTTCAACAGAAACTTTATCGGTTTGGCATAAATTGGTCTTGTTATGAATCTGGTCCTCGATTCACTTCGAGAAGTGTCGTAAATGACTAGTTGTCGATACTCAACCTTTTACTAGTGGAATTGAGGGTTTGAACCACTCGAACCTCTTTCCGTTTATGACCATGTTTGTGTCATATTAAAGATAAAAATGTGTATTCGCACGATAACACGCATAACGTCTCGTCGAGATCAACGATAGTTGAAATGATCTTCGATCCATGAAGTTCATTATTTTGGAACTCCCTATTGTAACTTTAGTCCAGGGATGATGTATTTTGTATAAAGTTTATACTTTATCAATATATGTTACCGTTATGCAAGTTTGGTTTTTAATAAGCACACAATAGTTTTGATCTTGAGTGATCTTACAATATAACGTCTCATGTTGGATTTATGGTTCTGACTGCAGAATGGTGTGCACCCGTAACACGGTCGATATTAGTAGCACGAGCCAGGGAGGTGACGACTCCCAGCAGCAGAGAACTCATGATCAACGACAACCGACACCGCCACCGCCACCTCCTCCTCCGCTTATGTTGGCGGATGTGATTGCAGCTATGGTAGGTTCGTGCGACAAGCAGACCGAGCTAATGCAAACCCTTGTGCAGAATACGTCCCGTCAGCGGGAGCGTCCAGACGAAGGCAATCATCAGCCTCTACACTCCACCTACTCGGATTTCTTGGTGACTCATCCACCGGTCAGCAAAGTTCGGGTTGCTCCAATGCACCGAACAGCAGAAGGCGCTCTTCGTGGCGCAGAAGCTTCATGGCTCCGCCGGCGCTTGGGCGAATTACATCGCCTCTCTGCCGGCTGGTTATGTCGTGACTTGGACGGAGTTCTAGGAGGCGTTCCGCGCCTATCACATACCTCCCGGGATTATGAAACGCAAGCTTCAAGAATTCCTTAAACTCAACAAATGCGGGAGGAGTGCTCACGAGTACTCCAAGGCCTTCAATCACTTGGCGCAATATGCGCCAGATCATGTGAACATGGAGGAAAGGAAAAGAGACTGTTTCTATCGAGGTTTAAATGCAAAGATCAAGGACAAGCTCGATTTGTTCAATCGCGACATGTTCAATGATTTTGTCAATGCGGCGATTGTACAAGAGGATGCAACACGCGAGTTGGTAATGGAGAAGAAGAGGAGTGCTCCACAGGGCAGGAGTGGTGGAGCTCCACAAAAATACCAAATGGTGTACCGATCACCGTCCGGTCAAAGGTAGCAGCCACCGGCACGACCGCCAATGTTTCGTGGCCGCCCATTCAACGCACCAAGCTTCTGACCACCCCTGTCACAGCAGCCACATCAGTAGCAACAGAGGATGATACCTCGTGCACCACCACAGCAGCAGCATGCACCGGGTTTCATCCTCCAGTCTATGGTGGTCCGACACAATACACGTGCTACAACTGTGGACGTGTTGGACATCTCTCCTACAAGTGTCCGGACAAGCAAGGCAGCGGACAAGCATCATATCAGGGTGCTAATCAACCCCGCAACCAGCCCAAGAAACCAAATACCAAACCCGGCAACGTCCACACATCGCCATTGAGGACGTACCGGAAGGCGAACCCGTACTCGCGGGTACGTTTACTCTCATCAATCACCCCATTATCATACCTTTTGATTCTGGAGCCACCCACAATTTCATTAGTAGTTCATATGTTGTCAAGCACCAACTACAAATATGTCCTACTAAATATCCATACATGATTTGTTCCCCAGGTGGGAAAATTTCAGCTCATAGTATGATTCCTAAAGCACCACTGTGCATGGGTGGAAAAATATATCCAACCACTCTCATTATCTTAGATGGCCAAAAGATCGATGTCATCTTAGGTATGTCATGGTTACATCACCACGGTGCTGTTTTGGACATCGTTCCTAGAACCGTTCATTTGGATTCCCCACTACACAGACCACATACTCTCATTCTTGATCGACCCGTTCAAGAAATTGCAGCAGCGTACTACTCTGAATCCATGAAGTTGGAAGACATTCCAGTGGTCCGTGAATACCCCGATGTGTTTCCCGATGATCTACCGGGCATGCTAATGAGTAGGTTTAGGCCCGATCTTCCGAAAGGTAAGTCGATTGGGGTGGAGAACTCGACGTTGATGATCCGCGGCACACGAGCGGTTCGAGTACCCCTGCAATCACTACACCACGGCTCCGTTGGTTATCAACCGTGCTTCACATGCTTGACCTTGCCAAGAAGTCTAATCCCTGCAATTGCAACCGAGAACACGAGCAAGAACGTTGAAGACACGATCTGAAATCGCAAAGTTGGGGTCTCACAAACCGTAGAACGGCGATATTATTGATCTAAGAAAAACCCACTGAATATGACCGGCGGCTGCAGTATTTAAAGGCTAGAGTTCAGCCAAAACACAATTAGACGCGTCCCTAGTGGACTTACGGGATACAAGGCCCAAAGGCCCGATTCGGTGGCGCAGCACCGGACCAAAATCTGGACTCGACTTGTTTGGACGATTTCCAATGACTCCGGAGGAATTTTAATGTGGGACCAGAACCATTGGAAAGTTTATCTTCTCCTCTTTATGTGCATATGTAGAACATCGAAAACAGAGTTTGTATGCCTCCTGAGCGTCCGTTTTAAGGTGGACTGCTCCTGGACTCCGAGTTGAACCCGAGTCCGAGTTGTAAACTGTTTCCATCAACTTGTGGACGTTCCAGCTGGTTCTCCACGCTCCAAAGGCCTCTTTCCTTCACTTGTTGATCTTCTCCATTATTCCTAATAACAATTAAATCATCACATAGCAATCTATTCTCAAACTCACATGCAAAAGAAGTTAGGAACGAATTCACCTGCTGATTTATTAACCGTGCTCGTGCTCTTGTTATTGGTCCTTGCAGTTCAATGTGTGTCTCTGTTGTGATGTCCTCATCATCCTCCCCTCTTGAATTGGAGTCGTCCTCGACTCAAGTTCATCTTCTTCTCCCAGGTACGGTCGCAAATCTGAAATGTTAAATGTAGGACTAACTCCAAAATCGGGAGGCAATTCAAGCTTATATGCATTATCATTAATCTTTTCAACATTCTTAAAAGGACCAGCAGCTCGCGGCATAAGTTTAGATTTTCTCAAGTTAGGAAATCACTCTTTTCTCAAATGTAACCACACCAAATCACTCGGTTCAAGTTTTACTTATTTTCTACCTTTACTACCTGCAATCCTATACTTCTCATTCATCATTTCAATATTTTTCTTTGTAGTTTCATGCATCTTAAGAATGAATTCAGATCGTTGTAGCATCCAAATTTATGGATTCAGAAGGAGTCAAAGGTAGTAAATCAATAGGAGCACGGGGATTGAAACCATACACTACCTGGAATGGACTTACCTTTGTCGTAGAGTGAATGGACCTGTTGTAAGCAAATTCTATATGTAGTAAACACTCCTCCCACAACTTCAAATTTGTTTTCAAGACAACCCGCAACATAGTGGATAAAGTACGATTAACTGCCTCGGTTTGTCCATCCGTTTGTGGGTGACATGTAGTTGAAAACAGCAACTTACCCCAAAATCGGGAGGCAATTCAAGCTTATATGCATTATCATTAATCTTTTTAACAATTTTAAAAGGACCAGCAGCTCGTGGCATAAGTTTAGATTTTCTCAAGTCAGGGAATCGCTCTTTTATCAAGTGTGTCCACACCAATTCACCCGGTTCAAGTTTTACTTCCTTTCTACCTTTACTACCTGCAATCCTATACTTCTTATTCATCTTTTCAATATTTTTCTTTGTAGTTTCATGCATCTTAAGAATGAATACAAATCATTGTGTAGCATCCAAATTTATAGTGTCAGAAGGAGGCAAAGGTAGTAAATCGATAAGAGCATGGGGATTGAAACCATACACTACCTGGAATGGACTTACCTTTGTCGTGGAGTGAACGGATCTATTGTAAGCAAATTCTATATGTGGTAAACACTCCTCCCACAACTTCAAATTTGTTTTCAAGACAGCCCGCAACATAGTGGGTAAAGTACGATTTACTACCTCGGTTTGTCCATCCGTTTGTGGGTTACATGTAGTAGAAAACAGCAACTTGGTTCCCAATTTATACCACAAAGTTCTCCAAAAATAACTTAAATTTTGCATCACGATCAGAAACAATGGTATTTGGCACACCATGTAAACGAGCAATTTCCGTCATAATTAAATCAGCAATGTGTGAGGCATTATCATTCTTATGACAAGGTATAAAGTGTGCCATTTTGGAGAAATGATCAACAACTACAAAAATACTATCCCTCCCCTCTTAGTCCTAGGCAATCCCAAAACAAAGTCCATAGAAATATCATCCCAAGGTACACTAGGAACAGGAAGAGGCATATAAAGACCATGTGGGTTAAGGCGAGACTTAGCTTTATTGCAGTAGTGCATCATGACACGTAGCGCTCAACATCACGCCTCATCCTTGGCCAAAAGAAGTGTGTGGACAGCACGTCTTCAGTTTTCTTCACTCCAAAATGTCCCATCAAACCTCATCCATGTGCTTCCTGCAAAAGTAATAGACGAACGGAGCTAGCTGGAACGCATAGCTTGTTAGCACGATAGAGGAGACCCTCTCGCAGCACATATTTATTCCAAGTTCTTCCTTCTATACAATTTTCAAAAGCATCTCTGAAGTACAAATCAGTAGGATATAATACTTTTATTGTTTCCAAACCAAAGATTTTATGATCAAGTTGGGACAGCATGGTATAACGCCTAGATAATGCATCGGCAATGACATTTTCCTTCCCTTTCTTATGCTTAATGATGTATGGAAATGACTCTACGAACTCAATCCATTTAGCATGTCGTTTATTCAGATTGTTTTGACACTTAAGATACTTCAATGATTCATGATCGGAATGTATGACAAACTCCTTAGACCAAAGATAATGTTGCCAAGTTTGTAATACTCGCACTAAGGCATACAATTCCTTATCATAAGTGGAATAATTCAGAGAAGGACCATGAAGTTTTTCACTAAAGAAAGCAACGGGTTTACCTCCTTGTATGAGATCACCTCCAATACCAATGTCGGTTGCATCGCATTCTAGCTCAAAGGTTTTGTCAAAATCAGGAAGTTGTAGCAATGGTGCTTGTGTAAGCTTCAATTCGAGAGCATCAAAGTCTTGTTGCTGCTGTTCGCCCCATCGAAATGGCACTCCCATCTTTGTTAGCTCATGTAGAGGTGCTGCAATGGTGTTGAAATCCCGCACAAAGCGCCGATAAAAACCTGCAAGACCAAGAAAACTACGAACCTATGTGACGGTTGTTGGGGCTCGCCAGCGGGTGATTGCTTCAATTTTTGCCTCATCCATCTCAATTCCCAGCGAGGAAACGACATAGCAAAGAAACGAGACTCGATTGGTGCAAAAGATGCACTTTTCGAGGTTACCAAACAAACGTGCATCTCTCAAAACAGTAAAAACAGCACGTAAATGGTCAAGATGTTCATCATAGACTTGCTGTAAATGAGGATATCATCGAAGTAAACCACCATAAATTGTCTAATGAAAGCATGTAAAACCTCGTTCATAAACGCATAAAGGTGCTGGGTGCATTAGTTAAACCAAAAGGCAAGATTAACCACTCATAAATTCCAAACTTGGTTTTAAATGCGGTTTTCCATTCATCTCCTAGTGCCATTCTAATTTGGTGGTAGCCACTACGCAAGTCAATTTTTGTGAAGATAATAGCACCACTCAATTCATCAAGCATGTCATCTAAGCGAGGAATAGGATAACGATATCGAATGGTGATGTTATTAATCGCTCGACAATCAACACACATGTGCCAACTACCATCTTTCTTAGGAACCAAAAAACAGGAACGGAACAAGGGCTAAGGCTTTCACGAATGTACCTGCGGTCCAAAAGATCTTGGACTTGTCGCTGAATTTCCTTAGTTTCCTGTGGATTCGCCCTGTATGCTGCATGATTTTGCAAACTTGCTCCTAGAATCAAATCGATCTTGTGTTCAATGCCTCTCATCGTTGGTAAACCAGGGGGTATCTCGGAGGGAAACACATCCTCAAACTCCTGCAAAAGGTTAGCAACAGCAGGGGGCAATGCAATAGACAATTCATGAAGTGAAAACATGGCTTCTTTGCAAACTAAAGCATAGCACATCCCCTTAGCATCGAATAAATCAGCAAGGTCAGATTTAGTTGCGAGCAACGATGGTGATTTTAACTTAATGACTTGTTGTTTTTCAGATTCTAATTTTTTTGTTTTGCCATCACGAATTTTACTCTTCTCAAAATGCACAATTTCAGCAGGAGTCATGGGGAGCAAAGTGATTTTCTTTCCCTTATGAATGAGAGTATATTTATTAGTTCTACCATAATGAATAGCATCTGTATCAAATTCCCAAGGACGACCCAATAAAAGAGAACAAGCATCCATAGGAACGACATCAAAATCAGCAAAATCATGGTAAGAACCAATTGAAAAATGTATTCTCGCTGTTTGTATTACCCGAACCTTACCACTGTTGTTGAACCATTGAATGTAGTATGAATGAGGGTGTGCTCTTGTTGTCAAACCAAGTTATTGTAGCTACCTCCATCAATTATAGTGTGTACACGGCAATCCTTGACGGCGAGAAACATGTGGAAGAGGTTGTGTCGTTGTATCTTGTCGTCGGTCTCCACTTTGGAGCTCAAGGAACGCTGCACAATGATGCTCCTATAGTTCTCCGTTGCTGCTGTACCAAGTACCTCTTCTTCGGTGTGTTCGTCATTTGGATCTGTAAAGTCAGTAGCAAGAGAATATTCATCTTCAACATTTGAAGTACTATCATACCCACCCTCGTCGCGTGCTATGTATGCTCGTTTGCTCGGGCAATCTCTCATCATATGACCAAGTCCCTGGCAGCGGTGAAACTTAATGTCAGAAGAACGACCCATAGAAGGAGTGGACGACGAAGGCTTGAATGATGTCGCCTTGCTGCCCTCCGGCATGCGAGAAGGTGGAGCAGCAGGTATAGTTCGTTGGCCGCCATTGGATGGTGTAGTCGCTGCACGGGGGGTCGAAGATGGTGCTGTTTTGGATGGTGTGGGCGTCGAACGCGGCGTGAAGTTGCTCCTTGTGTGTTGTTGCTGTTGTTGTCGGCCCTGCAATTCTTTTTCTGCCAACATAGCAAGATGAAACAATCTGTTAACAATATCATATTCCTTGTAATCAACAATGTCCTCAATTTCACGCCTCAACCCCCCATAAAAACGGGCTATTTTATCATCCATGTTGTCGGTGGTTTGGAACCGGCAGATCTCCCGACACTACTAAAGTGTTAGAGGAGTTTGATGTTCGGTGTGGGCGCGCGGAGATTCAGGAAGGTGAATTGTAAATGACACGGGAGACACGGAAGTTTACATGGTTCGGGCCGCCTGAGCGTAATACCCTACTCCACGGGTGTGTTGGTGTTGTATTAGCTGTATGAGCTTGTACCGAGCGTCTATGGAACGTGTGTGTAGATGTCGTTGGCCTGTCCTTTATAGCATAAGGGCAGGCCGTTACAAATTAGCCTGGCCCGACATGTGGCCCCGGCGTTTACTGGTGTTGATACCTCTTCAACACGTTTGATTGCCCTTAATGACCGTGTAATGGGCTTTGACAGCATCGTTACTGGTATTAAGGTCGTCCGATTAAGTGCTATTAATATGGTATTAATGACACTTAATCAGGTCTTGGAGTCCTCGATTCCCCTTTGAAGATCCGGAGCCATTGCGGGGTCTTCTGGAGGTTAGAGGGTGAAGATCCGACGGTTGGACACGTGGCAGCACAGGAGCACGCTGTGGAGAACAGATAGTTCCGGGGTTAGCTGACACGTGTCAGCACCGGAGCTTCCCTCGGTCTGGGGTTAGGTCCGGGGATGCCACTTCGGTACATAGTTTGGAGCTTCCTCCCTTGCGGGCGGTAGCTCCGATTTGATAGTACACGTGGCGACCCTGGGGCTAACCATGTTGGAGAAGCGGGTCCGGACATGTCTGACATGTGGGCCTCCGAAGGTCTTCAAATCAAGTGGGTGACTTTCCCTTGATATCTTTGCAATCCCAAGGGGTATATGGTACCCAGGGTACCGACAGTGGCCCCCTGGGCCCACCTCCGGGGAAGACCCCTTGGATGAAGTTGTTCCGCCGGAGGTGGGTCCATCCTTTGACTTTTGAACTGAGTCTTCAAAGGTCTTCGGATGTGCCGTTGGCGATGGTCCGGAGTTAAATCTTCGCCGCGTGGCATATCCCGTGTGCGGCAGGTGAGATCTTTGGCGTGCGGATCTCACGCAATTGAAGGTCGCCGGTTCCCGATATGAAAATCGTATCGGTTCCGCGCGCCTTGTCAGGCCGCCGCCTTCGGGCTTCCCGCCTCATGATGGCAACCGTTCGCCTGGGTAAGAACCTCGACTTGATCGTCGGGGTAGTCCCGGGCCCTCTTGTCATCGGTTGGGTGGAATTTTGGAGTGGTATCTTCGACTTCTCTGCGGTTTCCATCCAAGCGTCGCGAGGGTTTACTTAAGAAGGGGCTCTTTACACCTCCCATCTGATCTTGCGCTCAAACTCCCAACTTGTGCTTCGCTTTTCTTCTCTTGCCTAGCCGTGCTGCGATGGAGTTGGTTCTCCGCGAGAGTCGCTTGAAGACCGACGGCGACCTGAATAAGGTCCGGGCCCTCATGGGATGGTCCTCGGACTTCTTCAACCGCTCGGTTCGCGCCGGTGGAGAGCTCCCGTTTGAGAAGGAGCACGCCGGCGAAATGGTGTACTTCTCCTCGTACGCCATGGTGGGGTTGATCCCACCTTTTTCTTCCTTTTTCTTGATGCTGCTAGACTTCTATGGTCTGCAGTTGTATCATCTCGGCCCCCACTCCATTCTTCTTGTGTCCATTTTCGTCCACTTCTGTGAGATGTGGGTGGGCATCCCTCCTGCATTGAACTCTTCCGGACCTTCTTCACCGTCCATACCACCGGCAGGAGCAATGAGTACCTTGGCTTCTACTACTTCGTGAAGCGCAAGAAGTGCCCATTCAAGTACCTCCGTTCATTTCCCTCTGGGAAGTGGGATGATTGGAAGAAGGACTGGATAGTCGTCCGGGTGGAGGAGCACGAGAGGCTGGAGCTACCCGAAGGCCTTCCCAACATCAACACGACAATCTGGAGTAAAGCTCCGGTGCTGGTGGAAGCCTTCAACCCTGCTTTAACCAAGATCCGCCAATGCGTGGAGGGAGGATTGACTCCTTAGGCGGTGTTTTGCAACTTCTTGGTCAACAGGTGGGCGCCGCTGAAGAGGAGAGAGAAACTCGCATGGGCCCTCAACAGCGTGATGGACGACGACTGGGTCGAGACCGGGCTGAAGTCAAACATGGTGGGGAAAACCTTGGAGTTCCACCTCAAGAAGTTCCAGCACGGCATCGACGTCGATGGTGACGACTTGACTCCGCCATCAGCTTTTCTTCCTCTGAACGTGGAAGTGGAGTTCAGCAGGGAGCTCCAGCGAAAGATGCCCGTGCTTGGCGACCTTGATGTCGTCGAGAGAAGATCAACCACCGGGGTAGTGATCCCCGGAATGCCTGAGGATGGCTCTGACCCTGCTCCGAAGCCGAGGGAAGAGGTCGTTGGCAAGGGCAAGGAGCTGGCAGATGAACCCGTGAGCCGGAAGAGGAAGTTGCAGTACGCTGACGGAAGGTCCGTCAGGCCCGCTACTTCTGCGTCGGCTCCTTCTCACTAGAGGGGAAGGTCTTCTACAACTGCGGCAACTATTCCCGTAGTGGGGTCCTCCCGAGGCGCGACTGTTCCCGCAGTGGGGTCCTCCCGGAGCGCGACTGTTCCCGCAGTGGGGTCCTCCCGGGGTGTTAGCTCCGGGCATGCGACTCCAGCACCTGGGCCGGTGGAGGCCTCCAGGTCCGGGGGTTCTTCCCGATCGAGGGGGGCCTCAACTCGGGAAACACCCGTGGCCGCGACGAGTTCCGGGGGGCCTTCCCGAGCTTCCACGCCGGCTATGACCAGCCCAGAACACCCGGGAAAAAGGTTCCGCGCAAGCTGGTGCGGAAGCCTCCCAAGGTAAATTTTAATCTTTACCTTGGATAGTTGTTTTAATTGTAGTAACTATTTTTTAAGTTTCTTCGTTCATCATGTGCAGCGTTCCCAAGAAGGGGAGTGAGGCTCCACCCTCAGCCACAGCGGCTGAAGCCGTGAGGGTGGAAGCTTCTGCTCCTGTCCCGGTGCCGCCCCAAGTGGTGGATGAAGCTGTGACAGCTCCGGCGCCGGCTGTCGTGGTCATGGACCTCGACTCCTCCCCAGAGGCTCCCGTGGTAGCGCCGGACCGCGGGAGTGAAGATGCGCCAGCGGCACCTGTCCCGGAGGTTGAAGCTCCGGGTCCTGGTGCTGAGATGATGGAAGCTCCGGCCGTTGAGCCGGAAGAAGCTGTGATTCCGGCCCTAGAGCCGGAAAGTGTCGAAGCTCCAGCGGTCGAGTCGGAGGTGATTGAAGTCCCGGCGTACGCGCGGGATGTTGAGGAAGTCCCGGCGGTTGGGCCGGCTACCTCAGAAGCACCGACCGCAGAGCCGGTAGTTGTTGGAGCTCCAGCTGCAGGGCCGATTGAAGATGAAGATCTTCCGGCTCTCGAGTCGATTGATACAGAAGTGTCGGAGCTCGAGCCCCCATCGGAGGAGGTGCCAAGGCCGGAGCCTGAAGCGGCCCCTACTCCGGAAGTGATGACGTCGAAGGTACCCACGGCTGAGCCGGAGTAACCTGGTCAGGTCGCTGGCCCCCTGTCTGAGGGGGTGAATGAAGACCTGGCGGCGGGGCCCTCCTTGATGGCGACTGAGGCCATCCCAGAGGACGGCCCTAGTGCCATGGAGACACAGGGGACCACTCTTGTGGAGTGGGACCCAATTTTTGTATCTGAAAACCTGCTGGAACCAGCGGAGGAGACCCCAGCAGGTCCGGAACCTATCCCGTTGTCACTGTCCATTGACAACGCATGTTCCAGTCTGCGTCAAGTCCAACTGGCCTTCTTCCACGACGGCAAGGCTCTTGAAGAGGAGCGCCAAACCCTTAGGAGGTGGCGTAACCGGCTCTACTTCGAGACCAAGCTGGCACAGTCAAGGCTAGCGGATGACAAAGAGTGGATCAAGCGGGAGAAGGTCCGCCTGGAGTATTGGGGCAAATTATTGGATGACAGGGAGAGTATGACTCGCGCCCTCGACGCTCAATCCCGGGAGATCTACAATCAGGCCAAAGCAGCCAATAGTGCGGCCGATGAACGCCACGAAAGGCTTGAGGCCATTAACACTACACTCATCAAGCGCCAAGAGGCACTTGAAGAGAGGGAGAAATGGCTCGAAGATGAAGAGCAGAAACTCCTAGAGCTGCGGGATGACGTCCTGAGGAGGGAGGAGGAGCTCTCCGAGAAGGTGGATTTGGCTGACAAGGGCCTTGAGGAGCGCGCCAAGAAATTGGAAGAGCGCTGCGTAGAGGAGGAGAAGAAAGCCTGGGTGCGAGGGCAGGAGCTCCATGAATGGGAGTGTGCCCTCGTTGCCAGGGAAAAGAAAGTGAGGGGCAGGGAGAAGGACCTGGTCGACCGCCGGAACAAGATCCACCTCCGGGAGGAGGAGCTCGGAAAACTCGAGAAGCGGGTTGCTGAGAAGATTCAGCAAAACGCCAAAGAAGTTGAGTGCCTCGCCTGTGAGAATTCCGAACTGGTGGCGGCCAGAAGATCTTTGGAAGAATTGAAAGGCTTGAGGACTACGGACTCCCTACAAATTTGGGAGTTCCTGGGCAAGGCCAACGACGTGCTGACACCAATGGGCTTCAGTCCTGTGCACCCGGATGATCCGGAGCCGGAGCCGGACCTAACGCTGCAGGCACTGAGCTCGGCAGGTAGCAAGCTCTCCAAGGTGGGTGATGTCATCGCGGACCAATTGGAGGTTGAGGGGCAATTCCTGGCAAAGAACATCGCAGAGTACGTGCTGACGTGCTACACCAGCCGGAACTCCCAATTTCCTCTGGACCCGCTGCTTGAAGGTCCCGTCGAAGGAGAAGGGGAAGCTGCCCGAGCCAACGTGTTGGAGGTTGTCCAGAAAGTCGCTCAATTCTTCCATAGGGTCTAGGACCATTTCCGTAGTTCCCACTTGTATCCTCTCTTCTTCTTCCTCAATTTTGTAATCCCTTGTCTCCAGATGAATGAAATCCCCAAATTTTTGCGAATTTCACTTTTTGTCTTCAACACTTTTGTCTTCACTTGGCCCCCTGGTAGATGTACACAATTTGATTGTGAACATGTACCAAGAGGATATTATGTTTTGTTGAAGACTCATTTTCTTCGAACTTGTAGAGCGTAGGTCCGAAGTCTTTGATGGTGAAGGCCCCTTGAGGTCAAACTGACAACCGTCGGAGCTGAGTAGCTCCGGTAATAGTCCCTATCAACGCATAGAGCATCGACAGTTAGTCCTCCGGGGTGTCGGAGCTTAGTAGCTCCGGCACTGACCTTTGCCAACACGTAACTTGTCGACAGCAGACTCCACTTGTGGGGTCTTCTCACCATCTTTTACGTCGACGGCTGGCCCCCCTAGCTTTATCGGGGCTTGGTTGCTCCGGTGATGCTTGTTAACATCGATTACAAGCCATCTAGAGGAGTCGGAGCTTTGTTAGCTTCGGCTTTTCTCCATCAACATGTATTTTATTTTTCCTGCACACTGAAGTCAAGAAAAATAGTAAAATTCGTTTCTTGCCTATAACTTCGTCACGGCTTACGAATCTTGAGAAAGTTTTAGGTCAAACGCGATTCTAAACACAATCGAATGTGTTGCCTTTTCTTCCGGATTCAATTGTACTTGGAATCGCCTTACTTCGGCCTGCCGGGGTGTAGGTAGAGTGGCGTACTTAGGGTGCTTGACCAGGCTAAGTCGATAGCACACTCCGGCCCTAGATTGGCTTGGCGGCATTCAGGCGAGTGAGCCATGAACAATATTTGAATTCAAAAGAATAGACAATACAACTCGAATTGTATATGAACCGGTCGAACTAAAAAAATTTTAAAAATTGCGCGTCTTTGTTATAGACAAGAAAGAGAAAAATAAAAAATGTTGAGCCTGAACAAAATGAATGCACGTGGAGTCTGTTTCACCTGAAGATGTCTTTCATTATAGGTCCGGGGTACAAGGGAAACAAGTACACTCTTAGGGTACGGAACCAAGCTAAGCGTGTTTAATTTCTTGTTTGTCCCAGGGTAGCTAGCCACACTTTTAGTTCTGACACTGTGACAAGTGTTGCATGAACTTTGTGGACCTTCCGGGGAAGGTCCGGCTGTTCTCCCAGAGGAACTACCCGACTTTGTACAATGACTCTATAACGTACACCTCATGTTACTCAAGACTCACCTCCGTGGTATTAAGTGTAGAACTTACGGAGGTGCTCGATGTTCCAAGGATTTGGGAGAGGTGTCCCATCCTCGGTAGCCAAGCGAACGCTTCCGGGACGGGATACTTTAATCACTCGGAAGGGTCCCTCCCAGCCGGGGGAGAGTTTGTTTAACCCTTCTCTGGATTGTATTCTTCGTAGCACCAGATCGCCTTCCTCGAGCTGTCGGTTGTGTACATGCCGCTGATGATAACGCCGTAGGGCTTGGCAATATCGGGCATTCCGAACAGCTGCTTGGCACCTTCCCTCCTCAAGGAGGTCTAGGTCTTCATGCCGGAGCTGATCCTGCGCGGCTTCGTCGAAGGTCCGGACCCCGAGTGAACCCAAGGTGATTTCCGGAGGACGGATTGCTTCAACTCTGTACACCAGAAAGAAGGGTGTCTCTCCAGTTGACCGGTTTGGAGATCTCCTGTTGGCCCATAAAGTGGGTGGAAGCTCTTCAATCCAGTTAGCTCCATGTTTTTTTAAGCGCTCATATGTGCGCGTCTTGAGTCCTTTAAGGATTTCAGCATTTGCTCTCTCGGCTTGGCCATTGCTTGCTGGGTGAGCTACGGAGGCGTAGCAAACTTGTATGCCGAGGTCTTCGCAATATCCTTGGAATGCAGAGCTTGTGAATTGGGTCCCATTATCAGTGATGATTTTGTTTGGGACTCCATATCTGCATACAATGGACTGCAAAAAGTTGATAGCAGATTGCTTGTTGATTGTCACAACTGGAGTTGCTTCCGGCCACATGGTGAACTTTTCAATGGTGACGTACAGGAGCTTGTAACCTCCGATGGCTCTTGGGAAAGGTCCCAAGATGTCCATCCCCCACACAGCGAAGGACCATGTAGGAGGTATCATTTGTAGGGGCTGAGCTGGTGTGTGAATTTGCTTTGCATGGAATTGACATGCTTCACATTTCTTCACCAGCTCAGTTGCATCCTGGAGTGTTGTAGGCCAGTAGAAACCATGCCGAAAGGCTTTACCAACCAGCGTGCGGGAAGACGCGTGGTTCCCACACTCGCCTCCATGGATTTCTGCGAGGAGTTTGCAGCCTTCTTCCCTTGTGATGCACCGCATTAGGATGCCATTGGCACCACGCCGGTAGAGATCCCCTTCTACCAGCGTGTATCTTTTAGCCAATCTGACTACCCGGTCAGCGGATACATCATCGTCAGGAAGGATGTTGTCTTTCAAGTAGCTCCGAATCTCCGAGATCCATGCATCGGAACTAGCTTGAGCTTTTGAGTCTTGCGTGCTGGGTTGCTCGGAGCTCCCGGCAGCACCTATGACCCTTGATGGCTGCCATGGTAACAGGGCCATCGGGACCGTCAGCTTCGGGATGCTGATCTCGCCCCCTTCGCTCAGTTCAGCTGGCTGAGCTATTGGTTTTGACAACCTCCGGACAAAAATTCCGTCAGGAGCCGGAGCTCCGGTTGACGCTTTCGTCGAGAGTTCGTCAGCTTCAGCGTTATGGGCACGCTGAACCTGGTGGAGATCTAGGACTTCGAAGTCCTTTTGAAGCCTCTGTACTTCAAGGAGGTAAGCAGCTAGTTGGAGATTATTGCAGGAACATTCACCCTTCACCTGCTTAATGATGAGCTGCGAATCTCCCTTGACTAGCAATTGCTTGACACCATATGACACTGCCACCTTTAGTCCGTAGATGAGCGCTTCGTACTCTGCCATGTTGTTGGTCGCCTTGAAGTCAAGGTGTACCATGTATTTCACCTTCTCCCCAGTCGGTGCAAGGAGAAGGATTCCAGCTCCGGCCCCCTGCTTCTGCATGGAGCCGTCGAAGTAGAGGGTCCAGTGAGGCTCGGTGAAGGCTGGAGCTTGATGCTCCGTCTTCTGCTCACTGGGGCCCCCAGGGTTTGATGGAGAGGGAGTCCATTCCGCCACAAAATCTGCCAATGCTTGACTCTTGACTGCTTGCCTTGAAATGAATTCAAGATCAAATTCAGTCAATTCCGTTGCCCACTTCGCAATATTCCCAGTTGAATTGGGATTATGCAAGATTGCTCGAAGTGGGTAAGAGGTCACTACTGAGACTTTGTGAGCTTGGAAGTAATGGCGAAGCTTCCTGGAGGCAATAAGGACTGCATAGAGCAGCTTATGCACCTCTAGATATCGAGTCTTGGCATCATGTAGTACTTCACTAATGAAGTACACCGGGCGCTGAATGGTCCAGACCCTCCCAGAGGAGTCCGGAGCTTCCTCTTCACTGACCCGGATCCTCCCGAAGGAATCCGGATTTTCTTCGAGGACCTCCGGGTCCTGTCTGGAGGAACCTGGGGCTTCTTCAGAAGCGACCTGGACCCTCCCAGAGGGGTCTGGGTCTCCTGAAGTGACTTCTTGTGGATTCGAGTCTGGGAGCTGGGACCCAGACTCGCTTTCAGGTACCTCCGGACCCTCCCGAAGGGGTCTGGATTCCTGAGTATGAGGTAGCTCTGGTCTCTCCGCAACCAGAACCATACTGACGACTTCGTCGGTTGCTGAAATGTAAAGCAACAAAGGCTCACCAGGGCTCGGAGCTACCAGAATTGGTAGGGTGGTGAGGAACTGTTTCAGCTCCTGGAATGCCTTCTCTGCTTCTTCGGACCATTGGAATGGTCCAAACTTCCTCAATAACTTGAAGAAGGGGAGTGCCCGTTCCGCCAGTCTTGAAATGAACCGGTTGCGGGCTGCTAGACACCCAGTTAACTTTTGGACGTCTTTGATGCGGGTTGGTGGCCGCATGTCTTCAATGGCCTTAATCTTCGCCAGATTAGCTTCTATTCCCCGGTGACTTACCAGGAAACCAAGAAGTTTTCCGGAGCTAACCCCGAAGATACACTTGTCTGGGTTTAGCTTTGTGCGGGTGGCCCGCAGCTTGTCGAAGACAGCCTGCAAGGTGTCAAGGAGTGACTCCTTGTTCCTGAACTTGACCACGATGTCATCGACATACACTTCCACTATGTCTCTAATGAGTTCTTCAAAAGTTTTGTACATAGCTCGTACAAAATTTGAAGCTGCATTCTTGAGACCAAAGGGCATGGCTATATAACAGTACAATCCATCTACTGTGATGAATGAGGTATGCTCTTCATCCTCCCTAGACATCCTGATTTGATGATACCCGGAATATGCGTCTAAGAAACACAGTAATTCACACCCGGAGGTGGAGTCCACTATCTGATCTATTCTAGGTAGTGGGAATGGATCTTTTGGACATGCCTTATTTAGTGTGGTGTAGTCGATGCACATCCGAAGCTTCCCGCCGGCCTTGGGCACAACGACTGGGTTTGCCAGCCATTTTGGATGGAAGACTTCTCGGATGAATCCAGCTTCGAGTAACTTCTTCACTTCTTGTCGGATGAAGTTCTGTCGCTCTACGGATTGCTTCCGAGGCTTCTGATGCACAGGCCGGGCGTCGGGGTAGATCTTCAGATTGTGCTCAATCACTTCCCTGGGGATCCCAGGCATTTGTGACGGTTGCCAAGCAAACACGTCAACGTTGGCCCGGAGGAAAGTGATGAGTGCGAGTTCCTATTTGTCAGTCAATCCCCCCGATATACGGGTGGTCTCAGCGGCATCAGAATCAATTTGGACGACTTTGACGGGAATGTCGGTGTCGCCGCTTGGCTGCACATGAGGTGCAGAAGTCGAGCCTCGTTGACGAATGCTCGGGGGTTTTGGAGCTTGCTCCTGCCTGGAGTCCTCCTCTTGCGCCGTGGTGAGTGCATGGAGTTCTTCCAGAGCAGTTACTCCGGCAGTACGATCTCCGCGGATCCGGAGAACGCCTACTGGCATGGGGCATCTTCAACACCAGATAGCCATAATGAGCAGCTGCCATGAATTTGTACAGGGCAGGCCTACCCAAGATGGCATTGAAGGGTAAGTTGATCTGAGCAACATCGAAGACCAACTTCTCGGTGCGGTACTTCTCTCGTGTCCTGAAGGTAACGGGGAGAGTAATAGCTCCGAGTGGGGTAATGGCCCCCGGACCTACTCCGGAGAAAGGTCGAGAGGGGTGGAGATCCGAAGGTCGGAGTTGATGCTTAGTAAAAGCTTCGAAGCTTATGAGGTTAAGCCCCGAACCTCCGTCTACCATGACGTGGTGGAGCTGGATGTTGTTGATGGTAGGAGATACCATCAAAGGTAGCTGACCTGCTCCAACCATGCTCCGGGGGCAGTCCGAAGCATCAAAAGTGATGGCTGTGTCCATCCACTTCCGATGAGGTTCCGACCTGACTGTAGGAGCTACATCAGCCATATCCCGACGCATAGTCTTGATGACGCGCCGTGAGGTGATGTCCCATGATCCACTAAAAATGGTGTTCATGGTCTTCCGACGCTCGTTGTCAGAGACGTCAGAATCATCGTCGACGGAGGTGTAAACGGCCTTCAGGACCTTTTTGGGATCCTGAAAACCTAACTCCTCTTCAGCCGGAGCTTCGTTGACTTTTTGCTTTCCTTCCCTCTGTCGGAAAGGAGATTCTTCCCGGCGCTTGTTGTAGCGCTCGGCAAGGTTTTGGACCTCCTGGCAGTCTTCCAAACTGTGGCTGCCCGTTTTGTGAATTGGGCACCACACCTTGGGCTTGCTAACGTCTTCAGAAGACGACCGAGGTCGCTTTTCGGGGCGTGGCCCCCGGCCACCCGGAGCTGCAGCAGCTGCAACATTGGATTTACCGGCCGACGACTTCTTCTTGCCGTTGGTCTTTTTCTTCTTCTTGCCGTTCCCGGAGGTAGCGGCTTCTTCTTTGGAGGATTTCTTGTGACCCTCCGGGGTTGGTTTGGAGTGCATCTCATGGGCCTCCGCAGCTCTGACACATTTGTCAGCCAAGCTGAAGAGTTCCGTGACGCTAGTGATCTCCTTGATCGCCAGTTTCTCTAGCATCTTCTTGTCTCGTACACCCTGTCTGAATGCCACAATGAAAGAGGCACTAGAAATAGAAGGGATAGTGTTTCGTACCTGAGAGAACCTCTGGATGAATGATCACAGGGATTCTCCCTCTTTTGGCACGACTGCAAAAAGGTCCAATTCAGTGCCTGGTCGGGTGTATGAACTCCGGAAGTTGGCGGTGAACTGCCGGCACAGCTCCTCCCAACTGTTGATAGAGTTGGGTGGAAGGCTCATAAACCAGGACCTGGCGGTCCCAGTTAAGGCCACTGGAAAATAATTGGCCATCACGGTCTCGTTTCCTCCAGCTGCCAAGATTGCAGTGGAGTAGATCTGAAGAAATTCGGCGAGATTGACAGTCCCGTCGAATTTCTCCGGGAGATGAGGTCGGAACATCTGTGGCCACCTGACCATACGCAGATGTATGGCCAGGGCTGAACAGCCTCCTCCTACTCCTTCAGGAGCAGAAAGGTCCTGAGCTTCCCGTCTTTCACGAGCACGCTCAATATGGAATCGGCCGTCTTATTGGCGGTATCGGCGATCAAGCTCCGCCCGGAGGTCATGAGTTGAGAGCCTGGATACCGTGTGAGTGCGTCGTGCCCCAGAGGGCAATGACGTCACTTGTTGTGATGTAGCACGTCTCCTGCTATTGGAAACATGCGGACCAAGTCTACCAGACAAAGTCCGTCGCTGTGATGGGGCTCGTCCTGAAGGAGGAGGACCCTGGTTGCTGAGGCGTTCGGCTGCTGCTGCAACCAAATGTTCCACATCGGCCCTCCACTGTTCCAGTGCATCCCGGGATGCATCTGGAGGTGGTGGGCGTTGGAGAAGAGCACGCGCTGCATGGTGCGCGTGTTCCGGGTTGTCATGATTTGCCGACGCAGTGATTGACGCCGGCACACCATCGCGTTGCCCAACTTGATTTGCTGGTGGAGACGGTGGTGGTGGGAGTGTGACTCCTGCTGGTGCTGAGGCTCCTGCTGGTGGCTGCATATTGGAGGGATTGCCCCCAACAGCCTGAGCAGTAGGTTGACCGTTGGATGATCCAGCAGTTGAGTTCACCATTCTCAAAATCTCAGGCGCCCCTACCTGGCGCGCCAACTGTCGGTGGTTTGGAACCGGCAGATCTCCCGACATTACTAAAGTGTTAGAGGAGTTTGATGTTCGGTGTGGGCGCGCGAAGATTCAGGAAGGTGAATTGTAAATGACACAGGAGACACGGAAGTTTACGTGGTTCGGGCCGCCTGAGCGTAATACCCTACTCCACGGGTGTGTTGGTGTTGTATTAGCTGTATGAGCTTGTACCGAGCGTCTATGGACCGTGTGTGTAGATGTCGTTGGCCTGTCCTTTTATAGTATAAGGGCAGGCCGTTACAAATTAGCCTGGCCCGACATGTGGCCCCGGCATTTACTAGTGTTGATACCTCTTCAACACGTTTGATTGCCCTTAATGACCTGTAAGACCTATGTGTGCTGAATACATTAGCTTGTAGTGAATACACTTGGCTTTGATGATAAAAGTTTTAAATATCACCAAAACACCTTTTTATCAAGGTCCGACTCTAGCTCCGAGCTACAACAAGGTCCGACGGTAGGTCTGGCTTGTTTTGGGTAGCTCCGGCTACGATAGATGCTAGGTCCGGCTTCTTGGTAAGGTCCGACTAGCTTTGGTTAGCTCCGGTGAGCTTTTTCTTTAGCTCCGGCATGACTTTGTTAGCTCCGGCATGTCTCTGATTAGCTCTGGCATATGTTTAATAGCTCCGACATGCTTTTGCTAAGCTCAGACGTACTTTGTCTAGCTCCGGCTTGTGGGATTACCAGTTCCGGCTAGTTCTGGTTAGCTCCGGCGCTAGGTCTTGCCAGCTGTTGTAAGCTCCGGCGGGAGCTTGGTAGTACTAGTTTTGGTAAGCTCCGGTGCTAGGTTTTACTAGCTTTTGTTAGCTCCGGCTCAAGCTCCGGGTTTCTCTGGCAAGGTTCGGAACTTGACCGAAGTGCTTCTGCTTTGCATTTGCAATGTTTCGTACTTGCTTTACATATATGGAAAGATTGCTTAGTATTCATTTGCTAAGTTTTTGATGCGTTTTGGATGATATGGCTGATATCGTTACTACTGTGGTTTTGCAACATGTTTATGTGAGGTGCTCACGTAAGGTGTTGTGTTCCGAACTAACTTGAGTCAAGTCGAGGACTTGGGCTCGTATGGATTGTTTGTTTGTTCATGTGCAGGTGTGGCTTGAGTTCAAGTCATGGCTGGTGACAGGATCCATTGGACTAGTCTCAGGAGGAGATGAGGTTCCAACAACCAAGTTCGGGAGGAACTGTGGTTGAGCGGGTCAGGAGGTCGCGCAGGATGATTGAATCAAGGGCAGTGCATATGATGGTCAAAGGAAGGTGTTCGCACGTATGAATGAGATGCATGACGTGGCAATATGCTTCTAGAGACGGATTATGGAAGGAAGATTTGATCGGAAGGATCGGATCGTATCGGTTGAAGACTTAGGCTGCTAGCTGAGTCGGTTATGGCTCGGTATGAAAATATCGAGTTGGTTATGTTAGGATTTCGTGTGGATCACGAATTTGAGTTGTTTAGGAATGTGGGATACGTTCCTAAGGTGTTTGGAAGTCTTAAGATTGCTTCTATCTGCGTATAGAAGAATCTTGAGCAGTTATGGAAAGTTCCGATTGTGATCGGATTAGGATTGGAGTCCTAGTTGAGATTGAGATGGCCTAAGGGCTGGTTATATAAGCAAGGGAAGGCCAAAGCTCGAGACAGACGACTTTGGGGCTGTTCCTCTTGTGTTCTATTGAATAAAATTCATAGTTTGAAGGAACTTTTGTGCCTTGTTCGTCCGACTTGTTTCAGACAAGTTTTACTCGTCGAGTTTCTGAACAGCACTACCTTTCATCGGTGGTTTTATCATAACTCGAGTTTTATCAATCCAATTGACGTGATTCTTTTCTGGTTGTCTTCACAACTTGATTATCTATCATCTGTCAAAATTTTACGGTCATTGGATTTGTGGTTTTTGATATACATGAGTTTCTTTCAGCATTCCAGAAACTGTTTTTCTCGGGTAGGTCAGATTGACCATAGTGTGATCTTTCGATCATAACTTGAGTATTTCTCGACGGATTTGAGTAATTCTTTTTGTGTTGTCTTCGTGACTTGATTCTCTCTGATATCTATCACTTTTGTCACGGTGAAACACGTTTAGATTAGTCTCATACACGATTTCTTTAAATAGATCGTTTTTCTGCCGAAAGGGTTTGGGGTTTTATTGTTTCCGCTGCGTAAGATTTTTAAATCTACCATTCACCCCCCCCCCTCCTGGTAGCTTTTCACGTGCTCTTCGATCCTACAATTGGTATCAGAGCCACGGTGCTCTAATCCTTGTGATTTGCACGTGTTTTTGACTAATCATCATGGAGAAGTACTCCGTCAAACCTTGTGTGTTTGCTGGTATTGATTTCCAGGTTTGGAAGGCACGCATGGAGGCTTTCATCCAGGCACAAGGCTTTGCAATATGGGAGGAGGTGTATAAGCCTTATGAAGTGCCACCTAATGATCAAGTCACGGCCACAAACCTACGGGATGTCGACAACAACAACAAAGCCCGAAACTTGATCATCCAAGGACTCACTCAAAGCGACTTTGATCGTGTCGCGCACCTCCGGTCAGCATACGATGTCTGGAGAGCTCTCTGTGATTATCATGAAGGCTCCAACACAATCAAGGAGGTAAAACAAGATATGTTCAAGAAAGAATATATGTGCTTTGAGATGCAACCAGGTGAGTCAATCGATGACCTATTTGCTCGTTTCAATAAAATTCTCAGCAGCTTACGAAGTATCAATGTAAATTTTTCTGATGCTGAGAATGCTAGACAACTTCTTAGTGCTTTAGACATGTCAATTTGGGAGATAAAAGTAACATCTATTCGTGAATCAACTGTCATGAGTTCTCTTACATTAGATGTACTTTATTCTAAACTAAAAACTCATGAAATTGACATCCTAGCACGTAAGAACCCAAACAAGTCTATTGCATTTGTCTCACAACGTGATATGTCTAGCTCCGACCAATCGTCATCCTGCAATACTCTTGCTTTGTTGTCCTCACTAACCCTGGAGCAGATCGAAGAATTTCCAGAAGAGGAGTTGACACTCATCTCTACTAGATTCTCAAAAGCATTGCAAAATGTGAGAACTAGAAGGAGAGGAAGCTCCGGACCTCAACGCTGTTTTGAATGTGGTAAAACAGGACACTTTCGTACAGAATGCCCTAACTTTTCAAGTTCGACCACCCGGGAAGAAAAACAAAGCAAGGTCCGGACCTCCTCTGGAAATTCCAACAAAAAGAAAAAGAAGGGTACCATAGGACGCAAGATGATTAACAGCTTCATCACCGCACTTCAAGAACTTAGTTCAAGTGATGTAGACTTTGAAAGTGATGAAGATGATGACGATCTGGCCAACTTATGCTTCATGGCGGGCAAAACAAGATCAAGATCAAGTCAGGAGGATGCAGAACACAATAGTGAAGACGATGAGGTATGTTCTACCTGCAATGAAATGTGTGATGCTATTTCTCGTGCAACTATTATTGTCAATAAAAAGGACAAAAAGCTTAGGGATAGTGCTGCTAAAATTGAATCACTAGAATCTGAAATTAACCGTTTAAAAACTTTGATTCCTAGTAATGATGCATGTCCTTCATGTGACTTAATCTATGAACAACTGTCCACATTAAGAAGTGCACACTCCTCCACTCTAGATAGACTTGATGAAGAAATTAAAAAGAACAAAGAGCTTGCTGCACTTAATGATAAAAACTTGAAAGATGCTAGCTGTTCTACAATTGACTTGCATTGTTCTACTTGTGATGATCTTGATAAGAAACTACAGGATGCTATGAATGAAATTTCTATATTGAACAATGCTTTACGTTCTCATGAAGTTAAATTTTGTTCCAATTGCAAACTTAAAGGAAAAACTTCATGTGAAAATTGCTTTGATATGTCCAATAAACTTGATGACATGCATAGGACATTAGATCAGTTTTGTAATGGGAATAAGAACCTAAACTTGCTGCTGAATTCTTCCAAGTCGTGCACTGATAAAACTGGTTTAGGTTTTGATTCTCATGCTCATGCTAAGGCACATCCACCTAAAATTGTAAAGTCATTAGGAAGTGGTTTGATTCAAACAGTTCCTAAACAAAAAGGAGTGGTTTTCAAATCTGCAGGAGTGATGCTTCACTCGGTTTCAAATAAAAATATTGCTTGCTCATCTAGACATGAACACAAAGTTAAATTTTATTGTACCTTCTGTGGTAGACATGGTCATGTCATAGATTTTTGTTATAGACTAGCTAAACAACAGAAAAAGGAAAGAAAAAATTGCTAGATCTTATAATTTTCATGCAATTAGAAAAACACAACCTGCTTTAGTGAGTCAGAAATTTGAAAAGGTAGCTTCCGGACCTTCTGGTAAGAAATCCGCAGAAGCAGCTCCGATAGTTCCGATAGCTCCGAGAGCTACCGGATCCTCTGTTGTTCCCTCCGGAGCTTCAGTTTTTGCCTCCGGACCTTCTGCTTTTACCTCCGGAGCTACTGGTTTTCACTCTAAACAAGTAACAACTTCTAAATCAACTGTTAAGAACAGAAAATCTCAATCCTTGACTCATAAACCTGCTTTTTTATCTCAGCTTTCGCGTGTTTTTCCTGCTGCACGTCGCGTGACTCAGTACTGGATTCCTAAATGCCTTTTGACTAACCCCAGTATTGAGTCATCGACGTATTGTGCTTCTATGTAGGTTACACGCTTGATGAAGGAGAACATTTGGATTGTGGATTCAGGTTGCTCACGCCACATGACCGGTAACAAAGATTGGTTCTCCTCCCTCTCTTTTGTGTCACGTGTAGAGAATGTTACTTTTGCTGATAATTCTTCAACTCCTATAATTGCTAAGGGTTCGGTTAAAGTAAATGATCACTACACTTTGAAGGATGTGGCACTTGTCAAAAATTTGAAATACAACTTGCTTTCTGTTTCACAATTGCTAGATGAAAATCTAGAAATTATTTTCAATAAAAACTGTTGCAAAGTTGTAGGTTCAAATAGTGAGCTTATTTTTAACATGTCTCGGTTTGGAAGAGTTTTTAAAGCTGATTTTGATATGTCTTCCTCTAAGCATAGGTGTCTAGTTGCTAATGATTCAAAGGACTTATATTTTTGGCATCGTAGACTTGGTCACGTAGGCTTTGATCACCTAACGCGTGTTAGTACTCTTGATCGCATACGTGGGCTGCCTAAGCTTAAAGGGGACAAAGAAATTGTGTGCTCTTCTTGTAGACATGCTAAGATGGTTGCAGGTTCACATACTCCTCTCACAATAATCATGACAACTGAACCATGTCAACTTTTGCATCTTGACACCGTAGGACCTTCACGTATTCAATCCTTCGGAGGTAAATGGTATGCTCTTGTTATTGTTGATGATTATTCTAGATATTCTTGGGTGTATTTTATGGCGTCTAAAAATGAAGTTTTTAGTCACTTTAGAACTTTATTTCTTAGATTATCAATTGATCACCCAGGATCATTAAAAGCAATTAGAAGTGATAATGGAACTGAATTTAAAAATCAATTCTTTGATCACTTTTGTGCTGAAAATAGAATAGATCATCAATTCTCTTCACCATATGTACCTCAACAAAACGGTGTTGTAGAAAGAAAGAACAGAACCTTAGTTGAGATGGCTAGGACTATGCTTGATGAATATCAAACTCCTAGGAAATTTTGGGCTGATGCGTTAGCAACCGCTTGTTATGTCTCAAATCGTGTTTTCTTGCGTGCTAAGCTAGGTAAAACACCATATGAGCTCCGGTTTGGACATAGGCCTAGTGTTATACACTTTCGGGTCTTTGGTTGCAAATGCTTTATTAAGAAACATGGTAATCTTGATAAATTTGAACCTAGATCCATTGATGGCATGTTTCTTGGTTATCCATCTCATACTAGAGGCTACCGTGTGCTTTTACTTGACACTAACAAAATTGTGGAGATTTGTGAAGTGTCATTTGATGAAGCTAGCCCAGGTACTAGCTCCGGTGTTACAGGACCAGATCCGTATCCTCAGGGAGAGGGTATTTTCGAAGATGAAGAAGAGCCGGTGATATTGCCTGGTAGTTCCGAAGTTGACACGTGTCTAGCTCCGGACATTGAACAAGCTCCGGCTATCACCTCTGCTGATCCTGATCAACCACAAGTCACAAGCTCATCAATCTACAATGAACCTAATGAAGAAGAAGCTTGTGAGACATCTGTTCCCCTACGTTTTTACAAAGACCATCCCCCACAACAGATGATTGGAAGCTTGCACGAACGAGTCACACGGTCCAGGTTTTGCGATCCAAACTCTCATGCTCATTCTGCTTTTGTTGCTTCTTTTGAACCCAAAGATATATCACACGCACTCACTAATGAATCTTGGATTATTGCCATGCAAGAAGAGTTAGAAAATTTTGAAAGAAATAATGTTTGGAAACTTGTACCTCCACCTCAAGGTCACACTTTAATTGGAACTAAATGGGTATTTAAAAATAAACAAAGTGAGGATGGGGTTGTGGTTAGGAATAAGGCTAGGTTGGTTGCTCAAGGTTTCACTCAAGTTGAAGGTCTAGATTTTGATGAAACTTTTGCTCCTGTCGCTAGATTAGAAGCCATAAGAATTTTGTTAGCTTTTGCAGCATCTAAAGGTTTTAAGCTATATCAAATGGATGTTAAAAGTGCTTTTCTTAATGGCTACATAGATGAGGAGGTTTATGTCAAACAACCACCGGGTTTTGAAAATCCAATTTTTCCTAATCATGTTTACAAACTGTCCAAAGCCTTATACGGTCTCAAACAAGCCCCTAGAGTATGGTATGATAGGTTAAAAACATTCTTACTTGAAAAGGGGTTTACCATGGGCAAGGTTGATAAAACTCTTTTTGTGCTTAAGCATGGCAATGACTCATTATTCGTTCAAGTGTATGTGGATGATATTATCTTTGGTTGTGCTTCTCATGATCTTGTGTCCAAGTTTTCAGCAATGATGAGTTCCGAATTTGAAATGAGTATGATGGGTGAACTCACTTACTTTTTGGGGCTGCAAATCAAGCAAACCAAGGAGGGTACCTTTGTGCATCAAACGAAGTATACCAAAGATCTCCTAAGGCGCTTCAACATGGACAAAAGCAAGCCTCTTCGGACACCAATGGGAATAGCAACAACACTTGAACTTGATGAAGATGGTGAATCCGTGGATCAAAAAGAATATAAAAGTATGATCGGATTACTTTTGTACCTCATGGCATCAAGACCGGACATACAATTCAGCGTATGTCTTTGTGCACGGTTTCAAGCCTCCCC
Organism: Tuctoria greenei; assembly: GCA_036927565.1. Lineage (NCBI taxonomy): Eukaryota > Viridiplantae > Streptophyta > Magnoliopsida > Poales > Poaceae > Tuctoria > Tuctoria greenei. Next base: position 177,544,522 of record JAYESD010000005.1, read on the forward strand.
ACGTGTTTCACATCGTCAAGCCGTCAAAAGGATTCTCAGGTATTTACATGGAACTCAAGAATTTGGCATTTTTCTTCCTTCTTCCTCAACCGCTACTTTGAAAACGGATGCTGATTTTGGGGGTTGTAGGATTGATAGGAAAAGTACTTCCGGTGCTTGTCATTTTCTTGGTAATTCTCTTGTTGCTTGATCCTCTAGAAAACAAAATTCAGTTGCACAATCCACAGCCGAATCTGAATATGTAGCTGCTGCTAGTGCTTGCTCACAAATTCTTTGGATTGTTCAAACACTTAAGGACTATGGGGCTGATCTAGATAGTGTTCCACTGTTTTGTGATAACACTAGTGCCATTTGCATTGCTAAAACCCCCGTGCAACATTCTAGAACTAAGCACATTGACATTAGGTATCACTTTCTCCGAGATAATGTTGAAAAAGGAAACATTGTGCTTCACCATGTAGATACCGAACAACAATTGGCTGACATTTTTACAAAACCTTTGGATTTCACTCGTTTTTGTTACATTCGTAGTGAAATAGGGGTTATGCATCCTCATGGATTAAATTGAGAGGGAGTTTTTGGAACTTGGGAAGTCTATGTGTGAATCTGAAATTAAAATAATATGATCATAATATTTCATACATATATGACTTTGTGATTTCTTTTACATGCTGAAAGTTCTTACTACATTACCCGTGTTATACACTTTGTAGTTTTTGCCATGTCTAGTAATTGGAATAATTACTTACACTAAAATCTGGTCATGGTCAAACTTTCTTGCTGTTTTGAACTTGTTGCATGCTCACAAATGCTTTTAATCATAAAGAATTAATCAAGTAATCAACTCACATGTTGAGTTTTTATGAACAAATATAAATTGAGAAAAGATCAAGAGAATATGCATGCATCGCACTTCTTCTTTTGAGATGGCTTATCATTGCACTTAGATATGAACTTGGAAGAAGTTGTGTATGACTAAAACCATGTCCTTAAGCTTTTGATTGTTAAATGACATAGGCTTGGCTTGGTTGGTTAGAATAAGGCAGATGCGCATATAATCTCTTGCAAATATCATATGATCTAAATTTATGCTTTGAAAAATAATAAAATGCAGCAACAAGTGTCATGCTTTCAGGTTTTGAAATAGTTGAGTTTGTGAGATCATGACCTGCTAAAATTGAAAATCACACTTGCTCTCTAGCATGGCTTACACTACTTTATGTATCTCATTGATGTGATAGTGTAAGTTACTTGATAGTATGACTTGGGTGAGCTTTGTTTATATGTATATGTTATAATATGCTCATAACAACTAAAATGGGAGAGATAAATTGTTTATATGCTCATGACTTGCTGAATACATTGTCAAAGGGGGAGAGCTAAGCATGAAGAGAAAGAGAATATAGGCATAAGGAGAAATAATAAAGGGGGAGAGATTTTCATGGGGGAGAGATTTTCATTTTATTCTCTTTTTACTTTTGATTTACAAAGGGGGAGAAATTGTTTTCAAAACTTTTATGTGAATAAGCCAATGTTCGGATTTTAAATGGTGTTGCCAATGCATTCATCAAGGGGGAGATTGTAAGATCTATGTGTGCTGAATACATTAGCTTGTAGTGAATACACTTGGCTTTGATGATAAAAGTTTTAAATATCACCAAAACACCTTTTTATCAAGGTCCGACTCTAGCTCCGAGCTACAACAAGGTCCGACGGTAGGTCCGGCTTGTTTTGGGTAGCTCCGGCTACGATAGATGCTAGGTTCGGCTTCTTGGTAAGGTCTGACTAGCTTTGGTTAGCTCCGGTGAGCTTTTTCTTTAGCTCCGGCATGACTTTGTTAGCTCCGGCATGTCTCTGATTAGCTCCGGCATTTGTTTGATAGCTCCGGCATGCTTTTGCTAAGCTCAGACGTACTTTGTCTAGCTCCGTCTTGTGGGATTACCAGTTCCGGCTAGTTCTGGTTAGCTTCGGCGCTAGGTCTTGCCAGCTGTTGTAAGCTCCGGCGGGAGCTTGGTAGTACTAGTTTTGGTAAGCTCCGGCGCTAGGTTTTACTAGCTTTTGTTAGCTCCGGCTCAAGCTCCGGGTTTCTCTGGCAAGGTCCGGAACTTGACCGAAGTGCTTCTGCTTTGCATTTGCAATGTTTCGTACTTGCTTTACATATATGGAAAGATTTCTTAGTATTCATTTGCTATGTTTTTGATGCGTTTTGGATGATATGGCTGATATCGTTACTACTGTGGTTTTGCAACATGCTTATGTGAGGTGCTCACGTAAGGTGTTGTGTTCGGAACTAACTTGAGTCAAGTCGAGGACTTGGGCTCGTATGGATTGTTTGTTTGTTCATGTGCAGGTGTTGCTTGAGTTCAAGTCATGGCTGGTGACAGGATCCATTGGACTAGTCTCAGGAGGAGATGAGGTTCCAACAACCAAGTTCGGGAGGAACTGTGGTTGAGCGGGTCAGGAGGTCGCGCAGGATGATTGAATCAAGGGCAGTGCATATGAAGGTCAAAGGAAGATGTTCGCACGTATGCATGAGATGCATGACGTGGCAATATGCTTCTAGAGACGGATTGTGGAAGGAAGATCTGATCGGAAGGATCGGATCGTATCGGTTGAGGACTTAGGCTGCTAGCTGAGTCGGTTATGGCTCGGTATGGAAATATCGAGTTGGTTATGTTAGGATTTCGTGTGGATCACGAATTTGAGTTGTTTAGGAATGTGGGATACGTTCCTAAGGTGTTTGGAAGTCTTAAGATTGCTTCTATCTGCGTATAGAAGAATCTTGAGCAGTTATGGAAAGTTCCGATTGTGATCGGATTAGGATTGGAGTCCTAGTTGAGATTAGGATGGCCTAAGGGCTGGTTATATAAGCAAGGGAAGGCCAAAGCTCGAGACAGACGACTTTGGGGCTGTTCCTCTTGTGTTCTATTGAATAAAATTCATAGTTTGAAGGAACTTTTGTGCCTTGTTCGTCCGACTTGTTCCAGACAAGTTTTACTCGTCGAGTTTCTGGACAGCACTACCTTTCATGGGTGGTTTTATCATAACTAGAGTTTTATCGATCCAATTGATGTGATTCTTTTAGGGTTGTCTTCACAACTTTATTATCTATCATCTGTCAAAATTTCACGGTCATTGGATTTGTGGTTTTTGATCTACATGAGTTTCTTTCAGCATTCCAGAAACTGTTTTTCTCGGGTAGGTCAGATTGACCATAGTCTGATCTTTCGATCATAACTTGAGTATTTCTCGACGGATTTGAGTAATTCTTTTTGTGTTGTCTTCGTGACTTGATTATCTCTGATATATATCACTTTTGTCACGGTGAAACACATTTAGATTAGTCTCATACACGATTTCTTTAAACATATCGTTTTTCAGCCGAAAGGGTTTGGGGTTTTATTGTTTCCGCTGCGTAAGATTTTTAAATCTACCATTCACCCCCCCCCCCCTCTGGTAGCTTTTCACGTGCTCTTCGATCCTACATTACCGTGTAATGGGCTTTGACAGCACCGTTACTGGTATTAAGGTCGTCCGATTAAGTGTTATTAATATGGTATTAATGACACTTAATCAGGTCTTAAAGTTCTCGATTCCCCTTTGAAGATCCGGAGTTGTTGCAGGGTCCTCTAGAGGTTAGAGGGTGAATATCCGACGGTTGGACACGTGGCAGCACAGGAGCACGTTGTGGAGAACAGATAGTTCCAGGGTTAGCTGACACGTGTCAGCACCGGAGCTTCCCTCGGTGTGGGGTCAGGTCCGGGGATGCCACTTCAGTACATAGTTCGGAGCTTCCTCCCTTGCGGGCGGTAGCTCCGGTTTGATAGTACACATGGCGACCCTGGGGCTAACCATGTTGGAGAAGCGGGTCCGTACATGTCTGACATGTGGGCCTCCAAAGGTCTTCTAATCAATTGGGTGACTTTCCCTTGATATCTTTGCAATCCCAAGGGGTATATGGTACCCAGGGTACCGACACATGTCTTCTACTACCCCACAACGCAGCATACCCTTTTGTAACTCTTGATAATACTCCTCTACGGACATATTACCTTGGTCTAAGCACTGCAATTTTTTGCGAAGGTCCCGCTGAAAAGATGGAGGAACAAATCGAACACGCATGGCTTCCTTTAATCTATCCCATGTTGGAGGATCAGTTCTAGTTTTAACAAGTTCATTCCACCATATGATAGCAAAGTCCTTAAACTCACTAGTGGCTTGACGAACTCTATGTTGTTCAGGAACAAGATGGGAATTAAATTTTTGCTCTACTGTCATCTCCCAATCAAGATAAACCTCATCATCATAAGCACCAAAAAAAGAGGGTATAGTAAATTTCACTTTAGCAAAAGGATCATCAGGAGGACGATTATAATTGTTATGATTATTACCTCCCATACCTCGACGATAAAGTGGCAATCTTGGCTGATTATTGTGATCTTCCAGTTCATCATAAGCATTGTCTTCTTGTCTTCCAGCGAGAGGCAACTGAGCCTCATAAGTATTCATCCGAAGAGCAAGGTCATCAAGTTGGCGAGTCAAGTTCGTCAATGACTCCTCTGTTGCTGCGTTGTATTTGGCGAACATATTTGTCATGGTCTTCATCATATCACGTAACTCAACATGTTGAACACATTCGTCATCATTATCTTCTCCTGCCATTGTTAGTGGGAAACAAAAGTCAACAAAAATATGTTATCCCTATCAACTGCAGTGACAATGTGAAAGGTGGAAGAAAACAATCTTTCTCGCTCAAACATCTTGCCACGCTCTTACAAGTGTTCTTATCGACACAGCAGGTGGTGTGGACAGTGAGATGAACCAATGAAGCGTGGGATGATTGCAAAGGTACCTGTTATGCTCAAGTGAAAGGTGGAGCTTGGATGACACAATATGATGGCTAATAAGCAGGAAATCGTTAACAGGTAAACAAAGTTGAATAAGTATTCAATGTAGGAAACTGTTGCTGGTCAACCAAGTGCCCTAGGGCCTAGCACAACACAAGGAAGTATCAAGGCAAAAGAAAAGACAGAATGATATAGCCAACAAAACAACCAAGTGGTATAGGTCAATTGCTTTAATATGCGTGCTCTTCACTATTTTTTTCTTTTTTGTAATCTTTTTTTGATATTTTTTCTTTACTCAGGAGCACAAAGATAGGAAGCACACAAATTTGAATTTGCAGCTCAATTGGATGTAATACGCGGCCTATAGAAAATCAAGAAGATTCTTTAAAATTCGTGTTGAAACTTCGGAAGACGGATAACCTATCTTCCGAGGGGAATTTGGGCAATCTAATTTCGCCGAACGCGGCTACGCGGTGGAAAATCAGATGCAAAATTTTTCGTAGATGAATTTGAAAAAAAAATCACCCGATTTCGAGTTCATATGCGAAAGTTATGGCCGTTTTAAGGTAGGCTGTCCGAGTTACGATTTTTGGATGTTGATTCCAACTCGGTTTGGGAACAAAACTTGCAATCAGATACGAAAACGATCGGGAATTTGCACAGCAACTAAAGGGGTGGTGTGTGACGATTCAAGTATGAGTGGCACAAAGGTTTGTCACCTAATCTAGGGCTGGCAATGTAGGAGTTCACGCAAGGCGGCTAGCTAGGGCAAACCGATGAACGTGGTGGATCGGTTTGTTATTTAGGGATTGTGGAATAGGTGTCGAGCAGCAAGAAAACAAGGACGAAACTCGATAACTAGGACCCAAAACACAAAGCTAAACCAGCAACAAGACTCGACCACACGAATGCAAACTCAACAATGCAAACTGGAAAACGAAACTGCAGGCACTATAGTCTAGGAAGCGGTAAAAACAATCTAATTTTTTTGTGGCTTTTCTGTGGACTCTAGGTACAAAACAAAATCGATCTAATAGAAGGAAAACAATGATACCTCACAGGCAACCTGGAAATCTAATACCAATTGATGAGCAGGTTTAGGCCCGATCTTCCGAAAGGTAAGTCGATTGGGGTGAAGAACTCGACGTTGATGATCCGCGGCACTCGAGCGGTTTGAGTACCCCTGCAATCACTACACCACGGCTCCGTTGGTTATCAACCGTTCTGCACACGCTTGACCTCGCCAAGAAGGCTAATTCCTACAAGTGCAACCGAGAACACGAGCAAGAACGTCGAAGACACGATCTGAAATCGCAGAGTTGGGGTCTCACAAACCGTAGAACAGCGATATTATTGATCTAAGCAAAACCCACCGATTATGACCGGCGGCTGCAGTATTTAAAGGCTAGGGTTCAGCCAAAACATGATTAGACGCGTCCCTAATGGACTCTTACGGGATACAAGGCCCAAAGGCTCGATTCGGTGGCGCAGCACCGGACAGAAATCTAGACTCGACTTGTTTCGACGATTCCCAATGACTCCGAGGGAAGTTCAAGGTGGGACTAGAACCATTGGAAAGTTTATCTTTTCCTCTTTCCGTGCATATGTATAAAGTTGAAAATGGAGTCCGTATGCCTCATGGGCATCCATTTTAAGGTGGACTGCTCCTGGACTCCGAGTTGAACTTAAGTCCGAGTTGTAAACTGTTTTCCATCAACTTGTGGACGTCCCAGCTGGTTCTCCATGCTTCCAAGGACTCTTTCCTTCACTTGTTGATCTTCTCCATTATTCCTAATAACAATTAAATCATCACATAGCAATCTATTCTCAAACTCACATGCAAAAGAAGTTAGTAACGAATTCACCTGCTGATTTATTAACCGTGCTCGTGCTCTTGTGATTGGTCCTTGCAGTTTAATGTGCGTCTCCGCTGTTGTGATGTCGTCATCACATGCCGCCCGAACGTGACGTCGAGTTCAAGATTGAACTTGTGCCGGGAACCACACCGATCTCTCGAAGACCTTATCGAATGGCGCCCAATGAGCTAGCTGAATTAAAAGAACATCTCAAGGACCTGCTGGATAAAGGATTTATTCGCCCAAGATCCTCACCTTGGGGCCGCTCTGCGCTGTTCGTTAAGAAGAAGGATGAAATGTTGAGGTTATATGTGGACTATCGTCCGCTAAATGCCGGTACTATCAAGAACAAGTATCCACTACCTCGCATCGACATTCTCTTCGATCAATTAGTGGGTGCTAAGGTATTTTCCAACATGGATCTTCAGTCAGGATATCATCAAATCAAAATTCGGAAGGAAGATATACTGAAGGCGGCATTCTCAACGCGATATGGACTATATGAATATATCGTCAAGTCATTTGGTCTCACCAACACTCCGGCCCACTTTATGTACCTTATGAATTCAGTGTTCATGCTGGAGTTGGACAAGTTCGTCGTGGTCTTCATCGATGACATCTTGGTTTATTCCAAATCGTAGGAAGAACACGCCGAACACTTGCATATCGTAGTCCAATGATTGCGGTACCATAAAGTCAATGCAAAATTCAGCAAGTGTGAATTTTAGATCAATCAAGTGTCATTCTTGGGACACATTATTTAAGTTGAGGGCATTGCTGTGTACCCAAGTAAAATTGTTCAAGTGCTGAAATGACAATCTCCAAAGTCTGTACATGAAGTCTGAAGCTTCCTTGGTTTAGCGGGATATTATCGGAGGTTCATCCCGAGCGTCTCGAAAATTGCTAAATTAATGACAAAGCTATTGAAGAAAGGTACCAAATATAATTGGAGTGAAGCATGTGAGAAGGCATTTCAATCATTGGTGAAGTATCTCACAACAGCTCCAGTTTTAGCTCAACCAGATATGACGAAACCGTTTGATGATTATTGTGATGCATCCGACATCGGTCTTGGTTGTGTTCTTATGCAATAAGGACATGTGGTTGCATATGGATCACGACAGTTCCGAGCATTATCCGACTCACGACTTGGAGCTCGCTGCCGTGATGCTTGCTCTAAAAATGTGGAGTTATTACTTGCTTGGAAATTTAATTTATCTTTACACCGATCACAAAAATTCGAAATATATCTCTACTCAAAAGGAACTGAACATGAAACAATGAAGATTGCTTGAGTTGAGGCAACAAGGTTTTCTTATCTCTCCGGTCTATCCTCTATGCTTCTCGAGGCGGGTCGAACTGCAGAGGCTGCTGTCGCAGACTTCCCTGCACGGTCACTACTTGTCCCCTATCAGTGCTTTGGTCGTAGAGTTGTTCTGCCACCTCTGTCAAACCGGACGTAGCATGCAAGGTATCAGCAGGGATCATGCCACAGTTCTCCATGCTGGCGCTCAAGAGGTGTGATCCCGACCTTGGAGCTCGATTCTCGGTCCGCCGGTTGCCGACTTAGACGTGTGAAGACTTGAGTGGACAGCCTTAGGTCATGATGACAAGTCTTAGGCCTGGCGGACCCTATGGTCGGGGCCTGGCTGGTTTATTCCAGCTTTCTTGTAGCCGTGTTATGGAACTCCGTCAGATTCATGGGACGATCGTGTGATATGGAGAGTAAAATAGAGGTTCAATATCTCCTACTAATGAAGACTAATTGTACAATATGGACAACAAAGATGAACGTGTTTTTGAAGGTGCAAAAGGTATGGGAAGTCGTGGAGGTGTTGAAGGACAAGTTTGAACCAAAGATCAGTTGACTCTTATGGTTATTTATTATGCTATTGATGAAGACACTTAAATGCGAATTTTCGAAAGGAAATGGTGAAAGGCGCTTGAGAGATGATTAAGATCAAAAGAGTTAAGTATCTGTCTAGCAAACAGTAGTTATGTTTTCATGCAACATCGCTAGGAATGCACTTGATGATTAGTATTGTGTCCTTACGGTGGTCCTAAGTTTCCTTTTGCTTGTAAGCACGCTTGTATTGTATTGAGATATATTTTGTAGGCCATAGTAAACTTACATATAGGTAATGTTCTTCCAAGATTATTAGTGACTATAAAGCAAGAAATTTAACAGTGCTAATGGTATTCTCTCTCTGTTCTAAAAAAATATCTTTTAGTTCAAAAATTAACTAATAGATGACAAATTTTTGAGGACAGAGGGAGTACAAAACGTGCAGTGTACTATGCATGTTGTGGCGTGCTACTATACAAAACTGTCAGCATCCGTAACATTTTCTGAACATCAGCGGCTTTTCTTTTCAAATCAAATAGGAAGCTAGTGGGTTTTAAATATGTAGAACCAGGGAAGATAAACAGGCTTTGTGTAAGCTTGTTATCTGAAGTGCTGGATTGGTACCTAAATTATTTTAGCTCAAATTCAATGACATGCGAGTTTTAGTCAATCGTAATCATGAACCTGAACAAGAATTACACTAGTAGGCACTAAAACTTGGCATTAGAATTTAGAATTCGTCATTCACTCTATTGCGGAATTTACCTGTGTTAGTTATGGGAAGAATTGTATAACAATAAAAAAGGCATTACACTAGTACCCTGCAGACCGGGTAGCCCCGCATACAAGGAATAAAAGACGTTGGGTCCCACCTCCTAAGAGGAGAAGTACCCAAAGGCTACAACGTGCTTCTCGAGGCCGGACCTAGCCTCGTCGCTGAGGAGAGCTCCAGCACAGCCACGTGTCCCGCAGCTCTGAACTCAACCTCCCCGCTGAGGAGAGGTCTCGTGCTGCCACGCGTCACACGGCGCCGGACCCAATCTCCCTGTTGAGGAGAGGTCCGATGCTGCCACGCGTCCCGCGCCACCGGACCCGATCTCTCCGCTGGAGAGCTCCGGAACTGCCACGTGTCATGTGGTTTATGAAGACGATGTGTGCACTTAAGACCACATTAATGAGACTTCAAGACAACATTAATGTGTCATCAAGAACGCGACTTCGAGACGACATTAATACGCTATCAAGACCCACTAACGTGTCATCAAGACCACATCGATACGTTATCAAAATCAGCTAACCCGGGTTACTTGTCGGGCCCCGTCAAAATGTAAACTGTTGGCTCTTGGCATATATAAGGACCGAGCAGCCACCGACAGAACTGGGCCCAACCCACATTGACTCACGAGAGACCAAACTATCGCATAGTCATACATACGCAATACAACACACAGACTCCCGTGGATGTACGGTATTACGCTCCTGTGGCCCGAACCATGTAAATGTTCCGTTCATCTAGCTCATAGATCCGCAGAATTCGTCCCTCCTAAAAAAGAACCTTTGCAGGCTGCTTCATAGCTGTATCAGGGGAAGTGTCGTTGGCACACATCAACATTTGGCGCACAAGGTAGGGGGTACTTTTTTGGATCTAGGATCCTCACCATGATGGTGCTCAGTACATCGCCGGCTCCTCTCGACCCTCCCGCCATGAAAGGAGCAGGTAGGATGGTGCCACTTCCCGCTCCATAGCGGGCTGACTCGGCGAACACATGGTCATGGTTCCGGTGGTTACTGCTGTCACCATGCGATGGTTTTCTACCACCACCTCAACAATGACACCGCCAATGGGAGATCCAAAGTGTGCAGCCTGCTTAGTCTAGTCTTGCAACCTAAGCTTGTTCCCTATGAACCTAAGCCTATACACTTTGCCTCATAGCTACTTCCACTACCACACGATGACTACCTACAATCATGGCAACAATGACGCCACCAGATACCTTTGATGTATTTGGTCTCCTTTGTTATTTTCTGCTCGGAGTCCCATGTCGCAGAACGACCACTCCCATGAAAAGATAATGACAATAAGGGGTCCAGAGTGCATTGTCTGCTTGGCTTGGTCCTGCACCCTAAGTATGTGCACTCTACCTTTCCTGCAGCTGAGAACTGGGGGTCTGGAGTGTGTTGCAAGCTTAGCCTAGTCCTGCACCCTAAGTATGCACACTCTACCTTTCAAATGTTGCGTCTGAGTACTGGGAGTTGAACGTCCCCCAAAAGACTAATGTCCGTGGGAGGTCAAGACAGTGCTGCCTGCTTAGCCTGGTCTTGCACCCTAAGCCTATGCCCTGTGACCCTAAGCCAGTGCACTCTTCCTCCCCAGCACTGCAGCTCAATACCGGGGACTGAAAGGCAATGCTCCTAGACGAAGCAATAACCATAATCCTGATAGTGTCACCATGTTCACATAATTATGCTTAAATATTATGCATATTGTCCTATTTTTGCTCTGCTACATCTTTCAATTTGCCCATAGTGGGAGTTGTGCTACCCTGCTGCAGACGGTGATGTGTCTGGGTATTCTTGGTAGTTTCCTCATTTGGGGTTCTGTGTTCGGTTGTTATATACCAATTTCATCTATCAATTTAACTCAATTATGTGAAGGATTTGTCATTTCTTGCACACATCACATTTTTATCTAACCCAATTCCACTTGGACTTGGAGAAATATGTGTATGCAACGTTTTATGCAGGAAATGAGGAAATGTAGAGGGACCAATCCTATAAAATATCATCCCAGCCAATCAGGCGACGACACGTGGCATCCCATGGATCAAATGGCCCACAAACAGAAGTATCCAAGGAGATCCAATGGTGTATCACCCATATACATCAATGGGACCCACCTGGCAGCCACCTGGAGAAAGCACACGAGAAATGGTGCAATGACCAGGTCGGTCGTACCAGGGGGTCGGCCGACCTGGTCTTTGCACCAAACTCGGTCAGCCTCCACGTGTTGGCTCCTCCCGGCTCCGTGGAGTCAATAGTGACTGATTCGCGCGCTTTTGATGGCGGGAACCGACCTCAACACTAGTATAAATAGGACCCCCTACCCCTCACTTCAACACACACCACTTGAGCTTCATCTCTATTGTATACACAATCATCCATAGTCTTAGAGAAGTTAGGTTGTAGAGACGAGAGTCTCTAGTCCCAAGTCCAAATTGGGAAAGGAGTAAGGAGTCTCTCTCTTCCCAATCCTACATTGGGAAAGGTATGGCTCATGTATTCTTTCTTGTAATTGTGACTTTATGCATAATAAAGATAGTATCTTTAGTATCTACTTATACATATACTTGGGCAAAGCATTTCTTGTTTGATTGTGGAGTCCATGTATGTGGAAGGTATAGCTTCTATGACTGTTTCATCACGAACATATCTCATTATCATAGAACCTATAGACCCCACTATAGTCTAGTTAATTATAACGTAACTAGGTTAGTATGGATAATTATGTTGTGTATCAACATTGGTTCAATGATGATTCAATTCATTGCCTTAGGATGGATTGTGCCTAGGCTCTTAAGGTAACTACTTAATATGCTAGCATGGTGCTAGGATAGCTAAGTAACATTGGATGTCTCGTAGACCCACGGATTGAAGAGGTAGGCAGTAGGTGGTGATAGCCCTATCTGTCCTTTGTAATCCTCCACGTTCGGCTATGCTACAGGCTCTTGGCGGAAGTCGCCCTAGTATTGCTAGGGGTAAGCCTCTGCCCGATGTGTTGAACCACATAGCATAAGTATTCACTATTGATCTAGCTTATGAATAATTAATTTAGACTATGTATATGTACAATAGAGCGTACCTCCATAACTCTCAACCTTAACTAACCTCTAGGATCCTCTTACCCCCCTTAGACTTGAAAACTTTTGTGTGTGTCACACTACCTCCACTATTATTTTATCCATCTAGATTCTTACCTAGACCTTTCTATCCTTTCCACTTGATGATTGTTATATCTCTTCCCTGCCTTCCTTTGGGATCAAATAAATGACACCATTGGGAATACTCTTAAGGGGAAATGCTACAATGATATCTCCGTGCGCTTTCGGAATTCACTCTATGACCCAATAGAACCATTAACAAGCATTTCTGACACATCAGTTGGAGATGTATAGTTAATGGCGCATAAGAAATACCAACAAGCATTTCTGGTGCTGTTGCCAAATATTATTTGTTAGTATATCTTAGGAGTTGTCAACAAGCATTTCTGGTGCCGTTGTCGGGGATGATTTGTTAGTATATCTTAGGAGCCGTCAACAAGCATTTCTGGCGCCTTTGCCGGGGAAGGAAAATAGATATATAACATGACTAAGTGAATAGGATAGAACCATGGGTAGGATTTTAGTAGGATAACCATTCTTTGTTTTCACATTTTAAATGTGAAAACAGGGTAGTGTATGTCTGGTTTCCCATCGTGAGTTCTCAGCTCCCTCTGCTAACAATGTACCTATTGGGCCCATTGTTAACATGGGAGATGTGAACTTCGAGATCAAAACTAGCCTTATCACTCTGGTGCAAGCCAACCCATTTTGTGGGAAGGCTAATGAGGATGAAAGTGCTCACCTGCAACAATTCCTCGAGATCTGTAGCACTTTTAAGATCAAGGACGTGTCTTCGGATGCGGTCCATCTGAGTCTCGTTCTCTCTCCTTGGGAGAGCGAAACAGTGGTTCTACGCGAACTGAAGTGCTGTAGACACTTGGGAGAAATGTTCTACGGCATTCCTCGCCAAATTCTTCCCGTTGGGCAAAACCAATGCCCTATGTGGAAGGATTTCCAGCTTTCAGCAAGAGCCCAAGGAATCTATTACTGAGGCATGGGATAGGCTTCAGGAGTACATCCTAGCCTGTCCCCACCATGGGATGGATGACTTGATCCTTATTCAGAATTTCTATAACGGGCTGATCCCATCAGCTCGTGACCATTTGGATGCTGCTGCTGGAGGAGCCTTCTTCTCATTGACGGTGCCAAAAGCTAAAGATCTTATTGATAAGATGGTGTCCAACATGGGATGGAACGATGAGTGTCTCCATACCCGACAGCGAGGCATGCACACCTTGAAGGAGGTGGACATGATTGCTGCAAAATTGGACCTCCTAATGAAGAAAATAGATGGACAAGCTGGTGGTGAAGTGTCTGGCAATGCCTATATCCTAGACTCTCACATCACATGTGAAGTCTGTAGCGACACGGGTCATATGGGCAATGATTGCCCAGAAACTCGTGAGGATGCCCTATACCTCGCCAACAATGGAAATTTCAACAACAACAATGGCTATCGTCCAGGAGGTCAAGGGTGGGGTCAACACGCCCATTCTTTCAAGGAGGGTACAAAAACAATGGCAACCCTGGAAATCAGCCCAACTTGAGAGAACTTGCCATTAGCCAGCTCAAGATCAACGAGGCCCTATCCAAGAAACTGTCAGCTAATGACAAGACCCTGAAAAACATCAATGCCAAGATTGAAGGACTATCCTCAGCCTTCAAGAATCAACTGAGCTTCAACAAGATGCCCGAGACTCAGTTGGCTCAGATGGCAGCTGTTATTCCTCTGATGGAGAATGGCAAGATGCCAGGCTAGCCAGAACCTCTGACGGAAAATGTAACCATGATTTACGTACGAGAGAGCAACTGGCAGAAGGACCCTGGGTGTCCTACCATTTCATGCTCAATTGGGACTCACCACTTTGACAAGGCACTTTGTGATCTGGGAGCAAGTGTCAGTGTGATGCCCAAGGTTGTGTTTGACCAGCTGATCTTCATAGAGCTGACCCCAAGACCAATGCAGCTACAACTGGTTGACTCTTCAGTCCGTTATCCAGCGGGTATTGCTGAAGACGTCCCAGTGAAGATCCGGAACTGCTTCATACCCGTGGATTTTGTGGTGCTAGACATGTACACCGAGAAGGATACACCACTCATTCTTGGGCGCCCATTCCTCAGCACTACAAAAGCTCACATAGATGTGGGAGCTGGAGAAATCCACTTCCATATCAATGGCAAGGAGGAAAAGTGTAACTTCCGCCCAAAGTTGGAGCAATGCTCCATGATCCGTATCAAGTATGGGCCGAATGATAAACACATTCAAGAGATCGAAATCACACCTCCAAAGGTGGACATGCTCATTGCATTCATGAGAAGATTAATCTACGAGGAGAATCTGTCGTTTCAACCACGCCGATATCCAAAGGCGACAGAATCATCTGGACCTTCCTGAAGGCCCAAGTCCACCAAGCTGCCAAAGAAGGAATGGCGGAAGAAGCAAGACAAGCCGTCTGAGCCCATCCCTCCGAGCCATCTGAGCTGCACATGTGGCATTTCACCAACGTGCTAACTTTATAGCTGTTGGGGAGCCACTTGCCAAAAGGGGAACCAGGAGGGCCACCTGTCAGGTCGGTCGAACCCCCTGGTCGATCGAACAGGGAGTGGAGCCAAATTGGCTCCCCTTCCTCCAACGACTACATTTTGAACCCCAAGTGACTGTTGGAGGGTGCACCCTATAAATTGTGGCCGTGAGGAGCACTTCTCTTCACACACCACATCATTTTACACCTCCCCAAGTCACTCTCTAGCTCACCTTGTTTTTCTTGCTCTTCATTGCAACACTCTTGCTCAAATCCATCCCCAAAAAGATTTTCTTTTCTTTTGTTTGCATTTGCATTTTACACTCAAGCTTTCAAGAGGAGAAAATTCGTTGAGAGTTTTGTTTTCCAAACATCGCTTCTTTTTGAATTTTCTCGCCTTGTTTTGTTCTTGCTTGTTGAACTCAAAAAGACATGGAGAGGTTGTTTGGAAAGAGGAAGGAGGCTGCAAGCTCAAGCCATGGTGAAGGTTCTAGTGCACGCCTCTCTTCCATGGGTACAAGCCCAAGGAGGAGAAGTGTGTGTGAGGACACTCCCATGGAAGAGAGAAGCAATCCACACCAACTTCTTCATGACAACGACCTCAACATACAAAGCGAAGTTGAAGATCAAGCATGCAGGCTTCTCCAAGATCGTGAGTTCTGCCACACCAAGGCTTACGATCCACATTTGATCTCCAAAATAGGGTAACAAGGAATCGTGCGAGGGCTGCAGCCACAGGCATGCCACCGATAATCTATTCGGTCCATGAATACCAAGAGGAAGAGAACCCAACAGGTTATGCGCCCGGATGGACTCAACCTCCGACGTATGAGTCTGGGGGATCATCTTGGCAATAATGGCAAAGGGATCCACCCTTATCCTCTTCAAGCTCTAGCAGCTTGCCCCCAACGTCCATGAGAGGACGTCGTTCCTCTTCGGCTCGAAGTCATCATGACTATAGCCAAGGAATGATGGACCTCACTAGGCGTATAGGAGAACTTGAAGTGAGAACGGGTGACATCTACAGCACACTCCAGGAGCATGTTCAAGGTACCAAGGATTGGCAACAACACATGGATGCTCAATTCACCAACTTCAACACGGCTCTACAACAACAACAAGCCGATCTTGAAGCATACTTCCGTCATCAAGGGTTCAACCCATATCACAGAGGTAGTTGAAGAACAAGCTTGGGGGAGGACCCCCACTTGAGGTAACATGTATCACATTCCTTGCATATTTATTTTCCATCCATCCATCATCCACCTTGCATTAATATATATATATATATATATATATATATATATATATATATATATATATATGTGTGTGTGTGTGTGTGTGTGTGTGTGTGTGTGTGTGTTAGATTTGCTTTCATCAAATAAAGATGTGCGGTAAGAATGATTTAGAATTCACATAGATGAAATGATGAACAGTTGCTCTGTTTTATTTTCCTAAGTCTCTAGTTTACAACTTGCTACTCTCCGAACATTGCTTTCATTGGTTTGAAATACTTTTACCTTAATTTGGAAGGTTTGGGTAGCAAAATCTTAATCTAATTCTAGGTTGTTGCAAGATTAGAATTAGTAATAGGGCTGCTAGTCCTAGTTTGAAAGTAAAACTTAGATTTCTAGAGAAATTCTAAAAAGATTTAAGTTTCCCTCAATTGATTAGAAATACCTACCAAAGCCATATGATGTTCATACATAGACAAAACCTTATGCATATGCTATTTGCTTTCACATTGAGCCTAGTCAAACTAGTATAGACCTATGTGAGAAATCATTCAACTCTTTTTGAATTCAAGACTCCACTTGCACATGCTATACTTCTACACTAGAAGTAAGCAAAACGTCCATCATATCCACCATACCACAAGAAACTCCATGTTATCCATGTTTAGCACTCTTCAAAATTCATTGCAAAGAAAGGGAGTAGAATACATGGCTACAAAAAGAAAATGAAAAAAAGTTTGCTTACATCATAAGCATGAAAAAAAAAAGAGAAAATAAAAGTAGCCATGTTTCATCCCTGCAAAAGAAAGAGAGATCATACCAAAAAGGAGTTATCTCAAGTATCCACATCCACTTCCACTCCATCACACATGCACTAATCTTGAATCAAAAAGTTTTGATTTGAATTCTCCTAAGGCTTACTCTTTTGACTTAGCAATATATGTGATGCAAATATGCCTGCTTACTTTCCTTACCAAGCTCCACATACAAGCCATATTCAATGAGTAGGAATAGTAGAGGCACAATGCTTTGGTGAGGAAATATTTCCACTATCCACAAAGAAGTGATTGAGATAATCAAATTGAGGTACTTAATATCTAAATTGAATTCTTTAGGATTTAAGTGGAACTTGATTTCTAGGCTATGTTTGCTCCATTTGCTAATCTACCTTTCAACTACTCATGAATATGAAAAAGCATAAGCCCCATGATAACTTAAGAAAGGTAGGGTACCATAACCAATTTCTGTAATACTAGGTAGAGTATCTTGTTGTGCATTAGATACTTTTGAAAATAAGATATTGTAGCAACTCCTGATCATCAACCTAAATACTTGACTTTGCTCGGGATGAGCAAAGGATAAGCTTGGGGAAGTTTGTTGACGGCTGTTATATACCAATTCCATCCGTCAATTTCACTCAGTTATGTGAAGGATTTGTCATTTCTTGCACACATCACCTTTCTATCAAACCCAATTCCACTTGGACTTGGAGAAATATGTGTATGCAGCATTTTATGCAGGATATGAGGAAATGTCGAGGGACCACTCCTATAAAATATCATCCCAGCCAATTAGGCGACGACATGTGGCATCCCTTGGATCAAATGGCCCACAAACAGAAGTATCCGAGGAGATCCAATGGTGTATCACCCATATATATCAATGGGACCCACCTAGTAGCCACTTGGAGAAAGCACACGAGAAACGGTGCAATGACCAGGTCAGCCGAACCAGGGGGTCGGCCGACCTGGTCTTTGCACCAAACTCGATCAGCCTCCACGTGTTGGCTCCTCCCGGCTCCCTGGAGTCAATGGTGACTGATTCGCACGCTTTTAGTGGCGGGAACCGACCTTAACACTAGTATAAATAGGAGCCCCTACCCCTCACTTCAACACACACCACTTGAGCTTCATCTCTATTGTATACACTATCATCCATAGTCTTAGAGGAGTTAGGTTGTAGAGAGGAGAGTCTCTAGTCTCAAGTCCAAATTGGGAATGGAGTAAGGAGTCTCTCTCTTCGCAATCCTACATTGGGAAAGGTATGGCTCATGTATTCTTTCTAGTAATTGTGACTTTATGCATAATAAAGATAGTATCTTTAGTCTCTACTTATACATATACTTAGGCAAAGCGTTTCTTGTTTGATTGTGGAGTCTATGTATGTGGAAGGTATAGCTTCTATGAATGTTTCATCACGAACATATCTCATTATCATAGAACCTATAGACCCCCACTATAGTCTAGTTAATTATAACATAACTAGGTTAGTATGGATAATTGTGTTGTGTATCAACATTGGTTCAATGATGATTCAATTCATTGCCTTAGGATGGATTGTGCCTAGGCTCTTAAGGTAATTACTTAATATGCTAGGACGGTGCTAGGATAGCTAAGTAACATTGGATGTCTCGTAGACCCACAGATTGAAGAGGTAGGTAGTAGGTGGTGATAGCCCTATCTGTCCTTTGTAATCCTCCACGTTCGGCTATGCCATAGGTTCTTGGCAGGAGTCGCCCTAGTATTGCTAGGGGTAAACCCGTGCCCGATGAGTTGAACGACATAGCATAAGTATTCACTATTGATCTAGCTTATGAACAATTAGTTTGGACTATGTATATGTACAATAGAGCATAGTATGAGTACCTCCATAACTCTCAATCTTAACTAACCTCTAGGATCCTCTTAGCCCCCTTAGACTTGAAAGCTTTTATGTGTATCGCACTACCTCCACTATTATTTTATCTATCCTTACTAGATTCTTATCTAGACCTTTCTACCCTTTCCACTTGATGATTGTTATATCTCTTCCCTGCCTTCTTTTGGGATCAAATAAATGACACCCTTGGGAATACTCTTAAGGGGAAATGCTACAATGATATCTCCGTGCGCTTGCGGAATTCACTCTATGATCCAATAGAACCATTAACAAGCATTTCTGACACTTCAGTTGGAGATGTTTAGTTAATGGTGCATAAGAAATACCAATAAGCATTTCTAGCGTCGTTGCCGGTGATGATTTGTTAGTATATATTAGGAGCCGTCAACACTGTGCTCGCTGAATGGCCTACTCAATTGAAAATCCAATGCCAATGATAGTTCCGGAGTGTGCTGCCTGCTCTACCTTTTCTGGTGTTGCATCAAAGTACGACGGGTTCGGACAGCACACGCTCCTGAGCGAGGCAGCAACTAGTACCCAGATACTGTCACACTGAATTACTCAGGCCCTGAAGCCCGACTAGGGACTTTAAGCCACAATAAAACTAAGAGCAAAATGATTGTAACTAGTGAGCAGTATTACTCTTTCTAGCGTTTTCCTTGTGCAGGTCCTAGTTCACCCTTCTTCGGGCTTCACTGTCAGACCTCAAGCTCTGATATCGGCTCTTCCCAGGGGGCCCGCCATCGACGTTCTTAGTGTTGATGATGGTGGCTACACCTACGGGATCGTCACCTCCCCTGAGGTGGGCATGGGGGCCAGTATCAGTACTCTGCAGATCGGGTACCCCCGCATACAAGAAAGAAAATATGATGGGTCCCACCTCCCAATAGGGGAGGAACTCCGAGGCTACCATGTACTTTGTGAGGCTGGACCTAGCCTCCCCACCGAGGAGAGCTCTAGCACAGCCATGTGTCTCACAGCTCTGGACCCAACCTTCCCGCTGAGGAGAGGTCTGGTGCTGCCACGCGTCCTGCGATTTTGGACCCAACCTCTCTGCTGGGGAGAGGTCCAGTGATGTCACGCGTGCCACGGCACCAGACTCGGCCTCCCCGCTGGATCACTCCAGTGCTGCCACGTGCCCGGTAGTTCATGAAGACGACGTGTGCACTCAAGACCACATTAACGCGAATTCAAGACAACATTAATGCGTCATCAAGATCGTGACTTCAAGATGCCATTAATACGCAATAAAAACCCATTAATGTGTCATCAAGACCACGTTCATACGCTATCAAGACCAGCTAACGCGAAGCCACTTGTCGGGCCTCGGTCATAATGTAAGCTGCCAGCCCTTGACATATAAAAGGGTTGAGTAGCCACCGACATAACTGGGGCCAACCCACACTCACTCACAAGAGTTCAGGCTCTCGCATACTCATACATACGCAATACAACACAGAGACTCCCGTGAATGTAGGGTATTACAATCCGATGGACTGAACGACGTATATTTTCTGTGTTCATATGTAGCTCGTAGATCCAGAGAATTTGTACCTCCTAAAAAAGAACATTTGTGGGCTGCTTCATAGTAGTACCGGGGGAAGTGTTGTTGGCACACGTCAACAGTAGGGTTTGTTTGAGGGCAGGGTGCGGGTGCAGGTTGTGATGAGTAGATCAGTCCCGATCTTCCGAAAGGTAATGGATAAGTCGATTGATGGAGATCTCGACGTTGATGATCCAAGGCTCTCGAGTAGAACACAAAAAACCCCTGCAATCACTACACCACCGCTCCGTTGGTTATCAACCGTGCTATACACGATTGACCTCGCCAAGAAGGCTAATCCCTGCAATTGCAATCGAGAACACAAGCAAGAAGAAGATAGAAGCAATCTGAATTACTATTTTGGGATCTCACAAACCGATGAAGGCGAAACTGTGTATAACATATTAATATAAGCAAAATCCAATTGTTCATGGTGGCTACTATAAAGTATATATAGGTTGGAGGACGTCCAAGAGGGTTTTGGGGTCGTTACCTAACCCTAAGATACCAAAATAATGGACTTAGACTTAATACAAGGCACAATGGCCCAATACGGTAGCGCAGCACTCTGACAGATTCTGAACTCGATTTTGTTTCGACGATTCCCGTTGAGTCCCAAAGAATTTTGACATGCGACCAGCTCTATTGGAAATTTTATCCTCTCCTCTTTCCCTACATATGTAGAACGTCCAAAACGGAGTTCATATGCGTCCTGAGCGTCTGTTTTAGTGCTTACTACTCCTGGACTCCGAGTTGGACACGATTTTGAGTTGGGGTCGTTTTCCATCTTCTTTGAACGTATCCTCT
This sequence comes from Tuctoria greenei, assembly GCA_036927565.1. Classification (NCBI taxonomy): domain Eukaryota; kingdom Viridiplantae; phylum Streptophyta; class Magnoliopsida; order Poales; family Poaceae; genus Tuctoria; species Tuctoria greenei. The sequence continues at coordinate 177,565,714 of JAYESD010000005.1, forward strand.
GGTCCTCCACGCCCCTAAACCTTCCTCCAACTACTCCTTGAATCACTCCATGTATCCTAATCACAATTAAATTATTAGGTACCAATCTATTCTCAAAAATATATAAGGAAACATATAAGAATGAGCTCACCTCTAAAATTAATTGTTGTTTGCGAATTCTATTGATTGCATTTTGTATGTTTAATAGAGTGTTGTGTATATCCATAGGAGTGATGTCCTCATCATCCTTCCCTTCTTGAATTGTAGTCGTCCTTGACTCAAGTTCATCTTCTCTCATGTGTGGGTCCATATGTGCAACGTCATCAAATCCTCTTGTGTGTATCAAAGGAGGAGGCCAAAGTGGTGGACGACATAGTGTACCATCTCTATGTTCTTCATCAAATACGCATGCACATTCACTCGAGCTAGGATCCCAAACAAATAAACATCGTGTCGTGCTTGTATGTGCATTGACAATGTGCTTGATCTCATCATTAGGCTCTCGAGCAGAACACGAAAAATCCCTGCAATCACTACACTACCGCTCCGTTGGTTATCAATCATGCTACACACGACTGACCTCGCCAATAAGGCTAATCCCTGCAAGTGCAACCAAGAACACAAGCAAGAACAAGGTAGAAGCAATCTGAATTGCTAAGTTGGGGTCTCACAAACCGATGAACGGCGAAACTGTGTATAACAGATTAATCTAAGCAAAACTCAATTGTTCATGGCAGCTACTATGGAGTATATATAGGTGGGAGGACGTCCAAGGGGGTGTTGGGATCGTGACCTAACCCTAAGATACGAAAATAATGGACTTAGACTTGTTACAAGGCCCAATGGCCTAATACGGTGGTGCAACACTCTGACAGATTCTGAACTCGATTTTGTTTCGGCGATTTCCATCGAATCCAAAGGAATTTTGACATGGGACCAGTACCATTGGAAAGTTTATCCTCTCCCCTTTCCGTGCATATGTAGAACGTCCAAAACGGAGTTCGTATGCGTCATGTGCGTCCGTTTTAGTGCCTGCTCCAGGACTCCGAGTTGGACACGATTTTGAGTTGGGGTCGGTTTCTATCTTCTTTGAACGTATCCTCTGGTCCTCCATGCCCCTAAACCTTCCTTCAATTACTAATTGAATCACTCCATGTATCATCATAATTAAATTATTAGGTAGCAATCTATTCTCAAAAATATATAATGAAACATATAAGAACGAGCTCACCTCTGAAATTAATTATTGTGTGCAAATTCTATTGATTGCATCTTGTATGTTCAATGGAGTGTTGTGTATATCCATAGGAGTGAAGTCCTCATCACATGTGTAGGTGCAGGTGCAGCTCACCACTTAAAGAATCCGTGAAGATTTATACGTGCGACTCTATTATGATGTGCAGAGGAGATGAAAGGATGCTGAAAAGAAAAATGAAGGGAGCAACACTACAAGTATGGCTTGAAGAGTGGAGGATCATATGCTATATATATTGTATATAAATGAAGTCCACCGAAAGCATACAAGCAAATCCACATGTATAAAGATTATGATGCTACATTGTAAAAAATGCTTGAGTCTTTAGAGAAAGAACACGTTATTTAAATTTATGCAAAGCAATTTTCTGATTTAAATTGAAATAAAGGAAGATTTTTTTATACGTTTCCCTTTTCATGCATTCAGTCTTGTTGCTTGAGACCATCCTCTGCATGTCAGAAAGGTAGTAAAAGTTTTGTTTGTTCTCGTTTCCACATTAAGATGAGAAATTTCAGTATGAGGATTAATATCTGTCTAATATTTTGTCAGTAAAACATCTTAGCGTGAAACAAGCTTCAAAATTTGATGTATCAGTGCTGAACATGGTTAGTGTAATGAACGTTCAACTGTCTTCTCGATTCTCATTTACGTAGGAATGCTTCTTCAAGGAATAGATTAAAAAATATTGGTCAAAGCAAATGGTACTACAATACTTATTACAAATTAAGAAACAAATTACACCGATACTTTGGAGTATAAAGATTTTGTTACACATCTCTGTTTGACTATATGCGTGTGCACTACAAGAATAGTTTAATAGGACGTCGGTTAAATTAAATGTGTCGGAGCCCTCGTAGTTAAGTCAATTAACAATGTAGGTTTTTAAGAACCAACATTTCTAAGTTAGCTATGTCGGCCAAGCTACAAAAACCGACGCTCTTACTACATATATCGGCCAAACTTTAAAAAACCGACCCTCTTATTAAATATGTCGGCTAAACCGACGGTGATCGAAACTTGTGCGGTGCGGAAATTGACCTCGGGCTTTAAAAACGTCGGCCTTAGGTAAATCGACGTCTTGAAATGGAGGGCCCGGCGCGGTATCCACATCAGTCTTTAAGAGCATCGGTCTGTGTGGGAGTACCAACGCTTCAACGCTTGTAAAGTGGGCCCCACGACGCCCAAAACGGGCCGCACACGGTCTCTTCTCGTCAACCCTCGCACGTGAACCCTCGCCCAAACCCTGTTTCCGTGTGCGCTGCAGCCTCAATCCGTGCAGCCGCCTCATCCCGCCCGTGTCCGCGCCTCCGTCGCCGCCGACCGGCGCGCTGCTCCGCCGCCCCTTGCGCCGCCACGCCTCCGTCGCCACCAGCCAGCGCGCTGCTCCGCCACCCCTCGCACCGGCTTGTCGCAATCTCGCAGCACCACTTCACCTCGACGCCGCGCTGACCATGTGCCGCTCCTCCAGGTGCGCCGCCCGTTGCCGGCCCTCCTCTCTCGCTGTGCTGCTACTTACTTGCTGCCCTATGTGCGTAGACGCCCGTGCTGCCCGGTGTGCCACCCCTCGATGCCCAGTAGGCTGTCCCTCCGCCGCCCCTCGACGCCCAGCAGCCCACCAACCTCTTTGCTGCCTTCATCCCGTTCAAGCCAGGGTAAACAGTTTGCTAATTTGTTGGCATGCATTGCAAATATGTGTAATTTGTGAGTGGTTTATTGTGAAAATATGTTTGCTAATTTGTAAAAATAAACTGAATAATTTTATTATGATTTGACATTTGATCTACTGCTTTATCATTATGCAAATTCCATTAAACCATATAAATTGAATTTTAGGACAATAAATGTTAGAATTGAATAATCAAGTTCATATCATGTGATTGCTCCTTTTACACATCAATAAAAAGTCTTGTATAGTTTTTCATCTAAATGAATTGCAAGAAAGACTTGTATAATTTTTCATTAAAAGTTCATATCATGCGATTGCTCCTTTTAGACATCCACAAAAAAGACTATATTTATTTCATCTATCTAGTTTTTACCTCTCCAAAATGCATTGCATTTGTGATATGATGACAAACTATATGTTTGTAATATAGTAAACATCTTTAAAGTTTTGGTAGCTTTAGAGGCTTCTAGTAAAAGATGATTCTAGTTGTGACGTATGCGTCAAGATGAGCACGGAGGAGAACAGCAACAATGAGGATGATCTCTTACCCCGCGTGAACAGTGGATCCAGACTTACAACTTTCAACTCTGACCAACTTTCCCCCTCTGTTTTGTTCTATCCCCTCTCGTAAATGATTGAAAAATCAAAATGAGCAACATAACCTATAGTATTTAATTACCCGTTTTGAATCGGCATGTTTCACATGCTATTGGCATGTGAGACATGAATGTTCGGAATTGTTCCTTTTTGGACAGCTTGGGAGTGATCAGAGGGCCGTGGCTTGTGATGAGATGCGGGTCTAGATCTGGACGAGATTTCGACGGCATAACCCTGATGTTCTCTGTTGCACTATTTGCAGGCGTGCATTGGAGAACAACAGGGTTATGCTGCCAAAAATTCATCGAGATCCAGACTACTCATGTCGTCATAAGCACGCCCCGCTCGGTCACTCTTGGATGGGTTTAAGATCTATCTTCCTAGTTGTAGTGGTCATCACATAATATAGAAATAAACTAAAAATGATTTGTCTACTTTGAAGGTATAAGCTGAAAAATGGGTGACTGTTGACATTTCTTACGCCATAGATAAAAATACGCAAGTGCACGGAAACTATCGATGTAGCATTTCCTCTTAAAGAATACTCCCAAAGGTGTCATTTATATTTTCCCAAAGGAAGGCTAAGTGGAAGTATAACAATCATCAAATGGAAAGGGTAGATTGGTCTAGGTAGGGTTCTAGTGAGGATGGGTAATAGATATGTGGAGGTAGTGTGACACACACAGGAGCATTTTATTCTAAGGGGGAGAAACGGGTCTAAGGGAGGTTAGACTAAGAGTTAGGGAGTTGCTCATACAATGCCTCTAATATACATATATATAGCCTAGGTTAAACACTAATGAACATGTCAATGGTAACTCCTTATGCTAAGTTGTTCAACACATTAGGCACGGGTTTACCCCTAGCAATACTATGACGGACTCTTGCAAAGAGCCTGTGGTGTAGCCGAACGTGGAGGATTACAAGGGAAGATAGGGCTGTCACCACCTACTGCCTACCTCTTCAATCCGTGGGTCTACGAGACATCCAACGCTACTCACTATCCTAGCACCATGCTATCATACTAAGCAAATACCTTAGGAGGCGCGACATAAGCCATCCTAAAGCAATGACTAATCTAAACATCATTGAACCAATGTTGAAACATAGCATAAGTTATTTATATTAACATGATCATATCATAACTAATTAGACTATAGTAGGAGTTTGTAGTGTTTATGATGATAGATTAACATTGTTATGGCACAATCATAGAGACTACTCCTACCACATACATGGAATCCACAATCAAACAAGAAACGCTTTATCCAAGTATATGAATAAAGAAGACTAAAGATAACATCTTTATTATGCATGAAGTAACAAATACAATAAGGAATATGTGAGCCATACCTTTCCCAATTTGGAATTGGGAAGAGAGAGACTCCTTCGACTGCTTCCTACTTTGGACTAAGGACTAGAGACTCTCCTCTCTACGGCCTAAAGTCCTCTAAGACTATGGAGAATAGTGGATACAATAGAATGAAGTTCAAGTGGTGTGTGTGAGAAGTGAGGGTAGGGCGTCCTATTTATAGCTGGAGAAGGGTCAGTTCCCGCCACCAAAAGCGCGCGAATCAGTCTTCATCGTGATTAGGGCACCACAAGAAGTTGACATGTGGAAGTTTACCAAGTTTTGCATACATTTTACTTCGACCGAACAGAAAAGTGGACCATTTTCTGTGTGCTTCCTCGGGGTGACTTCCAGGTGGGTCCCATTAAATGATATCGGTGATACACCATTGGATGGCCTCAAATAATTATGTTTGTGATCCATTTGATCCATGTGATGCTATGTGTCGGCCCTTGATTGGCTGGGATAATAATTTATAGTATTGCTCCCCCTCTTTTACCTCATTTCTTGCATAAAATACATGCATGCACTATTCTTCCAAAGACAAGTGGAAATAGGTTAAGTAGAAAGGTGATCTATTCAAGAAATGATATTTCCTTCACATAATTGAGTTATATTGATAGGTGAAATTGGGATATAACAGCCGTCAACAAACTCCCCCAAGCTTATTCTTTGCTCGCCCCGAGAAAAGTCAAGACTTTAGGATGATGATCAGGAGTTGCTACAATGTTCTATTTTTCAAAAGTACCATGTGCACAACAAAGTACTCTACCCAGTATTGCAAAAATTTTCTTACGGTACTTCACCCATCTTAAGTCATCATGGGTGTTGACAGTTCCTACGCAGTACTAACCATACATCTTTAGCAGTGGTGCCAGAAATGTTTGTTAATAGATTTTATATTATATATGTAAATACGCAAGCGCACGGAAACTATTTATGTAGCATTTCCCCTCTAAGAGTATTCCCAAAGGGTGTCATTTATATTTTCCCAAAGGAAGACTAGATAGAAGTAAAACAATCATCGAGTGGAGAGGCTAGGTTGGCCTTGGTAGGGTTCTAGCAAGGATGGATAGATGGTAAGTTCGAGTAGTGTTACACACACAAGAGCATTATATCCTAAGGGGGTAATATGGGGTAAAAAGGGACTAGGCTAAGAACTAGGTAGAGACTCCTACAATGCTTCTAATTTTCATATACATAGCCTAAGTTAGTTACTAATTATCATGTCAATTATGAATTCTCATGCTAAGTGAATTAAGACATCGGGCATGGGTTTACCCCTAGCAATACTAGGATGACTCTCGCCAAGATCCTGTGACATAGCCGAACATGGAGGATTACAAAGGACAGATAGGGTTGTGACCACCTACTGCCTACCTCTTCAATTCGTGGGCATACGAGACATTCAACGCTACTCTTTATCCTAGCACCACGCTAGCATATTAAGTAATTACCTTAAGAGCCTTGGCACAAGCCATACTAAGGCAATGAACTAAACCACCGTTGAACCAATGTTAATTCATAGCAAAGTGATTCATGTTAACATAATCATATCATAGCTAATTAGACTATAGTGGAGGTTTATAGTGTTTATGATGATATATTGAGAATGGTATAGCATAATCATAAATACTACTCCTACCATATATATGGAATCCACAATCAAGAAAGAAATGCTTCATCCAAGTATATGAACAATGGAAGACTAAAGATTACATCTTTATTAAGAATAAAGTCACAAATACAAATAGGAATATGGGAGACATACCTTTCCCAATTGGAAATTGGTAAGAGACTCCTACTCCTCTCCAACTTGGACTATGGACTAGAGACTCTGCTCTCTACGACCTATACTCATCTAAACCTATGGAGAGTAGTGGATACAATGGATGAATACTCAAATGGTGTGTGTTGAAGTGAAAGGTGAGGGGTCCTATTTATAAGTTGGAGAAGAGTTGGTTCCCGCCACCAAAAGCGCACAAATTAGTCACCCATGACCACTTCAAGCCGGGAGAAGCCAACACGTGGCGTTTGACCGCGAAAGGCGCCAGGACCTAGTCGGCCGACTAGGGGGGTCGACCGACCTAGTCTTGGCCCCTTTTGTGGTGTGCTTCCTCCAGGTCTCTACCAGGTGGGTCCTATTGACTGATATTGGTGCTACACCATTGGATGGTCTCGGATACTTCTGTTTGTGGACCATTTGATCCATGTGGTGCCACGCGGTGTTGCTTGATTGGCTAGAATGATATTTTATAGGATCCATTCCCTTGTTTCACTTCATTTCTGCATAGAATCTCTGCATGCACTACTTTCTCCAAGGACAAGTGGAAATAGGTTGAATAGAAAGGTGATGTATGCAAGAAATGATATTTCCTTCACATAATTGAGTTATATTGACGGGTGAAATTGGTATATAATAGCCGTCAACAAACTCCCCCAAGCTTATCCTTTGCTCGTCTTGAACAAAGTCAAGACTTTAGGTTGATGATTTGTAGTTGCTACAATGTTCTACTTTTCAAAAGTACCATGTGCACAACAAAATACTCTACTAGTATTGCAAAATTGGCATGGTACTTCACCAATCTTAAGTCATTATGGGGCTTATGCCATCTCCTATTCATGGGTGGTTGAAAGATAGAACAGCAAATGGAGCACACATATCCTAGAAGTCAAGTTCCACTCAATTTCTGGAGAGTTCAATTTAGACTTTAAGTATCTCATTTTGATTCTCTCAAGTCTCTCCTTTGTGTGTAGTTGAAATATATCCTCACCAAGGCATTTTGCGTAAATTCATCCTACCTCTACATATGGCTTGTATGTGGAGCTTGGTAGGGAATATAGTTGGCATACTTGCAACACATAATATTGATAAGTCAAAAGAATAAGCCTTATGAGAAATCAATTCAAATCAATTTGATTCAAGACTTGTGCATGTGATATGGAATGGAGTGGATGTGAATCTTGAGATGACTCCTTTTTGAGTGGACTCTCTTATTTTGCACGGATTAAACATGGCCAATTTTTTTCTCATGCATATGATGTAAGAATGCATTTTTCTTTTTCTTTTCTTGTAGCCATATCTTCTACTCCTTTTTATGCAATAAATTTTGGAGAGAGTACTAAGCATGAATGATATGGAGTTTCTCTTTTTATTGTGGAGTGGTGATATGGTGTAATTTTGCTTACTTCTAGTATACAAGTATAGCATGTGCAAGTGAAGTCTTGAATTCAAAAAGTAATGAACGAAATCTCACATAGGTCTATACTAGTTTGACAAAGCTCAATTTGAAGACAAACAACATATGCATAAGGTCTATTCATGTAATGTATCATATGGCTTTGGTAGGTATCTCCAATCAAATAGGAATAACTTAAATCTTGTTAGAATTTCTCCAGAAATCTAAGTTTCACTTTCAAACTAGGAATAGTAGCCCTATCACTATATCACATCTCACAACAACTTAGAATGGATTAAGCTTTTGTTACCCACAATTTCCAAATCAAGGCGAAAGAAATTGTAGCCAATGAGAGCAATATGTTGGAGATTAGTAAGTTGTAAACTAGGGACTTAGGAAAATTAAAACAGAGCAACTATTCATCATTTCATCTTTGTGAATTCCAAACCATTCTTACCGCACATCTTTTATTTTATTGGAAAAGCAAATCTATCCTAAAATTTATTATTTTTATTTTTTATTTTGTTATTTTTATGCAAGGTGAATGATGGTCTAATGGGAAATAAATATGCAAAGGGGTTGATACAATTTACCTCAAGTGGGGGTCCTCCCCCAAGCTTGTTCTTCACTCACCTCTGTGTCGAGGGTTGAACCCTTGAGCACGGAAGTATGTCGCGAGATCGGCTTGTTGTTGTTGTAGTGTGGAGTTGAGATTGATGAATTGAGCGTCCATGTGTTGTTGCTGGTCTTGGTTACCTTGGACATGCTCTTGGAGAGTGTTGTATATGTCACCCATTCCCAATTCAAGCTCATTGATACGTCTAGTGAGATCCGTCATTTCTTGGCTATAGTCATGATGACTTCTAGGCGAAGAGAAACGACATCTTCTCATGGACGATGGAGGCAAGCTCCTAGATCTTGAAGTGGATAGGGGTGGCTCCCATGCTGCACCTAGCCATCCATGCCAAGACAAACCTTCGGTCTCATACGATGGAGATTGAGTCCATCCAGGTGCATCACCCATTGGGTTCTCTTCCTCTTCGTACTCATTGACCGTGGAGGTTGTCGGAGGCATAGCCGCTCTCCTTGTACGACTTCTAGTTACCCTACCAGAGACATTACTTCTTCCGGCTTCCTTGATGTGAAGAACGTCAATGGTTAGCCTCCGGCTTTTGTACAAATGATAATCCGGGTTAGGTAACCGAATTTCATTGAAAAAGCCAGGATAATAAAATATCAAAAAGCAGTCATGATCATGCTGAAGGGTATGTCCTTGCACTAAATAATCTACATTAATTAATTCTCTTTCATTTTCAATATACTCAAATGAAGAATACTCTAGTGCTCCTACCCTAGTAGCAATATGGGTAATCCATTTAGTACATTCAATTGGCCCCACCCTTGGAATGTAATTTAATCATTGTGTCATCATGGCAATAATTGGAGCAACTTTTATCTTTTTAATCATGGCAAATAAAAATTCAGCTCATTATCACGTATTATCCTTACATCTCCTCTAGGAAACATAGTCATAGCCACCCATCTATGGATGAAGCGTAAAGTAGGGTTGTGCAAGTGGCTATTCCTAGATGCACTACATGTGACATCACCAGTTAAATCTTGTCAAAAACTTTGTTTGTTAAATTTAGGCAAAGTGTCTAAATCTAGCGAACAACGTTTATGTAAGCCTAGGATTTCACTTAATTCTTTCCATAGGGTAGTGTATTCTTTTTGAAATAATCTAAAAGTAATACCATCAAATCCTATCTTGACTGTGCAAAGCGTGAACCTCTCTCCTCTATGTGAGCAAAATTTTCCCATCCTAATGCACGCCAAATGGAAAAGAATTCAGAATCTATACCTATTTTGGAGATCAAATCTGGGTCATAAGCTTTCGTATGAGAAGACTCACGATCCTGGAGGAGCTTGCGTGCTTGATCTTCAACTTCACTTTGGATGTCAAGGTCGTCGTCGTGAAGAAGTTGACGAGGGTTGCTCCTCTCACCCATGGGAGTGGCCTCTCCTACACTCCTCCTCTGTGAACTTGGTGTAGCAACAGAAGAGGGACGTGCACTTGAGTCTCCACCATGGCTTGAGCTTGCAACCCCCTTCCTCTTTCCAAACAACCTCTTCATTCCTTTCATGGCCACAACAAACAAGAACACAACAAGGCAAAAAATCGAAAGAGGTGATGTTTGTGAAAGCAAAACCCCGATGAATTTTCCCTTGAAGGACTTGTGAGCAAATTGCAAATGCAAACAAAAGCAAAACTTTTTGAATTGGGAATTGATCAAGAGTACTTCAATGAAGAGAAAGAAAATAATGTGAGCAAGAGTGACTTTGTGGAGGTATGAAATGAGGTGAAGTGTGAGGAGAAGAGTTCCTCACGGCCACCATTTATAGTGTGCAATCCCCAACGGTCACTAAGGAACAAAATATAGCTGTTGGAGGAGAGAGAGCCAAAATGGCTCTTTCCCCTAGTCGGTCGAACAGGGGGGTCGGCTGACCTGACAGGTGGGCGCCCCTATTCCCCCTTTTGGCAGGTGGCTCCCCAACGGCTATAAAATTAGCACGTTGGTGAAATACCACTTTTGCAGCTCAAAAAAAATTGTTTTCCAAATAAAATCTTCTTTTTCAAAACCCAACAATTTTCTTTTTTTGTGAAAAATAAAATGATAGTTGAAAATATAAGATTCTCAACTTACTAGGAAAACAAAATATGCAGTGCGGTAAAATCAAACTAAATGGGGAAAACCAAATAAAGAGAAAAGAAAAACAAAGAAAAGAATAACTACCAATTTAACCTATTGTCTAGGTCTCACCACCGTCCGATGAGATGGACATTCCTCCTTCTTCATTTCTTGACATCGGGGTCCGGAGGGATGGGCTCGGACGGCTTGTCTTTCTTCTTCCACCATACCTTCTTTGGTAGTTTGGTGGACTTGGGCCTTTGAGGAGGCCCGGACTTTTCCTTCTTCTTAGGGTGTCGGCATGGACGATACGACGGGTTTTCCGCATAAATCAAATTACTCATGAATGCAATGAGCATGTCCACCTTTGGAGGTGTGATTTCGATCTCTTGAATGTGTTTATCATTCGGCCCATACTTGATACGGATCATGGAGCATTGCTCCAACTTTGGGCAGAAGTTAAACTTCTCCTCCTTGCCATTGATATGAAAGTGGATTTCTCCAGCTCCCACATCTATGCAAGCCTTCGCAGTGCTTAGGAACGGGTACCACGAAATCCTTCTCGACCTCCATGTCAAGTACCACAAAATACACAGGTATGAAGCAGTTTCGGATTTTCACCGGAACATCTTCAGCGATACCCACCAGAAAACGGACTGAGGAATCAGGCAGTTGGAGCTGCATTGGTGTTGGAGTAAGTTCCGTGAAGTTCAGCTGGTCAAAAACCACCTTAGGCATCACATCACACTTTCTCTAAGGTCACAAAGGGACTTGTGAAAGTGGTGTGCCCCAATTGAGCTTGATTTTTTAGGACATCTAGGGTCCTTCAGCCACTTGTCTTCTTGTAGAGAAATCATGTTGACATTTTCCATAGGGGGTTCGGGCTGTCCTGGCATCTTGCCATTCTCCATTGGAGGAACATCAGCTGCCAGTTGACTGAGTTTCTAAGATCTTGTTGAGACTTAATTGATTCTTAAAGGCCGAGGATAGTCCTTCAATCTTGGCATTTATGCTCTTTAGGGTCTTGTCATTGGCCCACAGCTTCTTGGATATAGCCTCATTGATCTTCAGCTGGCCAGTGGCATGCTCTCTCAAGTTGGGTTGATTTCCATTGTTGCCATTGTTGTTGTACCCTCCATGAAAGAATGGGCGCGGTTGGCCCCACCCTTGACCTCCTGGAGGATAGCCACTGTTGTTTCCATTGTTGGCTATGTATAAGGAATCCTCAAGGGTTTCTAGGCAGTAATTGCCCAAATGGCCCGTGTTGCTACAGACTTCACAAGTGATGGGATAGTCTAAGGCATAGGCATTGCCACATACCTCACCATTGCCTTGTCCATCAATCTTCTTCATAAGGAGGTCCAATTTTGCAACGACCATGTCCACCTCCTTCAAGGTGCGCATGCCTCGCTGGCGGGTATGGAGACGCTATTCGCTCCAAGCCATGTTTGACACCATCTTCTCAATCAAATCTTTGGCTTCAGGCACTGTCAATGAGAAGAAGGCACCTCCAGCAACAGCATCAACATGATCACCGGCGGAAGTGATCAGCCCGTTGTAGAAGTTTTGGATAATGAGCCAGTCATCCATTCCTTGGTGGGGACAAACACGGATAGCATCAGGAGATATGTCCTTTATCTTAAATATGTTGCAAATCTCAAGGAACTGTTATAGGTGAGCACTTGCATCCTCGTTAGCCTTCCCACAAAATAGGTTGGCTTGCACCATAGTGATAAGGACAGTCTTGATTTCGAAGTTTACGTCTCCCGTGTTAATAGTGGGCCAAACAGGCACATTGTTAGCAGAGGGAGCCGAAAACACATGAAGGGTATTTCTGGGCCATTAGCATGTTGGTTGTTGGTGCAGTTGTGCCGGCTTGCTTTTCCGCTCGAAGCTTCTAAGGAGTAATGACACGAGGTCGATCTCTCAGAAGAGATTCCAGATCTTCAACAAAGTTTTAAGGCAAGAGAAAACCAGACATACACTACCATGTTTTCACATAGAATGCAAAAACAAAGAAGGTTCATCCTAGTAAAAACCTATCAGGGTCCTATCCTATTCACTCAATCATTCAATACTTCGGTTGCCTTCCCCGACAACGGCGCAAGAAATGCTTGTTGACGGTTCCTATGCACTACTAACAATTCATCTCTAGAAGTGGTGTCAGAAATGTTTGTTAATAGTGTAGGATCGGAGAGCACGTAAAAAGCTACCAGGGGGTGAATGGTAGATTTTAACTTTTTCAGCGGAAGCAACGAAAACCCCTCGGCAGAAAAACGATCTGTTAAAGAAATCGTGTGCGAGACTAATCTAATCATGTTTCACCATGACAAAAGTGATAGATATCAGAGAGAATCAAGTCACGAAGACAACACAAGAAGAATCACTCAAATACGTCAAGAGAAACTCAAGTTATGATCAAAAGATCGAACAAAGGTCAATCTGTCCTACCCGAGAAAAACAGTTCTGGAATGCTGCAGAGAAACTCGCGTAGATCAGAAACTACAAATCCAATGACCGTGAAATTTTGATAGATGATAGATAATCAAGTTGTGAAGACAACCCAAAAATAGTCACATCAAATGGATCTGTAAAACTCGAGTTATGATAAAACCACCGACGAAAGGTAGTGCTGTGCAGAAACTCGACGAGTAAAACTTGTCTGGAACAAGTCGGACGAACAAGGCACAAAAGTAACTTCAAACTATGAATTTTATTGACCAAACCACTGGAGGAACAGCGCCAAAGTCGTGTACCACGAGTACTGGCCTACCTTGCTTATATAACCAGCCCTGAGGCCAACCCATTCTCAACTAGGACTCTAATCCTACTCAAATCACGAATCAGAATTTTCCATAACAGCTTAGGACTCTTCTATATACAGATAAGCAATTTTAAGACTTCCAAACATGTTAGGAATGTATCCCACATTCCTAAAACAACTCAAATTTGTGACCCACACGAAATCCTATCATAACCAACTCAAATCTTTCCATATTTGAGTCAAACACGACTCAGCCACAGTCTGAGTCCATAACCTAGACGGTTGGACCTTTCCGACCAATTCTTTATGTCCTCACCTCTTCATCACGCCTCGGAACCATGTAGCCACATCCATGCACTCCTTGCATACGTGCAAACATCTTCCAACGACATCCACGATACCTTCATATGCATTGTTCTTGATTCATACATATTGCGTGACCTCCCGATCAACTCAACCACAATTCCTCCAGAACTTGGTTTTTGAACCTCATCTTCTCCCTAAGACTAGTTCAATGGATCCCGTCACCAGCCATGTCTTGAACTGAAGCAACACCTGCACATGAATAAACAACCAATACTTCCGAGCACAAGTCCTCGACTTGACTCTCATTAGTTCCGAAACTACAACATCTTACGTGAGCACTTCACAAAAGCATGTTGCAAACCATAGCAAAATTTTATCAACCATAACCACCAAAAAACACCAAAAACTTAGTAAAAGAATACTAAGAAAACTTTCCGTAAGTGTAAAGCAAGTTTGAAACATTGCGAGATAAAAGCAGTAACATTGCAATCAAGCTCCAAACCTTGCCAAAGCTAATCGGAGCTTGAGCCGGAGCTTACCAAAGCTAGTACAACCTAGCGCCGGAGCTTACCAAAGCTAGTACAAACTAGCGCCAGAGCTTGCCAAAGTTAGTCGGAACTAGTCAACCCAAAAGCCGGAGCTAGAAAAACATGTTGGAGCTAACCAACATAAGTCAGACCTATCAAAACATATCGAAGCTTAACAACGACATGTCGGAGCTATCAAATACATGCCGGAGCTAAAGACAAAGCTTACCGGAGCTACCCAAAAACATGTCACACCTAGACAAAGAAAGTCGGACCTATTGTCGGACCTTGCAGAAGCTCGGAGCTAGAGTCAGACCTTGCTAAAATGATGTTATGGCAGCATTGAAAACTTTTATTGTCAAAGCCAATGTATTCAAAACACATAGGTCTCACAATCTCCCCTTTGATGAATGCATTGGCAACACCACTTAAGATCCGAACATTGTCTTATTCACATTAAAAGTTTTGAAAACAATTTCTCCCCTTTGTAAAATAGAAATAAAATGATAAAAAGAAATTCTCCCCCTGAAAGGAATCGTGCCAAAAAACAATTGTGAATATGTGCAATGTGTAATCAATTTATCCCCCTTGCTTACTTATCTTTAAAAATTCACATATTATCTCTCCCCCTTTGACAATGTATTTAGCAAGTTTTGTAAGACAAATTTTAATTGTTATGAGCATATTATAACATATACATATAAAACTAAGCTCATCCAAGTCATACTATCAAGTAACTTACATTATCACATCAATGAAATACATAAAGTAGTGTAAGCCATGCTAGAGATCAAATGTAATTTTCAATTTAAGCAAGTCATGATCTCACAAACTTAACTATTTCAAGACTTAAAAGCATGACACTTGTTGCTGCATTTTATTATTTTTCAAAGCACAAATTTTGATCATATGATATTTGCAAGAGATTATATGCGCATCTGCCTTATTCTAACCAACCAAGTCAAGCCTATGTCATTTGACAATCAAAAGCTTAAGGACATGGTTTTAGTCATACACAACTTCTTCCAAGTTCATATCTAAGTGCAATGATAAGTCATCTCAAAAGAAGAAGTGTGATGCATGCATATTCTCTTGATCTTTTCTCAACTTATATTTGTTAATAAAAACTCAACATTTGAGTTGATTACTTGATTACTTCTTTATGATTAAAAGCACTTGTGAGCATGCAACAAGTTCAAAACAGCAAGAAAGTTCGACCATGACCAGATTTAGTGTAAGTAATTATTCCAATTACTAGACATGGCAAAAACTACAAAATGTATAACACGAGTAATGTAGTAAGAACTTTCAGCATGTAAAAGGAATCACAAAGTCATATATGTATGAAATACTATGCTCATATTTTTTAATTTCAGATTCACACATAGACTTCTCAAAACTCCCCCTCAATTCAAGCCATGAGGATGCATAACCCCTATTTCACTACGAATGTAACAAAAATGAGTGAAATCCAAAGGTTTTGTAAAAATGTCAGCCAATTGTTGTTTGGTATCTACATGGTGAAGCACAATGTTTCCTTTTTCAACATTATCACGTAGAAAGTGATACCTAATATCAATGTGCTTAGTTATAGAATGTTGCACGGGTTTTTTGGCAATGCAAATGGCACTAGTGTTATCACAAAACAGTGAAACACTATCTAGATTAACCCCATAGTCCTTAAGTGTTTGAACAATCCAAAGAATTTGTGAGCAAGCACTAGCAGCAGCTACATATTCAGATTCAGCTGTGGATTGTGCAACTGAGTTTGTTTTCTAGAGGACCAAGCAAGAAGTGAATTACCAAGAAAATGACAAGCACCAGAAGTACTTTTCCTATCAATCCTACAACCCCCAAAATCAGCATCGAAAAAAGCTTTCAAAGTAACGGTTGAGGAAGAAGGAAGAAAAATGCCAAATTCTTGAGTTCCATGTAAGTACCTGAGAATCCTTTTGATGGCTTGACGATGTGAAGCACGTGGGGAGGCTTGAAACCGTGCACAAAGACATACACTGAATTGTATGTCAGGTCTTGATGTCATGAGGTATAAAAGTGATCCGATCATGCTTCTTTATTCTTTTTGATCCATGGGTTCACCATCTTCATCAAGTTCAAGTGTGGTTGCTATTCCCATTGGTGTCCGAAGAGGCTTGCTTTTGTCCATGTTGAAGCGCCTTAGGAGGTCTCTTGTATACTTCGTTTGATGCACAAAGGTACCCTCCTTGGTTTGCTTGATTTGCAGCCCCAAAAAGTACATGAGTTCTCCCATCATACCCATCTCAAATTCTGAACTCATCATAGCTGGACCATGTGACTCTTTCGTGCAAGCTTCCAATAATTTGTTGTAGGGGATGACTTTTGAGAACCCGGAGGGGAATGGACACTTCACAAGCTTCTTCTCCTTCATGTTCATCACAAATGGATGAGCTTGTGACTTGAGGAGGATCTGGACCAGCAATGGTGGTCGTCGGTGCTGGCTGTGAATAAAAATCAGGAGTTGGAACAATGTCATTAGCTGCTGAATTTTCAGGCAGCATCACCACTTCTTCCTCATCTTCAACGAAAATGCTCCCCCCCTGCGGATATGGATTCGGACCTGAAATGTTTGAGCTAGTACATGGGCTAGCTTCATCAAAAGACACCTCACAAGTCTCAACAATTTTGTTAGTGTCAAGTAAAAGCACACGGTAGCCTCTAGTATGAGATGGATAACCAAGAAACATGCCATCAACGGATCTAGGTTCAAATTTATCAATATTACCATGTTTCTTAATAAAGCATTTGCAATCAAAGACCCGAAAGTGTGTAACACTAGGTCTATGTCCAAACCGGAGCTCAAATGGTGTTTTACCTAGCTTAGCGCGCAAGAAAACACGATTTGAGACATAACAGATGGTTGCAATCGCATTAGCCCAAAATTTCCTAGGAGTTTGATATTCATCAAGCATAGTCCTAGCCATATCAACTAAGGTTTTTTTTCTTTCTACAACACCGTTTTGTTGAGGTACATATGGTGAAGAAAATTGATGATCTCTTCCATTTTCAGCAAAAAAGTGATCAAAAGATTGATTTTTTAAATTCGGTTCCGTTATCACTTCTAATTGCTTTTAAAGATCCTGGGTGATCAATTGATAATCTAAGAAATAAAGTTCTAAAGTGACTAAAAGATTCATTCTTAGATGCCATAAAGTAAACCCAAGAGTATCTAGAATAATCATCAACAATCACAAGAACATATCGTTTACCTCCGAAGGATTGAACGCGTGAAGGTCCTACGGTGTTAAGGTGCAAAAGTTGACCTGGTTCAGTTGTCATGATCATTGTTGTCGGCGTTTTGGAACCGGCAGATCTCCCTACACTACTAAAGTGATAGGGGAGTTTGATGTTCGGTGTGGGCGCGCGGAGATTCAAGAAGGTGAGTAGGAGTGTGACACAGGAGACACAAGAGTTTACGTGGTTCGGGCCGCCCGAGCGTAATACCCTACTCCACGGGTGTGTTGGTGTTGTATTAGCAATATGTGCTTATGACGAGTGTCTATAGCACGTGTGTCTCTCCCGAACGTGTCGTCGGCCTGTCCTTTTATAGTACAAGGGCAGGCCGTTACAGGTTAGCCAGGCCCGACATGTGGCCCCGGCGGTTACTAGTATTGATACACGTTTAATTGCTCTTAATGACCCTGTAACGGGCTTTGACAGCACTGTTACTAGTGTTAAGATCGTCCGTTTAAGTGTCATTAGTATGGCACTAATGGCACTTAATCGGGTCTTGAAGTCCTTGGCTCTCCTTTGAAGATCCGGAGCCGTTGCAGGGTCTTCCGGAGGTTAGAAGCTGAAGATCCGACGATTGGACACGTGGCAGCTCCGGAGCTTGCTGTGGGAAACAGGTAGCTCCGGGGCTACCCGACACGTGTCAGGTCCGGAGCTTCTCTCGGTCTGGGGTTAAGTCCGGAGGTGCCGTTTCGGTACATGGCCCGGAGCTTCCCCCTTGTGGCGGTAGCTCCGGTTTGGTAGTACACGTGGCGACCCAGGGATTAACCATGTTGGAGAAGTGGGTCCGGTTATGTCTGACATGTGGGCCTCCGAGGGTCTTCAAACCAAGTAGATGACTTTCCTTTGAGATCTTTGTAACCTCAAGGGGTGTACGGTTTCTAGGGTACCGACAGTGGCCCCCTGGACCTACCTTCGGGGAAGACCACTGGGGTGAAGTCATTCCACCGGAGGTGGGCCCATCCACGCGACTCTTGAATTGAGTCTTCAAGGGTCTTTGAAGGTGCCGTTGGTGGGGATTTATAGTTAGATCCCCGCCGCTTGGCGCACCTCGTGCGACAGATGAGATCTTTGATGTGCGGATCTCACGCAATTGAAGGTCGCCGGTTCCCGATATGAAAACCGTATCGGTTCCGCGCGCCTTGTCAGGCCGCCGCCTTTGGGTTTCTCGCCTCGTGATGACAACCGTTCGCTTGGGTAAGAACCTCGACTTGATCGTCGGGGTGGTCCCGGGCCCTCCTATCATCGGCTGGGTTGAATTTTCGAATGGTATATTCGACTTCCTTGCGGTTTCCATCCAAGCGTTGCGAGGGCTTACTTAAGAAGGAAAGCGTGCACCGTCGGGAGTTCTTTACGCCTCTCATCTGATCTTGCGCTCAAACTCCCAACTCGTGCTTCGCTCTTCTTCTCTTGCCTAGCCATGCCGCGATGGAGTTGGGTCTCCGCGAGAGTCGTTTGAAGACCGACGGCGATTTGAAGAAGGTCCGGGCCCTCATGGGGTGGTCCTCGAACTTCTTCAACCGCTCAGTCCGTGCTGGCGGAGAGCTCCCCTTCGAGAAGGAGCACGCCGGCAAGATGGTGTACTTTTCCTCGTACGCCATGGTAGGGTTGATCCTGCCTTTTTCTTCCTTTTTTTTGATGCTGCTGGACTTCTACGGTCTGCAGTTATACCACCTTGGCCCTCACTCCATTCTCCTCGTGTCTATCTTTGTCCACTTCTGTGAGATGTGGGTGGGCATCCCCCCCCTGCATTGAACTCTTCCGGACCTTCTTCACCGTCCACACCACCGGCCGAAGCAATGAGTACCTTGGCTTCTACTACTTCGTGAAGCGCAAGAAGTGCCCATTCAAGTACCTCCGGTCGTTTCCTTCTGGGAAGTGGGATGACTGGAAGAAAGACTGGATAGTCGTCAGGGTGGAGGAGCACGAAAGGCTGGAGCTGCCCGATGGTCTTCCCGGCATCGACACAACGATCTGGAGTGAAGCTCCGGTGCTGGCGGAAGCTTTCAACCCTGCTTTGACCAGGATCCGCCAATGCGTGGAGGGAGGATTGACTCCTCAGACGGTATTTTGCAATTTCCTGGTCAACAGGTGGGCGCCGCTGAAGAGGAGGGAGAAACTCGCTTGGGCCCTCAACAGTGTGATGGACGACGACCGGGTTGAGACCGGGTTGAAGTCCAACATGGTGGGGAAAACCTTGGATTTCCACCTCAAGAAATTCCAGCACGGCATCGACGTCGACGGTGATGACTTGACTCCCCCGTCGGCCTTCCTCCCTCTGAACGTGGAAGTGGAGTTCAGCAGGGAGCTCCGGCGAAAGATGCCCGTCGAGAGAAGATCAACCACCCGGGTGGCGATCCCCGGAATGCCCGAAGATGGCTCCGTCCCTGCCCCAAAGCCAAGGGTCGAGGTCGTTGGCAAGGGCAAGGAGCTGGCGGATGAACCCGAGAGCCGAAAGAGGAAGCTGCAGCATGCCGACGGAAGGTCCGTCAGGCCCACTACTTCCTCCTCGGTTCCTTCTCCCCGGAGGGGAAGGTCTTCTACCACCGTGGCGACTGTCCCCGTAATGGGGTCCTCCCGGAACGAGACCGTTCCTGCAGTGGGGTCCTCCCGGAGCGCGTCTGTTCCCGCGGTGGGATCCTCCCGGGGTGTTAGCTTCGGGCGCGCGACTCCGGCACCTGGGCCGGTGGAGGCCTCCAGGTCCGGGGGTTCTTCCCGATCGAGGAGATCCTCGACCCGGGAAGCGCCCGTGGCCGCGACAAGTTCCGGGGGGCCTTCTGGAGCTTCTACGCCGACTATGGCCAGCCCAGAACGCCCGGGAAAAAGGTTCCGCGCAAGCTGGTGCGGAAGCCTCCCAAGGTAATTTTTAATCTCTACATTGGACAATTATTTTAGTTGTAACAACTGTTTGTTAATTTTCTTCGTTCATGAGGCTGTGAGGGTGGGAGCTTCTACTCCTGTCCCCAAGAAGGGAAGTGAGGTTCCACCCTCAGCCACAGTGTCTGAGGCTGTGAGGGTGGGAGCTTCTACTCCTGTCCCGATGCCGCCCCAAGTGGTGGCTGAAGCTGCGACAGCTCCGACGCCGGCTGTCGTGGTCATGGACCTTGACTCATCCCCAGAGGTTCCTGTGGTAGCGCCGGACCACGGGAGTGAAGATGCGCCAGCGGCACCTGTCCCGGAGGTTGAAGCTCCGGGTCCTGGTGCTGAGATGATGGACGCTCCGGCTGTTGAGCCGGAGGAAGTAGTAATCCCGTCCTCTGAGCCGGAAATTGTCGAAGCTCTGGCGGTTGAGCCGGAGGTGACTGAAGCCCCGGCATGCGAGTCGGAAGCTGAGGTAGTTCCGGCAGTTGGGCCGGTTACCTCCGAAGCACCGGCCGCTGAGCCGGTCATTGTTGAAGATCTTCCGGCTCCTGAGTCGGTGGTTGAAGAGGTGATGGAGCTCGAGCCTCCCTCGGAAGAGGTGCCCAGACCGGAGCCAGTAGCGGCTCCTGCTCCGGAAGCGACGACGTTGGAGGTACTTGCTGTCGAGCCGGAGTGTCCAAGCGAAGTCGCTGGCCCCCTGCCCGAGGAGGTGAACGAAGACTTGGCGGCGGGGCCTTCTTCGATGGCGACTGAGGCCATCCCGGAGGACGGCCCCAGTGTCTTGGAAACTCATGGGTCCACTCTTGTGGAGTGGGACCCAATTTTTGTATCTGAAGACCCGCTGGAACCAGCGGAGGAGACCCCAGCAGGTCCGGAACCCATCCCGTTGTCGCTTTCTATTGACAACGCATGTTCCATTCTGCGTCAAGTCCAATTGGCCTTCTTCCACGACAGCAAGGCTCTTGAAGAGGAGCGCCAAACCCTTAGGCGGTGGCGTAACCGGCTCTACTTCGAGACCAAGCTGGCGCAGTCGAGGCTAGCGGATGACAAGGAGTGGATCAAACGGGAGAAGATCCGCCTGGAGTATTGGGGCAAGTTGCTGGATGACAGGGAGAGTATGACTCGGGCCCTCGACGCTCAATCCCAGGAGATTTACAATCAGGCCAAAGCAGCCAACAGTGCGGCCGAGGAACGCCACGAAAGGCTTGAGGCCATTAACACTGTACTCATCAAGCGCCGAGAGGCACTTGAAGAGAGGGAGAAACGGCTCGAAGACGAAGAGCAGAAACTCCTAGAGCTGCGGGATGATGTCCTGAGGAGGGAAGAGGAGCTCGCCAAGAAAGTGGCTCTGGCTGACAAGGGCCTCGAGGAGCGCGCCAAGAAATTGGAAGAGCGCTGCCAAGAGGAAGAGGAGAAGACCTGGGTGCGGGGGCAGGAACTCTACGAACAAGAGTGTGCCCTTGCTACTCGGGAGAAGAAAGTGAGGGGTAGGGAGAAGGACCTGGTTGACCGCCGGAACAAGATCCACCTCCGGGAGGAGGAGCTCGGAAAACTCGAAAGGCGGGTTGCTGAAAAGATTCAGCAAAACGCCAAAGAAGTTGAGCGCCTCGCCCATGAGAATTCTGAACTGACGGCGGCCAGGAGATCCCTCGAAGAGATGAAGGGCTTGAGGACTGCGGACTCCCTACAGATTTGGGAGTTCCTGGGCAAGGCCAATGACGCGCTGACACCGATGGTTTTCAGCCCCGTGCGCCCGGATGATCCGGAGCCAGAGCTGGACCTAGTGCTGCAGGCGTTGAGCGCAGCAGGTAGCAAGCTCTCCAAGGTGGGCGATGTCATCGCGGACCAACTGGAGGTTGAGGGGCAATCCCTGGCGAAGAACGTCGTAGAGTATGTGCTGACGTGCTACACCAGCCGAAACTCCCAATTTCCTCTGGACCCGGTGCTTGAAGGCACCGTCGAAGGAGAAGGCGAAGCTACCCGAGCCAGTGTATCGGAGGTTGCCCAGAAGGTCGCCCAATTCTTCCATAGGGTCTAGGACCATCTCTGTAATTCTCACTTGTATTTTCTCTTCTTCTTCCTCAATTTTGTAATCCTTTGTCTCCAGATGTAATCTCTTGTCTCCAGATAAATGAAATCCCCAAATTTTTGCGAATTTCACTTTTTGTCTTCAACACTTTTGTCTTCACTTGGCCCCTAGTAGATGTACACAAATTTGATTGTGAACATGTACCAAAAGGATATTGTGTTTTGTTGAAGACTCATTTGCTCCGAACTTGTAGAATTTAGGTTCGAAGTCTTCGATAGTGAAGGCCCCCTGAGGTTGTCGGAGCTTAGAAGCTCCGGCATTGTCCATCGCTGGAGCTTGATAGCTCCGGCAATAGCCTCTATCAACACGTAGAGCATCGATAGTTAGTCCTCCGGGGTGTCAGAGCTGAGTAGCTCCGGCAGTGACCTTTGCCAACACTTAGTTTGTTGGCAGTAGACTCCATTTACGGGGTCTTCTCACCATCTTTTATTCAGCGTCGACGGCTGGCCCCCTTAGGGGAGTTGGAGCTTAGTTAGCTCTGGCTTTTCTCCATCAACGTAGACTTTATTTTTCCTGCACACTTAAGCCAAGAAAAATAGTAAAATTTGTTCCTTGTCTATAACTTCGTCGCGGCTTACGATTCTCAAGAAGACTTTAATTTGAATACGATTTTAAATACAACCGAATGTGTTGTCTTTTCTTCTAGATTCAACTGTCCATGGATCCGCCTTACTTTGGCCTGCCGGGGTGTAGGTAGAGTGGCGTACTTAGGGTGCTTGACCAGGCTAAGTCGATAGCACACTCCAGCCCTAGATTGGCTTGGCGGCTTTCAGGCGAGTTGGCCATGAACGATATTTGAATCCAAAAGAACTGACAATACAACTCGAATCGTATATAAACCGGTCGAACTAAAATTTCTTAAGAATTGCACGTCTTTGTTATAGACAAGAAAGAGAAAAATAAAAATGTTGAGCCTGTACAAAATAAATGCACGTGGAGTCTATTTCACTTGAAGATGTCTTTCATTATAGGTCCGGGGTACAGGGGAAACAACTACACTCTTAGGGTACGGAACCAGGCTAAGTGTGTTTCATTTCTCGTTTGACCCAGGATAGTTAGCCGCACTTTTAGTCCTGAGACTGTGACAAGTGTTGCATGAACTTTGCGGACCTTTCGGGAAAGGTCCGGCTGCTCTCCCGGAGGAACTACCCGACTCTGTACAATGACTCTATAACATACACCCCAAGTTACTCAAGACTCACCTCCATGGTATTAAGTGTAGAACTTACGGAGGTGCTCGATGTTCCAAGGATTTGGGAGAGGTGTCCCATCCTCAGTAGCCAAGCCAACGCTTCCGGGACGGGATACTTTAATCACTCGGAAGGGCCCCTCCCAGCCGGGGGAGAGTTTGTTTAACCCTTCTCTGGATTGTATTCTCCGTAGCACCAGATCGCCTTCCTCAAGCTGTCGGTTGTGTACACGCCGTTGGTGATAACGCCGTAAGGCTTGGCGATATCGGGCATTCCGAACAGCTGCTTGGCACCTTCCCTCCTCAAGGAGGTCTAGGTCTTCACGCCGGAGCTGGTCCTGCGCGGCTTCATCGAAGGTTCGGACCCGGAGTGAACCCAAGGTGATTTCCGGAGGAAGGATTGCTTCAGCTCCGTACACCAGGAAGAAGGGTGTCTCTCCAGTTGACCGGTTTTGAGATGTCCTGTTGGCCCATAGAGTGGGCGGAAGCTCTTCGATCCAGTTGGCTCCATGTTTTTTCAAGCGCTCGTAGGTGCGCGTTTTGAGTCCTTTAAGGATTTCAGCATTTGCTCTCTCGGCTTGGCCATTGCTGGCTGGGTGAGCTATGGAGGCGTAGCAAACTTGTATACCGAGGTCTTCGCAATATCCTTGGAATGCTGAGCTTGTGAATTGAGTCCCATTATCAGTGATGATTTTGTTTGGGACTCCGAATCTGCATACAATGGACTGCAAAAAGTTGATAGCAGATTGCTTGTTGATTGTCACAACTGGAGTTGCTTCCGGCCACTTGGTGAACTTATCAATGGCGACGTACAGGAACTTGTAACCTCCGACGGCTCTTGGGAAAGGTCCCAAGATGTCCATCCCCCACACAGCGAAGGGCCATGTAGGAGGTATCATTTGTAAGGGTTGAGCTGATGTGTGAATTTGCTTTGCATGAAATTGGCATGCTTCACAATTCTTCACCAGCTCAGTTGCATCCTGGAGCGCTGTAGGCCAGTAGAAGCCATGCCGAAAGGCTTTACCGACCAGTGTGCGGGAAGATGCGTGGTTCCCACACTCGCCTCCATGGATTTCTACGAGAAGTTCGCAGCCTTCTTCCCTTGTGATGCACCGCATTAGGATGCCGTTGGCACCGCGCCGGTAGAGATCCCCTTCTACCAGCATGTATCTTTTAGCCAACCTGACTACCCGGTCAGCGGATACATCATCGTCAGGAAGGATGTTGTCTTTCAAGTAGCTCCGGATCTCCGAGATCCATGCATTGGAACTAGTTTGAGCTTTTGAGTCTTGCGTGCTGGGTTGCTCGGAGCTCCCGGCAGCACCTACGACCCTTGATGGCTGCCATGGTAACAGGGCCATCAGGACCGTCAGCTTCGGGATGCTGATCTCGCCCCCTTCGCTCAGTTCGGCGGGCTGAGCTGTTGGCTTTGACAACCTCCGGACAAAGATTCCGTCAGGAGCCGGAGCTTCGGTTGACGCTTTGGTCGAGAGTTCGTCAGCTTCAGCGTTATGGGCACGCTGAATATGGTGGAGATCTAGGACTTCAAAGTCCTTCTGAAGCCTCTGGACTTCAAGGAGGTAAGCAGCTAGCTGGAGATTATTGCAGGAGCATTCACCCTTCACCTGCTTAATGATGAGCTGTGAATCTCCCTTGACCAGCAGTTGCTTGACACCATATGACAGTGCCACCTTTAGTCCGTAGATGAGTGCTTCATACTCCGCCATGTTGTTGGTTGCCTTGAAGTCAAGGTGTACCATGTATTTCACCTTCTCCCCAGTCGGTGCAAGGAGAAGGATTCCAGCTCCGGCTCCCTGCTTCTGCATGGAGCCATCGAAGTAGAGGGTCCAATGAGGCTCGGTGAAGGTTGGAGCTTGATGCTCCGTCTTCTGCTCACTGGGGCCCCCAGGGTTTGATGGAGAGGGAGTCCATTCTGACACAAAATCTACCAATGCTTGACTCTTGACTGCTTGTCTTGAAATAAATTCAAGATCAAATTCAGCCAATTCCGCTGCCCACTTTGCAATATTCCCAGTTGAATTGGGATTATGCAAGATTGCTCGTAGTGGGTAAGAGGTCACCACTGAGACTTTGTGAGCTTGGAAGTAATGACGAAGCTTCCTGAGGTAATAAGAATTGCATAGAGCAGCTTATGCACCTCTAGGTATCGAGTCTTGGCATCATGTAATACTTCACTAATGAAGTACACCGGGCGTTGAATGGTCCGGACCCTCCCGGAGGGGTCCAGAACTTCCTCTTCATTGATCCGGAGCCTCTCGGAGGGGTCCGGATTTTCTTCGGGATCCTCCGGGTTCTGGTTGGAGGAACCCGGAGCTTCTTCAGAAGGGACTTGGACCCTCTCGGAGGGATCTGGGTCTCCTGAAGTGACTCCTTGTGGATTCGAATCTGGGAGCTGGGACCCAGACTCACTTCCAGAAACCTCCGGACCTTCCCGAAGGGGTCTGGATTCATGAATGTGGGGTAGTTCTGGTCTCTCCGCAACCAGAACCATACTGATGACTTCGTCAGTAGCTGAAATATAAAGCAACAAAGGCTCACCAGGGTTCGGAGGTACCAGGATTGGTAGGGTGGTGAGGAACTGTTTCAGCTCCTGGAATGCCTTCTCTGCTTCTTCGGACCATTGAAATGGTCCGGACTTCCTCAATAACTTGAATAAGGGGAGTGCCCGTTCCGCTAGTCTTGATATGAACCGGCTGAGGGCTGCTAGACATCCAGTTAACTTTTGGACGTCTTTGATGCGGGTTGGTGGCCGCATGTCTTCAATGGCTTTAATCTTCGCCGGATTAGCTTCTATGCCCCGGTGACTTACCAGGAAACCAAGAAGTTTTCCAGAGCTAACCCCGAATACGCACTTGTCCGGGTTTAGCTTTGTGCGGGTGGCCCGCAGCTTATCGAAGACAGCCTGCAAGGTGTCAAGGAGTGACTCCTTGTTCCTGACTTTGACCACGATGTCATCGACGTACACTTCCACTACGTCTCTAATGAGTTCTTCAAAAGTTTTGTACATAGCTCGTACAAAAGTTGAAGCTGCATTCTTGAGGCCAAAGGGCATGGCTGTGTAACAGTACAATCCATCTACTGTGGTGAATGAAGTATGCTCTTCATCCTCCCTAAACATCCTGATTTGGTGATACCCGGAATATGCGTCTAGAAAACACAGTAATTCACACCCGGAGGTGGAATCCACTATCTGATCTATTCTAGGTAGTGGGAATGGATCTTTTGGACATGCCTTATTTAATGTGGTGTAGTCGATGCACATCCGAAGCTTCCCGCTGGCCTTGGGCACAACGACTGGGTTCGCCAGCCATTTTGGATGGAAGACTTCTCGGATGAATCCGGCTTCGAGTAGCTTCTTCACTTCTTGTCAGATGAAGTTTTGCCGCTCGACGGATTGCTCCCGAGGTTTCTGATGCACAGGCCGGGCATCGGGGTAGATCTTCAGATTGTGCTCAATCACTTCCCTGGGGATCCCAGGCATTTGTGACGGTTGCCAAGCAAAAACGTCGACGTTAGCCCGGAGGAAAGTGCTGAGCGCGAGTTCCTATTTGTCGTTCAATCCTCCCGATATACGGGTGGTCTGAGCGGCATTAGAACCAATTTGGACGACTTTGACGGGAATGTCGGTGTCGTCGCTTGGCTGCACACGAGGTGCAGAAGTTGAGCCTCGTTGACAAATGATCGGGGGTTTTGGAGTTTGCTCCTGCCTGAAGTCCTCCTCTTGCGCCGTGGTGAGTGCGTGGAGTTCTTCCAGAGTAGTTACTCTGGCGGTACGATCTCCGCGGATCCGGAGAACGCCTACTGGTGTTGGCATCTTCAACACCAGGTATCCATAATGAGCAGCTGCCATGAATTTGTACAGGGCAGGTCTACCCAAGATGGCATTGAACGGTAAGTTGATCTGAGCAACGTCGAAGACCAACTTCTCGGTGCGATATTTCTCCCGGGTCCCGAAGGTAACGGGGAGAGTAATAGCTCCGAGCGGGGTAATGGCCCCCGGACCTACTCCGGAGAAAGGTCGAGAGGGATGGAGATCCGAAGGTCGGAGCTGAAGCTTAGTGAAAGCTTCGAAGCTGATGAGGTTAAGCCCCGAACCTCCGTCTACCATGACATGGTGGAGCTGGATGTTATTGATGGTAGGAGATACCATCAAAGGTAATTGACCTGCTCCAACCATGCTCCATGGGCAATCCGAAGCATCAAAAGTGATGGCGGTGTCCATCCACTTTCGATGAGGTTCTGGCCTGATTGTAGGGGCTACAACGGCCATATCTCGTCGCATAGTCTTGATGACGCGACGAGAGGTGATATCCCATGATCCACCAAAAATGGTGTTCATGGTCTTCCGACGCTCGTTGTCAGAGACGTCAGAATCTTCGTCGACTGAGGTGTAAACAGCCTTCAGGACCTTTTTGGGATCCTGAAACCCTAACTCCTCTTCAGCCGGAGCTTCGTCGACCTTTTGCTTTCCTTCCCTCTGTCGGAAAGGAGATTCTTCCTGGCGCTTGTTGTAGCGCTCGGCAAGGTTTTGGACCTCCCGGCAGTCTTCCAAACTGTGTCTGCCCGTTTTGTAAATGGGACACCACAATTTGGGCTTGCCACCGTCTTCAGAAGACGGCCGAGGTCGCTTCTCGGGGCGTGGCCCCCGGCCACCCGGAGTTGCAGCAGCTGCAACGTTGGATGTGCCGGCCGACAGCTTTTTCTTGCCGTTGGTCTTCTTTTTCTTCTTGCCACCCCCGGAGGTAGCGGCTTCTTCTTTGGAGGATTTCTTGTGATCCTCCGAGGCTGGTTTGGAGTGCATTTCACGGCCCTCCGCAGCTCTGGCACATTTTTCTGCTAAGCTGAAGAGTTCCGTGACGCTGGTGATCTCCTTGATCGCCAGCTTCTCCAACATCTTCTTGTCCCGTACGCCCTGTCTGAATGCCACAATGACAGAGGCGCTAGAGATAGAAGGGATAGTGTTTCGTACCTGAGAGAACCTTTGGATGAATGACCGTAAGGATTCTCTCCCTTTTTGCACGACCGCAAAAATGTCTAGTTCAGTGCCTGGTCGAGTGTATGAACTCCCGAAGTTGGCAGTGAACTGACGGCACAGCTCCTCCCAACTGTTGATAGAGTTGGGTGGAAGGCTCATAAACCAGGACCTAGCGGTCCCAGTTAAGACCACTGGAAAATAATTGGCCATCACGGCCTTGTTTCCTCCAGCTGCCAATATTGCAGTGGAGTATATCTGAAGAAATTCGGCGGGATTGACAGTCCCGTCGAATTTTTCCGGCAGGTGAGGCCGGAACTTCTGAGGCCATCTAACCATGCGCAGGTGCATGGCCAAGGCTGAACAGCCTCCTCCTACTCCTTCAAGAGTAGAAAGGTCCTGAGCTTCCCGTCTCTCACGGGCACGCTCAATATGGATTCGGCCATCCTGCTGGCGATATCAGCGATCAAGCTCCGCCCGGAGGTCATGAGTCGAAAGCCTGGATACCGTGTGAGTGCGTCGAGCTCCGGAGGGCAATGACGTCACTTGTTGCGATGCAGCACGTCTCCTACTATTGGAGACGTGCGGACCAAGTCTTCCAGACAAAGTCCACCGCTGCGACGGGGCTCGTCCTGAAGGAGGAGGACCCTGGTTGCTGAGACGTTCGGCTGCTGCTGCAACCAAATGCTCCACATCGGCCCTCCACTGTTCCAGTGCATCCCGAGATGCATCCGGAGGTGGTGGACGTTGGAGAAGAGCACGCGCTGCATGGAGCGCGTGTTCCGGGTTGTCATGATTTGCCGACGCGGTAAGCGACGCCGGCGCACCATCACGTTGCCCAGCACGATTTGCTGGAGGAGACGGTGGTGGTGGGAGTGTGACTCCTGCTGGTGCTGAGGCTCCAGCTGGTGGCTGTCTATTGGAGGTATTGCCCCCAACAGCCTGAGCAGCAGGTTGACCGTTGGATGATCCAGCAGCTGAGTTCACCATTCTCGAAATCTCAGGCGCCCCTTCCTGGCGCGCCAACTGTTGGCGTTTTGGAACCGGCAGATCTCCCTACACTACTAAAGTGATAGGGGGGTTTGATGTTCGGTGTGGGCACGCGGAGATTCAAGAAGGTGAGTAGGAGTGTGACACAGGAGACACAAGAGTTTACGTGGTTCGGGCCGCCCGAGCGTAATACCCTACTCCACGGGTGTGTTGGTGTTGTATTAGCAATATGTGCTTATGACGAGTGTCTATGGCACGTGTGTCTCTCCTGAACGTGTCGACGACCTGTCCTTTTATAGTACAAGGGCAGGCCGTTACAGGTTAGCCTGGCCTGACATGTGGCCCCGGCGGTTACTAGTATTAATACACGTTTAATTGCTCTTAATGACCCTGTAACGGGCTTTGTCAGCACCGTTACTGGTGTTAAGATCGTCTGTTTAAGTGTCATTAGTATGGCACTAATGGCACTTAATCAGGTCTTGAAGTCCTTGGCTCTCCTTTGAAGATCTGGAGCCGTTGCGAGGTCTTCCGGAGGTTAGAAGCTGAAGATCCGACGATTGGACATGTGGCAGCTTCGGAGCTTGCTGTGGGAAACAGGTAGCTCCGGGGCTACCCGACACGTGTCAGGTCTGGAGCTTCTCTCGGTCTGGGGTTAAGTCCGGAGGTGCCGTTTCGGTACATGGCCCGGAGCTTCCCCCTTGTGGCGGTAGCTCCGGTTTGGTAGTACACGTGGCGACCCAGGGATTAACCATGTTGGAGAAGCGGGTCCGGTTATGTCTGACATGTGGGCCTCCAAAGGTCTTCAAACCAAGTAGATGACTTTCCTTTGAGATCTTTGTAACCCCAAGGGGTGTACAGTTTCTAGGGTACCGACAATTGTAAGAGGAGTATGTGAACCTGCAACCATCTTAGCATGTCTACAAGAAGAGCACACAATTTCTTTTTTCTCTTTAAGCTTAGGCAGCCCACATATGCGATCAAGAGCACTAACACGTGTTAGATGATCAAATCCTACGTGACCAAGTCTACGATGCCAAAAATATAAGTCATTTGAATCATTAGCGACTAGACACCTATGCTTAGAGGAAGACATATCAAAATCAACTTTAAAAACTCTTCCAAACTGAGACATGTAAAAAATAAGCTCACTATTTGAATTTTCAACTTTGCAGCAATTTTTAGTGAAAATAATTTCCAGATTTTCATCTAGCAGTTGTGAAAGAGAAAGCAAGTTGTATTTCAAATTTTTAACAAATGTCACAACCTTCAAAGTGTAGTGATTATTTACTCTAACTGAACCCTTAACAATTATAGAAGTTGAAGAATTATCGGCAAAAGTAACATTCTCTACACGTTACACAAAAGAGAGGGAGGAGAACCATTCTTTGTTACCGGTCATGTGGCGTGAGCAACCTGAATCGACAATCCAAATGTTCTCCTTCCTCAAACGTGTAGCCTACATAGAAGCATAATACGTCGATGACTCAATACTGGGGTTAGTCAAAAGGCATTTAGGAATCCAGTACTGAGTCACACGACGCCCAACAGGAATAATACGCGAAAGCTGAGATAAAACAGCAGGTTTATGAGCCAAAGCTTGAGGATTTTTGTACCCAACTACTGTCCTACGAGATGTTACATGTGTAGCACAAAAAAACAATAGGTTTGGGAGCAACCTTTGCATGTTTTCGACTCATTACTGCAGATTGAATGTTTCTATCATTCGGTTTAGCAAGTGCAACAAATTTTGCATGAAAGTTATGAGATCTAGCAATCATTCTTTCCTTTTTCTGTTGTTTAGCTAGTCTATAACAAAAATCTGTGACATGACCATCTCTACCACAGTAGGTACAATGAAATTTAACTTTGTGTTCATGTCTAGATGAGCAAGCAACATTTTTATTTGAAACCGAATGAGATAACACTCCTGCAGATTTGAAACCCACTTCTTTTGGTTTAGGTACTGTTTGAATCAAACCACTTCCTAATGACTTTACAATTTTAGGTGGATGTGCCTTAGCATGAGCATGAGAATCAAAATCTAAACCAGTTTTATCATTGCAAGACTTGGAAGAATTCAACAGCAAGTTTAGGTTCATATTCCCATTACAAAACTGATCTAATATCCTATGCATGTTATCAAGTTTATTGGACAGATGAAAACAATTTTCACATGAAGTTTTTCCTTTTAATTTGCAATTGGAACAAAATTTAACTTCATGAGAACATAAAGCATTGTTCAATATAGAAATTTCATCACAAGTAGAACAATGCAAATCAAATGTAGAACAGCTAGCATCTTTCAAGTTTTTATGATTAAGTGCAGCAAACTCTCTATTCTTTTCAATTTCTAACTCAAGTTTATCAAATGTGGAGGTGTGCGCACTTCTTAATGAGGACAATTGTTCATATATTAAATCACATGAGGGACATGCATCATCACTAGGAATCAAAGTTTTTAAACGGTTGATTTCAGATTCTAGTGATTCAATTTTAACAGCATTGTCCCTAAGCTTTTTGTCCTTTTTCTTAACTATAATAGTGGCACGAGAAATAGCATCACACATTTCTTCGCAAGTAGGACATACCTCTTCATTATCGCTGTTGTGTTCAGCCTCCTCCATACTTGATCTTGACTTGCCTGCCATGAAGCAAAAGTTTGCCAAATCATCTTCATCTTTGTCACTTCCAATGTCCACATAGCTTGAGCCAAGTTCTTGAAGTGCGGAGATAAAACTGCTCACCAATTGACGTCCTGTAAAACCATTCTTTTTCTTTGTATCTTTTGCAGAGGAGTGCTTCGTCCTTGTTTGCTTTTCATACCATGAAGTAAGACCTGAATGGTTAGGGCAATCTGAACAAAAATGTCCTGTCTTACCACATTCAAAACATCGTTGAGGTCCAGAGCTTCCTCTCCTTCTAGTTCTCATATTTTGCAATGCTTTTGAGAACCTAGTAGAGAGAAGTACTAGCTCCTCCCCTGGAAGCTCCTCAATCTGTTCAAGGGTTAGAGAGGACAATAAAGCAAGTGTACCACAAGATGAAGATTGACCGGAGCTAGGCATGTCACGTTGAGAAACAAAAGCAATAGACTTTTTGGGGTTCTTACGTGATATGATGTCAATTTCATGAGTTTTTAACTTGGAATATAGCACATCTAAAGTAAGTGTACTCATGACAGTAGATTCACGAATAGATGTGACTTTCATCTCCCAAATTGACATATCTAATGCACTTAACAATTGCCTAGCATTTTTAGCTTCTGAAAATTTAACATTGACACTACGCAAGTTGTTGAGAATTTTATTAAAGCGAGCAAAAAGGTCATCAATAGACTCACTGGGTTGCATCTCGAAGCGCATGTATTCTTTCTTGAACATGTCTTGCCTTACCTCTTTGATCGTGTTGGATCCTTTGTGGTAGTCACAAAGTGCTTTCCACACATCGTATGCAGATCGGAGGTGTGCAACACGGTCGAAGTCGCTTTGAGTAAATCCTTGTATGATAAAGTTTCGAGCCTTGTTGTTGTTGTCGACATCTCTCAGATTTGTAGCTGTAACTTGATCATTTGACGGCACTTCGTAAGGCTTGTATACCTTCTCCCATATTGCGAAGCCTTGAGCCTGGATGAAGGCTTCCATACGTGCCTTCCAAACCTTAAAATCAATACCACTAAACACACAAGGTTTGGCGGAGTATTTCTCCATGATGATTAGTCAAAAACACGTGCAAATCACAAAGATTAGAGCATTGTGGCTTTGATACCATTTGTAGGATCCGAGAGCACGTGAAAAGCTACCAGAGGGGGGGTGAATGGTAGATTTAAACTTTTTCAGCGGAAGCAATGAAAACCCCTCGGCAAAAAAACAATCTGTTAAAGAAATTGTGTGCGAGACTAATCTAATCGTGTTTCACCGTGAAAAAAGTGATAGATATCAGAGATAATCAAGTCATGAAGACAACACAAGAAGAATCACTAAAATCCGTTGAGAGAAACTCAAGTTATGATCGAAAGATCAAACAAGGGTCAATCTGTCCTACCTGAGAAAAACAGTTCTGGAACACTGCAAAGAAACTTGTGTAGATCAGAAACCACAAATCCAATGACCGTAAAATTCTGACACATGATAGAAAATCAAGTTGTGCAGACAACCCAAAAAGGATCACGTAGTGCAGAAACTCGACGAGTAAAACTTGTCTGGAACAAGTCGGACGAACAAGGCACAAAAGTTCCTTCAAACTACAAATTTTATTGATCAAACCACTGGAGGAACAGCTCCAAAGTCTTGTACCACGAGCTTTGGCCTCCCTTGCTTATATAACCAGCCCTTAGGCCAACCCAATCTCAACTAGGACTCTAATCCTACTCAAATCACAAATTGAAATTTTCCATGACTACTTAGGACTCTTCTATACATAGATAGAAGCAATCTTAACACTTCCAAACATGTTAGGAACGTATCCCACATTCCTAAAACAACTCAAATTCGTGACCCACACGAAATCCTTTCATAACCAGATCAAATCTTTCCGTATTTGAGTCAAACACGACCCAGCCACAACCTGAGTCCATAACCTAGTCGGTTGGACCTTTCCGACCAATTCTTTATGTCCACATCTCTTCATCATGCCTAGGAACCATGTAGTCCCGTCCATGTACTCCTTGCATATGTGCAAACATCTTCCAACGACATCCACGATACCTTCATATGCATTGTTCTTGATTCATACATGTTGCGCGACCTCCCGATCAACTCAACCACAATTCCTCCCGAACTTGGTTGTTGAACCTCATCTTCTACCTAAGACTAGTTCAATGGATCCCGTCACCAGCCATGTCTTGAACTCAAGCAACACCTGCACATGAATAAACAACCAATATTTCCGAGCACAAGTCCTCGACTTGACTCTCGTTAGTTCCGAAACTACAACATCTTACGTGAGCACTTCACAAAAGCATATTGCAAACCGTAGCAAAATGTTATCAACCATAACCACCAAAACACACCAAAAACTTAGTAAAAGAATACTAAGCAAACTTTCCATAAGTGTAAAGCAAGTTTGAAACATTGCAAGATAAAAGCAGGAACATTGCGATCAAGCTCCGAACCTTGCCAAAGCTAACCAAAGCTTGAGCTGGAGCTTACCAAAGCTAGTACAACCTAGCGCCGGAGCTTACCAAAGCTAGTACAACCTAGCGCTGGATCTTGCCAAAGCTAGTCGGAACTAGTCAACTCAAAAGCCGAAGCTAGAAAAACATGTCGAAGCTAACCAACATAAGTCGGACCTATCAAAACATATCGAAGCTTAACAACGACATGCGAGAGCTATCAAAGACATGTCAGAGCTAAAGACAAAGCTCACCAGAGTTACCCAAAAACATGTCGGACCTATACAAAGAAAGTCGGACCTATTGTCGGACGTTGCAGAAGCTCGGAGCTAGAGTCGAACCTTGCTAAAAAGATGTTATGGCAGCATTCAAAACTTTTATTGTCAAAGCCAATGTATTTAGCACACATAGGTCTCACAAATAGATTTTAGATTATATATGTAAACCTGCAAGCGCACGGAAACTATCAATGTATCATTTCTTATCTAAGAGTATTCCCAAAGGGTGTCATTTATATTTTCCCAAAGGAAGGCTAGATGGAAGTAAAACAATCATCAAGTGGAGGGGCTAGGTTGGCCTAGGTAGGGTTCTATCAAGGATGGATAAATAATAAGTTGGAGTACTGTGACACGCACAAGAGCATTCTATCCTAAGGGGTAATATGGGGTAAAGAGGGACTAGGCTAAGAACTAGGTAGAGACTCCTACAATGCTTCTAATGTACATATACATAGCCTAGGTTAGTTACTAATGATCATGTCAATCATGAATTCTCATGCTAAGTGAATTAACACAACGGACACGGGTTTACCCCTATCAATAATAGGACGACTCCCGCCAAGAGCCTAGGGCATAGCCAAACGTGGAGGATTACAAATGACAGATAGAGCTGTCACCACCTACTGCCTACCTCTTCAATCTTTGGCCATACGAGACATTCAACGCTACTCTCTATCCTAGCACCATGCTAGCATATTATGTAATTACCTTAAGAGCCTAGGCACAAGTCATCCTAAGGCAATTAACTAAATCCTCGTTGAACCAATATCAATTCATAGCATAAGTGATTCACGTTAACATAATCATATCATAGCTAACTAGACTACAGTGGAGGTTTATAGTGTTTATGATGATATATTGAGAATGGTATATCATAATCATAAATACTACTCCTACCACATACATGGAATCCACAATCAAACAAGAAACGCCTCATCCAAGTATATGAACAATGGAATACTAAAGATAACATCTTTATTAAGAATAAAGTAACAAATACAAATAGGAATATGGGAGACATACATTTCCCAATTGGAAACTGGGAAGAGACTCCTACTCCTCTCCTACTTGGACTATGGACTAGAGACTCCCCTCTCTACATCCTATACTCCTCTAAACCTATGTAGAGTAGTGGATACAATGGATGAATACTCAAGTTATGTGTGTTGAAGTGAAGGGTGAGGGGTCCTATTTATAGCTTGGAGAAGGGTTGGTTCCCGCCACCAAAAGCGTGCGAATCAGTCACCCATGACCTCTTCAAGCTGGGAGTAGACGACATGTGGTGTTTGACCGCAAAAGGCACCAGGACCTAGTCGGCCGACTAGGAGGGGTTGGCCGACCAGGTTTTGGCTCCTTTTGCGATGTACTTCCTCTAGGTCTCTGCCAGGGAGTCCCATTGATTGATATTGGTGCATCATTGAATGGCCTTGGATACTTCTGTTTGTGGGCTATTTGATCCATGTGGTGCCATGTGGCGTCACCTGATTGGCTAGAATGATATTTTATAGGATCCATCCCCTTGTTTCACTTCAGTTCCGCATAGAATCCCTACATGCACTACTTTCTCCTAGGACAAGTGGAAATAGGTTAAATAGAAAGGTGATGTGTGCATCAAATGATATTTCCTTCACATAATTGAGTTATATTAACGGGTGAAATTGGTATATAACATCCGTCAACAATGGGGCTTATGCCTTTTCCTATTCATGGGTGGTTAACACAGAACAACAAATGGAGCAAGCATAGCCTAGAGATCAAGTTCCACTCAAATTCTAGAAAGTTTAAATTTAGAATTTAAGTACCTCAATTTGATTCTCTCGATCAATCCTTTTTGTGTAGTGGAAATATATTCTCACCAAGGCATTTTGCCTATACTCGTCCTACCACTAAATAAGGCTTGTATGTGGAGCTTGGTAGTGAATGTAGTAGGCATATTTGCAACACATAATATTGCTAAGTCAAAAGAGTAAGCCTTAGGAGAAATCAATTCAAAACAATTCGACTCAAGACTTGTGCATGTTTGATGGAGTGGAAGTGGAAATGAATGTTGAGATCACTTATATTTGTGTAGACTCTGTTATTTGCAGAGATGAAACATGGCTACTTTTCTATCTTTATTTTCTCATGCTTTTGATGCAAGCATGCATTTTTCTATTTTGTTTTTCTTGTAGCCATGTCTTCTACTCCCTTTTTATGCAATAGATTTGAAGAGAGTACTAAGTACGAAAGGCATGAAGTTTCTCTTTTTATTATGGAGATTTTGCTAACTTCACGTGTAGAAGTATAGCATGTGCAAGTGAAGTCTTGAATTCAAAAGGAAATGAATGAATTCTCACATAGGACTATACTAGTTTGACTCGGCGCAATGTGAAGACAAATAGCATATGCATAAGGTTTATCAATGTAAAATATCCTATGGCTTTGGTAGGCATTTCCAGTCAAATGAGAGTAACTTAAATCTTTTTTCAGAATTTCTCCAAAAATCTAAGTTTCAATTTAAAACTAGGAATAGTAGTCCTATCACTACATCATATCTCACAAAAACTTAGAATTGGATTAAGCTTATGCTACCCATAAACTCTAATTCAAGGCAAAGTCAATTTTAGCCAATGAAAGCAATATTTGGAGAGTAGCAAGTTGTAAGCTAGGGACTTAGGAAAAATAAAACAGAGCAACTATTCATTATTTCACTATGTGAGTTCCAATTCATTCTTACCGCACATCTTTATTTGAAAGCAAACCTACACTATATATATTATATTTTTTTAGATGTAAGGTGAATGATGGATGGATAGAAAATAAATATGCAATGTATGTGATACAATTTACTGCAAGTGGGGGTCCTCCCCCAAACTTGTTCTTCAATCACCTCTGTGATAAGGGTTGAACCATTAATGATGGAAGTATGCCGCGAGATCGGCTTGTTGTTGTTGTAGCATGGAGTTGAAGTTGGTGAACTGGGTGTCCATGTGTTTTCGCCAGTCTTGGGTACCTTGGACATGCACTTGGAGTGTGTTGTATATGTCTCCTATCCTTACTTCGAGATCTCACATACGTCTAGTGAGATTCGTCATTCCTTGGCTATAGTCATGATGACTTCTAGCCGAAACGGAATGACGTCCTCTCACTCACGTTGGAGGCAAGCCACTAGAGCTTGAAGTGGATAGGGATGGCTCCCATGCAGTACTCAGCCCTCCATGCCAAGACAGTCCTCTGGCCTCATACGGTTGAGGTTGAGTCCATCTGGGTGCATCACCCGTTGGGTTCTCTTCCTCCTACACTCATGGACCGGGGAGGTTGTCGGAGGCAGGGTCGTACACCTTGCACATCTTCTAGTTACCCTGCCAGAGACATTACTTCTTCTAGCTTCCTCAATGGGAAGAAGATAAATGGTTATCCTCCGGTATTTGTACAAATGAAAATTCGGGTTTGGTAACCGAATTTCATTGATGAAGCCGGGATAATAAAATATTAAAGAGCCATCATGATCGTGCTTAAGGGTATGTCCTTGCACTAGATAATATTCATTAATGAATTCTCGTTCGGTTTAAATGTATTCAAATGATGTATATTCTAATGCTCCTACCCTAGTAGCAATGCGGGTAATCATTGATGTGCATTCAATTGGCTCTATGCTTGATATATTATCTAACCATTGTATCATCGTGGCAATAACTTGATCAAATTTTATCTTTTTAATCATGGCGAATAAGATCTTTATTTCATCATCATGGACTACTCTAATATCTCCTCTAGGGAACATAGTCATAGCCACCCATCTATGCATAAAGTAGGATTGTGCAAGTGGCTTTTCCTAGGAGCACTACATCTGACCTCACTAGTCAATTCATGCCAAAAACTTTGTTTGTTAAACTTATGGCAAAGTGTCTATATCTAGCAAACAACATTTATGGAAGCCTAGGATTTCACTTAATTCTTTCCATAGGATGTTGTATTCTTTTTTGAAATAATCTAAAAGTAATACCACCAATTCTTAGTTTGAGGGTGCAAATGAATTGTATAGTGAGAAGGCATGAACCTTTCTCCTCTATGTGAGCAAAATTTTCCCATCCTAAGGCATGCCAAATGGAGAAGAATTCGAAATCCACACCTATTTTGGAGATCAAATCCGAATAATAAGCTTTAGTGTGATAAAACCCATGATCTTGGAGGAGCATGCATGCTTGATCTTCAACTTCACTTTGTATGTCGAGGTCGCTGTCGTGGAAAAGTTGATGTGGGTTGCTCCTCTCACCCATGGGGGTGTATTCACACACACTCCTCCTCCATGGACTTGGTGTAGCAACAGAGGAGAGGTGTGCACTTAAGTCTCCACCATGGCTTGAGCTTGCAGCCCCCTTATTCTTCCCAAACATCCTTTTGATTCCTTTCACAGCCACAACAAGAAAGAACAAGACAAGGCGAAAAACTCGAAAAAAAGTTATGTTAGTGAAAACAAAACCCTCGACAAATTTTTCCCTTGAAGAATTTGAGAGCAAATTGTGAATACAAAAGAAAGAAAATATTTTTGAGTTGGATTTGAGGAAGATTGCTTCAATGAAGAGCAAGAAAAACAATGTGAGCAAATGAGTGACTTGGGGAGGTGTAAAATGAGGTGATGTGTGAAGAGGGGTGCTTCTCACAGCAAACATTTGTAGTGTACACTCACCAACAGTCATAAGAGGCTCCAATGTAGCTGCTGGAGGAGAGAGAGCCAATTTGGCTTTTTCTCCACTTCGTCCGAACAGGGGGTTCGGCCACACTGAAATGTGGGCCACCCGTTCTCTCTTTTGGCAGGTGTCTCCCCAAGGGCTATAAAATTAGCAAGTTGGTGAATTACCACATTTGCATCTCAGAATTTTTTTCCAATAAAACCCTATTTTTAAATCCAACTATTTTCTTTTTTGTTAAAAATAAAGAAATAAAAATGATGGTTGAGAATATAAGACTCTCAACTTGCTAAGAAAAAGCAAATATGCAGTGCGGAAAAATCAACTAAGTGGAAAAATCAAATAAAAAGATAACTACCAATTTTCCTATTGACTTGGTCTCACCACAGTCGAATGAGATGGACTTTTCCTCCGTCTTCATTTCTTGACATCCGGGCCCAGAGGGATGGGCTCAGACGGCTGGTCTTGCTTCTTCCGCCACTATTTCTTTGGCAACATGGTGGACTTGGGACTTTGGGGAGGCCCGGGCTCCTCCGTCTTCTTGGGGTGTCATCATGGACGATTATACGAGTTCTCCACATAGATCAATTGCCTCATGAATGAAATGAGTGGGTCAAACTTATGAGGTGTGACTTTGACCTCTCGAATGTGTTTAACGTTCGGCCCGTACTTGATGTGAATCATGGAGCATTGCTCCGTCTTTTGGCGAAAGTTAAACTTCTCCTCTTTGCTATTGATATGGAAGTGGATTTCTCCAGCTCTCACATCTATGCGAGCCTTCGCGGTGGTAAGGAACGGGCACCCAAGAATGAGTGGTGTATCCTTCTCGACATCCATGTCAAGCACCAAGAAATCCATGGGTACGAAGCAATTCTGGATTTTCATCGGAACGTCTTCAGCAATACCCGCTGGATAACCGATTTAAGAATTAGTCAGTTGGAGCTGCATTGGTGTTGGAGTGAGCTATGTGAAGTTCAGCTGGTCAAAGACCACCTTGGGCATTACACTCACAGTTGCTCCAAGGACACAAAGTGCCTTTGTCAAAGTAGTGGGCCCCAAACGAGCAAAGTATGAAGGGATGTCCAAGGTCCTTCAGCGAGTTGCCTTCCCATAGAGAAATCATGTTGATATTTCCCACGGGAGGTGCAGGTTGGCCTGGCATTTCGCCATTTTCCACTGGCGGAACAGCAGCTGCCAGTTGAGCCAACAGAGCCTCCAGCATCTTGTGGAAGCTTAATTGGTTCTTGAAGACCGAGGATAGTCCTTCAATCTTGGCATTGATAATTTCTAGGATCTTGTCATTAGCTGATAGTTTCTTGGATAGTGCATCATTGATCTTCAATTGGCTAATGTCAAGCTCTCTCGAGTTGGGTTGATTACCATTCCTGCCATTGTTCTTGTTGTACCCTCCTTGAAAGAAAGGGCGTGGTTAATCCCACCCTTGACCTCCAGGACGATAGCCATTGTTGTTCCCATTGTTTGATATGTATAGGGTATCCTCACGAGTCTTTAGGCAGTCATTACCCAAGTGACCCGTATTGCCCTAGACTTCACAGGTGATGTGAGAGTCTAAGGCATAGACATTGCCACATACTTCACCACCGGCTTGTCCATCAATCTTCTTCATGAGGAAGTCCGATTTAGCAGCGATCATGTCCACCTCTTTCAAGGTGTGCATTCCTCGCTGACGGGTTTGGAGACGCTCATCGCTCCAACCCATGTTGGACACCAGCTTCTCAATCAAATCTTTGGCTTTGGGCACCGTCAAATGAGAAGAAGGCTCCTCCAGTAGTAGCATCCACATGGTCTTTGGCAAAAGGGATCAACTCATTGTAGAAGTTTTGGATAATGAGCTAGTTGTCCATCCCATGGTGGGGACAGGTCGGGATGTACTCCTGCAGCCTTTCCCATGTCTCAATAATAGACATCTTAGCGTCTTGCTAGAAGCTGGAAATTTGTCCACACAGGGCATGGTTTTTCCCAACAAAAAGAATTTGGCCAGGAATGCCACAGAACACTTCTACCATGTGTCTACAACACTTCGGTTCGCATAGAACCACTGCATTCCGCTCCCAAGAAGTGAGAACGGTAACAACATAAGACAGACAACATAAGGAGAGATGTCCTTGATCTTCAAAGTGCTACATATCTCAAGGAACTATTGTAGGTGAGCACTTGCATCCTCGCTAGCCTTCATACAAAATGGGTTGGCTGGCACCATAGTGATCAGGTCAGTCTTGATTTCGAAGTCCACGTCTCTCGTGTTAACAGTGGGCCCAACAGGCACATTGTTAGCAGGGGGAGCCAAAAACTCACAAAGGGTATTCTGGGCCATTGGCGTTTCGGTTAGTGGTGCAGAATAGCTGGTTTTCTTTGCCGCGCGAAGCTTCTGAGGAGTAACGACACGAGGTTGATCTCTCAAAAGATATTTGGGATATTCAACAAGTTTTTCGAAAAGCGAAAACCAGACGTACACTATCCTGTTTTCACATAAAATGCAAAAACAAAGAAGAGTTATCCTACTAAAAACCTACCTAGGGTCCTATCACATTCACTCATCATGCAATACTTCAGCCGCCTTCCACGGCAAAAGCGCCAGAAATGCTTGTTGATATTTCTTACATCATAGATAAAAATCTACAAGCGCACGGAAATTATTGATGTAGCATTTCCCCTTAAAGAGTATTTCCAAGGGTGTCATTTATATTTTCCCAAAGGAAGGCTAAGTGGAAGTATAGAGATCATCAAATGGAAAAGGTAGATTGGTCTAGGTAGGGTTCTAGTGAGGATGGGTAATAGATATGTGGAGGTAGTGTGACACACACAAGAGCATTCTATTCTAAGGGGGATAAATGGGTGTAAGGGAGGTTAGACTAAGAGTTAGGGAGGTGCTCCTGCAATGCATCTATTATACATATACATAGCCTAGGTTAGATACTAATAAACATGTCAATGGTGAATCCTTATGCTAAGTTATTCAACACATTGAGCACAGGTTTACCCACTAGGAAGACACCTACAAAGAGCTTGTAATATAGCCGAACGTGGAAGATTACAAGAACAGATAGGGCTGTCACCACCTACTGCCTACCTCTTCAATCTGTGAGTCTACAAGACATCCAATGCTACTCACTATCCTATAACCATGCTACCATACTAAGCAAATACCTTAGGAGCCGCGACACAAGCCATCCAAAAGCAATGACTAACCTAAAAATCGTTGAACCGATGTTGAAACATAGCATAAGTTATTCATATTAACATGATCATATCATAACTAATTAGACTATAGTGGGGGTTTGTAGTGTTTATGATGATAGATTAAGATTGGTATGGCATAATCATCAAGACAACTCCTACAACATACATGGAATCCACAATAAAACAAGAAACGCTGCATCCAAGTATATGAATAAAACAAGACTAAAGATAACATCTTTATTATGCATAAAGTCACAAATACAATAAGGAATATGTTAGCCATACCTTTCCCAATTTTGAATTGCGAAGAGAGGGACTCCTTCTACTCCTTCCTACTTTGGAATAAGGACTAGAGACTCTCCTCTCTACAGCCTAAACTCCTCTAAGACTATGGAGAATAATGGATACAATAGAATGAAGCTCAAGTGGTGTGTGGAGAAGTGAGGGTAGGGGGTCCTACTTATAGCTAGAGAAGGATTAGTTCCCACCACCAAAGCGCACGAATCAGTCTTCATCGTGATCAGGGCACCACAGGGAGTCAACATGTGGAAGTTAACTATGTTTTGCGCACATTTTACTTCAGTCGAACAGAAAAGGGGACCATTTCTTGTGTGCTTCCTTGGGGTGACTTCTAGGTGGGTCCCATTAACTGATATCGGTGATACACCGTTGGATGGCCTCAGATACTTCTTTTTGTGGGCCATTTGATCCATGTGATGCCATGTGTTGGTGCTTGATTGTCTTGAATGATAATTTATAGGATTGCTACCCCTCTTTTACTTCATTTCATGCATAAATGCCTGCATGCACTATTCTTCCAAGGACAAGTGAAAATAGGTTGAGTAGAAAGGTGATGTGTGCAAGAAATGATATTTCCTTCACATAATTGAGTTATATTGACGGGTGAAATTGGGATATAATAGCCGTCAACAGTGACGACTATAAGGTGATGTGTGATGGATGGAGTTCAAATGGTGTGTACACTTTGGAATGGGCACATATCGCAAATGTGTCTGTGAAGCAAGCATTTCCTAGTGGTGCTCATTTTATGAAGTGTCCCTGTAGCGGGTGCAAGAATCTCCGACGTCTAGAGTGGTCTGAAATG
The DNA here is from genome assembly GCA_036927565.1 of Tuctoria greenei. Classification (NCBI taxonomy): domain Eukaryota; kingdom Viridiplantae; phylum Streptophyta; class Magnoliopsida; order Poales; family Poaceae; genus Tuctoria; species Tuctoria greenei. Next base: position 177,609,782 of record JAYESD010000005.1, read on the forward strand.
ATGCTGCACCTTTTTAAGCATGGATTTATGTCAGACTATCTAGTGTGGCATGAGCATGGAGAGATGGATCATACTAGTGAGTCGGACGGAAACAAGAATGAGGATTGAATGGATGAGATGATGGCAGATGTTGATTGAGAGGACAAAGAGCAGTCACTGCCGTAGGAGGTGAAGAAGTTTTACATGCTTCTTGCTGCCTTAAATGAAAACATGTATGAGGGCACCAATGTGACCGTTCTGCAGGCGGTCACACGACTTATGGGGTTGAAGTCTAAATACAGTTTTATTGAAGAATTGCTACAATGGTATTCTAAAGTTGATCAGTGATCTGCTTCCGTCAAATCATAAGATGCCAAAAGACATATACCAATCTAAGAAGCTTTTGGCTGGTCTAGGCATGAGTTATGAGAAGATTGATGCGTGCGAGAATAATTGCATGTTTTTTGGGAAGGAACACAATAATGATACTCATTGTATGAATTGCAAAGCATCTAGACATTTGAAGGTTTTAAGTAATGATAGAGAAGAAATAAGTACAAAAGTACTGATCAAACATCTTCGATACATGTCTATCACGTCTAGGCTTAAACGGTTGTTCCTGTCCCAAGAAACAGCAAAGCAGATGAGGTGGCATTCAGAAGGGATACGTGAGAGCGATGACAAAGATATTATGGTTCATCCTTTGGATGGCGCGACATGGCAAGCTCTAGATTGTTTTGATTCAGAGTTTTGTAGAGATCCAATAAATATTCTTCTTGCATTGTCAACATATGGTTTCACTCCTTTCAGCACCAGTAACGGTCCATACTCTTGTTGGTCTGTTATTATCATGCCTTACAATCTTCCTTCCAACATGTGCATGAAAGAAGGATACTCCTCACGGCCATCATTCTTGGTCCTAAACATCATAGGAAGAAAATTAATGTATTTATGCAACCATTGATTGAGGAGCTGAAAGAGTTATGCCAAGGTGTAAAGGCATACGACAGTTATCTAAAATGTGAATGTACCTTACGTATCACGTATCTATGGTCTATACATGATCTGTTGGCATATGTCATTTGGACTGGTTGGTGTGTCCATGGACAATTGTGTTGCCGATACGTATGGCTGACACCGATGCCATCAGGTTGAAGTATGAAAAAAAAAGTCAGCTTTTTTTATTGCCATCAATGATTCCTTCCTTCAAATCATCCTTTCAGGAGTGATACATGATCATTCCGAAAAGGCAGAAGGGTTACAAAAGGACCACCTCATCGATTGACAAGCGTACAAAAAATGACATGGCATGCAAAATTAAAAGAGTCCATAGAAGGTGTTTTCGAAAGATATGGTAAAGAACAACTGAACTCATATTTCTTTTCTTTGGGAGCTACTATACGCAAAGGCGCTGCTTTTACCACACAAAATAGATTTGATGCACCAAGAGCGTAATGTCACTGAAATCATCATAAGCATGTGTGATCTCCTGGCCTCACACCAAAGGAAGTGTGCAATGTGGTTCGCGACCACGGGCATCAGGGAAGTTTACTTAGTCCACCTGGCAACAGAGGATGAAATCACAGCTTGTGGGTAAAGGGTACATTCTCTGCAGAGATTTAAAAGATGTCATGATAGCCGTGCTCATGGACAAGAGCGGCTTGGTGTCCAATTCATAATTAGTCAATGATTGGGAATGGTGGTTTGGTTGGTTTGGTTTTGTCTTATACATGTGTAATGGTTGGGTTCATTCACCTAGAAGTAGGCGCTAATGAAAGCTAAGGATATGATGTAATGCTATAGTGTTTAACCCAAATTTGGCCTTCCTTTCTAACAACCTGCATGTCATCTCTTCCCCACTTGCTAAGTACCGTGGGTACTCAAACTTGCTTGTTGCTTATCTTTCCTCAGTCTACAATGGAGAAGAGGTGGAGAATGAAGACTTCTTCGCTGATTCGGACGAGACGTTCTAGGCTGGCGCAACCCCCGGGCAGCGCCTGTGCATGGAGCCACACTAGTTTACTTTTCCGCTGTTTTGCTTTGTAATCTTATTTAGACCTACGAGTCATTATTGTAAAACATTTATGTATTCAAACATGGCTTGTAATAAATGATATTACACTTTCGTCTACACATGTATGATGTGAACCGATCCTGTCATACATGTGGAAGCCATCCGGTTGTCTTGTTGGGATCAGGTGTGACACTATCACATCGTTGCTCCTCTTCAGATAAAAACTGCTACAAGAGGAGGATCGCATGCTAGCAGAGGACGATCTCACGTGGGGTCGGGGCCATCGCTGCGCACCTAGGGGCCATGGTGCTCGGCGTTTGGGAGGGGGGGGGGGGGGGGAGGGTGCTCACCTGGATGCGGCTCCTTCGTGCCACGATCTCGCTGCGATCGCCAGCGGTTGCCTCACACAATGTGGTTTCCAGCGCCGCGAAGAAGACGATGCGGCGATTGTTCCTTGCTCTAACTGACTATTTGATGACTAAATGTTCCACACGACGACTTATGTGGCTCTTTATGTCACGTCATAACAATTCCTAGTTAAATCCCGTCCACGCTACCATTCGGGATTTTAAACCCGTTAAGAATGTAAATTGACTTGGGTTGGGAAAAAGTAGGTGTAAAATAGACGAAATGAAAGTTTAGAGTGCAACTGGACTTTTTTAATAGCAAAGGAGTAAAGTGGACTTTTTTTGTTATAATGGTATTTGATCGTGTCTCATATTGAGAGTAGCTTTTGAGCTAAGCCTGTCGAGAGAATTGACTCCCACCAGAAGGAAGAACCCAAACCAAGGGTCGGAGAAGAAAGGCGGAAGTAGCTGGTGAGTAGTTCACTTCTCCCTTCTCCAACTTCTCTCCCCGTCATCATCCGCCTGATTACATCTCCCTCCCCCTCCCGCTTCCTCGCCGCGACGCAACGCTCGCGGGAGCCCGCCCAAGAAAGCGCCGGAAGCAATCGCGCCACCGCCTTTTTTTCTTGGCGTGCACAGCTCGTTGTCGGCCCTCCCGCCCGGCGAGATCTCGCTGGTTGGTGCGGCGTGCGGGGTTGGGGCGACGGGCTGGATTTTAGAGCAGCCGCCGCTGCTGCCGCTGTTCTTGGCGTTTCGGAGCCGGGAGGAGCTTCCTGATTTGATCTGTGGTGGTGCCCGGCCGGCATGGCGGCGCCGGGAGGGTTGGAGCAGTGGCAGAAGGACGGCTTCTTCCAGGCGGCGGAGGAGGTGCAGGAGCCCGCGGACCCGTGAGTTTATTCTCGGGTTCGATTTATTGGGCTAGGGATTATAAAGATTCGAATTTTTACGCATTTTTACTATGAATTGGGGATTAAATTTTATTCGCACCGTTTTACTGTCTGATGATTAGATGTTGTTTGATGCTTAATTCGAGGATTAAGGATGTGTGCTGTGTTAAATATGAGATTTTGATGCCCCGCTATTTGTGTAGTTATTAAAATTGTCTTGTTCTAGTTGCACGTATTTTGTCTGTATTTTCTGTATAGGGATACTTGATGATGTTATGTGTTATATAAACACTTGATCTTTGGTGGCATCGTTTATTCACGTACCTTGGTTAGTCTGTATTGTATGGCTGAGGAAAGTGTGACTTTGCTTGAGACGACAGTTCCTTTTATTAATTTTGCTGCCTAGCTCTTGTTAGTTGTGGACAGCTAATTTTAAGCCCTTATTAATATGGAAATCTACAACGTGCAGATGCTTTTGGTTTGGATTCTACATTTTCTGTGCAATGTTCTTAATTTTTTTCACTCTTCTTCTAGGATGGAATCTATTTATAGAACTTGGATGCGTGAGCGTACTAACGGCTCTACCTCAGAGGGGTTAATTGATCTGCAAAGAGAGCTCCAGACAGCTCTAGGGACAGCAAAATGGCAGGCATGTTTTTACCTGAACTTTTGTAGCTGACATGTTCATGTGATTGAATAGTAAATATTGCCTTGCTAATGATTGCCTATGTTTGCTGTGCAGTTGGAGCAATTTCAGAGAGCTGTAGGGTCGAGCAATGATAAGTATTCTCTGGAAGAGGGTACAATAGCCATACGACAGCAGTTTATTGTAGCAATAGAGGATCAGATTTCTTGTGTAGAGAAAGCTTTGAGTGGTTCTTTAATTGACAGTGGCAGGCAAAAGCTCAACTGGGTGAAGTTAGATGATGAGGAGCGAGATGATCTAGTTACTTTCCTTTCAGCACCTGCACCGTTTTATTCAGAAGTGATGAGCACAGACAGCAGTTCACATATTCCATCAAGGCAAAAGAATGTACCAATTCGTACGAATGGACACAGGGAGATGTACGTGGTCATTAAAGACATACATGAAGTACCACCCAGAGAAATTTCTAGTATTAAGAGTGAAGTTCGTGATCTAGCTGAGCAGTTACATGGCCACATGACAAATTTGATTTCAGGTGATGATTATTGGAAAATTGATATTGTTAAAGATGATATAGATGATGATAAAAAGATGTGCTTAAACGGCGTGGACACTTCATGTCAGACAACTACTTCATTGGGCACCCAGAAAAGCACAGAGTCTTTAACAAGATCGATATGGTTTTGGAATAGCTTGTGGAAACCCAAGAATGATGAACATTATCCATCAACATATGATATGTCAAATCACCTCAACTTCTGGAGTATATACCTTTTAGCACAGGTATAACGGTTTCCTTCATTGTAGTCTAAAGATGTTAACAGAGTAAAATGCACTAGCAACCCTTCAAACAAGTCCAGTTGTGTGATTTAGGTCAACCAACTTTTAAAATTACAAATTAGGTCCTTCAACTTTTTAAGTTCATCACAGATCCATAATGGTTCCATGTGGCATGTGTACCTGGTGTCCATGTGGCATTAGCACCTTGATGCTTTTGAACTGTTATGGACCTGCGGTCGTACATCAGCCCAGATGCTTTTGAACCATTATGGATCTGTGGTTCATGACTTAAAAAGTTGAAGGACCCAGAGCGCAGTTTTAAAGTTTGTTGACCTGGATGACACACCCCAACAAATTGGAGGGCTGATAGTGCATTTTACTCACGCTGAAATGATAAAACTTCTGTTTCGTCATATGCATGGTTCTCCAAATGGTCCTAGGAGATGGAATACTTAGTTTCTATTGAATGGCGATACTTTCATGTTATCTTAGACTGTTAGACATGTTTTTCCAAATGGCCTGAGGCGAGTTCATTGTTTAAAAAAGTGGTGCCTAGGCGGTGAGCAGTGCTCCAACGCGTCACTTTTGTGAAGGCAGCCACTATTAAGCTGCTGAACGCTTAAGCATTCGACAGCATTTTTTGACGCTTTATTGCTCTTTTTTGCCTCTTACCTCACTGATTGAAGTAGTCATCCTTGTCAAATTTAAAAATTTACAGTATATAATGAAGTATATATAGACTTGACTTCGTTTTTTGCAAAACACCTATGCACTAGGCGGAGCTTCTCTGCTCGCTTTTCTCCTTCATTTTTTGAACATTGGGCGAGTTTGCTGTTTACCGGTTACAACAACCTGATTTTATGATATCTCCACACGTTTCTGCATTTTCCCATTACATTTTGGGATTGGGGAATTGAGATTTTCCAATTCAGATCTGGTGCACCTGCTGCATCACGCTGTCAGTGTACCAGATTCCTGAAACTTTCCAGTACTATTTTCTCTACGACCATTGATAGAGCTTCGACAAAACTGAAGAAGTGATCAGTTAATTTTAATTTGTATCAATTCTCCATACATAAAACTGATTAATTACATGACATGCACATTAGACTCGAGATTTCTTTCCAAATTGAAAGGAGGGAGGGGGCACAGTAACGTTTCGGACACAAATCCCTAGATTCATCTGTCATCTGTGGTGTAAACCACAGGGAAAAAAAAGTGATTGGCGCTAAGCAAGCAATGACCATCCACCTAAAAACTTTGTATATTGACTCACATGTCATGTGGAAAGAAGCTTTGCTGCTTACCAGATGCATGCAAGCGATTGCTGCTGACAAGTGTCTTTCCTATTTGCATTAGGAGCTGTTATATAATTGCAGTCCTTGTATTAATGCTCGTTGTGAGGGTTATTTACTGGTGTGGCAAGGGCAGCAGCAGCCCGTGGACATTTGTCTTCCACTTGTGCATGACAAACATGTTTAATTTCTCTACTACATGGTACAAGTTTGTAAATTTTCTGTTTTTGACGGCTCCTATGCAAACACAATCACCATTCCTAATATTTTTATGAACTTGCTCAAGAAATGGTTACTACTATTAGAGGGCTAGAATGATTGCTTGATTAACTAGGGGACATGGTACATATATATAGATACATAGGTGGGCCGGTACACAGGCCAGACCCAACACATAACTCAACACAGTCCAACACCCCCTGCAGTCCCAACATCTAGCCACAACAGATGTTGAGACTGGACCAAAACTCAGAAAATAATGACGTCGGGAGTCCCTTCGTGAAGATGTCGGTAAATTGTGACGTCGTCGGCACATGGAGAACTCGAACCTCACCGCGTGCAACTCGCTCACGAACAAAATGAAGATCAATCTCCACATGTTTCGTGCGCTGGTGCTGGATGGGGTTGGTGGAGAGGTAAACGGCGCTGACATTATCACAGTAGACCAATGTGCTTTGGGTGACGGGGGAGTGGAGCTCGTGAAGTAACTGCTGGAGCCAAGACACCTCTGCCACGCCGTTAGCCACGGCGCGGTACTCCGCCTCAGCACTGGAGCGAGAAACCACGGGCTGTTGCTTCGAGGACCAGGAGACAAGATCCCCCCAGGAAGACGGCGTAGCCAGAGGTGGAGTGGCGGGTATCAGGGCACCCCGCCCAGTCAGCGTCGATGTAGACCACCAACTCAGAAGGCGAGTCACGTCGAAGTAGAAGGCCGTAGTCGAGGGAGCCACGCAGGTACCGAAGAATTCGCTTCACAGCGGTGAGGTGCGGCTCCCGCAGGTCATGCATGTGCAAGCACACCTGTTGGACCGCGTAGGAGATGATGTCCGGCCTGGTGAAGGTGAGGTACTGTAGTGCACCTGCAAGACTCCTGTAGGCAGTCGGGTCGCTGACAGGAGTCCCATCAGCAGAAGAGATCTTTGCCTGGGTATCCACCGGTGTGGAGCATGGCTTACGCTCAGCCATACCCGCACGCTCGAGGATGTCTAGACAATACTGTCGCTGGTGAAGAAACAGGTCAACTGGTCTGTCCTCGACTTCAATCCCCAGGAAGTGGTGAAGCAGGCCCAAGTCCTTCATAGCGAACTCCTGCTGGAGAGCAGAAATAGTCCGCTGAAGAAGCGTAGGGCTGGACGCTGTCAGCACAATGTCGTCGACGTAGAGAAGAAGGTAGGCCGTGTCATCCTCCCGTCGATAAACAAAGAGTGACGTGTCCGATTTGGCTTCAACGAAGCCCAAGGAGACTAGGAAGGAGGCGGATCTGCTTTACCAGGCTCGAGGTGCCTGCTTTAGACCGTACAAAGACTTGTTCAGCTTGCAGACCATGGCTGGGCGAGCTGAATCCACAAATCATATCAGCTGAGAGCAATACACCGTCTCCGTCAGAGTACCGTAAAGAAAGGCATTCTTGACGTCCAGCTGGTGGACTGGCCAAGAACGCGAGAGAGTCAACAACAGAACAGTCCGCACTGTCGCTGGCTTAACCACCGGACTGAAGGTCTTGTCGTAGTCCACTCCAGGGCGTTGAGTGAAGCTCCGAAGTACCCAACGAGCCTTATATCTCTCCAGGGATCCATCCACCTTCCTCTTATGCGTGAAAACCCACTTGCTTGTGACAACGTTGCCACGAGGAGGACGAGGAACAAGGTCCCAAGTCTGGTTGGCAAGTAGGGTCGCATACTCTTCCTCCATAGTGCTGCGCCAGTGAGGGTTAGCGAGGGCGCTACGGACGGAAGTCGGTATAGGTGATACTGAAGAGGAAGTGGATGGTGCCCGCGTCGTCGAAGAGAGTACCACTCCGGAGAACCGCTCAGGAGGCCGGAGAACCCCAGCGGCACGTCTAGTCATCATCGGGTGAACGTGTCCTGGGTCTCTGTGGAGCAACGGTGGGTGGTACACCGAGGGCTCGGGACGAGCAGGCGCAAAGTCACCAACCCACTCCCGTCGTTGGTAGACAAGAGCAGGGTCGTCGAATCGTGGAACCGGGGCCGCGCGTGGCGCAGCGCGTGACGAGGCCGGAGACCTGGAGCTGCGCGGGACGCAGGAGTCGGAGTAGGCGTCGGGTCCGCGCATGGCGCGGGAGTCGAGGCCGGAGACGCCGGGGCTGCACGTGGCACAACCGTAGGGGACGCTGGGGCCTCGTGTGGCGCAGGAGTCGAGGCCGGAGACGTCGGGGCCGCGCGTGGCGCAGCCGTAGGAGACGTCGGGGCCTCGTGTGACATAGGAGTCGAGGCCGGAGACGCCGGGGCCGCACGTGGCGCAACCGTAGAAGACGCCGGGACCTCGCGTGGCGCAGCCATAGGAGGCACCGGGGCGACGCGTGGCGCAACCAAGGGAGAAGCCGGGGCTGCACGTGGCGCAACGGGAGACGTCGGTGCCGCGCGTGGCGCAGCAGTCGTCCTCAGGGTCAACGGAGCCTGGGCACCAACCTGCGCTCGTCGCTGGTAGACGAGAGCAGGGTCAGTGGACCGTCGTGTCGTGGCTGTAGTAGGCACAGCCGGAGTCGCCACAGGTGCCGGTGCTGTGTAAGGTGCAGCGGTCGATGTCGTGGGAGCCACCCGTGAGTCGATGGGTAATGTATCTGCAGAAAAAGGCCAAAGCAGCTGTGGTAGAGCAGTCTCGGTGTTAGTAGAAAAAAGAGTCCAGCTCTGCAGCTGAATCAGAGGTGGAGGAAGAAAAGGGAAGGAGGACTCGTCGAAGATGACGTGTCGAGAGATCAAAATATGGTGGGTAGTGAGGTCGAGGCACCAGCACCCCTTATGCTCAAGGGAGTACCCAAGAAAGACACACCTAGTAGAGCGGGGCGCAAGCTTATGTGGAGCTGTGGCGGAAAGATTAGGGTAGCAGGCGCACCCGAAGACACGAAGGTGGTCGTAGAGAGGAGTAGTGCCATACAGAGCAAAGAAAGGGGTCGGTGCTCGAATCGCCTTGGTGGGAAGGCGATTAAGGAGGAAGGTGGAAGTGTGGAGTGCCTCTACCCAGTACCGAGCGGGGATGGAGGCCTGGAACATTAGGGAACGCATGACATCATTAGTGGTGCGAAGCATGCGCTCAGCCTTGCCATTCTGGGGAGATGTGTATGGACAAGACATGCGTAACTGGGTGCCATGTGCAAGAAGAAAGTCACGGAGTCGCGAGTTGTCAAACTCGCGTCTGTTGTCACACTGGAGAGCACGAACAGTGCGTCCAAACTGTGTGGAAACCCAAGTAAAGAAGTGAGAGAGAATATCAAATCTCTCAGATTTCAAACGTAAGGGAAAAGTCCAAGAGAAATGTGAGAAATCATCAAATACCACCAAATAATATTTAAAACCAGAGAGACTGGTAACAGGAGATGTCCACAAATCGCAGTGAATAAGATCAAAAATGTGTTGCACCTGAGACACATAACTAGGAAATGGAAGCCAAACATGGCGACCAAGCTGACAAGCGTGACATAACGACTCATATGTGCCCCTAGTACACGAGATAACTGAACTACTAGACAACTTGGACATAGCATCAGCGCCAGGGTGACCAAGCCGGCGGTGCCAAGTAGCAGACGAAGCTGTCATAGCCAGAGCAAAAGATGGAGATGCAGCGGAAGTAGGAAGTCGAAGAGTGTACAGGGGCCCGGACTGTCACATCGAAGAAGAAGACACCGGGTGGAAAGATCCTTCACAGACAAACCAAAAGGATCAAACTCAACAGAAATATTGTTATCAGTGGTAAAACGACGAATGGAAAGCAAATTTTGAATAATGTCTAGAGCAACGAGAACATTGTTAAGATGGAATGAACCCGGAGAACCCGAGTCACCTGCTGAGGTGACTGGAAGAATAGATCCATTTTCAACAACGATCGATGAAGGAAACGAGGGATAAGGTGAGTGGGTAGAAGAGAGAATACCAGCATCTGGGGTGGTGTGGTAGGAGGCGCCAGAATCAGCCACCCAATCAGTAGCCGGCAGTGTGAGATGCATGGTGCTGAATGAAGATGCCAGGTCCTGACGATCCCACCTCAGGGGCGGCTCCTGAAGCGGTGCTGGCGGCTCCGAGTACCCAGCAGGGTAGGCAGCACTGCCATAGACCGGAGTTGGCGATCCAGCCGTAGGGCGACCGAGTCCGCCATAGCCCGGGTGGGCTACGTACGCCACCTGAGGACGTGGCTGGCAAGGAGTAGAAGAAGTCGGGGGCGCCCCAAGAATACCTGAAGACGGTCCAGGCCACATAGAGATCTAGCCAATCCACGGGTTGTAAGGTGTGGGTCAGGGCGCACCTCCCCGGCTAGTGCCACCAATACCACTACCAGTAGGAGTAGTGGGCATAGAGGTGCCGCCAGCACCTCGTCCTGTGCGCCTCCCGCCGCGACGTCGACGAGTACCACTCCCAGAGCCAGCAGAGGCACCCGGGGCGGTAGGCGGAGTAGGTGGTCGCGGTAGTGGTCCTCCAGAAGTAGGTGGACGTGAGGGCTGCCGAGAGCCATAGAAGGCTGTGGCAGGCCCAGAGGTAGCAGATCCACCAGTCGTGATCTCTTCAAGCTCGAGATCGGACCAGACCTTCTCGAAGGTCGGTGGTGGCTCCATACGAAGAAGCCAGAAGCGAAGGTGGCTGAAGTGCTCGTTCAGGCTGTGAAGGACCCGAAGTACTAGTGTGCTGTCGGCGACCGGCTCGCCAAGGTCGCGCAAGGAGTCAGTCATGCTCTTCATTTCTCCACAGTAGGCAGAGATGGAGCGGTCACCCTGCATTGTAGTCTGGAACCGTGCGTTGATGTGAAGAGCCCGAGTCGCACGATTCCCCAAGAAGTGGTGCTCCAGTATCTGCCAGGCCCGGCGCGCGGTGCCCCCGCCGCGCTGTCTGACCAGGTCGTGTAGATCGTCGGCGAGAGAGCCAAGGATCCAGGAAAGGACCAGGCTGGCCATGCTGATCCAAGAGTCATCCCGCTGGACGTGGTCCTCAAGCTGATACCGCCTCGACGTGAGGAGGAACACGTGACGCCAGCGGGCGTAGGCGGTGGAGTTAGAGCTCAGGAAAGTCGACACTAGTGTCCGAATGTTCTGAACTCCAGCCGCCTGGGCGTGTAGAGCAGTGACGAGAGACGCCGAGTATGCGGAGTGCACACTGGTGTTCGAGGTGGGCTCGTGTGTCGCACTTAGCGGTCGGTGAGCGCTCTCCTGTATCTGGTGCGAGAGAGCAGCCGTTGAAGCGCGCTCCTGCTCCAGGGCAAGAGCGAGTGCCTGCTCGCGCTCGCGAGAGGCAGTAAGAGCCGCGAAGACACCGTAGGTGTCTGCGGCCGTCGTGGTGGTGCTGGCGACGCTATAGAGGATCAGTGGCCGCACGAGGAGCAGTAGCGGCGCCAACACCAGATCCGGCTGGTCCGGAGCCCGTCATGAAGGCGACGACAGTAGAGCCGCCGAGTGATCCGTCGACTGTCGGATTAGTCGCTGCGCCGGGCGCGTGCTGAGCCATAGTGACGAGTGGTGCGCCGGCTGCCGGACAGTAGCAGGCACGTCGGCGAGATGGGACACACCGGCCAGAGGCGGGGCGCCGATGGCGCTGTCCTGGAAGAGGCCGCCGGCTAGGGGGCTGCCAGCCAGGAAGCCGCCGACCAGGGGGGCGCCGACCAGAGGGGCGCCAGCCAGGACGCCGGCGAGAGGGGCGCCGGCCAGGGGGCCCGCGGCCGCCAGGGGAGCAGGGGCGCCGGCGGCCAGGGGAGCAGGGGCGCCGGCGGCCAGGGGAGCAGGGGCGCCGTCGGCCAAGGGAGCAGGGGCGCCGTCGGTCAGGGGAGCAGGGGCGCCGGCGGCCAGGGGAGCAGGGGCGCCGGCGGCCAGGGGAGCAGGGGCGCCGGCGTCCAGGAGAGCAGGGGCGCCGGCGGTCAGGGGAGCAGGGACGCCGGCAGCTAGGAGAGCAGGGGCGCCGGCCAGGGGAGGGGGGCGTCGACCATGGGAGCAGAGGTGCCGCCGGCGGCGGCCAAGGCGCCGGCCATGGGGGGTGGCAGCTGGGGAGGGGTGGTGGGGATTAGGGTTAGGGTTTGGCTAATGATATCATATTAGAGGGCTAGAATGATTGCTTGATTAACTAGGGGACAAGGTACATATATATAGATACATAGGTGGGCTGGTACACAGGCCAGGCCCAACACATAACTCATCACAGTCTAACAACTACCATTTTGGCTAGCAGTTCTAACATGTCCATTATGTTTCTGCAGAAATTTAATGGGGTAACTAATAGAAGCAGAAGTTACTTGAGCAGTTCGAATGATAGTTCAATGACTTCTGGAAGGACAGGTGGGCTTCATATACAAGGCCTGTTAGTAGCTGAATTTTTACTCTCATTGAAGAGAGGATGACACTAGAGGGTTGGGGCAATTTTCTTGTCTATTCCTCACACAATGCCATACTCTCCAAGCGGTTGGGGATACATATTTATAGCAGTCAAGGTGCTGCTGCCCTAGCTGCTCTAAAAGCAGTCCAAGATGCCATGCAAGCTGCTGTCCTAAAGATGCTAATAGTTGTTCTAAAAGCAGTCAAGATGCTGCTGTCCTAAAGATGCTAACAGTTGTCCTAGATGCTGTCCTCTAGTCTAAGATGTTGTCCTCTAGTTTAAGAGGAGTACAACAAGGACCAAAGACCAAGGACTAAGGTACAACAAACTAAGGACAAGGGTACAAGGGACTAGGGGACCAAAGACCAAAGGACTACAAGACTTATTCCATCATTCTCCCCCTAAGTCTTGTACGTTGTCTTCTGGGAGGGTTGGACCATCCCGATCTTGGAGTAAAGTTCAATGAACTTGAGCCTCCCAAGGGGCTTGGTGAGCAGGTCCGCAAGCTGGTCCTTGGTATTGATGTAGATCGTCTTGATGCCGCCTTCCTCCAAGCAGCCTCGAATGAAGTGGTACCTCACCCGGATGTGCTTGCTCCGTTCATGGAAAACGGGGTTCTTTGCCAGGGCCAGATCAGACACGTTGTCCACCTTGAGTTCCACCGCTCCAGTGTTTCTGCCGAGGAGATCACCAAGCACTCGAACGAGCCAGAGCGCCTAAGTCGAAGCGGTGGAGGCCGTTATGTACTCGGCCTCGCAACTGGACATGGCCACCACCTGCTGCTTGACCGGCTGCCAGCTAACGAGGCACTTGCCGAAGAAGAAGAGGATCCCGCTCGTGCTCTTGCTGGTGTCAATGTCGCAGGCGTGGTCGCTGTCGCTGTACCCGACAAGGTGGGCCTCCCCAGGACACCTCGAGTAGTGGAGGCCGTGATCGAGAGTCCGCACAACATAGCGGATGATCCTCTTCACAGCCTGCGGGTGCTCCATCGTTGGTCGCTGCAGGAACCGAATAACGTAGCCGACGGAGAATGCCAAGTCCGGCCGTGTGTGAGCGAGGTAGCGAAGGCTCCCCACAAGACGCCGGTGTTGTGTAGCGTCCACCTCCTCCGCCGTGCTGTTGCGGCTCAACTTCAGCCTCTCCTCCATCGGAGTGAGGGCTGGATTGCAGTTTGTGAGCCCAGCTAGCTCAACAATGCGCCTGGCGTAGGCGATTTGTCGAAGTGTGGTCTCGGAGTCGACTTGGTGCACCTCAATCCCTAGGTAGAAGGAGAGGGATCCTAGGTCACTCATCTGGAAGGTGACTTTCATCTCTTCCTTGAACGCTGCCACCTCCGCATCCTTGGTGCCGGTGATCACCAAGTCGTCGACGTAGACACCCACCAGTAGGGTGTTTCCTCCATTGCCCCGCCGGTAGATGGCCGCCTCGTGCGGGCATTGCCCGAAGCCTATCGTCTTGAGCGTGGAATCCAACTTGGCATTCCACGCCCGTGGTGCCTGCCGCAAGCCATAGAAGGCCTTGCGCAGGCGCAGCACCTTGCCCTCCTTGCCAGGGAGCGCAAACCCCGGCGGTTGGTGTACGTAGACCTCCTCCTTCAAGTCGCCGTTGAGGAACGCCGACTTGACGTCCATGTGTTGGACACGCCAGCCTTCTTGGGCAGCCAGCGCAAGGAGTCGCACGGATTCCATCCGTGCCACAGGGGCAAAGGCATCGTCGAAGTTGATCCCCTCCTGCTGCACGAAGCCGCGTGCCACCAAGCGGGCCTTGTGCTTGACGATGGCGCCGACTTCATCCCTCTTCAGCTTGAACACCCACTTAAGGGTGATTGCACGGTGACCGCGAGGGAGGTCAGCAAGATCCCAAGTGCGGTTTGTCTCAACCGCGTCCATCTCTGACTGCATCGCAGCACGCCGTGCCGCGTGTTTCTCGGCCTCCGCAAAAGACCGAGGCTCGCCGTCGTCGCACGCAAGGTGCAACTGCGCCTCCGGATCTTGATCATCCAGGTCGTGAGGGGCCAGTCCCGGCACCGGCTGGTCGCCGAGAATGTTGTCCATCTTGCGATACCACAACTGCTCGCCGTCGTAGCACCCGTCGAGGCGCTCCTCGTCGTGGGAGAGTGGAGTGACAAACTCCAATGGGTCGTGCTCGACACGAGCTGGCGACGAAGTGGACGTGGCCGGAGGAGTGGTCGTCGGTGCTGGAGTGCGTGGGGTCGCCGGCTGAGGTGGAGGTGGACGCTCTAGGGCTGGGGTAGACATGCTCGGTGGAGAAGAGCTGCATACTCCCCCAGCTCCCTTGAAGTAAACGTAGTCGACGATGAAGTCGTCGTTCGTCGAGGTCGAACCGTCGTCCACCGCCTTGTCCCATGCCCATCCTCGCCCTTCGTTGAACACAACGTCGCGCGTCGTGCGCACAGCTATGTCTCTGGGTCGAGAACGCGGTAGGCCTTCGAGCCCTCCGCGTAACCGATGAACACCATGGGGGTGCTCCTGTCGTCAAGCTTGCTGATCTGGTCAAACTCCTTGGCGAACGTGAGGCAGCCGAAGACCCGTAGGTGAGAGACCGCCGACTTGCGCCCATACCAAGCCTCGTACGGCGCCCTGCCGTGGAGGGCCTTGGTGGGCGAACGGTTGAGGATGTAGATGGCGATCACCACCGCCTCTCCCCAGAAGACAACCGGCATTCCCCTCTGCTTGAGGAGGGCCCGAGTCATCCCCACAACCGTCTGGTTGCGTCGCTCGACGACGCCGTTCTGCTACAAACTGTAGGGCGCGGAGTAGTGGCGCTGAACACCCTCATCCGCGCAATACGATACAAATTCAGCCGTCGTGAATTCGCCGCCGTTGTCGGTGCGCAGCACGCGCAGCTTGCGGCCGCACTCCGCCCCCGCAGTGGCCTGCGCACGCTTGATGGCGTTCGTAGTCTCTCCCTTGCTGCCAAGGACCACCACCCTCATGTAGCGGGAGAGGTCGTCGACGAGCAGCAGGAAGTAGCGTCGTCCTCCTAGTGTATCCGATGTCACCGGGCCACATAAGTCCCCGTGAACGAGCTCGAGCCGCTCCTTGGCTTGAAAGCTCGACTGCTGGAGAAAAGGAAGCCGCCTCTGCTTCGTCACCACGCAGACATCGTAGAGCTGCTCCACGTGGTCAAGGCATGACATGCCTCGCACCATCTCCTTGGCACTGAGCTGCTTCAGGGCCTTGAAGTGAAGGTGCCCAAAGCGCTCGTGCCACTGCCATGCCTCGTCCTCCCGACGAGTGGCAAGACAGACAGGCTGTGCTACCTGCATGTGAAGGACATAGAGTCGATTGGTGCCCCTAGTTACCTTGGCAGGAAGGCGACCATGGCGATCCCAAATCCTCATGACTCCGTCCTTAATCTCCACGCGCGAACCACCCTCATCCAGCTGTCCCAAGCTGAAGATGGAGTTTCTCAACGCGGGGATGTAGTAGACTTCGACGAGCAGCTTGTGCTCACCAAACTCGGCGCTGAGGATGACGGAGCCAACACCCTTGATCTCCACGCCGGAGGCGTCACCAAACTTGACGGAGCCTCGGACATTGGGATCAAGCTCGGTGAAGAACTCCCGTCGTCTGGTCATGTGATGGGTGGCGCCGGTGTCGAGGCACCACCCGTCAGTCTTGTCGTTGTTGGAGCCATTGCCGAGGAAAGCGTGTGCTCTCGGCTCATCAAGATGGAAGAGAGCCGCTGCGGTCGATGCCATGAGCAAAGCTGGCTCCTCCTCCACCTGTGCAACGTGGGTCTCCTCCACTTGTGCGACGCGGGCCTGACCACGTTGTGGCTGTTGACACTCCCTGGCCCAATGACCAAGCTTGCCACAGTTGTGGCAGGCGTCTTCTCGTGCCGGCTTGTGGTTGCCGGCGGCACCGCCCTGGGCGCCTCCGCGGGCACGTCCTTGCGCCCCGGTCTCGGCACCTCCGCGCCCCTTGTGCGGCTTGTCGCGCTTGCGGCCGCCTGTTGAGGAAGAGAACTCCCCCTTCTTCCGGTCACCCTGGCCAGCCTCCCACTGCTCGCGAGTGAGATGAAGCTTACCGCCAATGGTGATAGGCCCCGAGAGAAGCTGTGGTTCGTCACTGTCGACGACCTTGAGGCGACCTATCGCCTCTTCGATCGACATCGTGGAAAGGTCCAGCAGAGACTCGATCGAGCGAGCGATCTGCTTGTACTTCTCGGGGATGCAACGGAAAAGCTTCTCCACAACTCTCTCCTCGTCGTAGATGTCGTCACCGAACTGCTCCAACTTCTGCAACAAAGTGTTGAGACGGAGAGCAAAGTCATTGACGTCCTCACCTGACTTAAAGGTCAGGTTCTCCCACTCCTTGTGAAGCGCATGCAGTGTGGTCTTGCGGGCGCGGTCGCTGCCGATGCGTGCCGCAGCGATGGCGTCCCAAGCCTCCTTAGCAGTCCGCTTCTTGGAAAGTGAGAATTGCATCTCGGGCGGGACTGCAGCAATGAGGGCATCGAGCGCCCGTCGATCCTCGTAGTAGTCGACGTCGCCGTACCGAACTGCTTCCCACATGTGTCGCACCTGGAGCCGCACCCTCATCACCGCGGCCCACTCGACGTAGTTGGTCTTGGTGAGGGTAGGCCACCCACCGCCAGGACCGACATCCCTGACAATGGCCTGGACCCCATGGTGTCCATGGTACCTATCCGGGGAGGGAGAAACGCGCTGCCTGTAACGGCCGTGTTCTCCGTCGACTCCGCCACCGGCGCGTCCGCGCCGGTCTGGGCTGCGGCTGTCGCGCTCAAGGGGACGCGCGGCTGCTCGATGCACCTCCTGTGCTCGCGTCGCTCCCCTCGCCAGCCTGAGCTCATCGTCGACGCCGCCATCGACAGAGCCGCTGGAGCTACCGACGCGTAGAGCCTCCAGCTCTGCTGCCGCTGCACGCGCTGCAGCCGCCGCCGCCGCCGCTTCCACTTCCGCCCTCGCTGCTGCCTGTTCCGCCGCCGCCAACCTTGCCGCTAGTGCTGCCGTCGCCGCAGTCTCTGTCGCCGCTCGCTCGCGCTCCTCTGCCGCGACGACCTCCGTCTGCCGCGCGCTCGAGGCGACCGAACGCTGAGACTGTCCGTCGGACATCGCGCACTAGTGGGGAGCTGGTATGTGGGGAAGAGGGATGAGCTGGGGCAGCCGGTGTTCCTGCTACCGGTTGCGGACAGGGAGAGGCGCGGGAAGGAGATGAGCAAGAGATGTTTAGGCTACATGATAGAACGGCTCTGATACCAATTGTTAGTAGCTGAATTTTTACTCTCATTGAAGAGAGGATGACACTAGAGGGTTGGGGCAATTTTCTTGTCTATTCCTCACAGAATGCCATACCCTCCAAGGGGTTGGGGATACATATTTATAGCAGCCAAGGTGCTGCTGCCCTAGCTGCTCTAAAAGCAGTCCAAGATGCCATGCAAGCTGCTGTCCTAGAGATGCTAATAGCTGTCCTAAAAGCAGTCAAGATCCTGCTGTCCTAAAGATGCTAACAGCTGTCCTAGATGCTGTCCTCTAGTCTAAGATGGGTACTACAAGGACCAAAGACCAAAGACTAAGGTACATCAAACTAAGGACAAGGATACAAGGGACTAGGGGACCAAAGACCAAAGGACTACAAGACTTATTCTATCAAGGCCAACAACAAAACCTTCAGTTTGGTCGTTCTATTCGGATCACTCTCTTGCTGATGTTGAGTATCTTCCTTATTGGTTAGTGCCAAACTTGTTTTCTTATTTATTCTTAAAAATTGCTAATATATCTGCATACAGGATAAGAAACAAAAATGATATCTCATATTTTTAGGGAGCATGTTATCCGTCATGTGTTGTGTAGACATATCCATGACGTGCTGTTATTAACTGCTTGTACGTCCATGTTTTTGTAGCTTTGTTTAGATGTTTTCCATTTTCATGTCAACTAACAGAGGCGCAAAAAGTCATGGGATCATGGCATGTTGCATCTATTTCCTTGAGGAATCATGTTGCATATATTGATTCCTGATAACCCTGAGTGGTAGGCGCATTACTATTGAAGTATGATAGTAAACGTGATTGCTTATTTTTGGTTCTAACTGATGGTTCAAATTATGTGTTACTGCAGTGCCATTTCTCGTCTCCTCTACCTGACAGGGCTTACATTTTTCGCTGTGAAGCAACCCTGGACTCTGCTGTACAGAGAAATGTTCATTTTTTGTTCAGAGGAGCTATTCACAAGCTCAGGCAAATGCCGCTAATAGAGTATATGATTACATGCGTATGTGCTTGTGCAGCATGAAAAGGAGCACAATTGAAAGGATTTCAATTGTGCAGTGCATCTAAGTCAACACTTGTCACCAACATGTATTGAACCTGATATAGTAATGGTCAATTTGTGATCTCTTGCAACGGCTCATTTGTGCCAAATGGAGGCAACTCTCTACTTTCTCACCTCTATACCCCAAATCAAAGTGTAAAAAGATGTAGAGATGATGAATAAAAACGATTAAATTATTAAGAAATGATTTGTGCAAGTGATGAACTGTTTGAAGGATCTGATGATTATTCGTACTACTATGCACTTGCGAATTTTTTAAGGCCTGTATGATTCCTTGAGCACTGATGCATCTGCAAGGGTACCAAAGTGCAGGCCTTGCTTTACTGATCAAGTTTTCTATAGTTCTTTTATTTAGGGAAAATTTCATTTTACTACCCTGAAATATACCATTTGTCCATTAACCCCTCGTACTAAAAATTAAAATTTAGTTCACTTTCCTCGTGGTTTGCTAAATCAAGCCACATTACACCTTCGTTAGGCACTCTAATCCGGATTTGGTTATGTGTACCGTGGTTTTACGAATTAGGCAACACGTAGGATTGTCCAATGTATCCACCTACCACGTAGATCCAACGGGCAACTGAACCCTTTGAGGAATCAAATCGTTGGAGACGGATCAATCTTGGGTGCTGCGGCTGCAGCGACGTGCCTCTCGCCAACCATCCCGTAAGAGATTATTCAGGCATGTTGGCGTCATCCAAGGCGGATCGATTATTTTACACGATTGGCTTGAGACGCGCGCTGCTCCCGATGCAATCGCCTCATCCAAGCTAAATAGGCGGTGCGGCGTAAGGGGAGGTGGCCGTAAGCTAAGCAATGGCCCGCCCAGCGGTAAGCTATTACTTAGCTTCATCCACAATATTGATGATATCCCGATCACAGAGTGTTCAGCACCCCGAAAAATTCTGGCGTTTCTCTCTGTCCATAACTTCTAGATCACAACAACGATTAATATTTTTATCCATGCCCTTCTACTTCTTTGAACTCTGGCCAGGATACTTCGAACTCCTAGGATCGAGAGCGGTCCATTCCAATGATTGGGATTTAACTCTGTCTCACCACTTCAATTGCTAATCCGAGCCCATATTTGCTTGGTCACCGGGCACTCCAGAATACATGCAAGGCTGATTCTAGATTTTGATAGCAGAATTGACAAAAAATAATTATTAGGTCACCCTCACCGTTGCAGTCGGTCCGCAGTCCAAATATTGCTTTGCAATAACAACCATATAAAGACTTTGCACTTAGACGATCCTCAACCTTTCCATACTATTAATGGGAAGTCATAGTTGAACATACCATGAAACTGGATCTCATATACTGACTTAGCTGAATACTTGCCCGATGTCGTAAACTTCCATTAAATTCATCGACAGGTCAATGTTCAATCAAAATCCAGAGCTCTAGAAATTGCTGCAATAATTCGGTTGGTGAGATCGGGTCATGAATCCAGTTGTAGTTGTGATTGTATAAGACATCCACCACTACTTTGGCTTTTCTTCTCGTGTGCTTGTTTAGAGCTGGAAACAATGCAGCACGTGTTGACCTCTGAAGCCAACTTGAACTCCAAAAGGCTGCGGATTGAACATTTCGGGTTACCATCCGAGTGGCTGCGGCAAACAAGTCTCTGTCTATGGCATCTTACGGTATGTCCATTGCTCTCCATATTTTGCTTGGCTGCACCCAACTGAGCCAAAGCCATCTGAGACACAAAGCTCGAGCAAACTTTTCCAGGTCCTTAAGTCCTAAACCTCCTTGTTCCAAAGGCTTGCAGACATCATGGCAAGCTACTTTGTATTTTCTCCCAGTGAGTTGTTGACCCCCTGCTCACAGGAACCGTGACCTGGACTTGCCAAGTACTCTGAAAAAGAATTTAGGTGGCCTGATTGCCAACAGAAGATATGTGGAGAGGGAGTCAAGCACTGACAAACCAGCTCTCTCCTTCCTCCAAAGCTGAGAAGGCTCCCCTGCCACCCTGCCAACTTGTTGGCCACTCGGTTTTGTATGTGCTGTAGTTGCCCAAGACGAAGACGCTCTAAGGCTTCCTTTGGCAGAGCTTCATGGAGCTGATTCTCAGCCAGAATCAGAGAACCTGTGTCAAATACTGTTTTTCAGAAGAAGTGATTCTTGGTTGATTCTGTGAAGTGATTCTCTGAAATGAATTAAGAGGCTGAAAGCTAAAAAAAATAGCTTCTCCTGATTCTGTGAAGTGATTTTCTGTCCTGATTCTAATAGTTTATTCTAGAGAATCATTTTCAGTCACAGAATCACTTCAACAGAGAATCAGAAGTGAATCTAGAGAATCAGCTTTGTAAAGTTGTGCCAAAGAGGGCCTAAGATGATCGGCGTACCCAAGTAAGTGACAGGAAATTAAGGTAATCGGTGACCTGAAAAATTAACCAGAACACTTTTCAAATCCAAACCATCACAGCTAATGGCCACAAACAAACTTTTCTGCTCATTTATCCTTGAAGAAAGTCTACAGAAACCCTCAACTATGACCTAATGACTATTTAACCCCTGAATTTCTAAACCAGGTAAATAACACCTAAACTTTATAAAACCATTTCATTAAGGAAAAAGTTCACTTTACTCTCCTGTTCTATCAAGAAAATCCAGGTTACACCCTAAACTTTTATTTAGTCTATTTTACACCCACTTTTTCCTAACCCAGGTCACTTTACACTCTTAATCGGTTTTATAATTCCGGATGGCTGACGTGGACGAGATTTAACCAGGGATTGTTATGACGTGGCATATAAGCCGCCGCGTGGAACATCTAGTCACCAAATAGTTAGTTAGAGGAAGGAACAGCCGCCACATCTTCTCCTTCCTGGCGCTGGGATTGCACTGCACAAGGCAGCCGCTGGCGAGCGCGGTGAGATCGTGGCACGGAGGAGCCACATCCAGGTGAGCACCCTCTGCCTCCCCCCAAACGCTGAGCACCACGGCCCCTAGGTGCGCAGTGATGGCCCCGACCCCACGTGCGGTCGTCCTCTGCTAGCATGCATCCTGCTCTGGTAGCAGTTTTTATCTGAATAGATGCATCGATGTGACAGGCTCTGGATATAATCATGATCTAATGCTGCTTCTGTAGTGTCGCTTCTATGCCACTTCAACTAGCGCCGCTTCTGTAGTGAAGTCCTTGAACTTTTTCTTTTCTTAAAAAAATCTTTAGAATATGTTGATCTTTACCACCTTAAAATTAGCCAAATATGAAATTGGCTTTCTACTTTTAAGGGTATATGAGCATGCTATACCTTAGATTGGCCCTCTCCTGATTTTACTTGGCAGGGGGTAAAAGCTGCATACATGGGCAGAATCTTAGTTGTCTATTCTGTTCAGTAGGTGATCTCTGCTGCATTTCTGCTGACTATAAGACCTTGGGGTTAAACGATCCAGCTCCTTATCATCAATTAACTTCTGATTCCCGGCCTCCTGAAGCTTCATCAATCATATTACCATTGGATTAGACGATGTAGCTCCTTATCAGCAGTTCACTTCAGGATCCTGGTCCTCTGGCTCTTTTAACATCTGGGAGAATGTATGTGTATTTTAGTTATGGAAGAAAGTTTTATCTATCGGCCCTTTCTTGACTTGCATTTACTGTTCTGTTGCAACGAATGTTATCTGTCTTGTTTTTTTATTTTTTTTTTGAAAGGAAGGTTATGTCTTGTTGTTCAACATGTCTACTAAATACTAATTAGTGTATTTATTCTGATTGCATAGCATAGACATGTTAGCTGCACCAACTTCAATTTACTAAGTTGCAGAAGTCATACTATTTTCACACTGGTAATGATGCATAAAATTCTTTAGATGAATTTTATATATGTTCCTATCTTCATTTTCTCTGGTTCAACCTTGGTTCTTTTTGTGAAAGTGTTGATAACATGTGTGAAAACTTCAACAACTGGATTGTTGATGTGAGGGCTCATCTAATCATCTCCATGCTTGAGGGAATCCGAACTAAAGTTTATGTAAGGATTCAACAAAATAGATGCAAGTCTAGCAACTGGCCAGGAAGAATCTGTCCAAACATCTTGAAAAAAGCTAAATAAGTACATCGATGAAGCTCAAAACTGCTCTGCCATATGGAACGGTAAAGATAGATTTGAAGTCAAAGAAAAGAATAAGAAATACAAAGTTGATTTGGAGACCATAACTTGTTCTTGCAGGTACTGGCAGCTAGCTGGGATCCCTTGTGCTCATTCTATTACATCACTATTTCTTATCTTTAGTAATGCGGAAGAGTACATAGTTGACTGCTACTCTATTGAGGCGTATAATAGAACTTTATCATTGTATGCTACCAATGGAGGGCATGAATGAATGACAACCAAACACTATTAGAAAATGCATTTTCACAGGTGTCTCCTTATTTTTTTTACAGACGGTTCGTTAAAAGTTACGCCTGTGATATCAAATGAGTTAATAACCGCCTGTGATAATAGAATACCACAGGCGGTTCGTAACGAACAACCGCCTGTGATAATAGTTATTATCACAGGCGATCCGTAGCAAAAAAAACGCTTGTGAAAATATAATGATTTTGACAGGCGGTCCGTAACAAAAAAACCGCATGTGATAATGATGGCTCCTGATTGGTCCGCTGCTTCATCCCACGGATCGATCTTGGACTTCATATCTCCGCCTTTCGCTACTTATCGATCCAACGACTCACAGGGAGTCATCTCTAATATATGTGTCTATAACAGCAGCAATACCGACACCTCACGTCCTTATCCCCAATCTCTGCCTCTCACCGTCCATCTCCGCAATCTCACCTCTCTTTCCTTTCTCCCCAACCTCGCTCTACCGCAGCTCCACCACATCGCTGAAGCGTCGGCAGCCCGCTTCCGCCTCCTCGCCATCCTCTCGTCGCGAAGGCCGCGCTCCTCGACCGTCGTGGAAGCCGTGCTGCTCATGCTCATCGCCGTTGTGGCAACCACGCTCCTCGCTGTCGTGGCAGCCACGCTCCTCATCCGCCGCGGGTGTCTTGATCAAATTTTACCATGTTTGGCTCAGTTCGATCGAATTTGATTAAGTTTGTCTAAGTTTGAGTAAGTTTGTCTAAGTTTAGTTATGATTGACTAAGTGTTGGCTTACATGTGCTCCTGAAGACGGCACATGTGGCTCCAACACCGACGACTGCCATCTAAGAATGAGAACCTGTTGCCAGGCAAATGCTTGTCACTACGAAGTATTAGCATATGTATGTCATTAAAATGCTATGAATATTAAATACTTTACATTACTTACTTGTATGGTTGTTGTGACTTGTGCTTGGTAGTTTGCTTGATACTCTTCTCTCGCCTTGACAAGGGCTTCTTTCCTCTAGAGCCTCTCCTGTGCCAGCCTGAGCTCCTTCTAGACACTCTGAAGCTTCAGATCTCTTTGTGCGAGAAGCCTGCTCGATCCAGCCCCCTGCAACGAAGAGCTGCTCGAAGGCCGTGCCTCCCTCGAGTTGACCATTCTATGAAATATGGCAAACCTACAAAAAGAACAAATATTAAAAGTAAGATTTTGTATATCAAATTCACAAATATGAAAACAGATAACAACTCACAATCCATGCATTACCTTTTCCGCCTCCACTTGCATACACGACACGGGCGTCGTTTGACGCGTTTTCGCAATCGTAGCCTTCACTATGAATATTCATCGCCTCCTACCCATACTTTTCATACAAATATAAGGAAACTGTATAAGCGTGTCAAAACAATATTAGTTACAATTCAATTGAAATACGATGAGAACTCACCAGTCGGTGTGTCGCCACCGGAGTGCACAACTGGCTTGGCTGCAAAGGGTCACTTTCCTTGTGACCTCTCTTCCACACTTGAACTTGACTCGGCCTTTAACTAGTCTCGTGCTCCTGTAGATACATGTTAGTAGCATAAATATATATTTTTTGTGCATATTCTCCTTACCATGCGTTTAGCTACACGTATATATCTATCGGGACCATACATATGGCCCGTGATAGACTCTTTGCACCCTTGGGCCCTTCTGGACTTGGTGATGAACTTGTCGCTGGCCCACAACCGATAGAGGGTTCAGTATGCTTCCGGACAGTCCACCAACTAGGAAATACTGCATGCACACATTTAGTATTTGATCAAAATATTGTTAACATAGGAAAATAATAAAGAAATTAACACTGACAAGTTACCTCTGCTTACTCCGCCTCTATCAAGTAAACATTAGGGTCTGTCTGAACATCCCCATCTCCTGCCCTTGATGGCACTTCAATAATTCATTCTTTACTTGAATTCAGGCATAGGAGATTGTTTGCGTAACAAGCTTTCAGGTGTTCTTGTTGAAGACGGCCCTAGCATGGTCCAGTTGCATCTTTGAGTCCTCCAAATGCTACAATTTCTGCAAGAAGACAAACATACAAGCGAGTTGTATTAAACATATAAGCGAGTTGAAGAATTCAAATTGGGAAATTGAATTAAACAAGCTTACCCAAAAAGTCATTCTAAACTACCCCTGCACATTTTCATACATCAGGTCTGTAGCACTAGCGAAATCGTCCCATGACTTGACAGGAGTACGTTCGTCACCACTGGGAGGACCTTGAAATCCAAGTTTGTTATGCCTCTGTTGCTCACCCCGAAAGCAATGGGCAGGTAGAGAAGCAAAATGCTGAGATTCTCAAGGGCCTCAGGACTCGTACATACTCAAGCCTCGAGAGGCATGGTGCAAACTGGGTGGATGAGCTGCCATATGCTCTGTGGGCTAGCCGAACATCAACCATTCGGGCTACGAGAGAAATGCCCTACTTCCTGGTGTACGGGGCGGAGACCGTCCTCCCCCCAGAGATCACCATGGGCTTCCCCCGTGTCCGTATGTAAGATGAAGCCACACATGACCAGTTCAGACATGAAGACATGGACCTTGTCGACGAGGGACACATACAAGCAACCCTCCGAAATGCACGGTACAGGCAAGCGCTCTGGTGCTACCATCAGCGGATCATGCGCAGTAGGGAGCTGAAGGTGAACGACCTGGTTTTGCGGCATCTGCTTTCCCGTGAAGGGACAAACAAGCTCTCCCCCAGTTGGGAGGGCACCTTCCGGGTGATAGAAGTTTGTTGCCCCGGGTGCGTTTGCCTAGCTACGGAGGATGGGCAACCAGTGCCAAACCCATGGAATATCAAACACCTCCGTAAGTTTTATCCATATCCAGTGGAAGGGCATTTTATTTTCTTTCGTTATAAAGAGAGCATAGTGTCTAGATACAACACTTGGGTTAACTAAGGCCAAGGAGATAAGCTCTGAGTGTCTGCCTTGCTCAGCACGGTCTGGTACCCTGAGAAGGTACACTCAGCTCCCTGTCACCCAGGCCGGGTCGTTGCTCCTGTAAAGTTTGTTCTCTCCTATGAACGTTATAATGAAAAGATGTTTACCCTACCCTGAAATGCTTTGTTCATTTGAAATTATTTTTAGTTCTTATGAATGATGTCACGCGTTTGCCATTAGCTCATCACCTAGCATGGGTGCGGTCAGTTTTTCCCTTGTCTCTACAATAGTGGGAGCGTTGCTGTCCGTTTGCCGGCGGATCACTTGAGGTACTTGCCAAGTGTCCGGAACCTCTGAACCCACTCCTCACGTGTTGTGGGTAACAAGTTCGGGGTACGGAGGCCCTGCGCCGAAGTCCTCACCAGCGCGCACGACCCCCCGCGCTTCGAGCGGGCGAGTCAGAATGTAGCAGCAGCAGCCGCGCTATTGTGGTTAGCCAGAGCTGGCTAAGTCCGCATCCTGGCTAGCCTATTGGAACCTTCAGTCCCTGTTGGACCGGGCGGCCTCTCAGCATGTGGAAAACTCCCTCACCCGGGAGCAAGAGGCATCAGATCAGGGCGGGAATCAAGACCGCGTCGAGGGCAAGATCAGATGACCTAGACCACGTGCCCGACCGAGGTAATAGATATTGGAGAGGCATGATGTCTACCCCAATCCGCGTCTCTACTTACGAGCGCAGTGGTAACTCTAATTCTAGCAAAACCGCTGCGGCACGGCGACGGACCCGAGGCTTCATTCCCGCACTGCAATTAGGGATCCTGCACCGTCGGCCTCCAGTGGGACGCTGCTACGACAATAAAGAAGCCTAAAGTCCAAGCCCTGACGCCCCGAGGCCAAGATCCTTCGACAGACGGGTGTGCAACACAGTGTTTACGTCCTGCTTCCGTGCGCTGAACAACATCGTCAAGTATGACACCAAGACAAATCCTAACTTATGGTTGGAAGATTACCGCCTGGCGTGCCGTGCTGGAGGCGCCACAGACGACCTCTTCATCATCCAATGCCTCCCTCTGTACTTGGTTGACTCGACTAGAGCGTGGCTCGAATATCAACCTATCGACACCATCCGTAATTGGGCTTAGCTCAAATCCGCCTTCACCGGTAACTTTGAAGGCATGTACGTACGTCTAGGGAATTCGTGGGATCTGAAAGGATGCTAGCACAGGGCAGAAGAAACCCTCCGCAAGCATATAGGACGGTTCTCCAAGAAGTGCAATGAGCTCCGGATGTCGCCGATGCTGACGTTGTGGACGAATTCCTGTCTGGAACCCCGTGTGAGTCCTTGGTCCACATGCTTGGCTGTGCAAAGCGAAGGAGCACGAGGGAACCGCTCGACATGGCAACCAACCACGCCTTCGACGAAGAGGCAGTCGACGCTATCTTCGATGCGCTGAAACGAAAGCTTAAGAATCCCAAGGAAATGTAGGATTCCACGCCCCATCATGACGAGAGAAAGACTAGTTACAACAGATGTCACCCTCGAATGGATGATCGGGGGCTGATCGCCATCGCCGATGGACACCAGGACAAGAGACAGACCAAGCTACTGACCGACTACTTCGAAAAAAGGCTGGAAAAGTCGTGTATCCATCACAAGGCCCCGGTTTAACACGCCCTCAAGGATCGCATCCTTCTAAAGAGCTTTCTCCGAAAGAAACCCAACAGCTCGATCAACAAGGGGAAGGGGCCCTCACCCCCAAGCTACGAGCCGAAGGAACCCATCTTCCACAATCCCACCGGCCTTTTCTAGGGCCTGACAGGCGAGCAACAGCGGAGATCCCATAAACAGAGACCGTAAAATTGAAAACGGTGTCGAAGGACTTGGGGGCTTCACCGGCGTGAGGAGTAATCTGGAGCTCCTAGGCGACCTCGAAAGGTTCAAGCGACTATCGGTCCGAGCCACGCCAACGCTCCTCCGCCTGTCATGATCCAAGACTATGAGGGACCTCGAGAGCCATCGACACGTTGTCTCGAAGAACTACGGGATGCTAAGACAGGTTTGATCGCTGGTAGGGCAGACGAAAGTCCTGGAACACGGATCTGCAGGGTGGACTAGACGCCTTGAGAAAACCCTCAGTTCACATCAACCATTTTATTCTACCCGGAGGCTCCGCAGCGAAGTCTCCCATCTTCTCTACGTACGACAGCGTGACGACCAATTTCCCCGTCGCAACACAGAAGTAGGCACAAGATCGAAAAAGAGGAAGACAGGCAAAAGATGAGATAATATCACCGTACAACGAATCGACACCAATGTGGAAAAAAGCCTTTACAATAAATTCCCCGAGGGGAGGAGACACACACAGACCACCTCTCGCGTCGGCAAGATTCACCTTCAACCAGATTCCCAAGGTAGACCCTAAATAGCATCGGGATTGACAAGTGCCGACGGTGAGACGGGCGCGAGCTTGACATTCTGGGCAATTTTGGCAAGCTCCTCCTCCAATCTCCTGGCTGCGTACCCTTCTCCCATGACTCTTATGAGGAATGTCGGAAAGATAGGGCTGCTTCACCCCTCTATAAAAGGACACACAAGGCCTTCAACGGGGGGGGGGGGGGGGGCAAATTCAGTCTGTATTTGTAGTTACTATACGCATTTTACTTTCTGCATTACCTTACGCATTTACTTACACACTTTTCCCTTTGGTGCTTTTGCACCCTTTTCCTTTGACGCACTTGCGTTCATGTATTACTTTCTTACATCCGTGTGCATGTACGCTTACGCATTACTTTTCGTAGATGTTCTTACATTCTTAGAGTTCATATACCCGGGCAAGGCCTGCTTGTAATCCGTTCTCTCGCCGTTTGAGCTAACAAAGATAACAGAAGACTCCCGCTAGACGTGGGGCCTTTTTTGCTCGAACCAGGATAAATCTCTTGTTCTTTGCAGGCTAGCTATATGGAGACTAACGTGATTCAATAAGTTTGTACTAGTCAATTTTTGAAACATCGACAACTGTACTCCTTAAACCCGATTGTCGAATGTTTTTCGTTATTGGTGCCCGTGTCCACTTCTCAAGAGTTTGTATATCATAAACGTCACCAACTGAGTCATCGAGTCATCGAGTCCTTGACCAGACTCAATAACAAAAGAGTCTGGTAATTCTTCTTCATGCTAAACCTCATCAATCTCACCATCCAACGACAGAGTATCATGGTACCCAAGATCACCAGGAGTATATAACCGTTCACGAGGATTCACCTTGTGTACAACCTACCAAGCACTCAACTTTTCGTATGGATAAGGTATATAATATACTTGCTCGACTTGGTGTGCATGGACAAAAGTGTCGCAACCTCATAGCCGTTCTGTGTGTTTGACTTCCACCACGTCAAATTGGTTATGTCGAGTTCAATGATTGTCATCAAACCAATCATAGTAAAATAAAACTACTTTATGTTCCTTATTTTCGGCAAAATGAAATTCAAGGATTTTCGTAATGATCCCAAAATAATTATTTTCCCATTGTTTAATGTCGATTGTCCTCATAAAAATTCTGATGTCAGATATTGTTGCGAGAGGACGAAGAGTTTCAAATTGAGTTGTATGAGTCGCAACATATTGACGTTGTATCGATCATAACTTCTAACTTTCACAATCCATAAGATAGTTATCCCAAGTTTTGTTGGATGTCAATATCTCTCACACACTGTCCAAAATATGAAGTTATAAGATTTTTTACATACTCGTAAGTTAATAGAGAAAAAAGAGAAGAAAATGTTACATGAAATCGAACTTAGGATAGGAAATTAGACCCTCCATTTATTCCATCCCGTCATATTGTTTCTACTTACTTGCTCGTAGGTTGATGCCTATATGTTCAATTTTGCGGGTAGAACTCTATACGACAATTTTTTTTTAGAATATATGTGTAGCAAAACATGCTAATTAGCATGAATATAAAATAAACACTTACTGAAAATATTTTTCTATCCCATCTATATTGGCATACATGTAGAGAAAAGCAACCTTCCTTCACTACTACAAAAAGCATTTTCACAGGCGACTTGAATTTTTTACTCAGACGGTCTGTAAAAAAAATACTTGTGTGATTTCGAATGATTTAATAACCTCCTGTGATGATCAAATATCACAAGCGGTTTGCAAAACAAAACCGCCTAGGCAAAGATATAATTTTTCACGGATGACTCTTAATAAACAATCTCTTGTAACTAGCGCATATATCACAGGCAGTCTTACATAAAGACCGCATGTGAATTTCCATATGTTTTTAGAAACGGAT
This sequence comes from Tuctoria greenei, assembly GCA_036927565.1. NCBI lineage: Eukaryota > Viridiplantae > Streptophyta > Magnoliopsida > Poales > Poaceae > Tuctoria > Tuctoria greenei. Next base: position 177,640,124 of record JAYESD010000005.1, read on the forward strand.
TTAACTCAGGGACCGCGTGTGAAGGATCCCCTCGAAGAAATTGAGGGTACAATCACATCAGCTCTACTAAAAAACCATCTGTGAAATTTTTTCAAAGAAAAGGATCTAATAATATTTTTGAGAGCATTTATATTAATATATTATATATATATAATATGTATAATATATATATATATTATATTATATATATGTATATATATAATATATGTATACATACATACATACATACATACATACATACATACATACATACATACATACATACATACATACATACATACATACATACATACATACATACATACATACATACATACATACATACATACATACATACATACATACATACATACATACATACATACATACATACATACATACATACATACATACAGACACACACACACACACACATACACACACACACACACACATACGTACATACGTACATACGTACATACATACGTACATACGTACATACATACGTACATACATACATACATACATACATACATACATACATACATACATACATACATACATACATACATACATACATACATACATACATACATACATACATACATACATACATACATACATACATACATACATACATACATACATACATACATACATACATACATACATACATACATACATACACACACACACACACACACATACGTACATACGTACATACATACGTACATACATACGTACATACGTACACGTACATACGTACACATACATACATACATACATACATACATACATACATACATACATACATACATACATACATACATACATACATACATACATACATACATACATACATACATACATACATACATACATACATACATACATACATACATACATACATACATACATACATACATACATACATACATACATACATACATACATACATACATACACACACACACATACACACACACACATACGTACACACATACTTACGTACATACGTATGTATGTACATACATACATACATACATACATACATACATACATACATACATACATACATACATACATACATACATACATAAATACATACATACATACACACACACACACATACACACACACATACGTACACACATACTTACGTACATACGTATGTATGTACATACATACGTACATACATACATACATACATACATACATACATACATACATACATACATACATACATACATACATACATACATACATACATACATACATACATACATACATACATACATACATACATACATACATACATACATACATACATACATACATACATTTTCAACATTGATATCTTCTCGCATATAGGATTTTAAATCCTTTTCAATGCTTTTTTCTACGCGTTTGATGTTTTCTGAATCGTGAAAAGGTACATCTTTTCATATTGATTATATTTCTCTTCGTTATCTTCCACATTCTCAACCTCAAAAATATTTTGCTTTTTAGAAACAACTACGTGCATCTTCTCAGTTTCTGAATCCTATACATAAAAAACTTGTGCAAAGCGATCGGTGAGAACCCACAAGTCATCTTTATAACCCACTTTCTTCAAGTCTACCAGTGTCAGCCTGTAGTTGTCCATTTTTACGCCATCAGGATGTTTGACCCATTGGCATTTAAACACGGGCATTTGCCTTTTTTCGCCATAATCAAGGTCCCATATTTTCTCTATGAACCCGAAGTATGTGATCTTCTGCCCTTTGGATCATAAGCCTCTATACGAACACCACTATTTTGTGCAATACTACTACTGTCATTTTCCTTAGTGTAAAATGTAAACCCATTGATGTCATATGCTTGCCATGATGTCACCAAGGAGATGGACTAGAAGCTAACTTCTTCATTGTTGCCTCTTCTATAGAGTCTTCGTATGGTATATTTTTGTTCATTAACCATTAGTGAAACGACTTCTGTGCTCTCTCATGATCCAGTCCTCTCCGCGGCCTTGGTTTTCCCTGCGAAGCTCAATTTGGTGTTCCTCGATGTAAGGTTCAGCTATAGCGAGCTGTTGTAGTACACCAAAATATGCACAATGTACTGATTTGTAATCTTGAACAATAAAAGTTTTCTTAGCCACTTTGCCTCTCTCACGTAGTCTACCTTCATGTACTGGTATAGGCACACCTATCTGCTTTCCATCTTTGATGTAATCAGCGCAACCCTCAATCACTTCAGTAGTGTATCCTTCCATAATTGAACCCTCTGAGTGAGCACGATTCCGCACATAACCCTTTAATACTCCTAAATATCGCTAAAAGGAAACATATGATGTAAATATAACGGTCTCAATTATTTTATCTGATCCATGAGATGTATGATTATGTGTACTTGCATATCAAAAAAGGATGGCGGGAAACACATCTCAAGCTTGCTCATAGTCTTGATGATGTACGTCTTCAAATAGTCTAAGTCTTCACAAGCTATCTCCTTTTGTGATACTGCATTGAAGAAGTAACACAAACATATGATGACAACTTTTATATGCTCTGGTTTGATGACCCTTATTGCAATGGCGAGGTACACTGTCATTTTCATGTGACAGTCGTGAGAGTTATAGCCGAATAGAGACAACTTTCGTCGAGACTAGTTTGCGAATATTGGATAATAAACTCATGTGCACTCTGATCCCACACATGTATTCGCAAATCGCGTTTCTCTCTTGTAGTGTCAAGTTGTAGCTAGCTGGGGGAAGGTAATGCTTACTGTTGGCTTTTTCTACCAGGTGAAGCTCTGGTCTGATATCAAGATTTACTAACTCCATACGCGATTTTAATTTGTCCTTTGTTTTCCTCGGCATGTCCAACAAGGTTCCAATTATGCTATCAAATAAATTCTTTGTAACGTGCATCAAATCAATACTATGGCAATTTTCGAGGTCCTTCTAGTACAGAAGATACTTGAAAAAATTTGAATATTTCTTGAAAGTCGTGTCAGTTGTATCATCCAAAGATGTAGTTTTGTTTCTCTTTGTTTCTTTACATTGTTTGCCCTTACCGGAAGCAACGTGAATGTTATTGACCATTCCAAACACGAGTTTTCCACTGTAAGGTTTTGGTGCAATATTTTTTAGTTTTGTTATCAAATTGTTCTTTCATCTTCCGATACTTGTGTGTATCTGTCAAGAACCGCCGGTGTCTCATGTACACCATCTTTCTGGATGAACTGGGGTAACAAAAACCAGTTCTATTAACGCACTATACACAATCCTTCTTCCTTTTATTTGTCCCAATAATGTAAAGAGTTTGGGATAATCGTGGACGATAACGAATATCACTGCTCTAAGCACGAAATACTCCCGCTTGTACTCATTCCATGTATGTACCACTTCGTTCCACAGCTTCGCCATACCTTCCATTAGAGGTTCCAAGAACACATAAATTTTGACACCAACTTGTTTCAGACCTTGGATAAGAATAGACAACAAAATGTATTTTCTTTTTTGACACAACTAGGTCGGTAGGTTGTACATTGTCAAGACCACGAGCCAGGTTCTGTGTATCCTCTTTTTTTCACCAAACGAACTCATTTCGTCTGTACCCAACGCAAACCATACATTTCTGATTTTATTTGCAAACTTTGGATACTGAATATCAAATTTTTTCCATTGTGTTGCATAACTAGGGTGTCGAATCTATTTTTCATTCTTACTGCGCTGCTCGGAATGCCAATGCATAAGGTTAGCCCCCATGTGGTTTGATAACAAACGCTTCAAGCGATCAATTACTGGAAGGTACCACATCACCAGGGCAAAAATCTTTCTCTTATTCTTTCCGTCCGCATCGTTTGATGTATCGTCACCGTCACCTTCAGGACCAATAAAACTCTTCTTATTTTCTGGGTCTTATTCATGTTGGTAACATACTAGTAATTGTAGTCTTCTTGTATCTACTACACCGCAGATGGGGCATCTAGTTGCGAGGTCATGCTCATTATGATACAGAATACAATGGTTCACACAAGTGTGTAATTTTTTCACACCTTGTGTCATCGGGCAAAGAAGTTTCTTTGCTTTATAAGTACTTGTGTGCAATTTATTAGGATTTGGAGGAATTCCTTCCAAAAGATTCAAAAGGTTAGGAAAACTACATTGAACCATTCGTGTACGGCTTTCAACTTTAGTAGTTCTAGGACTGCACGCAAGTAGTAAACTCTTTATCACAACCCTTTGATTAGTAATATAAAATCTCCATCGTTGCATTTTGCAATGTCTCCATTTTACTTAAACCATTACTTGCTCACATAGAAATCAATACATGTGGTTTGATGTGACGCAACATCTCCTCACAATCAAACTCATCATCATCGTCATCATTGTCATCCTGATTGTCACTACCATAATTGATATGAGCATTATCGCCATCAGAACCTCTCTGATCATCTTTATCCACTTTGTGGGTATCTAACTCACCATGCTGTGTCCATATTGTGTAGTTTTTTAAACCTCTTTTCACCAAATGAGATTGGATTACTATAGTGTGTATCCAAGCAATCTTATTTCATAGTCTATACATGAACATAATATGTCATCTATCTTTTGCATCTTCGCATGTCTCTTGGATGCTTCAATATTGAGGCATGCTCTATCGAGGCTGTTCTATCGAGGCATGCTCGAAATCAACCTGTTACCCATCTGGTGCCTGTAAGTGTCTATAATATTTCGTACTTGCTTTTCTTACTACACGCATACATGTCATGAGATTATAACAATTTCGAACTTATTCATTATTAGGATGCAATACATGGGTAATGGAAAACTGAAGTCCAAGACGGGTATCCTTGACCCTACAGTGATTGAAAAGTCAAATTTCTACTTGCAGGTGAAACAGGACTCAGAACAATACAGACACATGTCACAAAAAGAATTTGAAAAATCAATCGCAAATCAAAAGAAGAAGAAAAAGACAAAGTTGGCAGCCTACATAGCACACGTCATGTTTAAATTTGTCAAAGATGGCAAGGACCTCATAAAAGCTCCGTACCACTTCGAGTAAGTTCGACACATGGCACTGAAATAGCAATTATTGCTAATTGTAAAATTAACACGCGTGTTCGTATGTGTGCAGTAAACACTACATAATGATCTTCATCAAGCCAACGAAGTATTTGGCAACGGTCTTGGACTCAACCGATTACTCACCAAATACTTATAGAGATATCCTTAACATTTTGAGAAGGTACGGATAATCGATACTTTTAATATACATGTGTATATAGGTTGGCCACTCTTATTTGAAATTCCTTGTATGACAACGTTTGTCGGTTTTACTGGAAACAACTTGGCAGTGAGCGACCTACTAATAAGGATGTATTGAATATGATAACACATTAACCTTGTCCCAAGCAGCGTTCTAGTAGTGTCTTATATGGGTATTATGTATAAGAGCATCTTTGGACTGCCTGCGAATATTGAGTGAACCATGAGGATGTAAGTTATCCTTAATGTCTATAATATATTTTCTTACTTTTAAGTTTTATTTTCATTGTCACTAGCATATTTTAATAATTATATTATGTTTTCATTGTCACCAAAACATTCTAAACAACCTTATTATGTGTTTCATTGCAGCACAAGAATGTGATCCAAAAATGGCCGGTTTCTGGAGATATGCCTGGTGGAGGAGTCAATAAGATTGCGAGTGAAATGTGTCTTTTCATGTGTCGCGAAATTTTTCATCGAAAAGGGCTTTTCTTTGACAACACAGGACACATATCGAAATAGTTTTTAGTGAGAAATTGTTGTAAATTATGAATTGAGATGTATTGTATTGTAAAGTACTCGCATTGTATGTATATGAGATGACTTATATTTTGTGATATGTGTGTTGATGTTTCTTGTAAAAATATATTGTTTGTACTGTGTGAATGTGCATTTGATTTTGAGCTGGAAATTAGAAATAACAGTACGTAGTACTAGATAGGCTATATTTTCATAGGCGGATCCTCGTAGCTAATGAACCACCTGTGATAAGATATTTTCATAGGAGGATCCTTATCGCTAAAGAACCGTCTGTGATAAGACATTTTCATAGGCGGATCCTCGTAGGTAATGAACCGCCTGTGAACAGTATTTTATCATTAGCGGGCGTCTAAAGAAAAGACCCGTCTGTGATAATGAATCTTCACAAGCGGATGCTTGAATGTAACGACCGCCTGTGATAAAGTATTTCACAAGCGGGTTTTAGTCTTCGCTTGTGAAAATTGCAGATATCACAGGATTTTTTGTTACAAGTGATCTTTAAAACCCAGTGTCACTACACGTAATGATGAATAGGCCGTCGGTACGAAAAATGAGTGTCAGGGCCGTCGCACATAAAAGATTTAAAGTGTCGGTTTCAGCAAAGCAACGATTATAACAGTGTAAGTGTCGGTTGAACAAAATAGGCCGATAGTAAAATATAAATATGTCAGCCGTAGAGTTGTAACCAGTGGCCTTATCAATTAAATGCGTTGGCCGCACACAAATAACCGATGACTCTTTTATGGCCGTCGGGTCCGAAGGTTCAACCAACGAATGTTCTGTGGTCCCGGCACCGCGGAGTTTCTGGGTTGCGCTGTAGGACGATTAGGAGCGCCGGTAGGCCGACGTTCTTACTAAATACGTCAGGTACCGTGAAGAAACCGATGGCTCTAATGTAAAGGTGTCGGCTATACGAGAGCACCAACAACAATGATATGACCGTCGGTCAAAAACACCCGACGACTATATGTGGGCCCGACTCGGTCGAAAGCCACGCATCACACGCCGTTATTGACTTAGCTCCATCTCCTTCCAAATTGACACAACACGCCCACGACCTCTCTCACGCCGCCATGCACGCCCGTCAGTCTGCCCGTCCGGCATCACTCCGCCCGCCCGTCCTGATGAGTAAGTTTAGGCCCAATCTTTCAAAAGGTAATGGATAAGTCGATTGATGTGGAGATCTCGACGTTGATGATCCGAGGCTCTCGAGTAGAACACAAACAGACCCTGCAATCACTACACCACCGCACCATTGGTTATCAACTGTGTTTCACATGATTGACCTTGCCAAGAAGGCTAATCCCTGCAAGTGCAACCGAGAACACAAGCAAGAACGTAGAAGACACAATCTGAAATCGCGAAGTTGGGGTTTCACAAACCGTAGAACAACGATATTATTGATCTAAACAAAACCCAATTGTTCATGGCAGCTACTATAGAATATATATAGGTGGGAGAACGTCCAAGGGGGTGCTGGGGTCGTGACCTAACCCTAAGATACGAAAATATTGGACTTAGACTTGATACAAGGCCCAATGGCCCAATACGGTGGCGCAGCACCCTGACAGATTCTGAACTCAATTTTATTTTGACGATTCCTATCGACTCCGAAGGAATTTTGACATTGGACCAGAGCCATTGGAAAGGTTATCCTCTCCCCTTTCCATGCATATGTAGAACATCCAAAACGGAGTTCGTATGTGTTCTGGGCGTCCATTTTAGTGCGTACTGCTCCTGGACTCCGAGTTGGACACAATTTTGAGTTTGGCTCGGTTTCCATCTTCTTTGAACGAATTATCTGGTCCTCCACGTCCCTAATATTTCCTCCAAGTACTCCTTGAACCTCTCCATGGATCCTAATCACGATTAAATCATTAGGTAGCAATCTATGCTCAAAACCGTATAAGGAAACATATAAGAACGAGCACACCTCTGAAATTAATTGTTGTCTATGAACTCTATTAATTGCATCTTGTATGTTCAATGGAGTTTTGTTTGTATCCATATTAGTGATGTCCTTATCATCCTCCCTTTCTTGAATTGGAGTCGTCCTCGACTCAAGTTCATCTTCTCTCATGTGTTGGTGCAAATGTGCAACACCATCAAATCTTTTTGTATGCATGAATGGAGGAGGCCAAGGTGGTGGACGACATAGTGCGCCATCTTGATCTTGTCCATCAAATAAGAGTGCACATTCACTTGAGCCAGGATCCCAAACAAATAAATATTATGTCATGTTTAAAGGTGCAATGATAACGTGTATGATCTCATCATTCTCTCCTTTATTATGACAAACCGTCCTCGGCTTGCTCGTATGTCCAGGAAAGAGACTCTTGGGATAATATGAGCGCTGTATATATTGCACAACCGCAGCGAACAATGCTTCTCTTTTATTTGTTGTCTCCACTACAAAGAAAAAATACTAGAAAAACTTGACAAGGCATTATTAGCATTAGTGTATTTATTTACTTTACCATGTTGTTGTAGCACAAAAGGAGCTTGCACATTGGAACATATGTAAACTTTATGCACCATAAATTCACCACTATCTTCATAGTTGCCCATAGCATGAAAAATATTTCTACTTAACAAAGACAATTCAGATTGGGAAAATATTCTCCTCTCTACAATATCTAGATCACAAAGAGTGTCAAATTCAATATATCCCAAGGTATTTAGAGAAGACAACAATTTCAGTTCATCATTTTCACAAATAATTGGAATCAAATTCTTAATTTCAGCACAAGTGGGTAATAAAGTATCAAATTCATTGACTAGTTCTAGCATCGGTACAATATAATTATCAGTATACAACTCATTTTTACCGTAAGAATCAGTAGGAAAATCAACTAGGTATAATGGTGTTTTCAGAAAAGGCTCCTCGAGTTGTTGTTGTCCAATAGAATGATTGAGAGAAAAATTTGAGACATTCAAAATCTTCTCAACATCGATAAGTGTAGTATCAGGTGCTTACCTTCATTCTCATTTCAGCAGTAATTGTTGGTGAAATATGAATGGATAAATCTGAAAGTTCACAAAATTGTGTATCGCCTCATTTTCTTTTGCACCAGCTGCATTCCTTTCTACATTGTCCTGCAAAAGATTAGCCACAGGAGGACGTACAACAAGGACCTGCTCTCAAATTCTTGAATTTCTTCTTTGCACATAAATACATTAGCAAAAGTTTCTCGCATAAGAATTTTTGTTTCTTTCCGTGTTTGAGGTTTTTCTAATTCATTTAAATTGTTCCACCAAGTTAATGCACAATCTACTAATACACTTGCAACATTTCTAATCTTTCTCCTCTCACACATATGACATTGTCTAAAATTTTTATCCAACTCTATTTCCCAAGCAATATACTCATCGTAACCAAAACCATCATGAGAAGGAAGAGATGAGAGAACGTAATTACTTATTGTGGAAGGTGTTGTAAATGTGGTCTGAATGTCATGTGAATCCTTGGTTGATGTTTGATTTTTAGTGAGCAACTCCATCGTCGTCTTCATTATGTCAATCATCTCAGCATATAATGCATGATTCTTGCTTTTACATGACATTGTTAGTAGCAAACAAAAGACAACAAAAAATATGTTATCCCTATCAACTAAAAAGGATAATGACAAAGTGGAAGTGGAATCACACATTCTCAAGCGTCTTACCACGCTCTTACAAGTGTTCTTACCGACACTGCAGGTGGCAAACGGTTGACGGTATGAAGAAACCAATGAAGCGTGGGATGATTGCAAAGGTGTATTGATTCTGCTCAAGAGTAAGGCGTAGCTTGGATGGAAATTTATATGTAGCAAGGATTAGCAACAATGAAATCAGATAGTAAAGTTGAATAAGTGTCCAACGTACTTGTCAAATTTTCTGGCCTAAATGTGTTCGTAGTAGTTCAAGCAAGCATGACATGAGACGAAACTAGATGACACAAAGGATGCAAGCACTTCTATTTTTTTGTTGTTGTTTTTTTTTCTCGTCTTTTTTTGTGCGGCTTTTGTATCTTGTTTTGCACTTTCCTTTTTCTTTTTTGTCTTCTTTTTGTCAGAATGTTCTGCAAAAGAAGAACTCAATAAGAAGTAATTAAAAAGATCTTGTGTGTCTGTCGCATATTTTCTGCTCAATCTTCCAAGGATAAATAGGCACACTTAGAGGCTCCAAATAGAAAAACTAAAAACAACAAGATTGTATATAGATCTCTCCTATTTAATTTCAATATATGGAAGACCTATTTTGAAAAAGAACAATAGGAGATATTGCCCCCGAAATACAAATTGTTCAGAATTTCTAGGTCAATAACAGATTCGGATCAAATGCAATTTCGACATCGATAACTATATTTTCTGGGAAAATGATGAATGCAAAAGTTATATAAAACTTCTTAAGCTTTCCAGAAAGTACAAGAACACCAAAATCCGAGTTTGTATGAGCGAGATATGATGAAAATACCTAACTGGACAGAGATACATCTAATCTGGACGTGATGACGTGATTCAAAAGGATGAATCACACAATGCAAAACTCAAACTAAGACAAAAAACACTTTCTAAAACAGAAATAGGACTCAACAACAGACACAAACTCAATAAAACTAAACTGAAAACGAAAGTTGTAAAGGCTCAGTGGTGTTTTGGACAAAGTAATGAACAAATCTACTAAACTGCAAGTTTTTTTGTGGTTTTTTTGTGAACTCTAGGTATGAAAAACAAAACTAATGTAATGGATAGATGAATTAACTAACGGGCAACCTGGAAATCTGATACCAATTGATAAGTAATTTAAGTCCGATATTCCGATAGGTAATGGATAAGTCGATTGATGTGGAGATCTCGACGTTGATGATTCGAGGCTCTCGAGTAGAACACAAACAGCCCCTACAATCACTACACCACCACTCCATTGGTTATCAACCTTGCTTCACACGATTGACCTCGCCAATAAGGCTAATCCCTGCAAGTGCAACCGAGAGCACAAGCAAGAACATAGAACACACGATCTGAAATTGCAAAGTTGGGGTTTCACAAACCGTAGAACGGCGATATTATTGATCTAAGCAAAACCCAATTGTTCATGGCGGATACTATAGAGTATATATAGGTGGGAGGACGTCCAAGGGGGTGTTGGGGTCGTGACCTAACCCTAAGATACGAAAATATTGAACTTAGACTTGATACAAGGCCCAATGGCCCAATACGGTGGCGCAACACCCTGACAGATTCTGAACTTGATTTTATTTTGACGATTCCCGTCGACTCCGAAGAATTTTGACATTGGACCAGCACCATTGGAAATGTTATCACCTCCCCTTTCCGTGCATATGTAGAACGTCCAAAATGGAGTTCGTATGTGTCCTAGGCGTCCGTTTTAGTGCGTACTGCTCCTGGACTCCAAGATGGACAAGATTTTGAGTTTGGCTCGGTTTCCATCTTCTTTGAACGAATACTCTGGTCCTCCACATCCCTAATACTTCCTCCAACTACTCCTTGAACCTCTACATGGATTCTAATCACAATTAAATCATTAGGTAGCAATCTATGCTCAAAACCATATAAGGAAACATATAAGAACGAGTTCACCTCTGAAATTAATTGTTGTCTATGAACTCTATTGATTGCATCTTGTATGTTCAATGGAGTGTTGTTTGTATCTATAGAAGTGATGTCCTCATCACGTCCGGCGCCACCCCTCTGTCCGGTGTCGCTCTGCTCGCCCGTCCTGCGTCGCCCGTGCGCACCTGTCCGCGCCGCCCACTCCGTTCGCCCTCCGTTCTGTGCTGCCCATCCGAGAGGTCGACCGCAACACCGCTCACCTGTTCGGCGCCGCCCGTCCTCCAGCACCGCCTGCCCCCGCGCCCTGATCCTACATGACCTCATCAACAAAAAGCGATCAAGGTAAAATCATAGCTACTAGATTACTTGCAAATGTTAGTTTGTTAAGATATTAGATTATTTGCAAATGTTGGTAAAACCGGTCAAGTTGGAATTTCAGCTATTAGATTACTTACAAATTCCGAAGTTGAGTTAAAATGAATTTCTAATGCATGTTTGTTGAAAGATTAACATGTATGTATATAAATTTAATTAGCATACGTTAGTTTGAAAAATGTATGTGAATTAATTAATTAACCTGAAGTATGTGTGTATGTGAATTTAATTAGTGTATGTTAGCTAGATCATGTTTGTTTGAAGATTAACTTGAAGTATGTATGTATGTGAATTTAATTCCAAAGTTGAGTTTGTCACTTATGCTAAGTTAGATTATGTGTTTGTATGTATGCTAAATTCCAAAGTGTATATATGTATGCTAAATTTCATATTCTAAGTTAGTCTACGTGCCATCACTCGTGAGAGAATGATGCATGTCATGTGTATTTATAATGTTTGAGCTTGTAACTTATTAGTTTTTTTCATTGACATGTATCAGTTTGTTGTAATTTTGAAAATGAGTGACGATCGTAGAGCGATGTATGATGGATGTAGTTCAATTGGTGCGCACACTATGGAATGGTCTTGTATAGCGGATGTTTTCATGAACCAAGTCTTTGCTAATGGTGTTCATATTGCAAAGTGTCCGTGTAGCAAGTGTCAGAATCGTCAACATCTATATAAGGATGAAGTTGAGGTGTACCTTTGCAAGCATGGTTTTATGCCCGACTACCTAGTGTGCAACGAGCATGAGGAAATGGTTCATGACAGTGAGTCAGACAGAAACAAAGATGATGATTGGATGGATGAAATGTTAGCAGAATTGCTATAGAGTAAGAAGCGCGGTCACCACCGAAGGAGGTGCAGATGTTTTACAGCCTTCTTGCTGCCTCAGATGAAAAAGTGCATGAGAGCACCAATGTGACCGTTTTGCAGGTAGGGACATGACTTATGGCGATGAAGTCCAAGTACAGTTTCACAAACAATTGCTACAATTGTATCCTGAAGTTGATCAGTGATCTCCTTCCATCAAATCATAAGATGCCGAAAGACATAAACCAATATAAGAAGCTTTTAACCGGTCTGGGCATGAATTTTGAGAAGATTGATGCGGGCAATAGTAATTGCATGATGGTTTTGAAGAAACACAAGAATGATACTCATTGTATACATTTCAATGCATCTAGATATGTGAAGGTTTCGAACGATGATGAGGAGGAAACAACTACAAAAGTACCGATCAAACAACTTCGGTGCATGCCTATCACATCAAGGCTAAAACGGTTGTTGCTGTACCAAGAAATAGCGAAGCAGATGAAGTGGCATTCTCAAGGGATATGTGAGAAAGATGTTGGATTGAAGAGCACGTGAAAAGCTACCAGAGGGGGGTGAATGGTAGATTAAAACTTTTTCAGTGGAAGCAATGAAAACCCCTCAATAGAAAAACAATCTGTTAAAGAATTCGTATGTGAGACTGATCTAAACGTGTTTCACCGTGATAAAAGTGATAGATATCAGAGAGAATCAAGTCACGAAGACAACACAACAAGAATCACTCAAATCCGTCGAGAGAAACTCAAGTTACGATCGAAAGACCGAACAAAGGTTAATCTGTTCTACCGAGTGAAAAACAGATATGTAATACTGGAAAGAAACTCGTGTAGATCAAAAATCACAAATCCAATGACAGTGAATTTTTTACAAAGGATAGATAATCAAGTTGTGAAGACAACCCAAAAAGAATCACGTCAATTGGATTTGTAAAACTCGAGTTATGATAAAACCACCGAAGAAAGGTAGTGTTGTGCACAAAACTCGACGAGAAAGACTTGAAGAAAACAAGTCGAACGAACAAGGCACAAAAGTTCCTTTCAACTACGAATTTTATTCAATAGAACAAAAGAGGAACTGCCCCAAAGTAATCTCCCACGAGCTATGGCATCCCTTGCTTATATAACCAGCCCTTAGGCCAACTCAATCTCAACTAGGACTTCAATCACAAACCGGAACTTTCCATAACTGCTTAGGACTCTTCTATACGCAGATAGAAGAATTATTAAGACTTACAAACACCTTAGGAACATATACCACATTACTAAAACAACTCAAATTCGTGACCCACACGAAATCCTATCATAACCAAATCAAATCTTTCCATATTTGAGTCAAACATGACTTAGCCGCAGCTTGAGTCCATAACCTAGTCGGTTGGACCTTTCCGACCAATTTTTTTACATCCACATCTCTTCATCATGCCTTGGAACCATGTAGCCACATCCATGCACTCCTTGCATACATGTAAACATCTTCCAACGACGTCCACAATACCTTCATATGCATTGTTCTTGATTCATACATGTTGTGCGACCTCCCGATCAACTCAACCACAATTCCTCCCGAATTTGGTTGTTGAACCTCATCTTCTCCCTAAGACTAGTTAAATGGATCCCATCACCAGCTATGTCTTGAACTCAAGCAACACCTTCACATGAATAAACAACCAATCCGTACAAGCCCACGCCCTCGACTTGACTCTTGTTAGTTCCGAAACTACAACATCTTACGTGAGCACCTCACATAAACATGTTGCAAACAATAGCAAAATGATATCAACCATATCAACCAAAATGCACCAAAACGTAGAAAATGAATACTAAGCAATATTTCCAACAATGTAAAGTAAGTTCGAAACATTTTACAGTAAAAGCAAGAACATTGCGATCAAGTTCTGAATCTTGCCAAAGCTAACCGGAGCTTGAGCTGGAGCTTACCAAAGCTAGTACAACCAAGCGCCGGAGCTTACCAAAGCAAATACAACCTTGCGCTGGGGCTTGCCAAAACTAGTACAACCCAAAAGACAGAGCTAGAAAAACATGTTGGAGCTAACCAACATAAGTCGGGCCTATCAAAACATATCGGAGCTTAACAAAGACATGCCGGAGCTATCAAAGACATGCCGGAGCTAAAGACAAAGCTCACTGGAGCTACCAAAAAACATGTTGGACATAGACAAAGAAAGTCGGACCTATTTTTGGACCTTGCAGAAGCTCGGAGCTAGAGTCGGACCTTGCTAAAAAGATGTTACAGCAACATTCAAAACTTTTATTGTCAAAGCCAATGTATTTAGTACAAGCCAATGTATTCAACACACATAGGTCTCACAATCTCCCCCTTGATGAATGCATTGGCAACACCATTTAAAATCCAAACATTGGCATAAAAAGTTTTGAGAACAGTTTCTTCCCCTTTTTGAAAATCAAATGAGATAGAAATAAATTTCTCCCCCTTGCATACTTATTTTTAAAAATTCACCATATTATCTCCCCCCCTTTGACAATGTATTCAGCAAGGTTTATAAGACAAATTTTAATTGTTATGATCATATTATAACATATACATATAAAACAAAGCTCATCCAAGTTATACTATCAAGTAACTTACACTATCACATCAATGAAATACATAAAGTAGTGTAAGCCATGCTAGAGATCAAATGTAATTTCCAATTAAGCAAGTCATGATCTCACAAACTTAACTATTTCAAAACCTGAAAGCATGACACTTGTTGCTGCATTTTATTATTTTTCAAAGCACAAATTTAGATCATATGATATTTGCAAGAGATTATATGCGCATCTGCCTTATTCTAACCAACCAAGCTAAGCCTATGTCATTTGACAATCAGAAGCTTAAGGACATGGTTTTAGCCATACAAAACTTCTTCCAAGTTCAAATCTAAGTGCAATGATAAGCCATCTCAAAAGAAGAAGTGCGATGCATGCATATTCTCTTGATCTTTTCTCAACTTATATTTGTTCACAAAAACTCAACATGTGAGTTGATTGCTTGATTAATTCTTTATGATTAAAAGCACTTGTGAGCACGCAACAAGTTCAAAAGAGCAAGAAAGTTCGACCATGACTAGATTTAGTGTAAGTAATTATTCCAATTACTAGACATGGCAAAAACTACAAAATGTATAACACGAGTAATGTAGTAAGAACTTTTAGCATGTAAAAGGAATCACAAAGTCATATATGTATGAAATACTATGCTCATATTATTTTAATTTCAGATTCATACATAGACTTCTAAAGTTTCAAAACTCCCCCTCAATGTAAGCCATGAGGATGCATAACCCCTATTTCACTATGAATGAAACAAAAACAAGTAAAATCCAAAGGTTTTGTAAAAATGTCAGCCAATTGTTGTTCGGTATCTACATGATGAAGCACAATGTTTCCTTTTTCAACATTATCACAAAGAAAGTGATATCTAATGTCAATGTGCTTAGTTCTAGAATGTTGCGCGGGGTTTTCAACAATGCAAATGGCACTAGTGTTATCACAAAACAGTGGAACACTATCTAGATCGACCCCATAGTCCTTGAGTGTTTGATTAATCCAAAGAATTTATGAGCAAGCACTAGCAGCAGCTACATATTCAGATTCAACTGTAGATTGTGCAACTGAGTTTTGTTTTCTAGAGGACCAAGCAACAAGTTAATTACCAAGAAAATGACAAGCACCTGAAGTACTTTTCCTATCAATCCTACAACCCCCAAAATCAGCATCCGAAAAAGCTTTCAAAGTAATGGTTGAGAAAGAAGGAAGAAAAATGCCAAATTCTTGAGTTCTATGTAAGTACCTGAGAATCCTTTTGACGGCTTGATGATGTGAAGCACGTGAGGAGGCTTGAAATCGTGCACAAAGACATACACTGAATTGTATGTCCGGTCTTGTTGCTGTGAGATACAAAAGTGATCCTATCATGCTTCTATATTCTTTTTGATCCACGGGTTCACCATCTTCATCAAGCTCAAGTGTTTTTGTTGTTCCCATTGGTGTCCGAAGAGGCTTGCTTTTGTCCACGTTGAATCGCCTTAGAAGGTCTTTTGTATACTTCGTTTGATGCACAAATGTACCCTCTTTGGTTTGCTTGATTTGCAGCCCCAAAAAGTACATGAGTTCTCCCATCATACTCATCTCAAATTCTGAACTCATCATAGCTGAAAACTTAGACACAAGATCATGAGAAGCACAACCAAAGATAATATCATCCACATACACTTGAACAAATAATGAGTCGCCATGCTTAAGCACAAAAAGAGTTTTATCAACCTTGCCCATGGTAAACCCCTTTTCAAGTAAGAATGTTTTTAACCTATCATACCATGCTCTAGGGGCTTGTTTGAGACCGTACAAGGCTTTGGAAGTTTGTAAACATGATATGGAAAATCTGGATTTTCAAAATCCGGTGGTTGTTTGACATAAACCTCCTCATCTATGTAGCCATTAAGAAAAGCACTTTTAACATCCATTTGATATGGCTTAAAACCTTTAGATGCAGCAAAAACCAACAAAATTCTTATGGCTTCTAATCTAGCAACAGGAGCAAAAGTTTCATCAAAATCTAGACCTTCAATTTGAGTGAAACCTTGGGCAACCAACCTAGCCTTATTCCTAACCACAACCCCATCCTAACTTTGTTTATTTTTAAAAACCCATTTAGTTCCAATTAAAGTGTGAACTTGAGGTGGAGGTACAAGTTTCCAAACATTATTTCTTTCAAAAATTTTTAACTCTTCTTGCATGGCAATAATCCACGATTCATTAGTGAGTGCGTGTGATATATCTTTGGGTTCAGAAGAAGCAACAAAAGCAAAATGAGCATGAGAGTTTGGATCGCAAAAGCTATACCGTGTGACTCGTTCATGCAAGCTTCCAATAATTTGTTGTTGGAGATGAATTTTGAGAACCCGGAGGGGAGTGGACACTTCACAAGCTTCTTATTATTTATGTTCATCACTAATCGATGAGCTTGTGACTTGAGGAGGATCTGGACCAGCAATGGTGGTCGTCGGTGCTGGCTGTGAATCAAAATCAGGAGCTGGAACAATGTCATTAGTTGCTGAATTTTCAGGCAGCAACTCCACCTCTTCCTCATCTTCAACAAAAATGCTCTCTCCCCGTGGATATGAATCTAGACCTGCAATGTTTGAGCTAGTACCTAGGCTAGCTTCATCAAAAGACACCTCACAAGTCTCCACAATTTTATTAGTGTCAAGTAAAAGCACATGGTAGCCTCTAGTATGAGATGGATAACCAAGAAACATGCCATCAACAGATCTAGGTTCAAATTTATCAAGATTACCATGTTTCTTAACAAAGCATTTGCAACCAAAGACCCGAAAGTGTGTAACACTAGGCCTATGTCCAAACCGGAGCTCATATGGTGTTTTACCTAGCTTAGCGCGCAAGAAAACACGATTTGACACATAACAAGCAGTTGCAATCGCATCAGCCCAAGATTTCCTAGGAGTTTGATATTCACCAAGCATAGTCCTAGCCATCTCAACTAAGGTTCTGTTCTTTCTTTCTACAACACCGTTTTGTTGAGGTACATATGGTAAAGAAAATTGATGATCTATTCCATTTTCAGCACAAAAGTGATCAAAAGATTGATTTTTAAATTCGGTTTTGTTATTACTTCTAATTGCTTTTAAAGATCCTGGGTGATCAATTGATAATCTAAGAAATAAAGTTCTAAAGTGACTAAAAGCTTCATTCTTAGATGTCATAAAGTAAATCCAAGAGTATCTAGAATAATCATCAACAATCACAAGAACATACCATTTACCTCTGAAGGATTGAACGCGTGAAGGTCCTACGGTGTCAAGGTGCAAAAGTTGACCCAATTCAGTTGTCATGATCATTGTGAGAGGAGTATGTGCACCTGCAACCATCTTAGCATGTCTACAAGAAGAGCACACGATTTCTTTGTCCCCTTTAAGCTTTGGCAGCCCACGTATGTGATCAAGAGCACTAACACGCGTTAGATGATCAAAGCCTACATGACCAAGTCTACGATGCCAAAAATATAAGTCCTTTGAATCATTAGCAACTAGACACCTATGCCTAGAGGAAGACATATCAAAATCAGCTTTAAAAACTCTTCCAAACTGAGACATGTTAAAAATAAGCTCACTATTTGAATTTACAACTTTGCAGCAATTTTTAGTGAAAATAATTTCCAGATTTTCATCTAGCAGTTGTGAAACAGAAAGCAAGTTGTATTTCAAATTTTAACAAGTGCCACATCCTTCAAAGTGTAGTGATTATTTACTCTAACCAAACCCTTAGCAATTATAGGAGTGAAGAATTATCCGCAAAAGTAACATTCTCTACACATGACACAAAAGAGAGGGAGGAGAACCATTCTTTGTTACCGGTCATGTGGCGTGAGCAACCTGAATCCACAATCCAAATGTTCTCCTTCCTCAAGCGTGTAACCTACATAGAAGCAAAATATGTCGATGGATCAATACTGGGGTTAGTCAAAAGGCATTTCGGAATCCAGTACCGAGTCACACGACGTGCAGCAGGAATAACACGCGAAAACTGAGATAAAACAACAGGTTTATGATCCAAAGCTTGAGGATTTTTGTACCCAACTACTGTCCTACGAGATGTTACATGTGTAGCATGAAAAATAGTAGGTTTGGGAGCAAACTTTGCATGTTTTTGACTCATTACAGCAGATTGCATGTTCCTATCATTCAGTTTAGCATGTGTAGTAAATTTTGCATGAAAGTTACGAGATCTAGCAATCATTCTTTCCTTTTTCTGTCGTTTAACTAGTCTATAACAAAAATCTATGATATGACCATCTCTACCACAGTAGGTACAATGAAATATAACTTTTTGTTCGTATCTAGATGAGCAAGCAACCTTTTTATTTGAAACCGAATGTGACAACACTCCTGTAGATTTGAAAACCACTTCTTTTTGTTTAGGAACTGTTTGAATCAAACCACTTCCTAATGACTTTACAATTTTAGGTGGATGTTCATTAGCATGAACATGAGAATCAAAATCTAAACCAGTTTTATCATTGCAAGACTTGGAAGAATTCAGCAGCAAGTTTAGGTTCTTATTCCCATTACAAAACCGATCTAATGTCCTATGCATGTCATCAAGTTTATTGGACAGATCAAGTCAAATTTCACATGAAGTTTTTCCTTTTAATTTGCAACTGCAACAAAATTTAACTTCATGAGAACGTAAAGCATTGTTCAATATAGAAATTTCATTCATAGCATCTTGTAGTTTCTTACCAAGATCATCACAAGTAGAGCAATGCAAATCAATTGTAGAACAACTAGCATCTTTCAAGTTTTTATCATTAAGTGCAGCAAGCTCTCTGTTCTTTTCAATTTCTAACTCAAGTTTATCAAGTGTGGAGGTGTGCACACTTCTTAATAAGGACAATTGTACATATATTAAATCACATGAGGAACAAGAATCATCACTAGGAATCAAGGATTTCAAACGATTAATTTCAGATTCTAGTGACTCAATTTTATATGCATTGTCCCTAAGCTTTTTGTCCTTTTTTCTTAACTATAACAGTGGCACGAGAAATAGCATCACACATTTCTTCGCATGTAGGACATACCTCTTCATTGTCGCTGTTGTGTTCAGCCTACTCCATACTTGATCTTGACTTGCTTGCCATGAAGCACAAGTTTTCCAAATCATCTTCATCTTCGTCACTTCCAATGTCCACATCGCTTGAGCCAAGTTCTTGAAGTACAAAGATAAAACTGCTCACCAATTGACGTCCTGTAAAACCCTTCTTTTTCTTCTTATCATTTGCAGATGAGTGCTTCGTCCTTGTTTGCTTTTCATCCTGGGAAGTAGGACCTGAAAGGTTAGGGCAATCTGAACGAAAATGTCCTGTCTTATCACATTCGAAACATAAGGTCCGGAGCTTCCTCTCCTTCTAGTTCTAATATTTTGCAATGCTTTTGAGAACCTAGTAGAGAAAAGTACTAGCTCCTCCTCTGGAAATTCTTCAATCTGTTCAAGGGTTAGAGAGGACAACAAAAAAAGTGTACCACAAGATGAAGATTGACCGGAGCTAGGCATGTCACGTTGAGAAACAAAAGCAATAGACTTGTTGGGGTTCTTACATGATATTATGTCAATTTCATGAGCTTTTAACTTAGAATATAGCACATCTAAAGTAAGTGTACTCATGACAGTAGATTCACAAATAGATGTGACTTTCATCTCCCAAATTGACATATCTAATGCACTTAACAATTGCCTAGCATTTTTAGCATCTGAAAAATTAACATTGACACTACGCAAGTTGCTGAGAATTTTATTAAAGCGAGCAAAAAGGTCATCAATAGACTCACCGGGTTGCATCTCGAAGCGCATGTATTCTTTCTTGAACATGTCTTGCCTTACCACCTTGATCATGTTGGCTCCTTTGTGGTAGTCACAAAGTGATTTCCACACATCGTATGCAGATCGGAGGTGTGCAACACGGTCGAAGTCGCTTTGAGTTAATCCTTGTATGATCAAGTTCCGAGTCTTGTTGTTGTTGAAATCTCTCACATTTATAGCTGTAACTTGATCATTTGACGGCACTTCATAAGGCTTGTATACCTTCCTCATATTACAAAGCCTTGAGCCTGGATGAAGGCTTCCATACGTGCCTTCCAAACCTGAAAATCAATACCACTAAAGACACAAGGTTTTGCGGAGTATTTCTCCATGATGATTAGTCAAAATACGCGCAAATCACAAATATTAGAGCACCGTGGCTCTTATATCAATTGTAGGATCGAAGAGCACATGAAAAGCTACCAGAGGGGGGGGGGTGAATGGTAGATTAAAACTTTTTCAGCGGAAACAACAAACACCCCTTAGTAGAAAATGATCTGTTAAAGTATTCGTATGTGAGACTGATATAAACGTGTTTCATCGTGACAAAAGTGATAGATATCAGAGAGAATCAATTCACGAAGACAACACAACAAGAATCACTCAAATCCTTCGAGAGAAACTCAAGTTACGATCGAAAGACCAAATAAAGGTTAATCTGTTCTACCGAGTGAAAAACAGATCTGCAATACTGCAAAGAAACTCGTGTAGATCAAAAACAACAAATCCAATGACAGTGAAGATGATAGATAATCAAGTTGTGAAGACAACCCAAAATTAATCATGTCAGTTGGATTTGTAAAACTCGAGTTATGATAAAACCACCGAAGAAAGACTTGAAGAAAACAAGTCGGAAGAACAAGGCACAAAAGTTCCTTTCAACTACAAATTTTATTCAATAGAACACAAGAGGAACAGCCCCAAAGTCGTCTCCCACGAGCTCTGGCCCCTCTTGCTTATATAACCAGCCCTTAGGCCAACCCAATCTCACTAGGACTCTAATCCTACTCAAATCACGAATCAAAACTTTCCATAACTGCTTAGGACTCTTCTATACGCAGATAGAAGCAATCTTAAGACTTCCAAACATCTTAGGAGCGTATCCCACATTCCTGAAACAACTCAAATTCGTGACCCACACGAAACCCTATCATAACCAACTCAAATCATTCCATATTTGAGTCAAACACGACCCAGCCGCACCTTGAGTCCATAACCTAGTCGGTTGGACCTTTCCGACCAATTTTTTACGTCCACATCTCTTCATCACGCCTCGGAACCATGTAGCTACATCCATGCACTACTTGCATAGTGCAAACATCTTCCAACGACGTCCACGATACCTTCATATGCATTGTTCTTGATTCATACATGCTGCGCGACCTCCCGATCAACTCAACCACAATTCCTCCCGAATTTGGTTGTTGAACCTCATCTTCTCCCTAAAACTAGTTCAATGGATCCCGTCACCAGCCATGTCTTGAACTCAAGCAGCACATGCACATGAATAAACAACCAATCTATACGAGCCCAAGTCCTCGACTTGACTCTCGTTATTTCCAAAACTACAACATCTTACGTGAGCACCTCACATAAGCATGTTGCAAACAATAGCAAAATGATATCAACCATATCAACAAAAATGCACCAAAAACTTAGCAAATGAATACTAAGAATTTTTTCCAACAATGTAAAGCAAGTTCGAAACATTTCACAGTAAAAGCAGGAACATTGCGATCAAGCTCCGAATCTTGCCAAAGCTAACCGGAGCTTGAGCCAGAGCTTATCAAAGCTAGTACAAACTAGCGCCGGAGCTTACCAAAGCCAGTACAACCTAGCGCCGGAGCTTGCCAAAACTAGTACAACCCAAAAGCCGGTGCTAGAAAAACATGTCGGAGCTAACCAACATAAGTTGGGCCTATAAAAATATATCAGAGCTTAACAAAGACATGCTGGAGCTATCAAAGACATGCCGGAGCTAAAGACAAAGCTCACTAGAGCTACCAAAAAACATGTTAGACCTAGACAAAGAAAGTCGGACCTATTTTCGGACCTTGCAGAAGCTCGGAGCTAGAGTCGAACCTTGCTAAAACGATGTTACAGCAGCATTGTATTTAGTACACATAGGTCTCACAAACGATGACAAAGATATTATGATGCATCCTTCTGATGGTGCAGCTTGGCATGCTCTAGACCGTTTTGCTACGGAGTTTGCAAGAGATCCCATAAATGTTCGTCTTGGATTGTCAACACATGGTTTCACTCCTTTCAGCACCAGTAGCAGCCCATACTCATCATGACATACAATCTTCCTCCCAACATGTGCATGAAAGAAAAATACATATTTCTCGCGGCTATCATTCTTGGCCTAAACATCCTGGGAAGAACATCAATGTGTTTATGCAACCGTTGATTGAAGAGCTGAAAGAGCTATGGCATGGTGTAAAGGCATATGACAGTTATCTGAATTGTGAATTTACCTTACTTCCGTTGTATGTATGGTCGATCCATGATTTGTTGGCATACGACATTCGGGCTGGTTGGTGTGCTCACGGACAATTTTGTTACCCCATAAGTACGTCTGGCACCTGATGCGATCAAGTTAAAGTATGGAAAAAAGTCAATTTCTTTGATTGTTATCACCAATTCCTTCTTTCAAACCATCCTTTCAGTAGGATACACTATCATTTCGGAAAGGCGGAATGGTTACAAAAGGACCATCTCGTCGATTGACAAGCGAACAAAAAATGGCATGACATGCAAAGTTAAAAGAGTCTGTAGAAGGTGGTTTCGAAGAGTATGATACAGAACACAACTGGACTCATATTTGTTTTCTTTGGGAGCTACCATATGCAATGGTGTTTATTTAATCACAAAACATAGATTTGATGCTCCAGGAGCGTAATGTCGTTGAAAGCATCATAAACATGTGTTTTGATTTCACCGGTCAAACCAAAGATAATACGAATGCGAGGATAGACTTAGCTGATCTTTGTGATCATCCTGGGCTTGAGATTATAACTAATATAAGTGGAAATGAAAGTAGGCCATGAGCTCCTTATTGTGTCAAGCCAGAAAAAAGGAGGCAAATTCTTACTTGGTTGAAAACATTGAAGTTTCTAGACCGCTTTGCAGCTAACATAAAACGATGTGTCAACCTTAGTACCAGTAAACTAAATGGGTTGAAGAGTCATGATTACGATATTATTATAGAGAGACTTGTGCCCGTAATGTTTCGTGACTACTTCAAACCTGATTCGTGGAAGATATTCGCTGAAGTTAGCTACTTTTATAGACAAATATGCGCTAAGGAAGTGTCGAAGAAGATGATGCGATAGTGGGAGAAAGAAATTGTTGTGCTTGTATGTAACATGGAAAAAGTCTTTCCACCTGGTTTTATGAATTTTATGCAACATTTGCTGGTGCATTTATCTTATGAAGCGTTGGTAGCAGGTCCTACATAGTTTAGGTGGATGTATAGTCAAGAAAGGGAATTGAAAAAACTTAGAGCTACAGTGTGCAACAAGACAAGAGTTGTAGGGGTGTATTGCAGAGGCATTTGCAGCTAAAGATATTACAAACTTCTCTAGCAAATATTTCTCACGTGCCAACAATGTGAATGCATCTACGATGCGATATCATGATGTAGAAGAGGAACATATGACTGAGCTTAAGATTTCTCATTATATTTCAAAACAAGAGAGAAATTGCACCATGCTTTACATGTTTTTCAACATGGCAGAGGTGTACAATATTTTGAAAAGTTTGACAAGATGTATTGGACATCTTCTTGAAGACCTACACAAAATCAATTGTATAAGCTGCACCAGCATGGCATAAATGGTGGGCCAAACTTTGTGACATGGTTTCATGGACATGTAATGTTTTTATCCGCCTTTTTTCTTCAATCATACTGCACATGTTTATTGTAATAAGCTAACTTTGTCTATTTATGTAGTGTATGCAGGATCGAAAGGTCTCAGATGACTTGCGATAGATGTTGCATGGTCAATTGAAAGCAAGGGAATTTAATCGATACTATATCAACAAATAACATTTTCGAATGGCAGGTTTAGAAGCAAGCCATCCACTTGCATCCACATCAAACAGTAGAGTAATGATAACGACAGCGGAGGGTAGTGGAGAAGTGAATCCTTACTACGGTGCTCTTCAAAAATAATTGAGTACACATTTGGCAGTCTTAAAGAACTGAAGCTTATGATTTTTGACTGTCAATGGTTTGATCCAACATCGGACGTGCAAGTGGATGATTTTGGAATGGTGGAGGTCAATCAGAAATCACGGTACACATCCCATAACATCAATGTTGTACTTGTCCATCAAGTGGAACAAGTGTGGTATTTAAGTTATCCTCACCCAAGTTTGAAAAATTGGTGGGTTGTATACAAAGTTAATCCTGAAGTGCACCATCATCGTTATGATGAATACATAGAGAATGAGGAAGATGATGATGGTGATGTCTACCAAGATGAAGTCGAGGAAGTAGAAGATTTTAGAATATCTTGTGGGACATGACTAGCAGAAATAGCTAGTGGTACCCATGAGTTAATGTGTGAAGAACACACTGGTATTTCGAGGAAACATATTCGACAGCCACAAAGGATTATTGAGCATCAAGAAATATTTGAGCAAGAGAGTGAAGGAGAAGATTTTTAAGAAAATATGGAAAAATAAGAGATACGTGAACATCTTCAAGCAAGTGTGGAAGAAGCAGATTCCGATGCTAATGATTTTTTATTTTTATTGTATGCATTCTATTAGATTTTGATTCTTATTGTACGCACTTTGTGAGATTTGAATAACTTTTAGTCTTTACCAATTTGTTTTGTATACTAATCATTATTTTAAAATTTATGCAGATGTTGAAGCATTTAAAACTTGGCAGGAAAAAGGGCAGTGGTACTTCGTCTTCCACGTCTCACCCCGAGCGTAGTAGTTCGGACCACACAGACTTGTTTCAGGTACCTATTTATTTTTAAATACATTTTAATATTATAATTAACTTTCTAATATTTGTTACATGTTTATTTGCATTTGCAGGGTACAAGCGCAAGTGCGGATAGGCATAGGCAGCTCATGCGGTGTGTGGCAGAGCAGACAGGAGAGACTGAGCTAGAGCTCGCACGAGAGCCGAGTCTGGCACAAGAGTTGCACGAGGAGGAGACATATGTTGAGAGGCAGCCATCAGAGCAGGGAGGAGACTCAAGTTCGGGCAGGAGAGACCGTATGATGGTGACATCTTTGGGCTGTCCTCCTCTGAGGGTGGTGACGAGGGGATGACGAGGGCGATGATCCAACGCGAGATATGAGGTTGGCAAGACTGGCGGAGCTAGCTGAGGCAAGATAGGGGTCGCTCGCTTGATGCCCCTTCAAGTACTATTTTGGGTTAATTGACAAGCTATCTTTTATCTTTGTTTTATTGTCAACTAATTAAGTAATATTGTTTGTACAGGCTACGAAGGCACCTTTTATGCAATCCAAGTAAAATCTTGGATGGGCGAACAGTTATAAGGCTGAAGGATACTAGGTGCTGGATCGAGCCTAGATGGAATAGCAAGGGGCATCGACAAGTAGTTAACACGGAGTTGGGAAATGCCATCCGGTTTTGCTTCCCCGAGATGGTTCTAGTGGGTGACCAAAGAATTGCCGCGCATAGTTGGGACACTATGCGCTGAAAGAGTATGGCACTTCGGGTACTTGTCAGGACAAAGTTTGGGACATGTTTTGGGTAAGTTTATTCATAGTCCTTCAATTATATTGCATCTTGTTTTGATTGACATAAATTGTTGTTTCTATGCAGGGCTTGTCTAATTTAGAGAAAGGTACGAGTGAAGCATATGCAAGAATGGGTATCCAAGAGTCAGCGAAAAGACGCACAAATGACTCTTTTTCTGATGCACGGATCAAAGCTGTGATCGTGTACCACAAGACGAAGTTGTTGATGCATATATAAAATAAGGAAGCAGCCAAAATACATCTAACTAAGGAGAAGTACTTCGATAGCTTCATGGATTTGATATGTGTGAATCCGGAAACTTGGGAATGGTTAAGTGAGTACTGAACATCGGAGGAGTTCAAGGTATTTTTGGATAGAAACCAAAAAAGCCGGAAGAGCAAGCCTGGAAAACACAACTATGGGACGAAAGGATATGCTCGTTTGGAACAAAGAACGGTATGAATTCTTAAAATCATACTTAGATTGCTTGAAATAATTGTATTGATTAAACTTTAAATTTTGTTATTGTAGGAAACTGAAACTGGTGTCACTCCTAGCTTTTCGAGGTGTAAACCTTAAGGGGCATAAAGGTCCAGACCCAAATTGTCCGAAGCAGTTGTGTGACGAGGAAGCAACGCAGAAAGTGGTAAGTATGATCAATGTTTGTTATATCTATGCATCTATTGAGTTATTTTATCTTTTATTACATCTACTCGTGAACTCATTGTATCCTTGTAGGCAAAATATGTTGAGTGTTTCAAGAAAACTGATGGAGATGACGCGGATTATATAAGAGCGCCCTTGGATGTGAGTGCAGCGTACGAAGACGGTGGAGGTGTACCGCATGGGAGGTGTGTGTAAAGATAATGATGTTTATAAGTTAACGAATTTCAATTCACCGCACTTATATTTTTTGTAGACTTGGGTTGGGCAACGGGTATGTGAAGCGCGAGGCTTATGTTAGACGACGTCACTCCAGTGCCAATTCTAGTAAGTCCCAGTCTACTACGGAGGCGGATGCATTAAGAGAAGAATTAAGACGCACTCGAGAGGAGATGCAGACACAGCTGCAATAGCAACAACAACAACACTAGATGCAGATGCAGATGTAGATGCAGCAACAGATGCAATATTTGTATATGGACAGGTAACATGTAATCTCAACAATTTAGTTATTTATTAGATTTTAGAATGTTTCACCTAAGATCTTACAAATAATTTAGTTGATGCAGTTCTTGGGTCAAGGTAACACCGATTCACAATTCGATACGCTGCAACCACCTCAGTTTGACATGATGTCGCAAGTATTTTGTCTGTTTTATTCAAGTTAGAATACTTTTTACTATATGTGTTAAATTAATTTAACTTAGTATCTTTACTTGATGCAGTTCTTTGCTCAAGTTGGTATTGGATCGCAGGTCGGTATGCCTCGTCCAATGCAGGCATGACAACATATTGGCTCCTCATCACAGGTATCATCGAATGTCTTATTACTTAAAGTTATAATACAAAATCTGAACCATATGTGTAACAGGGTTCCGAGAGTGGTCAATCAAATGTTCCACAACTTCAGGGATTCATATCGTTGTTGGATCCTGGATTGCAACAGTATCCAGGTGTTCTACCACCGATGCTCTTCGCTCCGGGACAGACTCAACCATCAATAACTCTGACCGCGGCGGTATGACATCTAAGTCGTTATCTTTCATGAAAACATAAGTTAACTTAAATAATACTTAGCGAGGTATTAGAGATTTGTGAGTCAAATTAGCACATTTATGAGTTTTGTAACAAATAAGTCAATTATCACATTTTAGAGAGGTTGAGACATTCGAATTATAAGTATAAATGTAAAGTGTAACTTGTATTTGTTTCTCGTAGGGTTTCGATCATCTTAAAGGTTGTGATGATTTTCTGAATTTGTACAAGGGCGGGGGGTGCGAGTGGCAGAGGCTCGAACAACAACATGGATATGTGAATGTCGTTTTCATGACCACTTTGTGAACTTCAATTTGCATGTTATGGAGTTTTGGAACATGTGAGCGTCATTTTCAATCCCACTTGTGCTAAATTGTATGTTTGTGATGGTGAACTTCAATGTGCTGAGTTGCTAGTGCTCATTTATATATGTTCGTGATCTTAAATGGTGAAAATTTGTTGAGTATGTTGAATTGTGTGCTGTATGAACTGTATGGGTGTGAGTTGTGTGCTCACTGGAGGCTCCCTAGTCGGGAGGCAGAAAAACCGCCGACGATTTCAAAAAAAAAAAAAGCTCCCTATAGGCGTCGATCTACCTTAGGCCAACAGCTATAGTGTCTGTAAAGGCGTCGGTGTCCACGTTGGCTGACGGACTTATGTGCCATAAAGGCATCGAGCGAGGTGCAATGCCGACAACCTTATGTGTCTTAAAGGCGTCGGGCCAGCTGCAAGGCCGACAACTATAGTTTCTTTAAAGTCATCGGACTAGGGGCAAGGCCGACGACTTTAGTTGATTTAATGGTGTCGGAGCGTTGGCCTATGCTTTTCATGTTTATAGAGGTCGGGACCACAAACTGACGGCTCTGAAGCCATATGTATGTCAGGACTGACGCCCATAACAGTTAAATACGTTGAATATATTGCGGCGGCTGTGAATGTCGGTTAACTGACGGATATAAGATATGTACGTCGGTTTTCTGAGGCTACCGACGGCTATATGGCCGACGACCTTTTGCCCATTTCTTGTAGTGTGTGATAATATGTTTAGAGCCGCCAGTGAAAGCGCTCTTTCTAATAGTGTTTTTTTGCGGTAGAAGTGTAGCTCGTGTAGTGCATCTGGATGGAAAAATGGAGAGGTCGCTACAAGGAGGTTCATCCAAATTGTACCATATCATAGAAAAATTGACATTGTTCATCTGCAAAGTAAACACTTGAAAAGTATCCTACCTCCTTAAGTGTAAATGCTTTAGTGATTCACCTTTCAATCCTTGTCCTGTTGCCAACGATTGGTTTAAGATATCTGAAGTCTCTTTCAACGCGATACATTGATCTATATTGCACAGGGCTGCCCACTTTACTTCATACAGATGATGGATAAGGAGATGTTGCATTCGATTGAAGATCCCTGGAGGAATTTTTTTCATCTTACATAAAATCACAGGCAGCTCCTTCTCCAATATCTCCATCATCTCTATCATGATTTCTTTAGCACAGAGCTTTCTATAAAAGTAGCTAAGCTCGATTAACACCTTCCACAACGCGTCATCAAAATACACCTGAACTATAACAGACATGACTCTTTCCATAATTATGTGGTAATCATTGACTTTTTAACCCACTTAGCTTCCCCCTCTTCACATTCACAACCCATCTTAGGCTAGCAGCATAACCATCAGGGAATTTCTACCCTCTTCAACCATTTCATGATTTCTTTCTTTTTGTTAGGTCGCCAAATCCTTTAGAGTATTTATATTATCTTTTGTTTTGCCTCATATGCATGTTGTGCTTATGATGCATTTGCCCATGTTGTGCTCCTGGTGTATGATATCAATGTTGTGCATTAGAATCAATGCCTTGACATACGATAGCTCTCATAGTCCACATATATGAGTCCAATTGTGCACCTCTTCGTAACCTACAAAATATCCAGAACGACCTTTATCTACCACTAGTTTCTGCGACATATCAGCTATTTTTGACCATTTTATACATTTTGGCACTCCTTTTATGACAGTGTTTTCCTTATTGAAGGCATTATTTTGTTGCTGCAGCATGTGATTCTGAGGCAACCAACGTCTGTGGTAATCGAAATAGCATATCTTGTCACCATGGCTAAGGTGAAAACAATCCGTGTCAAAAACGCATCTCGAACATGTCAAATGTCTGTAAGTGCTCCGACCAGAACAAATACCATATTCCAGGAAATCATAGATCGACCACAAGTATGCAACTCGAAGGTTGAATTTCTACTTCTTGTAACAGTTGTATGCTTCGACTCCTGTCCACAACATTTCAACTTTTCCATCAATGGTTTTCAACATCATATGTTGAGGCGTGGACCAAGATGATCCAGTCCAGGTAGGATGAGGCAAAGGAATATGAAATCATACTTCATAGAAAGAGAAGGTGGTAGGTTGTACGAAATAACAAAATGGGTCAGCAAGAGTACTAAGCATGAATGGTATGGAGTTTCTCTTTTTATTGTTGAATGGTGGTATGATGAAATTTTGCTTACTTCCAGTGTAGAAGTATAACATGTGCAAGTGAAGCCTTGAATTCAAAAAGTAATGAGTGAAATCTCACATAGGTCTATACTAGTTTGTCAAAGCTCAATGTGAAGACAAATAGCATATGCATAAGGTCTATCAAGGTAATGTATCATATGGCTTTGTTAGGTATTTCCAATCAAACGAGAATAACTTAAATCTTTTTAGAATTTCTCCGGAAATCTAAGTTTCACTATCAAACTAGGAATAGCAGCCCTATCACTATATCATATCTCACAACAACTTAGAATGGAATAAGCTTTTGCTACCCACAATTTCCTAATCAAGGCAAAAGCAATTTTAGCCAATGAAAGCAATATGTTGGAGAGTAGTAAGTTGTAAACTAGGGACTTAGGAAAATCAAAACGGAGCAACTATTCATCATTTCATCTATGTGAATTCTAAATCATTCTTACCGCGCATCATTTATTTTATTGAAAGCAAACCTATCCTATTTTTTAGATGCAAGGTGGATGATGGGTAAGTGGAAAATAAATATACAAAGGGGTCGATACAATTTACCTCAAGTGGCGGTCCTCCCCCAAGCTTGTTCTTCACTCACCTCCGTGATGAGGGTTGAACCCTTGATGACGGAAGTATGTCATGAGATCATCTTGTTGTTGTTGTAGCATGGAGTCGAAGTTGATGAATTGAGCGTCCATGTGTTGTTGCCAGTCTTGGGTACCTTGGGCATGCCCTTGGAGAGTGTTGTAGATGTCACCGTCCTCACTTCAAGCT
Organism: Tuctoria greenei; assembly: GCA_036927565.1. Lineage (NCBI taxonomy): Eukaryota > Viridiplantae > Streptophyta > Magnoliopsida > Poales > Poaceae > Tuctoria > Tuctoria greenei. The sequence goes on from JAYESD010000005.1 coordinate 177,671,788, forward strand.
CCTCCAAATGTCTATAGAGGTCCATCATTCATTGGCTATAGTCATGATGACTTCTAGCCGAAGTGGAATGACATCTTCTCATAGATGTTGGAGGCAAGCTGCTAGAGCTTTAAGTGGATAGGGGTGTCTCCCATGTGGCACCTGGTCATCCATGCCAAGACGGACCTTCGGTCTCATAAGAAGGAGGTTGAGTCCATCCAGGTGCATCACCCGTTGGGTTCTTTTCCTCTTCGTACTCATGGACCGTGGAGGTTGTCGGAGGCATGGCCGCTCTCCTTGTACGGCTTCTAGTTACCCCGCTAGAGACATTACTTCTTCCAGCTTCCTCGATGGGAAGGAGGTCAATGGTTAGCCTCCGACATTTGTACAAATGATAATCCGGGTTTGGTAACCAAATTTCGTTGACAAAGCCGGGATAATAAAATACCAAAGAGCCATATTGGTCATGCTTAAGGGTATGTCCTTGCACTAAATATTCTTCATCAATTAATTCTCTTTCATCTTCAATATACTCAAATGAAGAATATTATAGTGCTCCTACCCTAGTAGCAATACGGGTAATCAATGAAGTACATTCAATTGACCCTACCCTTGGAATGTAATCTAACCATTTTGTCAACATGGCAATAACTGGAGCAATTTTTTATCTTTTTAATCATGACAAATAAAATTTTCAGCTCATCATCACGTATTATCCTTACATCTCCTCTAGGGAACATAGTCATAGCCACCCATATATGCATGAAGCGTAAAGTTGGGTTGTGCAAGTGGCTATTCCTAGGTGCACTACATCTAACCTCACCAAGTAAATCTTGCCAAAAACTTTGTTTGTTAAACTTAGGCAAAGTGTCTAAATCTAGCAAACAACGTGTATGGAAGCCTATGATTTCACTTAATTCTTTCCATAGGATGTTGTATTATTTTTGAAATAATCTAAAAGTAATACCATCAAATCCTATTTTGAGTGTGCAAAGGAATTGTAAGGAGAGAAGGCGTGAACCTTTCTCCTCAGCAAAGTTTTCCCATCCTAATGCATGCAAAATGGAAAATCATTCGGAATCCATACCTATTTTGGAGATCAAATCTGGATCGTAAGCTATTGTACGAGAAAACTCACGATATTGGAGGAGCTTGCGTGCTTGATCTTCAACTTCACTTTGGATGTCGAGATCGTCGTCATGAAGAAGTTGGTGTGGGTTGCTCCTCTCATCCATGGGAGTGTCCTCTCCTACACTCGTCCTCCGTGAACTTGGTGTAGCAACGGAAGAGGGGCGTGCACTTGAGTCTCCACCATGGCTTGAGCTTGCAGCCTCCTTCCTCTTTCCAAACAACCTCTTCATTCCTTTCATGGCCACAACAAACAAGAACACAACAAGGCAAAAACTCGAAAGAGGTGATGTTAGCAAGAGCAAAACCCCAACAAATTTTCCCATGAATATCTTCAGAGCAAATTGTAAATGCAAACAAAAGAAAATCTTTTTGAGTTGGGAATTGATCAAGAGTACTTCAATGAAGAGTAAGAAAACAATGTGAGCAAGACTAACTTTGGGGAGGTATGAAATGAGGTGAAGTGTGGGAAGAAAAGCTCCTCACGACAAACATTTATAGTGTGAAATCCCCAATGGTCACTAGGGAACCAAATGTAGCCGTTGGAGGAGAGAGCCAAAATGGCTCTTTCCCCATGTCAGCCGAACAGGGGGGTCGGCCGACCTAACAGGTGCCCCCCCCCTGTTCCCCCTTTTGGCAGGTGGCTCCACAATTGCTACAAAATTAGCACGTTGGTGAAATACCACTTTTGCAGCTCAAAAAATTGTTTTCCAAAAAAAATTCCTTTTTCAAAATCCAACAATAAAGAAATAAAAATGATAGTTGAGAATATAAGATTCTTAACTTACGGAGAAAATCAAATATGCAGTGGGGAAAATCAAACTAAATGGGGAAAACCAAATAAAGAGAAAAGAAAAAAACGAAAAGGATAACTACCAATTTAACCTATTGGCTAGGTCTCACCACCGTCTGATGAGATGGACATTTCCCCTTCTTCATTTCTTGACATCCGAGACCTGAGGAATGGGCTCAAACGGCTTTTCTTGCTTCTTCCGCCATACCTTCTTTGGCGGCTTGGGCCTTTGGGGAGGCCTGGACTTCTCTGTCTTCATGGGGTGTTGGCGTGGATGATAAGACGGGTTTTCCGCATAGATCAAATTCCTCATGAATGCAATGAGCGGGTCCACCTTTGGAGGTGTGATTTCGACCTCTTGAATGTGCTTAACATTCGGCCCATACTTGATACAGATCATGGAGCATTGCTCCAACTTTGGGCGAAAGTTAAACTTCTGCTTGCCATTGATATGGAAGTGGATTTCTCTAGCTCCCACATCTATGCGAGCCTTTGCGGTGCTTAGGAATGGTCGCTTAAGAATGAGCGGCATGTCCTTCTTGACTCCATGTTGAGCACCACGAAATCCACGGGTATGAAGCAGTTTTGAATTTTCACCGGGATATCTTCAGCGATACCCGCTGTATAACGGACTGAGGAGTCAGCTAGTTGGAGCTGCATTGGTGTTGGAGTGAGTTCTGTGAAGTTCAGCTGGTCGAAAACCACCTTGGGAATCACACTCACACTTGCTCCAAGGTCACAAAGGGCCTTGTCAAAGTGGTGTGCCCCAATTGAGCATGAGATTGTAGGACATCCAGGGTCCTTCAACCAGTTGCCTCCTTGTAGAGAAATCATGTTGACATTTTCCACTGGGGTTTCGGGCTATTTTGGCATCTTGCCATTCTCGACAGGAGGAACAACAACTGCTAGTTGAGCCAACTGAGTCTCCAACATCTTGTTGAAACTCAATTGATTCTTGAAGGTTGAGGATAGTCCTTCAATATTGGCATTAATATTTTCTACGGTCTTGTCATTGGCTGATAGCTTCTTGGATATAGCCTAATTGATCTTCAGCTGGCCAATGGAAAGTTCTCTCAAATTGTGTTGATTTCCATTGTTGTTGTACCCTCTTTGAAAGAATGGGTGTGGTTGGCCCCACCCTTAACCTCCTGGATGATAGCCATTGTTGTTTCCATTGTTGGCTAGGTAAAGGGTATCCTCACGGGTTTCTGGGCAATCATTGCCCAAATGGCCCGTGTCGCCACAGACTTCACAACTGATGTGAGAGTCTAAGGCATAGGCATTACCACATACCTCACCATTGCCTTGTGCATCAATTTTCTTCATTAGGAGTTCCAATTTGGCAGCGATCTTGTCCACCTCCTTCAAGGTGTGCATGCCTCGCTGGTGGGTATGGAGATGCTCGTCCCTCCAACCCATGTTTGACACTATCTTCTAAATCAAATATTTGGCTTTGGGCACCGTCAATGAGAAGAAGGCTTCTCTAGCAGTAGCATCAACATGGTCACAAGCGGAAGGGATCAGCCCGTTGTAGAAGTTTTGGATGATGAGGCAGTCATCCATCCCATGGTGGGGACAGGCTAGGATGTACTCCTGAAGCCTTTCCCAAGCCTCAGAAATAGATTCCTTGGCATCTTGTTGGGAGATGGAAATTCTTCCACGTAGGGCATTGGTTTTGCCCAACGGGAAAAACTTGGCGAGGAACGCTGTAGAACATTTCTCCCAAGTATATACAACACTTCGGTTCACGTAGAACCACTGTTTCGCTCTCCAATGAAGAGAGAACGGAAACATCCTAAGACGGATAACATCGAGAGATACATCCTTTATCTTAAAAGTGCTACAGATCTCAAGGAACTGTTGCAGGTGAGCACTTGCATCCTCGTTAGCCTTCCCACAAAATGGGTTTGCTTGCACCATAGTGATAAGGACAGTCTTGATTTCGAAGTTTACATCTACCGTGTTAACAGTGGGCCCAACAGGAACATTGTTAGCAGAGGGAGCCAAAAACTCATGAAGGGTCTTCTGGGCCATTGGTGTTTTGGTTGTTGGTGCAGTTGTGCTGACTTGCTTTGCTGCTTGAAGCTTCTAACGAGTAACGACACGAGGTCGATCTCTCAGAAGGGATTTGGGATCTTCAACAAAGTTTTCTGGCAAGCAGAAACAAAACATACACTACCCTGTTTTCACATAAAATGCAACAGCAAAGAAGGGTCATCCTACTTATCAGGGTCCTATCCTATTCACTCAATCATGTAATACTTTGGTTTCCTATCTGGCAACGGCGCCAGAAATGCTTGTTGATATTTCCTACACACTATTAACAATTCATCCCTAGCAGTGGTGCCAGAAATGCTTGTTGGTAGGTTTTAAATCTCAGATGAACGTCCGCAAGCGCACGGAAACTATCAATGTAGCATTTCCCCTTTAAAGAGTATTCCCAAAGGGTGTCATTTATATTTTCCCAAAGGAAGGCTAGATGGAAGTAAAACAATCATCAAGTGGAAAGGCTAGGTCGGCCTAGTGTGACACCAGGTTCCGAAAATGAACTAAGTGAACACATATGTGTGCCCAGGACGTTCAACAAACATACGTGAGTGCATTCACAAAAGGATATACAGAAAATTACCACAAAACCAAATTTATTAAGCACTTTTGTTACAGAATTCAGAATATCCTCTAATACAAGCTCTAATGAATATTAATGACAAATTTGAACTAATGCAGTGGTAATCATCTAAATAAGCAAACTAAGCAGCTAAGCAAACTAAGCATAAGGTATAGCGCAGCTCCAATCAACACCACAGGCAAAGCTGACGGCAGACACGACCTAGAACTCCGCATTATCATCGTTATACTCCCAATCCTGACCTGCAACTGTTGGTGGGGGAATTGCAAGGGTGAGTACATGTCGTACTCAGCAAGTGTGGAAAGTATGACATGTAGCTGATTCAAATGATGAATATAATAAAGGCTAAGTGCTGAAAAGTACATTAAAACATTTGAAAAGCAGTATATTATATGTATGTGAAGTAAACCCATCATAAACCATGTAGTTATCATAATACCAGTCCATATTCCATTACCATCATCCATATACCAGATTTCTCATTACCATTAACCATACCCATTACCATAAACCATAATACTATCCCATAACCAGTACCAAACCATCCCAAATCCCAAGCTCCCCTCTAATCATGTAGGTCATCTAGGTTCTCATAATCGGGAGCACGACTATCATGATAGTTTTAATACTCTGCAAAGTTTGTACCACTTTACCCACATGTTTGTGATTTCGTCACTCGTCGGGGACTAAAGAACCTCCCTTATGCCAACTATACTTCCTTTGGTGTATGACCAAGAGATCACAAAATAGCCTTTACAAAGGGACTACTAGCATGTACGGACCCACTGAGGTTTCAACGGTGGCGATGTCTCCAACTGAGCACATCTTCAACCAAGGGCCCCCTCTTGTGCCATTCGGATCCCAGAGAGTTTCACCTCAAATCTAAACCCAATCCAGCTCCCCTTTCCCGGTGCGCCAAATGATCCATGCAATACTAGCAATACTCTAATTAATTAGCTATGCCGCACCCATACTTGGCCTCGTGGTGCCACTGTTGTCCTGGCTTATTCTCGCGTGAACAGGTCCTTAGATCTAAAGCACGCAACCACCGTGTCTTTCAACCCATCCACAGACCAGACTTGCTTAGATCACCCATTACCTTATCATATTGACCCGTTCATATTAACCAGGATCTCATTAATGCATAATTAAATAGTACATCTATTTTCGCATCCCAATTAATTAAGCGAAGCAAAAAGGTAAAAATCCTTTTCCGACACTCTACCATGTATTCCAGGTGACAAGGGTGGTCAAACAAAACTAGTAAACTTCCTATCATAGGAGTCCCATCAAATTGACACAAACATGCAGTTTTGAAAACAAAACATTTATTGTTGAAACAGGATCAATATGTTCAAGGACACTTGGCTTGCTCTTGGGCTTGGTTTGGATCAAAGTCTTCGAATTCCTAGTGCTGGAGGTCCTCCGCAGCACTTTCTAGCGCAAATCCGTCTAATCCACACAACAAACACACAAGACAAGAATCACAATCAATAAGTGCACATATATTACTCAATAAGACATGACATGCATGTTTAATGCAAATGCGAAGAAAAACTAGTTAATGAGTTATTATTAATGTTTACTAACTAGTTCTAATGGTAATCAACAAGTTTGGACAGGTTTAGAATTGATTCGAATCAATTTAGATTTAATTTAGCAGAAAACAGTCAGCAAAAGCAAAATCGGACTAGTCCGCTGCAGGGCCGGACTAGTTCGCCCTTCGCAGAAACAGTGGATTAGGGTTTTCTAGATCGACGTGAATTTGGATAAACGAGGTTGAATTCACATGAGAAAGAGGAAATAGAAGGTGTACCAGGTGTTTAGAGCTCCAATGAATCAAGGGTTTTGGAGGCAACACTTGGATCTTGACGATCTAGGGTTGATGAAGGAACTTGATGGTGGATTGTTGATAATGAACGAAAACTTGATTGAGATCTTGATCCTCTTTCGTTTCCTCCTCTTCTTCTTCTTTCTTGGGATCTCCTTCTCCCTCCTTGATGGTGGCTCTCCACGAACTAGGGTTTGTGGTCTTTCAATTGAGGCAAAAGGATGTAAAGTCAAGGGGTGGGGTTGTTTATATAGAGGTGGAGAGTTAGGGTTTGATGGATTTCAGGTTTGGGGTGGGTGGAGGCCGGTGTGGGGTCCCACATGGGCTCCAAAAAGAGTTAGACACAACATCCCTAGGCCCACTTAAGGTAAAACCCAAAAACACACCGCGGAACAAAAGATCCAGTCGGAATCGCGATCACCGGACAAGTCCAAAAAGGGTCGGACTAGTCCGAAGTTAGCCAGAGAGATATCAGACAAGTCCGCACTAAATCGGACAAGTCCGAACTTGGTAAGAGGGAAAACAGACAGGTCTAGCCAAAACCGGACAAGTTTGATTTTAGTAAGAGAGAAAACAGACAAGTCTGCTAGATGTCGAACAAGTCCGGACAAGTCTAGGGACTTGGCAAAATTTTCAAGGAATTGGGATACCGGACTAGTTTGCAATGGACCGGACAAGTCCGAAACTGTACAGAGGCAAAAACAGGAATATTCCACACTAAAACGGACATGTCTGAGCGAGGTCAGAGAGAAATCGGACTAGTCCGCACCAAAACCAGACTAGTCTGCACTTCTCAGAACTTTTGAGAGCGGTTTTACTCTAAATTCATTTTAAACTTGTTCCTTTTTATGTGGATTAATGTTAAATATGTATATGAACTTATATGATGCATGATGCATGAAAATGAGGGTGTTACACCTAGGTAGGTGTCGGTACCCCACAGACGGGGTACCCTCACACAAAGGATGAAGACACTAAGACACGTCCGAAGCCGCCACGTGTCCTGTAGGAGCAAACGCCTTTGCCTCCCTCAAAGATTGAGCTGCGATGCTGCCATGTAAGCCTTGAATATGGGACTTGGCCCCTCCAGTGTGTCGGGCTCCCGAGACGCCGCGTGTAGGGACGGGACCTCACCCAACTTTGGAGGAGCGCCCTCGGTACAGCCACGTGGCACGAAGCGCAAGGACCAGTACCCCCCAAGGGAAAGGGCCTCGAGCTGCCATGTCGCCTGACGAGCCCTAGAGCTGCCACGCATCACAGAGGACCAGGTCTGACCTCTCCAGTGGAGATCAGCCCCGACGCTGCCATGTGTCCCGCAGCTCGCCTCGGACGGTAAGATGCGGGAGTCAAGGGATGGTGCGCCCAGCTCAAGTCAAGCATTGAAGACGCGCACCCACCTCCAGTGCCCAACTCAGAGCACGCCAACAGTCAGAGACCGCTATGACAAATTGCGTCATAGTGACGGCACTGCAGGTCCATACCACTTGGCCAAGTGGGTAGCTTGCGACAACAACACAGGCCGACGGGACACCTTCTGCCACCATCAGCAACGGCGCGTGGGTTACTAACAAGAGAGGAGGGAAGACGGCAAGTCTTCACTTCCTCGATCAGGCAAGCTTATGCAAGAAGACATAGATCCTTAGGGTAAGATCGCCCCGGGTCCACCTTTTGGGCCCCAGGACCCCACTTGTTAGGTGTCCGACTTTGTCTATAAAAGGCCCAGACAGCCACCGTTACAAAGATACCCAAAATAAGACATCACACACACGCATACACACACACTAGCAATACCATCCACTGTGGAGTAGGGTGTTATGCTCCTTGCGGCACGAACCACATAAAAACAACCGTTTCATATTCACATCCGCTAGAACACTTGATTGAGGCCTAAGCCTCGCCGAACAAAGAACCTCCATGGGCTACTCCTTAGCAGATCTGGGGGAAGTGTCGCATTAGCACTTCGACATTTGGCACGCCAGGTAGGGGCTTTTTTCCATAAAAAAGTGGTAGCGCTTTCACCATCATGGTGTTCATAAAGCCTTCCAGTTGCAGCAAGATCGAGCCACAAGAGGTCGACCAACGTGTCGACAAAGACGTGGAGATGGAGTTCCAAATGTCGGGACACACCGTGGAAACGATCCACCAGGATGTGAACTTCGACCTCGACAGCGACCACGAGCGTTGCAAAGCACTCCACGTCATCTGTGGAGGATCTTGGGAACCTGCATCCAGGAATGCGGTCAAGACCATGCGTCGGGCAATGGCTTCGACAGCCTCTACACATGCCCTGGCACCGCATCACAGGTGGATGGAGATGCCAATCAACTTCGACACCTCCGACTGCCCTGAGAACATGGCAGGAGCCGGGCAGCTGCCCCTCCTCGTCGCCCCCACCATCGCCAATGTAAAGTCCTACCACGTCGTGGTAGATGGTGGAGCCAGCCTCAACCTCATCTGCTGAGCGGTCTTCGACAAGCTGAAGATCCCCATGTCCAAGCTCGCCCCGTCGAGACCATTCTCGGGGGTAGGACCAGAGCGTGTTATCCCGTACGCCTGCATCCACCTCCGAGTGAGCCTCGGGACACCCGAGAACTTCAGGACGGAGAATATCCTATTCGACATCGTGGAGGTTAGCCTCCCCTACCACGCCATTATCGGCAGGCCAGCCCTATATCAGTTTATAGCTGTAGCCCATTACGGCTACCTCGTCCTCAAGATGCCAATGTCCTCCAGCGTCCTCAAGATCTGCGGAGTTCGTGCTGCTGCAATGACGGATTTGGAGAAGCTCCAAGCACTGGCAACGGCCCCAACACCTGTCCTGAGTGATGCTGGGTCGAGTAAGCTTTCGCCAGACCCACGTGCGCGCAGTCACACCACTGCACCACAAGTGCAGCCCTCCGTCGACGACGACGTTCCCATCAAGACAATCTAGATTGGCTCTGATGCTGATCAGATCACCCGTATCGCGGGGAGTCTGGATAACGAGTAGGAATCAACACTCACTGCTTTCCTGCGAGCAAACTTCGACGTCTTTGCGTGGCAACCATCGCTGATGCCAGGCATCCCCAGGGAAGTGATCGAGCACCAGCTGAAGATCTACCCCGACGCCAGACCACAACAACAGAGGCCCTGTAAGCAGTCCATCGAGCGGTAAAACTTCATCCATGAAGAGATAAAGAAGCTACTCGATGCTGGCTTCATACGGGAGGTCCACCATACCAGATGGTTGGCCAATCCCGTTGTTGTCCCCAAGGCTGGCGGTAAGCTCCGGATGTGCATCGACTACACCGACCTCAACAAGGCATGTCCTAAAGATCCTTTCACTGTCCCTAGAATAGATGAAATCATAGATTCAACCTCGATATGTGATATGCTGTGCTTTCTAGATGCCTACTCAGGGTTTCACCAAATCCCAATGTCTAGAGAGGATGAAGAACATATCACATTTATAACCGTAGATGGCCTTTACTACTATGTCTCCATGCCTTATGGTCTTAAGAATGCCTCCCCACCTTTGTTCGCGCCATGCATGAAACATTTGGGGACCTCATCCGGGACCTGGTAGAGGTATATGTCGATGACATTGTAGTTAAGATCCAGACACATACATCATTGCTAGAAAACCTTGCCCTAGTCTTTAATAGATTGCGGACCACACACACGAAGCACAATCCTGACAAGTGAGTGTTCGGAATCAATGTTGGGAAGCTCCTCGGTTTCTTGGTATCACACCGAGGGATTGAGGCCAACCAAGATAAGATCAAGGCGGTGGAACTGATGCGGCCTCCAGCCCACATAAAGGACATGCAGAAGCTTGCAGGGTACTTGGCAGCGCTCAACCGGTTTATCTCTAGGCTGGCTGAGCGGGCCCTCCCATTCTTCAAGCTTCTTCGCCAGCCCGAGCCATTCGTCTGGACCGAGGAAGCAGAGAAGGCGTTCCGCAAGCTGAAGCAGCGGCTGACGATGCTGCCGATAATGGTGGCATCAGAGCCCAAGGATCCCCTGTACCTCTACATCGTTGACACAACAAAGGTGGTAAGCATGGTTTTGGTTGAAGAGCGGGCCGGTACCCAACAGCCTCAATGGATGGAAGGGGCCCCTGCTGCTGATTCTGAGCCCCAGGGCTTGGAGCTTGCAAGGGGCCCCTCTAACAAAGAAGCCTCTGGGTCCTAGCCCTCAGAGGAGGTCCGGGTCCCCCTAGGGGGCCCCGGAGAGCAGGAAGCCTCTGGGTCCCAGCCCACAGAGGAGGTCCGGGTCCCCCTAGGGGGCCACGGAGAGCAAGAAGCCTTTGGGTCCCAGCCCCCAGAGGAGGTATGTGTCCCCCTAGGGGGCCCCAAAGAGTAAGGGACCTCTGGGTCCCAGCTCCCAGAGGATGATCGGGTCCCCCTAGAGGGCCCCGGAGATCAAGGAGCTTTGGGTCCCAGCCCCCAAAGGATGCAACGGGCCCCGGAGATCAAGGAGCTTTGGGTCCCAGCCCCCAAAGGATGCATCGGGCCCTGGAGACTTGGAGTCACTGGGGCCAGAGCAGATGGAAGAGGATGCGTTGCTTTCTCCAATGAGATCCCAGACCATCCAACGCCCGGTCTACTTCATCAGCGAAGTTCTACATGAAGCAAAAACAAGGTACCTTGAGGTGCACAAGCTGCTCTATGTGGTATTAATTGCGTCGAGGAAGCTCCACTATTACTTTCAGGAACACAGAGTCTCAGTGGTGACTTCCTTCCCACTGGGGGCAGTGCTACGAAGCCCAAACACAACAGGCAATATCGCCAAATGGGCCGCCAAACTGGCGGAGTTCGAGCTTGAATTCATACCACGGCATGCAATCAATAGCCAAGCTCTAGCAGACGTCATTGTTGAGTGGACTCCTTCACCAAGCAATCCGGGGGGCTAGGAAGTCAGCAAGACGGAGCCTAGAGCACCGGTGCTTAATGGACCTCACAGGACACTCTTCTTTGGCGGATCCTCGCGGAAGCAAGGGGCTGGAGCTGGTGTATTGCTCACCTCTCCAACAGAGGAGCAGTCCAAGTACGCGGTGCGCCTCGACTTCAAGGCGACCAACAACATGGCGGAGTACGAGGCCCTCATCTTCGAACTCACAGCTGCGCAGAGTCTCAGTGTCCAGCAGAAACTGGTCAAGGGGGACTCCCAGCTGATCATCAAGCAGGTCCTTGGAGAATGTTGCAACGACCCTTAGCTCGGATCATACCTACTACACGTTAAGAAGATGGAAGCTGGTTTCGAGGCCTTGGACCTCTGCCATGTGCCACGCACCGACAACTCCATCGCTGACGCCTTGTCAACCATGGCATCCACGGGAGCCCCAATCCCTGAAGGGATCATCAGCAGAAGGTTGGTGCGGCCAACTGCTAGGCCTACAGGGCCTAACAAAAAAGGCGAGCCCAGCACCACATAGCTGGCGATCACGGCAGCCCTGCAACCATGTGCCCCCCTCCCCCCCGAGGTTCTTGTGCATCACCAGGGACCCCATATTACCCGGCGCCCAAGATCCAGAAGCTCAGGAGAGTCCCGATGCATGGATCACGGAGATTCGGGACTATCTGAAGGACAACATCCTCCAGGAGGATCAGGTATCCACTGAGAGGATCGCGAAGCGCTACATGCTAGTAGAAGGTGACCTCTGCCGGTGTGGCACCAACGGCGTGCTGCTATGATGCATAACTCGGGAGGAAAGCTGCAACTTGCTCACAGAGATCCACGAAGGAGAGTGCGGGAATCACGAAGCTTCCCGCATGCTGGTTGGCAAAGACTTCCGGCATGGTTTCTACTAGCCAACAGCACTACAAGATGCCGTCAAGCTGGTCAAGAAATGCAAGGCATGCCACTTCCATGCCAAGCAAATTCACACTTCGGTGCAGTCACTACAGATGATCCCGCCCTCCTGGCCTTTCGTGGTCTGGGGGCTGGATATCCTGGGACCCTTCCCCAGGGCAGTCGGAGGGTACCGGTTCCTCCACGTAGCCGTATATAAATGCACCATGTGGCCGGAGGCGGCACCAGTGATAAACATCAACAAGGAGTCTGAAGTCAAGTTCATCAAGTCGATTGTCTGCAGGTTTGGGGTCCCGAACAGGATCATCACCGAAAACGAGACCCAGTTCACTAGTGCAGCTTTCCAAGACTACTGTGAAGACCTTGGCGTCCAAGTTTGTTATGCATCTGTGGATCATACAAAGAGCAACGGTCAAGTCGAGAGGGCCAACGCTGAGATCCTCAGGGGCCTCAAGACACACACGTACAACAGCTTGGGTAAGCATGGTGCCAAGTGGGTCGACGAACTCCCCTACGCACTATAGGCTAGCTGGACATCACCCAACCATGCCACCGGAGAAACCCCTTTCTTCCTGGTGTATGGGGCCGAGGCCGTCCTCCCCCCAAAAATCGCAATGGGGTCATTGCGAGTCCGAGTGTTCAATGAAGCCTCGTAGGACCAGCTCCGATGAGAAGATGTAGACCTCATCGACGAAGCAAGGTGGAACGCCACCATCCAAAACGCACGCTACTGACAGGTGCTGAGGCGCTACCAAGAGCGGTTTGTGCGGAGTAGAGTGCTCCAGACAGGTGACCTGGTGCTACGGCGCATACTTTTTTGAGAAGGGTCACACAAACTCTCCCCCAGCTGGGAATGCCCCTTCCGAGTAATGCAAGTATCCCGCCCCGGGTGTGACCCCCTAGCCACAGAAGAAGGAGAGCCCCTCCAAAACCCTTGGAACATGGAGCACCTCCGTAAGTTCTATCTCTAAGCATAAATAGTAGGACAATGTAGGGTGTCATGGTGCCAATGAACGACACTTAGGACAACAAAGTTCTGGGGCGGACAGGTCCAGAGTGTTCAACCATTTAGCTTGGTCCCGTACCCTAAGCATGAACACTCTTCCTTCCTTGCCAACTGGAGTGGGTCGTTGCCTTATTGTAAAGCCAATCCACTCCTATGAACACCAATGAGAAGAATTCATTGTCTTATCATATGCTTTCTCTTATGTTCACTTAAATTACCTATTAATTTTGTGATCAATCAAGCTAGTCTCGTCTTTTGTATATTGTCTTCATATACTTGGTGAATTTTTTTTCTATATCGCCCCTAGTAGAGTTATGCACCCTTGCTGCAGGCAGACGTTTCTAAGGTACCTGCAAGGTGTCTTTGAACCTCACGGCTGCCCTCTTACTTGGGGTCCTGTGGTGCAAAATGGTCCCCCGCGAAAGGCCAACGCTGAGCTGGAGGTCCAGAGTGCGCAACATGCTTAGCCTCGTTCTGTACCCTAAGTGTGCGCGCTTTGCCTCCAGATGCTGCAGCTAAGTACTAAGGGCGAGGACGCTCACACCCCGAATAAGAAGGGAGCCAGATCCAGAGCACTAACGCACTGAATTGCCCAAACCCCGCGTACCAGCCCAGGACTGTAAGACATGGCAATACTCAAGAATAGGAAAAGATCGTCAGCGAGCAGAACAATATGCACCCATGTTATATGTGCAGGACATACAAAGCAGGTTGCGACGGAACAGTCAGCTCCGGCACCCTCCAGGGGACCTGTCGCCGATGCATCCACTACGATGATAGACAACACCGGAGCATCTAACTCCGGCACCCCCAAGGGGCCTACCGTCGATGTTTCCACGACGATAGTGGGCAACGCCAGAGCACCCAACTCCAGCACCTCCCAAGGGGCCTACCGTCGACGTCGCACCACATCAACCCCAGCAACAAGCACAGACAAATGAGTAAACTCTCCTGCCTCGCTCTTCTCGCTAACAGGATTCCCTTGCGATAGCCTGTGCACCAGGGGCCTGCCGTCGACGACTTCATGATGATGGTGGATGACGTCGGAGCACCCAGCTTTGGGACCTCCCAAGGGGCCTGTCATCGATGTCTCAATGACGGTGGTGGGTGACGCCAGAGCACCCAGCTCCCGCACCTCCCAAGGGGCCTTTTGTCGACGTCCTAGCGCATCAACGCCAGCAACAAGAACGGACAAATGAGTAAACTTTCCTGCCTTGCTCTTCTCACTAAATAGGATTCTATTCCGATAGCCTGTGCAGCTTGGGCCCACTGTGGTCGACTTCAACATGTTGATGGATGACACTGGAGCATCCAGCTCCGTTACCTCCCAAGGGGCCTGCCGTCGATGTCTCAACGACGGTGGTGGGCGATGCTGGAACACCCAGCTCTGGCACCTCCAAAGGAGCCTGCCGTTGGCGTATCTACAAAGATGGTGGGCGACTCAGGAGCATCCAGCTGCAACACCTCCCAGGGGACCTGCTGTCAAAATCCCAGCACGTCAGCGCTAGCAACAATCACGGACAAATGAGTAAAATTGTCCTACCTCGCTTTTGTCGCTAACAAGATTCTCTTGCGGTAACCTATGCACCAGGGGCCCGCCATCAACGACTTCACGACAATGGTGGAAAACGTCAGAGCAGCCAGCTCGAGCACCTTCCAAGGGGCCTGCCGTCGTCGTCTCAATGATGGTGGTGGGCGACACCGGAGCACCCAACTCTGGCACCTCCCAAGGGGCATGCCGTTGGCGTATCTACGAAGATGGTGAACGACGCTGGAGCTTCCAGCTCTGGCACCTCCCAGGGGGCCTACCGTCGATGTCCCAGCACGTCAACGATGACAACAAGCGCAATCAAGTGAGTACACTCTCCTGCCCTGCTCTTGCTGCTAACAAGGTTCGCTTGTGGTATCCTGTGCACCAGGGACCCGCTGTCGACGACCTTAAAACGATGATGGATGACGCTAGAGCATCCAGCTCCAGCACCTTCCAGGGGGCCTACCGTCGACGACTTCACAATGGTGGAGGGCGACGCCGGAGCAGCCAGCTCCGGCACCCCCCAGAGGGCCTGCCGTCGACGGCAACACTCAGGAAAAGCCCGACACTCCCAAAAGGTGCATGCCGAGACCAATCACTCATGCTCCCCACTCCATTGGGGGCCATTCGAAGACATCCTGTGGTCAAGTGGCAGGCATACCCAACAATCTGGCCATGCCTACCAAGAGGCTTCTAAGGGGGGTTCCATAGTCAAGACGTCAACTAGTGACAAACCGCCCATGTCAACTGTGCAAGCATTGGTCCCTTAAAGGCTAACGACATCAACAAAGGATCTTCAAGACCTTACACAAGAGAAGGAATTGGGGAAACAATACGAAAGCACACGACAAGACAACAAGCAAAACAACTTGGATTCAAATTCATAAATAGTTATTTACACAAGGGGGTCATCCCCGGATACAAAAAACATTCTGTCTGGGTGCTGCCAGTCTCAACCCCGCTGGAACGAAGAGGCCACCTGCTTGGCAAGGTCCTGGACTTCAACTCTTGCCTCTTCCTCTCGCTCATCAAGGGGGCCTTTCTCCACCAGCTCCAACGGGATCATCGGGTACCAGCTCCGGAAGCACACCAAGGAATGGGAGGCCACAAGCTTAGCCAGCTCCCTTCCTTCAACCTCCAGCCGCCTTGCAAGGATGGTGTTCACCGACCCGAACGATGAGCAGAGGGAGTCCAAGGCGGGAAGCAGCTGGCCACCCCCTGAGATTGCTCCCCGCGTGGCACAGGACCAAGGCCGAGGGGTTCTAGCACCACCCCAGCACAGGCTAGGAAGTCCTGAACCCCTTGGACCTCGGTCGTACGGGAGGCCTAAAGGCTCTCCGCCTCCCTCTGAGCAGTCTAGTCCTGGTCAGTGAGCTCCTGAGCACGACGCTCCAGGTCATCCTCCCGGCGCTGGATGGCCAGCTCCAAGTCCTGCAATGCCCGACGTTTCACCTCTAGGCTCCGGGAGATCTCCTCCTCCTTCACCGCCAAGTCCTTTTCTGCATCAGCAATGGAAACTTCGCGGCAGACCAACTCCAGTTGTTGATCCTCGCACAGCTTCAGGCGAGCATCGGCGGCAGCATGGGCCTTCAAAGCCTTCACCTCAAGCTCCTTGTTCTTGGCGTCGACCAGCTTCACCAAGTGTCGCTCCTCCACAAGCTGGTCCCACTCTCGGGTAAAAGCAGCCTGTGTCTGGCACAAGATGGACTGGGTCGCGGCAACAGCATCAGTGAGAGGGATTGGATTGACCATCGCCACCGACGACTGCCCCTCCTCCCCTCCTACCGACACCGCAATAGACACCAGCATCCGGGGACCAGATGGTTCCCTGGCTGGAGCACCAAGAACCGCCGCGCCACTGCCCAGCGCCAAAATCCCCTCCTCCGCTGCAAAAGCATTGCCATCCACCGGTGGCGAGTCGCCACGTTGCGTGCCAATAATGTCAAACGCCGGCGCTGCTTCAATGACCGGTGGGTTAGCCCCAACAAGGGAGGCAGCCACGACCAAGGTAGCCCCCTCCTTGCCTGGCACCTCCTCGTCAAGTACCTCCTCGCCTGGCACTTCCACAGTTGGCGCCACTTCTTCCACACCTACCATGACGGATGGGGGTGCAGAGTCATCAATGGCACCTAAGGCCGACACACCTTCGTGCGTAGGATGTGGCACGGCAAACCCCGTTCCAGCTCCGGGAAGGGCAGGGGCTATCAAGCCCACCCCTGGAAGCACCAATGGCACCAAGTCGGCTGACGACGCCCTGAAAAACCGAGATAAAGCTTCATCAAGAACGAAAAAGAAAAGAAGAGAAATAGCATAGAGGAGGAGTTGCGACTTATCAGCTAGTCGGGCGACTCCAATGACCCTAGCCTTCCACTCGCGCAATAGATCAAGGTCGATGGGACCTGACGACAAGGCTGGCGCCGCCGTCTCTGGTACTGACTCCTGATCAACCCGCGCCGACATGGTCATCTGCACAGGCCCCTCGTCGCCTCCTCCGTAACAAGGGCCATTGCTAGAATCAAAGACTAAGTCAACGACAGAAGCTTCAGCCCCTCTGGCTCCCATGTGATGGGATATGGGAGTATCGTCCCCCCAAAATATCTTTCACTTCTTTGGCATAGATGTAGCAGAGCTCGCGGCCAGTGTGCGAGAACGCTTTCTCGGCTATGGAGTTGGCGCCGGCTGGCAGACCCCTGCCCTGTCAGAGTTAGTTGAGGACTCTACCTCCGCCCTTGCTGAAGGACACAAAGAAGACCCCAACCCTGGCTGCATCGCATCACGACACCACTTTAGGACCGCTGAGGCCCCAGCCGTATCTTTAGGATGCGGACAAACGAGGCCGAACATGTTGACCTTCGACATCGAGCTCCGTAGTTCTGCCCTCAAGTCGGTAGTCATGTGGAGCAGCTGGAAATCATCTGGAATGGAGACGTGCTCATTGTCACAACGTTGGAGGTCACTGTTTTCAACATCTCCCGCAGCATCTGGGGAGGTGGGGTGTCCGGACCCAGCCGACATTGGTCATATTCGCCGTTGTAGACCCAGGCCCTATATAGACGCTGCTGGAGAGGGGCGGTACAGTGGAGCAAGAAGTCTGCCAACACCATCATGGAGGTCAAGACCTTGCCAGCCAAGAACCGGGTCCTCCTCAGGGTGGGCTTATACTCCTCTGGAAACCCGTGGGATGCTTCCAAGGTGGTAGGGTTGGAGCCTGGACCGTTGAATGGTATCTTTAGTGAGGGATGTGGGTCTGTCCTCACAATCACCCAGTATTCCCTCTAGTCGCTCCATTTGCCCCCTTTGAATGAGGCAATGTAACCCCGGGAGGTCTTGTCCCGATGGCGGAAGTAGTAGGCCCCCACTTGGGTCGTTGCACTCCTTCCATTTGTTTTTATCACGAAGAAATACCGGGACAGCTCCACCGTGGGCGGGCAGCCCACGAACGCCTCCCATAGGTTGATGAACACGGCAACCAAGGCGATGGAGTTTGGTGACAGGTGGTGAAGTTGCAGCTCGTACTCCCCCAGCACTACAAGGAAGAACCATGACAATGGGAGTGTGAGCCTAGCGGTGGCGTAGGCGACAAAGAGAATAGTCTCGTCCTCACGCAGATCCCGAAGATCAGGAGACCCACAGCGGATCATCCATCCGCACTCTGAAGCCGCCAGCCAAGGAGTCGCCTCATCGGCACCAGATCTCTGGCCGATCGGAAGCGGGAAGGAGGCAGTAGGGAAGCCATTGGAGCAAGCTAAGTTGAGAGATTTGGATAAGGGGTGAAGAAGGTTCGGGTGCTCAAGGAAGAAGGCAAAAACTTAGGCTGGGAGGTTTAAGTAAGGAAGGAATTGTTCCCTCTAACAGATGTTCCCTTTTTTATCACCCCCGTGATGCCTGAGTACTCCGAGCGAAGGTTCAGACCGCACCGCTCAACACACGGAACCCATGACAACAGGTCCTACGTCCCCGCTCTGACGCACTGGCCCATTCAGTCAACCGCCTGAGGAAGCCGCTGAAGCGACTCCCATAAAGGCGGAGCAAGCAAAAGAGCTAAAACTGCATCAGGAACCATCGCAGTTGAAGTCAACGTATAAGATAGAGATATTACAACAATCAATGATCCTGTCGCCGTAGTCTTTCAACCAGAAGAGGACGCGTGGCGACGTTGGCAGAAGCGCCTACCGCTTCAGCTGTCTAAGACAGAATTCAAAGTATAATGCAGGAAAACATGGAAATGGCTCCACCTTTGGGCTCTTCACCACGCCCCAAGGTGGACCCAGGGGCCATTGTCGGTACCCCGCAGACGAGGTACCCTCGCACACAGGATGAAGACACTGATACACGTCCAAAGCCTCGACGTGTCCTGTAGGAGCCAAGGCCTTTGCCTCCCCAAAAGATCGAGCTACAGTGCTGCCACATAAGCCTTGAAGATGGGACTTGGCCCCTCTGATGTGACGTCTCCCGAGACGCCACGTGTAGGGACGGGACCTCACCCAACCTTGGGGGAGCGCCCCCGGTACAGCCATGTGGTACGGAGCGCAAGGACAAGCACCCCCAAGGGAAAAGGGCCTGGAGCTGCCACGTCCCCTGACAAGCCCCGGAGCTGCCACGCGTCATGGAGGACCATGTCTGACCTCCCCAACGGAGATCAGCCTCAATGCTGCCACATTTCCCGTGGCTCACCTCGAACGGTAAGATGCAGGAGTCAATGGATGGTGCGCCCTGCTCAGGTCAAGCATTGAAGACGCGCACCCACCTCCGGAGCCCAACGTGGAGCACGCCAACAGTCAGAGACCGCTATGACCAATCACATCACAGTGAAGGCGCCGCAGGTCTATCCCACTTGGCCAAGTAGGTAGATTGCGGCAACAAGACAGGCCGACAGGACACCTTCTGCCATATTCAGCAACGGCGCATGGGCTACTGACAAGAGAGGAGGCAAGACGACGAGTCTTCACTGCCTCGGTTAGGCAAGTTATGCGAGAATCCATAGATCCT
The DNA here is from genome assembly GCA_036927565.1 of Tuctoria greenei. NCBI lineage: Eukaryota > Viridiplantae > Streptophyta > Magnoliopsida > Poales > Poaceae > Tuctoria > Tuctoria greenei. The sequence goes on from JAYESD010000005.1 coordinate 177,691,467, forward strand.
TAGGATAATATTGCCCTGGGACCACCTGTCGGGCCTCAAGACCCCACTTTTAAGGTGTCCGACCTTGTCTATAAATGGCCCGGACCACCACCATTACAAAGGGATCCAAAATCAGATATCACACACACGCATACACACATACTAGCAATATCATCCACGGTGGAGTAGGGTGTTACGCTCCTTGTGGCCCGAACCATGTAAAAACCACCGTCTCATATTCTCATCTGCTAGAACACTTGATTGAGGTCTAAGCCCCACCGAACAAAGAACCTCTGCGGGCTGATCCTTGGCAGATCCGGGGGAAGTGTCACATTAGCACTTCAACAGTAGGGTTATAGCAAGGATGGATAAAGGGTAGTTGAGGTAGTGTGACACACACAAGAGAATTCTATCCTAAGGGGATAAATGAGGTAATAGAGGAACTAGGCCAAGAGTTAGGTAGATACTCCTACTATGCTTCTAATGTACATACACATAGCCTAAGTTAGTTACTAATGATTATACTAATTATGAATTCTCATGCTAAGTGGATTAACACATCGGGCACGGGTTTACCCCTAGCAACACTAGGCGACTCCCTCCAAGAGCCCGTGGCATAGCCAAACGTGGAGGGTTACAAAGTACAGATAGGGCTGTCACTGCCTACTGCCTACCTCTTCAATCCATGTGGGGTCTACGAGACATTCAATGCTACTATCTATCCTAGCACCATGCTAGCATATTAAGTAATTACCTTAAGATCCTAGGCACAAGCCACCCTAAGGAAATGAACTAAATCATCGTTGAACTGATGTTAATTCATAGCATAAGTGATTCATATTAATATAGTCATATCATAGCTAATTAGACTATAGTGGAGGTTTATAGTATTTATGATGATGTAATAAGAATGGTATAGCACAATTATAGTTACTATTCCTATCACATACATGGAATCCACAATCAAACAAGAAACACTTCATCCAAGTATATGAACAATAGAAGACTAAAGATATCATCTTTATTTTGAATAAAGTCACAAATACAAATAGGAATATGGGAGACGTACCTTTCCCAATTGGAAATTGGGAAGAGATTCCTTCTACTCCTCTCCTACTTGGACTATGGACTAGAGACTCTCCTCTCTACAACCTATACTCCTTTAAACCAATGGAGAGTAGTGGATACAATGGATGAATACTCAAGTGGTGTGTGTTGAAGTGAGGGGTCCTATTTATAGCTTGGAGAAGGGTTGGTTCCTGCCACCAAAAGCGCTTGAATCAGTCACCCCTAACATCTTCAAGCCGGGAGGAGCCAACACGTGGCGTTTGACCGTATTTGGCACCAGGAACTAGTCGGCCGACTAGGGAGGTCGTTCGACCTGGTCCTGGCTCCAAACGACCAGTTCTTCCTCCAGGTGACTGATAGGTGGGTCCCATTCCATGATATGGGTGAACCTTTGGATGGCCTCAGATACTGCTGTTTGTGGGCCATTTGATCCATGTTGTGCCATTTGGTGTCGCTTGATTGACTGGAATGATATTTTATAGGATCCACCCCCTTGTTTCACTTCAATTCTACATAGAATCCCTGCATGCACTACTTTCTCCAAGGAAAAGTGAAAATAGGATAAATAGAAAGGTGATGTGCGCAAGAAATGACGATTCCATCACATAATTGAGTTATATTGACGGGTGAAATTGGTATATAACAGCCGTCAACATATGTTCATGCACCAACTCTTCTGAAGCTTTGAGAAGCATGAAGAGCGCTTCAACCTCCGTTGTACGATGATCCTTCGTAAATTCTAATTGTATAGCTTCATGTATCTCGTCCATCCTATGACCCTCGTGCTATAACCATCCACTTCTTCTATGGCTTAAGTAGTTGACTCACCGTCAAAGACCCAAGGCTCATAAAGTGGTGTTATGGCATCATCTACATGAGTACCAGACCTCATTGATCTTTAACAACAAAAAATCATGGTCTATAAAAATTGTAGTCTTGGTGACCCACTCATCTGAGTGATGTACCTTCTTTTTCAAATCAGTACATATCCAATTGCGGTCTTCATCCATGTTTGAGCCTATAGATTAAACTAGACAAATCACTGTTACTTTATTTTATATCATGACCCTACAAATATTTGGAAGGATAGATTCTAAACCGACCCAAGAGTGACCAGGAGAAATGTGCTTTTAACGAAATGTGGAGTTCGAATCTGGATGAAATCTTGGCAGCATAACTTCGTTGTTCTCCATCTGCAGGTACAAAAATGATGCAGCAGAGAACAATAGGGTTATGATGTCAAAATTTCGTTCGGATCTGGACCCTGCGTCTCGTCATTAACATGCCCTCGATCATTCTCAGGCTGTCCAAAAAAGGACAATTCCGGACTTACACACCTCACATGATTAATGCATATGAGACACACTTATTTGGATCGTATGACGCATAAGTTACGTTATTCATGTTGAGTCATTCAATACTGATGTAGATATCTTATTCACGATGGTTTTCAACTTACTTCCGACAGCATCTGGCCGTCGTAAATTAATGGGATCTTTGTACTAATCAACTAACCAACTATTTCTAGTTGATGTACTGATCAACTAATAATTAGCAATACTAATAAACATTAATCAACTTAATTAAAACTAATAAACATTATTCAACTAATGAAAATTAATAAATATAGTGAATTAATGATGTAATGAAAACTAATGCACATTAAACAATTAATGAATTAATCAACTAATTACACCATTAAACAATTAATCAACTAATTAAACAATTAATCGACTATTTAAACAGTTACTCAACTAATAAAACAATTAATTAGTTGATTAAAGTAATTAATAAACAAGTTGGGGGTAGGGGCAGGGGGTGGGGGTCGCAAGGGGTTGCACTGGGGAGGGGGCGACTGTCGCGGCGCGCATGGGGAAAAGGGATGGCAGCAGCATGCGAGGGGGAGTGAGGTGGCGGCGACGGCGCCCTTAGAGAGGAAGGAGACAGATTCATACCCGTCGACGGGAGTTCCGGCATCAACGGCAGCAACAACGACGCTGGAAAGAGAGGAGAGCGTGCGCGAATGTGAGAGAGGGTAGAGTGGGGAGCGTCGTTGTAAAAGCCCGTTTTTGAAAAGAGGAAGAACGCAAAACTGCAAAATTAAAAAAAAAATTAAGTGGAGATAAAATTTCAACTCACATGAGATATGTTTCCTAATAAATGAATTTAAAAATAGAACTTCTAAAAACATCACATTAAAAGAGACATTTTGAGGGTATGTTGCATTTAAACAAGTAATTATCAAAGAAAGAGTTTTGAATACAACTCAAAAGCCAAGATGAAATACAAATGCTAGTTTCTAATTCAAATAAAGGCAAATGTAAAATCATAGGCATTGAGTGTTCCATCCATATTTGAAGTGAAGTTAGAGGGAGGAGGAAAATATATTAAAAACACATTAAGTGGTAAGTGAACTAAATCCTAAAAGGGAGTTTCAAAATTTAATTGAATTCTACAATTCAAATCGGTCAAACTCCAAAATTTAGCTCTGTCGGTGTTTGGATCCGGCAGATCTCCCGATACTGCTGTTGGTAGATCGCGGAGTTGTAGTTCGGTAATGGGCGCGCAAAGATTCAAGAAGGTGAATGATAAGTAAACACATAGATTTACGTGGTTCGGGCCGCCTGAGCGTAATACCCTACTCCATGGGGTGTGTTGGTGTTGTATTGAGCGTGTGAGTCTAGAAGAAGCTCCAGAAGAAGAAGCTTGTCTAGGTCAGGGAGTCCAGAAGAGGTCTGGAGCGTCCCTTGTGTATCGTCGACCAGTCCTTTTATAGTAGAAGGACTGGTTGTTACACCGTTAGCCTAGCCCGACATGTGGCCCCGGCGGTTACACATGCTTGATACACAATTAATGAGGTTAATTACCCTTAATAGCCCGGTTACGGGCCTTAACAGTACCGTTACCGGTATTAAGGGCCATCCGATCGTGTGTCATTAATATGGCATTAATGACACTTAATCGGGTCTTGAAGTCTTTGATTGCTCCTTGAAGGTCCGGAGCCGTTGGGGGTCCACCAGACTGATTGTTGAAGTTGAAGGTCCGGCGGTCGGCCACATGGTAGCTCCGGAGCTTACCATCGTGGACGGGTAGGTCCGGTGCTATTGGACCCGTGTCGGCACTGGAGCTTCCCTCTGTCTGGGGTTAGGTCCGGGGATGCCATACTGGTATCTAGTCTGGAGCTTTCCCATGTGTGGGTGATAGCTCTGGTCTTATGATACACGTGGCGACCCTGGGACTAACCATGTCGGGGAAGCAGGTCCGGTTACGCCTGACATGTGGGGCCTTCGGAGGTCTTCAAATCTGGTAGATGGAGTTTCCTTGTGATCTTTGCAATCTCAAGGGGTATCTGATACGTAGGGTACCGATAGTGGCCCCCTAGGCCCACCTCTGGGAGAGACCATACTGGTATCCAGTCCGGTATTAATGACACTTAATCAGGTCTTGAAGTCTTTGATTGCTCCCTGAAGGTCCGGAGCCGTTGGGGGTCCACCAGCCTAATTGTTGAAGTTGAAGGTCCAGCGGTCGACCACGTGGCAGCTCTGGAGCTTACCGTCATGGACGGGTAGGTCCGGTGCTATTGGACCCGTGTCGGCACTAGAGCTTCCCTCTGTCTAGGGTTAGGTCCAGGGATGCCATACCGGTATCTAGTCTATAGCTTTCCCATGTGTGGGTGATAGCTCTGGTCTTATGATACACGTGGCGACCCTGGGACTAACCATGTCGGGGAAGCAGGTCCGGTTACGCCTCACATGTGGGGCCTTCGGAGGTCTTCAAATTTGGTAGATGGAGTTTCCTTGTGATCTTTGCAATCTTAAGGGGTATTTGGTACGTAGGGTACCGACAGTGGCCCCCTGGGCCCACCTCTGGGAGAGACCTTTTGAACGAAGTCATTCTGCCGGAGGTGGGTCCATTTTTTGGTTTTTGAGCCGTGTCTTCAAGGGTCTTCGGATGTGCCGTTGGCAGTAGTTCGCAGTTAAACCACCGCCGCGTGGCATATCCTGGAGGCGGCAGGTGAGATCTTAGCGTGCGGATCTCACGCAATTGAAGGTCGCCGGTTCCTGATACAAAAATCGTATCGGTTCTGCGTGCCCTGTCAGGTCACCGCCTTCGGGTTTCCCGCCTTGAATGATGACAACTGTTCGCCTGGGTTAAGGACCTCGACTTGATCGTCGGGGTGGCCCCAGGCCCCCTTGTCATCGGCAGGGTGAAGTTTTTGACTGGTATCGTCGGCTCCTCTGCGGTTTCCATCCAAGCGTTGCGGGGGCTTACTTAAGAAGGAAAGCACGCATCGTTTGGGGTTCTTTACGCCTTTCATTCGAACTTGCGCTCAAACCTTCCAAACTTTCGCTTGCTTTTCCCCTCTTGCCTCGCTGTGCCGCGATGGAGTTGGGTCTTCGTCAGAGTCGACTGAAGACTGACAGTGATTTGAAGAAAGTCCGGGCCCTCATGGGGTGGTCCCCTGACTTCTTCAACCACTTGGTCTGTGCTGGCAAGCTTCCTTTTGTGAAGGAGCATGCCGACGACATGGTGTACTTCTCCGCGTACGCCATGGTGGGACTGATCCCACCTTTCTCCTCTTTCTTCTTGATGCTGCTAGACTTCTATGGTCTGTAGCTGTACCACCTTGGCCCCCACTCCATTCTTTTAGTGTCGATCTTTGTCCACTTCTGCGATATGTGGGTGGGCATTCCCCCCTGCGTTGAGCTCTTCCGCACCTTCTTCACTGTCCATACAACTGGCAAGAGTGACGAGTACCTTGGCTTCTATTATTTTGTGAAGCACAAGAAGTGCCCGTACAAGTACTTGCGGTCGTTCCCTTCTAGGAAGTGGGACGACTGGAAGAAGGATTGGATCGTCATTAGGGTGGAGGAGCATGAAAAGCTGGAGTTGCCCGAAGGCCTCCCCAACATCGACACTGTAGTTTGGAGTTAAGCTTTGGTGTTATCGGATGCCTTCAAACCTGCTCTGACCAGGATCCGCCAGTGGGTGGAAGGAGGGGTGACTCCTCAGGCGGTGTTTTGCAACTTCCTGACCAACAGGTGGGCTCTGCTGAAGAAGAGGGAGAAGCTTCCTTGGGCCCTCAACAGTATGTTGGACGACGACCGGATCGAGACCGGTTTGAAGTCCAACATGGAGGGTGCATCTTTTGAGTTCCACCTCAAAAAGTTCTAGCACGACATCGATGTCGAGGGTGACGACTTGGCTCCGCCGACAGCTTTCCTCCCTCTGAACATGGAGGCAGAGTTCAGCAGGGAGCTCCGGCGGACGATGCCGGTGCTTGACTACCTTGGTGTCGTTGAGAGGAGTTCGATCACCGGGATGGCGATCTCCGGAGCTCCTGAAGGCGGCTCCGTTCCCGCCCCAAAGCTAAGAACCGATGTCGTAGGCAAGGGCAAGGAGTTGGCCGAGCCCTCGAGCCATAAGAGGAAGCTGAAGCAAGCCGACGGAAGGTCCGTCAGGCCTGCTTCTTCCGCGGCGGCTCCTTCTCCCCGGAGGGGGGGGGTCTTCAATGGCGGCATCTACTCCAGCGGCGGCATCTTCCCGGGGTGCTAGCTCCGGCCATGTGACTCCAGTACTAGGGCCAGCTGAGGGATTTGGGTCCGGAGGTCCTTCCCGGTCGAAGGGGGGCTCGACCAAGGCAACGCCGATAGCAGCAGCAAGCTCCGGGGGACCCTCCGGGACTACCACGCCAGTGGCGGCTGGGGCCAGTCCGGAGCATCCGGAAAAGAGGTTCCGTGCTAACTGGTGCGGAAGCCTTCCGAGGTAATTTTTGATTTTTTACCTCAGTCAGTTGTTTTATTGTTATAACTGTATTTTGAGTTTCTTCGTCCTTCATCCACAGCATGCCTAAGAAAAGGGCTGAAGCTCCGGTCCCTGCAGCAGCAGTTGAGGCTGTGTAGGCTGAAGCTCCGGCTTCAATTCGAGCGCTGCCCCAAGAGGTGGCTGAGGCTGTGGCAGCTCCGGCGCTGGCTTCGTGGTCTTGGACCTCGACTCATCCCAGAAGCTCCCGTGGTAGCGCAGGACCACGGGAATGAAGATGTACCAGCGGTACTAGCCCCAGAGGTTGAAGCTCTGGGCTTGGATGCTGAGATGTTGGACGCTCCGGCCACAGAGCCGGAGGTAGCTATGATTCCGGCCCTAGAGCCGGATGTTGTTGAAGCCCCGGCAGTCAAGCCAGTGGTTGATGAGGTCCCGACGGTAGAGCCGGGTGTTGATGAAGCTCCGGTGCTTGAACCGGTTGTCGAGGAAGCTCCGGCGGTAGAGCCGGTTGATGTAGAAGTTTCGGCTGTAGAGCCGGTCGTCGAAGAGGTTCTGGCGTCTGAGCCAGTTGCTGCGGAGGTGTTGGCGCCTGAGCCCATGATGGTCGAAGCGCTAGCTCCTGAGCCAGCGGCGGAGGAGGCACCTGCGTCGGAGCCAGAAGTAGCTTCTGCTCCGACCGAACCTTCAACACTTGCTCCGGAAGTGGTGACCCCGGAGGTGCCCGTTGCTAATCCAGGGTGCCAAGATGAAGTTGTTGGCCCCTCGCCTGAGGGGCCAGTTGTTGATTACCTGGCGGCGGGACCTTCGGAGCCAATTCCAGAGGTCGGAACTTCTGCTACAGGACCTTCCTCGGCGGCGGCCGAGGCTATCCCGGAGGACGGCCCTAGTGCCGTGGAATCTCAGGGGACCGCTCTTGTAGAGTGGGACCCAATTTTTGTCACTGAAGACCCGCTGGAGCTAGCAGAGAGGACCCCGGTAGGTCTGGACCCGATCCCCCTATCGTTGTCTATTGACAACGCCTGCTCCAGTCTTCGCCAGGTCCAGCTGGCTTTCTACCACAACAGCAAGGCCCTCGAGGAGGAGCGCCAAACCCTTAGGAGGTGGCGCAACCGGCTCCAATTCGATACCAAGCTGGCGCAGTCGAGGCTGGCTGGCGACAAGGAGTGGGCGCAGAGGGAGAAGGTCCGCCTGGAATATTGCGGTAAGATGCTGGATGAGAGGGAAAGCATGACGCGATCCCTCGACAACCAGTTCTGGGCCATCTACGAGCAGGCCAAAGCTGCTAATAGCACAGTGGATGTTGCCAGGAGAGGCTCGCCGCCATCCACGCTAGTCTCGTCAAGCGTCGGGAGGCTCTTGAGGCGCGGGAGAGAAAGCTCGAAGATGAAGATCAAAAACTCCTGGAGCTGCGGGATGACCTCATGAAGAGGGAGGAAGAGCTTGTCCAAAAGACAGCTCTGGCTGACAAGAGCCTCGAAGAGCGCACCAAGAAATTGGAGGATCGCTGCGAGGAAGAGGAGAAGAAGGCCTGAGAGCGAGGGCAAGATATCTACAAGCAGGAGAATGCCGTCGCCGCCAGGGAGAAGAAAGTGTGGGGCCGGGAGAAGGATCTGGTCAACCGCCACAACGAGATCCACCTTCGGGAGGAAGAGCTCAGTAGACTCGAAATGCAGGTTGCTGAAAAGATTCAGCAGAATGCCAAAGAGGTGGAGCGTCTTGCTCGGGAGAACTCAGAGCTTGCGGCGGCCAAAAGATCCTTGGAGGAGATGCGAAGCACAAGGGCTGCGGAGTCCCAACAAGTTTTGGACTTCCTGGGCAAATCCAATGATGCGCTGACACCAATGGGCTTTAGTCCTGTGTGTCCAAATGATCCGAAGTCGGAGCTGGACCAGGCGTTGGAGGCGCTGAGTTCAGCAGGCAACAAGCTCACCAAGATGGGCGATGTCATCGCGAACCAGCTGAAAACTGAGGGACAGTCCCTGGCGAAGAACGTCGCAGAGTTCATGCTGACATGCTACACCAGCCGAGACCCTCAATTTCCTCTGGACCCAGTGCTTGAAGGCCCCATCGAAGGAGAGGGTGAAGCTGCCTGAGCCAGCATGTCAGAGGTTGCCCAGAAGGTCAACCAGATCTTCCACAGGGTCTAGGACCATCTCTTTGTAGCTCCCGCTTGTATTCTCTCTTCTTCTTCTCCAATTTTGTAATCTCTTGTCTCCAGATGAATGAAATCCGAATTTCATTTTTTGTCTTCAACACCTTTGTCTCACTTGGCCCCCTGGTAGATGTACACAATTTGATTGTGAACATGTACGAAGAGGATGTAACAGTTGTTGAACACTTGCGTGCTTCAAACTTGTAGAATGTAGGTCCGAAGTCTTCGATAGTGAAGGCCCCCTGAGGCTGTCGGAGCATAGTGGCTCTAGCATTGACCATCGTCGGAGCTTAGTAGCTCTGGCAGTAGTCTCCATCAACGCGTATAGCATCAACGGTTAGCCCTTTGGGGTATCGAAGCTTGGTAGCTCCGACAGTGACCTCTGTCAACACATGGTGTGTCAACGGTAGACTCCACTATAGAGTCTTTCGACCATCTTTTCTTCACGTTGACGGCTTGCCCCCTAGCTTTACCGGAGCTGAGTAACTCCAGCGACGCTCGATATCAATGTTTGAATATCGACCACAAGCCGCCTAGAGGATGTCAGAGCTTTGGCAGCTCCGGCTTCATTCACCATCATCATGAAATATTTATTTTTCCTGCACACTGAAGTCAAGAAAAACAGTAAAATCCATTTCCTATCTATAACTTCATTGTGGCTTACTATTTCCGTGAAAGTTTTAGGTCGAACACAATTCTAAATACAATCAAGAGTGTCGTCTTGTTTCCTTCAGGTTCGATCGTTTCTGGACTCGCCTTACTTCGGGTTGCCGGGGTGTAGGTAGAGTGGCGTACTTAGGGTGCATGACCAGGCTAAGTCGATAGCACACTCCGGCCCTAGATTGGCTTGGCGGCATTCAAACAAGTAGACCATCAACAATGTTTGGACCCGGAAGAATAGACAATGCAACTCAAATTGTACATGAACTGGTCTAGCTAAAGTTTCTTAAGAACTGCACAACTTTGTTATATACAAGAAAGAGAAAAATAAAAAATATTGAGCCTGAACAAAGTAAATGCACGTGGAGTTTGTTTTCACACAATGATGTCTTTCATTATAGGTCCGGGGTACAGGGGAAACAAGTACACTCTTAGGGTATGGAACTAGGCTAAGTGTGTTTCGTTTCTCATTTGACCTAAGGTAGCTAGCTACACTTTTAGTTCTGAGACTGTGACAAGTGTTGCATGGATGTTGCGGACCTAATGGGGTAGGTCCGTCTGTCCTCCCAGAGGAGCTACCCGACTCTGTACAATGACTCTATAACATACATCACATGTAATTACATACTCACTTCCGTGATATTAAGTGTAGAACTTACGGAGGTGCTCAATGTTCCAAGGATTTGGGAGAGGTGTCCCATCCTCGGTTGCCAAGCGAACGCATCCAGGACGGGATACTTTGATCACTCGGAAGGGTCCTTCCCAGCTGGGGGAGAGTTTGTTTAACCCTTCTCTGGATTGTATTCTCCGTAGCACCAGATCGCCTTCCTCGAGCTGTCGGCTGTGAACATGCCGTTGGCATTCCGAACAGCTGCTCGACACCTTCCCTCTTCAAGGAGGTCAAGATCTTCACGCCGGAGCTGGTCTTGCGTGGCTTTGTCGAAGGTCCGGACCCGAAGCGACCCCAAGGTGATTTCCGAAGGAAGGACTGCTTCAGCTCCGTACACCAGGAAGAAGGGTGTCTCTCCAGTTGACCGGTTTGGAGTTGTACTGTTGGCCCATAGTATGGGCGTAAGCTCTTCGATCCAGTTGGATACATTTTTTTCAGGCGCTCATAAGTGCGCGTCTTGATTCCTTTCAGGATTTCTGCATTTGCTCTCTGAGCTTGGACATTGCTTGTCGGGTGAGCTACGGAAGCGTAGCTGACTTGGATGCCGAGGTCTTCGCAGTATCCTTGGAAAGCAGAGCTTGTAATTGGGTCCCATTATCTGTTATGATTTTGTTCGGGACTCCAAATCTGCATACTATGGACTGCAAGAAGTTGATAGCTGATTGCTTGTTTATTGTCACAACTGGAGTTGCTTCCGGCCATTGGTGAATTTGTCAATGGCAACATACGGGAACTTGTAACCTCTGACGGCTCTTGGGAAAGGTCCCAAGATGTCCACCCCCCACACAGCGAAAGGCCATGTAGGAGGTATCATTTGTAGAGGCTGAGCCGGTGTGTGAATTTGCTTCGCATGGAACTGGCATGCTTCGCATTTCTTTACCAGCTCAGTTGCATCCTGGAGCGTTGTAGGCCAGTAGAAGCCATGTCGGAAGGCTTTACCGACCAGCGTGCGGGAAGACGCGTGGTTCCCACACCCGCCTCCATGGATTTCTGCGAGGAGCTCGCAGCCTTCTTCCCTTGTGATGCACCGCATTAGGACGTCATTGGCACCACGCCGGTAAAGATCCCCTTGTACCAGCGTGTATCTTTTAGCCAATCTGACTATCCGGTCAGTGGATACATCATCGTTAGGAAGGACATTATATTTCAAGTAGCTCCAGATCTCTGAGATCCATGCATCAGAGCTAGCTTGAGCATTTTAGTCTTGCGTGTTGGGTTGCTCGGAGCTTCCGGTAGCACCTACGACCCTTGATGGCTGCCATGGTAACAGGGCCATTGGGACCGCCAGCTTCGCGATGCTGGTCTCGCCCCCTTCGCTCAGTTCGGCAGGCTGAGCTGTGGGTTTTGACAGCCTCTGGACGAAGGTTCTGTCAGGAGCCAGAGCTCCGGTTGACGCTTTCGTCGAGAGTTCGTCAGCTTCAGTGTTATGGACACGCTGGACATGGTGGAGGTCCAGGACTTCGAAGTCCTTCTGAAGCCTCTGGACTTCAAGGAGATAAGCAGCTAGTTGAGGATTGTTATAGGAGCATTCACCCTTCACCTGTTTAATGTTGAGCTGCGAATCTCCCTTGACCAACAGCTGCTTGACACCATATGATAGTGCCACCTTTAGTCCGTAAATGAGTGCTTCATACTCCGCCATGTTATTGGTCGCCTTGAAGTCAAGGTGGACCATGTATTTTACCTTCTCCCCGGTTGGAGCGAGGAGAAGGACTCCAGCTCCGGCCCCCTGCTTTTTTCATGAAGCCGTCGAAGTAGAGGGTCGAGTGAGGCTCGGTGAAGACCGGAGCCTTGAGTTCCGGCTTCTGCTCACTAGGGCCCCCAGGGTTTGATGGAGAGGGGGTCCATTCCGCCACGAAGTCTGCCAATGCTTGACTCTTGATCGCTTGTCTTGGGACGAATTGAAGATCGAATTCAGCCAATTCCGCTGCCCACTTTGCAATGTTCCCAGTAGAGGTGGGATTATGCAAGTGAAAGCATCTAGGCCCCCATAAGGTATGGTTTCGGTGATTAATGACAACCGTTGGATATCACTAATGAGTTTGTGGATGCAAGGTCTCTCGTATAACTCATCACTCCTAATGGACTCTATATTTATATCATCTACTGCTCATTGGATACAATTGGAGACCCCTAAACAAACTATTTCACGAGGTCAATCGATTTTCATGAAGACTAAAAGAAAAATCACACATGTCAAAATCATTCCATCAAAATTGATAGCACTTGAGACTTGGTCGTCACCAGAAGAAAATTTCAAACCAATGTCTAAGAGGTCACTCGAACAAATTCCAAAAGAATCACTTAGAACAACTCGAAGCAGACAAAATCAACTCACCGGATGATCTGATGTATCCAGAAAACACTACACCGGTCGAGTTGACTCAACAGTAGAAAAAGACCTCAGACTTGAGTATACACCGGACCATCCTATGATGAAGCAAGTGTTACATCGGTCGATCATTCCAGTAAGCAATTTCCCTGGACCAAGTGTAACACCGACCATCCGATGTACAATTATAACACATCGGTCAATCATTCCAGTAAGCATTATTTCTGGACCATTCTGGATCAAGTGTCACCGGATTATCCGATGTACAGGTGTATACAACATCGGTCGATCAACGGTCATATCTTACACAGTGACATCAACTAATTTGTATTCGACCAATGACAACTGAAGGGAGAACATCAGATCATCCGGTGTTTGCAGAACAGTGATGTCAGCCTACTTTTCCAATGGCTATCTCGTGGAAGCTGGCTATTTATACCCCTTCAACCAGTCATTTGGACAAGTCTTGATGCCCTGAGCTACTCTACACATTACCAAGCATTCAAGACGTGGAGCAACCACTTCCATATCATTTACACCACTTGTACACCAAGAGATAGGCTAGAATTTGCTAGAGATGATGCTTGTGTTCTTCCATTCTTGGTGATTGGAGTCTCTAGTCTAGTGAGAGCTGTAAGGGAGTGTCTCTTGGTGATTGCATTCACTGTGTAACAGTCGGTGATTGGAGAGAGCCTTCCGGAGCTTGCCAAGTCAGTTGTGGAAGCCCGGAGTATCAAACTTGTACAAGGATTGAGCTCCACCTTGCCGGGGATGGTGAATGGAGACTTTTAGTGAAGATCCCTGGTCTCGGTGACTTGGGAGTGGCTATACCCTTTGGCGGATGACACAACGTGGATGTAGGAAGGTCTTGATGATCTTGTCGAACCACGAGATAAATCACCGTGTCTTTGTGTCTCCTCGGGAGTTTGCACACTCTTCCTTCCCGTTACACTTATGCATTTCATATACCGCAAAATTGTTATTCACTTGAATGCATTGGTTGTTTGCATAGGGAATTGGGATTTTAGTAGTTAAGTTTTTATTGCTTTAATTTTTGAAAAGAAGCCCAATTCACCCCCCCTTTTTGGGCATTTGATCCTTACAAATGGTATCAAAGCAAGGTTGCTCATTGGATCATTCTAGCTTCACCGCTAGAGAGCTAAAATGGCCAAGATTGGGGGTTCGGTTCCCATCTTCGAGGGCAAGAACTTTGCCTATTGGAAAGCACGCATGTGTGCTTATCTAGAGGCTATTGCTCCTGAGGTATGGGAAGCGACCCATGCGGGGTTTGGTGAGCATAAATATATTGGTGATCAAATCAAGTGGGATGCAAAGGCTAGAAATTCTATTTATGAATGCATTAGTCAAGATGTGTTTGCTAGGATTGCTAGCAAAGAAAAGGCTTGTGAAATTTGGGCCTGCTTGATTGAAATTCATGAGAGTTATTCTCGTGTTAAAGAACTAAAGTATCATACGCTTAAGGCCAAATATGATGAGTTCAAAATGCTACCTCATGAAAATGTCAATGAAATGTTTTCTCGCTTGAATGTTCTCATTGAGGAAATTAATGCTCTTGATATTGCTTCTCTTGGCAAGGGACTCATCAACCGCAAGATTCTTATGCTCCTTCCTAAGACAAAGTACAACATCATCAGCTCCATGCTTCAAAAGGAATATCTTGATCACATTGAAGTTTTGGAACTTATTGGAGAGATTCACGCTCATGAGATGAGTGTGCTTGGGATGACGGAGGAATCATCTTCAAAGACAATTGCTATAAAGGCTTCCACCAAGAGAACAAATCTCAAGAAAAAGAAAGTGGTTGAGCCTAGCTCAAGTGAAGAAGAGCAAGCATCAAGTGAAGATGACGATGATGAGCTTGCATTGATGATGAGAAAATTCTCTCGCTTGAACTCCAAGATCGCCAAGAAGGGATACACCTTTGATCCCAAAAAGAAAGCATTTATACCAAGAAAAGATGACAACAAGACTTGCTATAATTATGGTGATCAAGGCCACATCTCCTATGATTGTCCAAAACCGGACAAAAGAAGAGAGAACCACAAGGGCAAGCATCGCAAGCTTGAGGATAGTGAGGATGATGAAGAAGAGGTCAAGCCTAAGCCAAGATTATTTGGGAAGAAGAAGCATGACAAAGGCAAAAAGACAAAACTCTTTCCAAAGAAGAGAAAAGGCCCACAAAAAGGTGTTCATGTGTGAGGCAAATGAATGGATCACCGACGAAGAATCTAGTGATGAAGAGAGTGAAGTTGAAGAATAGAGCTTGTACGGCCTTGCCATTACCAACAATGATGATTCATCTCTTCGTCCACCTCCCATGTGCCTCATGGCAAAAGGTAACACCAAAGTATGTGATGACTCTAGCGATGATGAGCTTTCCCCCGATGACTTAGCTTCATTGATAAATGAATACCACACTATCATTAAAAGGGAAAAGAGTAAGGTCAAGGCTCTTGAAGAAGCTCATGCTAAGCTCGAGAGTGCTAACCTCGATTTGCTTGACAAGTATGAAAGCATAATTAAGGAGCATGTCACGCTCAAATCTCATGTCAAGCAAGTTGAGGAGGATAAGGCTCAAATCAAGCTAGATCATCATGAGCTGGACGTAGCACACCAAGCACTCTTGGGAAAGCACAATGAGTTAATCCAAGAGCATCAAGTACTTAACCTTGCTTATGAAGTCCTTGATCAAGAATTGAAAACTATAAAGAAAGAAACCCTTAATGATAAGGTATCTATTGTTTCTCATGACACTAATGTCTTGCATAAGTCTTTGCCTTTGAAAGAGAATGCTAGGGAGAAGGATTTGATGGATGAAATTGAAAGTCTCCGCACTAGTGTGACAAGACTATCTAAGGTAGAAGTCAAGCACAAAGAAATCCTCTTCCATCAAGCAAAGACCTTCAACAAGAGAGGACTTGGATCCTTCCCGGTGCCTAACAAAGGAGAGGTGCCCTCACCGGAGCTTAAAACAAGCTTCATCAAGGAAGTTGGTTCTTATTGCCAACATTGTGAGGTCACCGGTCACCATACAAGGGAGTGTCCTCTTCTTAACCGGCCTTCTCCAAAATTGCCTACTAACTACAAGTCTACCTTTAATGATCACTATTATCTCTTGAGTAAAATAGATGGCAAGGTGAAGGCATGGTTCATTGGCAAGGACATGAAGGGCATGAAGGGGAAGCTTCCCAAGCAACTTTGGGTCCCAAAAACACTTGTATCACACATACAAGGACCTAAGTTAGCTTGGGTGCCTAAAATCAAAAATTGAATTCATGTGTGTAGGTGAACTACAAAGCCGGAGGAAAGCATTGGGTACTCGATAGCGGGTGCACTCAACACATGGCCGGCAACGATGGTATGTTCACCTCCATAAAGGACCCCGGCAATCATGAAAAAGTCACCTTTGGTGATAACTCTAAGGGGAAGGTAATTGGTTTGGGTAAGATTGCAATTTCACATGATTTATCTATTTCAAATGTGTTGTATGTTAAGTCACTTAGTTTCAATTTGATTTCTATTGCACAATTATGTGATCTTGGACTAACGTGCACCTTTAGCAAGAATGATGTTGTTGTGACTAGTGAAGCAAGCAAAGAACTAATCTTCAAAGGGTTTCGGCATGACATCTCTACCTAGTAGACTTCTCCAACAAGGATGCTAGCTTGACCACTTGTCTTTTCACCAAGACGAGTTTGGGTTGGATATGGCATTGACGCATCACTCACATTGGAATGAGGAAGCTCAAGAAGTCATTCAAGCTCAGGATGGTGACCAGCGTGAAGGATGTCACATTTGAAAAGAACAAGCTTTGTAGCGCTTGTCAAGCCGGGAAACAAGTTGCTTTACACAACCCGATGAAAACAATGATGTCAACCTCCAAGCCACTTGAGTTTCTCCACATGGACCTCTTTGGACCGTCCACATATCAATGTCTTGGTGATAATCTCTATTGTCTTGTTATAGTTGATGACTACTCTCGCTATGCTTGGACATTGTTTCTAGGTGACAAGAATGAAACTTCGAAAGTGTTCAAGACCTTCGCTAAACGTTCTCAAAGGGAATTTCAACTTCCCATCATCAAGGTCCGGAGTGACAACGGCACCGAATTAAAGAACTACAACATTGGGGAGTGTAAGACCTATGTGTGCAGAATACATTGGCTTGTAGTGAATACACTTGCTTTGATGATAAAAGTTTTGAATATCACCAAAACACCTTTTTATTAAGGTCCGACTAGTTTTGGTTAGCTCCGGTGAGTTTTGTCTTTAGCTCCGACATGTCTTTGATAGCTCTGGCGTGTTTTTGCTAAGCTCCGAGTTGATTTTTATAGCTCTGGCTTTTGGGTTTACTAGTTCTGACTAGTTCTGGTTAGTTTCGGCGCTAGGTTCTACTAGCTTTTGTTAGCTCTGGCTCAAGGTCCGGGTTGCTCTGGCAAGGTCCGGAACTTGATCGCAATGCTTCTGTTTTTCATTTGCAATGTTTCGTACTTGCTTTACATATCTGGAATGATTGCTTAGTATTCATTTGCTAAGTCTTTGGTGCGTTTTTGGTTGACATGAATGATATCATGTTACGGTGGTTTTGCAACATGCTTATGTGAGGTTCTCACGTAAGGTGTTGTGTTCGGAACTAACTTGAGTCAAGTCAAGGACTTGGGCTCGTATGGATTGGTTGTTTATTCGTGTGCAGGTGTTGCTTCAGTTCAAGACATGGCTGGTGATGGGATCCATTGGACTATTCTCAGGGAGGAGATGAGGTTCCAACAACCAAATTCAGGAGGAATTGTGGTTGAGCTGATCAGGTGGTTGCGCAACATGATTGAATCAAGAACAATGCATGTGAAGGTATCGTGGACGTCATTGGAAGATATTTGCACGTGTGCAAGGAGTACATGGACGTGGATACATGGTTCCGAGACGTTATGAAGAGATGTGGACGTAAAGAAGTGGTCGGAAAGGTCCAACCGACTAGGTTATGGACTCAGGCTGCGGCTGAGTCGGGTTTGACTTAAATATGGAAAGATTTGAGTTGGTTATGATATGATTTCGTGTGGGTCACGAATTTGAGTTGTTTGGGAATGTGGGATACGTTCCTAAGGTGTTTGGAAGTCTTAAGATTGCTTCAATCTGCGTATAGAATAATTCCAAGCAGTTATGGAAAGTTACGATTCGTAAACAGAATAGGATTAGGTTCCTGATTTGAGTTGAGTTGGCTTTCGAGCTGGTTATATAAGCAAGGGAGCCCAGAGCTCGTGGTGCACGACTTTGGGGCTGTTCCTCTTGTGTTCTATTGAATAAAATTCGTAGCTTGAAGGAACTTTTGAGCCTTGTTCGCCTGACTTGTTCCAGACAATTTTACTCGTCGAGTTTCTGGACAGCACTACCTTTCGTCGGTGGTTTTATCATAAATCGAGTTTTACAGATCCAATTGACGTTATTATTTTTGGGTTGTCTTCAAAACTTAATTATATATCATCTGTCAAAATTTCACGGTCATTGGATTTGTGGTCTATGATCTACACGAGTTTCTTTGCAGCGTTCCAGAACTGTTTTTTTTCTCGGGAAGGGCAGATTGACCTTTGTTTGATCTTTCAAGCATAACTTGAGTTTTTCACGATGGATTTGAGTGATTCTTGTTGTGTTGTCTTTGTTACTTGATTCTCTCTGATATCTATGACTTTTGTCATGGTGAAACATGTTTAGATTAGTCTCACACACAATTTCATTAACATATCGTTTTTCTGCAGAAGGGGTTGGGGTTTAATTAATTCTGCTCTGTAAGATTTTTAAATCTACCATTCACCCCCCTCTGGTAGCTTTTCACGTGCTCTTTGATCCTACAATTGGTATCAGAGCCACGGTGCTCTAATCTTTGTGATTTGTGCGTGTTTTTGACTATTCATCATGGAGAAGTACTCTGCCAAACCTTGTGTGTTCGCTGGTATTGATTTTCAGGTTTGGAAGGCACGCATGGAGGCTTTCATCCAGGCACAAGGCTTTGCAATATGGGAGAAGGTATACAAGCCTTACGAAGTGCCATCAAACGATCAAGTTACAACTACAAATATGAGAGATGTCGACAACAACAACAAGGCTCGGCACTTGATCATACAAGGATTAACACAAAGCGACTTTGACCGTGTTGCACACCTTCGATCTGCATACGATGTGTGGAAAGCACTTTGTGACTACCACGAAGGATCCAACACGATCAAAGAGGTAAGGCAAGACATGTTCAAGAAAGAATACATGCGCTTCGAGTTGCAACCCGGTGAGTCTATTGATGACCTTTTTGCCCGTTTAATAAGATTCTCAGCAACTTGCGTAGTGTCAATGTTAATTTTTCAGATGTTGAAAATGCTAGGCAATTGCTAAGTGCATTAGATATGTCAATTTGAGAGATGAAATTCACATCTATTCGTGAATCTACTGTCATGAGTTCACTTACTTTAGATGTGCTATATTCTAAGTTAAAAACTCATGAAATTGACATAATCTCACGTAAGAACCCCAACAAGTCTATTGCTTTTGTTTCTCAACGTGACATGCCTAGTTCCGGTCAAACATCATCTTGTGGTACACTTGCTTTGCTATCCTCTCTAACCTTTGAACAGATTGAGGAGTTTCCAGAGGAGGAGCTAGCGCTCATCTCTACCCGGTTCTCAAAAGCATTGCAAAATGTGAGAACTAGAAGGAGAGGAAGATCCGGACCTCAACGATGCTTTGAATGTGGTAAGACAGGACATTTTCGTTCAGATTGCCCTAACCTTTCAGGTCCTACTTCCCGGGATGAAAAGAAAACAAGAACAAAGCACTCCTCTGCAAAAGATATGAATAAAAAGGGTTTTACAGGACGTCAATTGGTGAGCAGTTTTATCTCAGCACTCCAGGAACTTGGCTCAAGCGACGTGGACATTAGAAGTGATGAAGATGAAGATGATTTGGCAAACTTGTGCTTCATGGCGGGCAAGTCAAGATCAAGTATGGAGGAGGAAGAACACAACAGCAACAATGAAGAGGTATGTCCTACGTGCGAATAAATGTGTGATGCTATTTCTCGTGCCACTGTTATTGTTAAGAAAAAAGGACAAAAAGCTTAGGGACAATGCTGTTAAAATTGAGTCACTAGAATCTGAAATTAATCGTTTGAAATCCTTGATTCCTATTGATGATTCTTGTTCCTCATGTGACTTAATATATGAACAATTATCCTTCCTAAGAAGTGCACATACCTCCACACTTGATAAACTTGAACTTGAAATTAAAAAGAACAAAAATCTTGCTGCACTTAATATTGAAACTTAAAAGATGCTTCTTGTTCTACAATTGATTTGCATTGTTCTAGTTGTGATGATCTTGATAACAAACTGCAAGATGCTATGAATGAAATCTCTATATTGAACAATGCTTTACGTTGTCATGAAGTTAAATATTGTTCCAATCGCAAATTAAAAGGAAAAACTTCATGTGAAAATTGCCTTGATCTGTCCAATAAACTTGATAACATGCATAAGACATTTGATCGGTTTTGTAATGGGAATAAGAACCTAAACTTGCTATTGAATTTATCCAAGTCTTGCAATGTTAAAACTGGTTTAGGTTTTGATTCTCATGCTCATGCTAAGGCACATCCACCTAAAATTGTAAAGTCATTAGGTAGTGGTTTGATTCAAACAGTTCCTAAACAAAAAGAAGTGGTTTTCAAATCTGCAGGAGTATTGTCTCATTCGGTTTCAAATAAAAATGTTGTTTGCTCATCTAGACATGAACACAAAGTTAAATTTCATTGTACCTACTGTGGTAGAAATGGTCATGTCATAGATTTTTGTTATAGACTAGCTAAACAACATAAAAGGGAAAGAATGGTTGCTAGATCTCATAACTTTCATGCAAAATTTGCTGCACATATTGAACTGAATGTACAACCTGCGGTTTTGAGTCAAAAACATTCAAAGTTTACCTTCGGACCTTCTGTTTTTGCCTCCGGAGCTATTGATTTTTGTGCTACACAAGTAACACCTTATAGGTCAGTAGTTAAGAATAAAAAATCTCAAACTTTGACTCACAAAGCTGCTGTTATGTCTCAGCTTTTGCGTGTGTTTCCTGCTGCACGTCGCGTGACTCAGTACTGGATTCCTAAATTCCTTTTGACTAACCCCAGTATTGAGTCATCGACGTATTGTGCTTCTATGTAGGTTACACGTTTGAGGAAGGAGAACATTTGGATTGTGGATTCAGGTTGCTCACGCCACATGACCGGTAACAAAGATTGGTTCTCCTCCCTCTCTTTTGTGTCATGTGTAGAGAATGTTACTTTTGCCGATAATTCTTCAACTCCTATAATTGCTAAAGGTTCGGTTAGAGTAAATGATCACTACATTTTGAAAGATGTGGCACTTGTCAAAAATTTGAAATACAACTTGCTTTCTGTTTCACAATTGCTAGATGAAAATCTGGAAATTATTTTCAATAAAAACTGCTGCAAAGTTGTAAGTTCAAATAGTGAGCTTATTTTTAACATGTCTCGGTTTGGACGAGTTTTTAAAGCTGATTTTGATATGTCTTCCTCTAAGCATAGGTGTCTAGTTGCTAATGATTCAAAGGACCTATATTTTTGGCATCGTGGACTTGGTCACGCAGGCTTTGATCACCTAACGCGTGTTAGTGCTCTTGATCTCATACGTGGGCTGCCTAAGCTTAAAGGGGACAAAGAAATTGTGTGCTTTTCTTGTAGACATACTAAGATGGTTGCAGGTTCACATACTCCTCTCACAATGATCATGACAACTGAACCATGTCAACTTTTGCATCTTGACACCGTAGGACCTTCACGTGTTCAATCCTTCGGAGGTAAATGGTATGTACTTGTGATTGTTGATGATTATTCTAGATACTCTTGGGTTTACTTTATGGCATCTAAGAATGAAGTTTTTAGTCACTTTAGAACTTTATTTCTTAGATTATCAATTGATTACACAGGATCTCTAAAAGCAATTAGAAGTGATAATGGAACTGAATTTGAAAATCAATCTTTTGATCACTTTCATGCTGAAAATAGAATAGATCATCAATTTTCTTCACCATATGTACCTCAACAAAACAGTGTTGTAGAAAGAAAGAAAAGAACCTTAGTTGAGATGGCTAGGACTATGCTTGATGAATATCAAACTCCTAGGAAATTTTGGGCTGATGCAATTGCAACCGCTTGTTATGTCTCAAATCGTGTTTTCCTAGGTAAAACACCATATGAGCTCCGGTTTGGATATAGGCCTAGTGTTACACACTTTCGGGTCTTTGGTTGCAAATGCTTTGTTAAGAAACATGGTAATCTTGATGAATTTGAACCTAGATCCATTGATGGCATGTTTCTTGGTTATCCATCTCATACTAGAGGCTACCGTGTGCTTTTACTTGACACTAACAAAATTGTGGAGACTTGTGAAGTGTCTTTTGATTAAGCTAGCCCAGGTACTAGATCAAACATTGCAGGTCCAGATCCATATCCGCAGGGGGAGAGCATTTTCGTTGAAGATGAAGAAGAATTGGAGCTACTGCCCAAAAAATCAGCAGCTAAAGACTTTGGTTCAGCTCCGTATGTTAATTCTCAACCTGCACCAACAACCATCAATGCTGATTCAAATCATCCTCAAGTCACAAGCTCATAGATTTGTGATGAACATGAAGAAGAAGAAGCTTGTGAGACATCTGTTCCCCTACGGTTTTACAAAGATTATCCCCCACAACATATGATTGGAAGCTTGCACGAACGAGTCACACGGTCCAGGTTTTGCGATCCAAACTCTTATGCTCATTCTGCTTTTGTTTCTTCTTTTGAACCCAAAGATATATCACACGCACTCACCAATGAATCTTGGATTATTGCCATGCAAGAAGAGTTAGAAAATTTTGAAAGAAATAATGTTTGGAGACTTGTACCTCCACCTCAAGGTCACACTTTAATTGGAACTAAATGGGTATTTAAAAATAAACAAAGTGAGGATGGGGTTGTGGTTAGGAATAAGGCTAGGTTGGTTGCTCAAGGTTTCACTCAAGTTGAAGGTCTACATTTTGATGAAACTTTTGCTCCTGTTGCTAGATTAGAAGCCATAAGAATTTTGTTAGCTTTTGCTACATCTATTGGTTTTAAGCTATATCAAATGGATGTTAAAAGTGCTTTTCTTAATGGATACATAGATGGGGTGGTTTATGTGAAACAACCACCGGGTTTTGAAAATCTAGATTTTCCTAATCATGTTTACAAACTGTCCAAAGCCTTGTACGGTATCAAACAAGCCCCTAGAGCATGGTATGATAGGTCAAAAACATTCTTACTTGAAAAAGGGTTTACCATGGGCAAGGTTGATAAAACTCTTTTTGTTCTTAAGCATGGCAATGACTCATTATTCGTTCAAGTGTATGTGGATGATGTTATCTTTGGTTGTGCTTCTCATGATCTTGTGTCCAAGTTTTCAGCAATGATGAGTTCCAAATTTGAAATGAGTATGATGGGTGAACTCACTTACTTTTTGGGGCTGCAAATCAAGCAAACAAAGGAGGGTACCTTTGTGCATCAAACGAAGTATACAAAAGATCTCCTAAGGCGCTTCAACATGGACAAAAGCAAGCCTCTTCGGACACCAATGGGAATAGCAACAACACTTGGACTTGATGAAGATGGTGAACCCGTGGATCAAAAAGAATATAGAAGCATGATCGGATCACTTTTGTACCTCACGGCATCAAGACCAGACATACAATTCAGCTTATGTCTTTGTGCACGGTTTCAAGCCTCTCCACGTGCTTCACATCGTCAAGCCATCAAAAGGATTCTCAGGTACTTACATGGAACTCAAGAATTTGGAATTTTTCTTCCTTCTTCCTCAACCGTTACTTTGAAAGCTTTTTCGGATGCTGATTTTGGGGGTTGTAGGATTGATAGGAAAAGTACTTCCGGTGCTTGTTATTTTCTTGGTAATTCTATTGTTGCTTGGTCCTCTAGAAAACAAAATTCAGTTGCACAATCCACATCCGAATCTGAATATGTAGTTGCTGCTAGTGCTTGCTCACAAATTCTTTGGATTGTTCAAACACTTAAGGACTATGGGGTTGATCTAGATAGTGTTCCACTGTTCTGTGATAACACTAGTGTCATTTGCATTGCTAAAAACCCCATGCAACATTCTAGAACTAAGCACATTGACATTAGGTATCACTTTCTCCGAGATAATGTTGAAAAAGGAAACATTGTGCTTCACCATGTAGATTCCGAACAACAATTGGCTGGCATTTTTACAAAACCTTTGAATTTCACTCGTTTTTGTTACATTCGTAGTGAAATAGGGGTTATGCATCCTCATGGCTTAAATTGAGGGGGAGTTTTGAAACTTGGGAAGTCGATGTGTGAATCTAAAATTAAAATAATATGAGCATAGTATTTCATACATATATGACTTTGTGATTACTTTTTACATGCTGAAAGTTCTTACTACATTACTCGTGTTATACATTTTGTAGTTTTTGCCATGTCTAGTAATTGGAATAATTACTTACACTAAAACTAGTCATGATCGAACTTTCTTGTTGTTTTGAACTTGTTACATGTTCACAAGTGCTTTTAATCATTAAGAATTAATCAAGTAATCAACTCACATGTTGAGTTTTTATGAACAAATATAAATTGAGAAAAGATCAAGAGAATATGCATGCATCGCACTTCTCCTTTTGAGATGGCTTATCATTGCACATAGATATGAACTTGGAAGAAGTTGTGTATGACTAAAACCATGTCCTTAAGCTTCTTATTGTCAAATGGCATAGGCTTGGCTTGGTTGGTTAGAATAAGGCAGATGCGCATATAATCTCTTGCAAATATCATATGATCTAAATTTATGCTTTGAAAATAATAAAATGCAGCAACTAGTGTCATGCTTTCAGGTTTTGAAATAGTTAAGTTTGTGAGATAATGACTTGCTTAAATTGAAAATTACATTTGATCTCTAGCATGGCTTACACTACTTTATGTATCTCATTGATGTGATAATGTAAGGTACCTGATAGTATGACTTGGATGAGCTTTGTTTATATGTATATGTTATAATATGCTCATAACAACTAAAGTTGGAGAGATAATTTGTTTATATGCTCATGACTTGCTGAATACATTGTCAAAGGGGGAGAGATAAGCATGAAGAGAAAGAGAATATGTGCTTAAGGAGAGATAATAAAGGGGGAGAGATAATATGGGATATTTTTTGGATTGTCTTCTCATTTTACTTTTGATTTACAAAGGGGGAGAAATTGCCTTCAAAACTTTTATGTGAATAAGCCAATGTTCGGATTTTAAATGGTGTTGCCAATGCATTCATCAAGGGGGAGATTGTAAGACCTATGTGTGTTGAATACGTTGGCTTGTAGGGAACACACTTGCTTTTACGATAAAAGTTTTGAATATCACCAAAACACCTTTTTATTAAGGTCCGACTAGTTTTGGTTAGCTCCGGTGAGTTTTGTCTTTAGCTCTGACATGTCTTTGATAGCTCGGCGTGTTTTTGCTAAGATCCGAGTTGATTTTTCTAGCTCCAGCTTTTGGGTTTACTAGTTCTGACTAGTTCTAGTTAGTTCCGGCGCTAGGTTCTACTAGCTTTTGTTAGCTCCGGATCAAGGTCCGGGTTGCTCTGGCAAGGATCAGAACTTGACCGCAATGCTTCTGTTTTTTATTTGCAATGTTTCGTACTTGCTTTACATCTCTAGAAAGATTGCTTAGTATTCATTTGCTATGTCTTTGGTGCGTTTTTGGTTGACATGAATGATATTGTGTTACTGTGGTTTTGCAACATGCTTATGTGAGGTTCTCACGTGTCGGTGGTTTTGATCCGGCAGATCTCCCAACACTGCTAAAGTGTTAGAGGAGTTTGAGGTTTGGTGCGGGCGCGCGGAGATTCAAGAAGGTGAAGTATAAATGACACAAGAGACACGAAGATTTATGTGGTTCGGGCCGCCTGAGCGTAATACCCTACTCCACGGGGTGTGTTGGTGTTGTACTGGATGTATGAGCTCAAAGTGAGTTCAGAGTGTAGAGTGAGCGCGTAAGGTGTGTGTGTCCTATGTATCGTCGTCCTGTCCTTTTATAGTACAAGGGCAGACCGTTACAAGTTAGCCTGGCCCGACATGTGGCCCCGGCGGTTACTAATATTGATACACATTTGATGCGCTTAATTACCTTTAATAACCGAATTATGGGCTTTGATAGCACTGTTATTGGTAATTAAGGTCGTTCGATCGTGTGTCATTAATATAGTATTAATGACACTTAATCGGATCTTGAAGTCATTGATTCCCTTTGAAGATCCATAGCTGTTGTGGAGTCTTCCGGAGGTTAGAGGCTGAAGGTCCGACGGTTGGACACGTGGTAGCTCTGGAGCATACTGTGGGGAACAGGTAGGTCCGGTGCTACCTAACACGTGTCAGTTTTGGAGCTTCCCTCGGTCTAGGGTTAGGTCCGGAGGTGCCTCTATGGTACATAGCCCGGAACTTCCCCCTTGTGGGCTATAGCTCCGGTTTGATAGTACACGTGGCGACCCTGGGACTAACCAAGTTGGGGAAGCGGGTCCGGTTATGTCTGACAGGTGGGCCTCCGAAGGTCTTCAGATCGAGTAGATGATATTCCCTTGAGATCTTTGCAATCCCAAGGGGTATACAGTACCCAGGGTACCGACAGTGGCCCCCTGGGCCCACATCTGGGGAAGACTCCTTGGGTGAAGTCATTCCGCCGGAGATGGGTCTATCCTTCAGTTCCGCGCGCCTTGTCAGGCCGTCGCCTTCGGGCTTCCCGCCTCATGATGACAACCGTTGGCCTGGGTAAGAACCTCGACTTGATCGTCCGGGTGGTCCCGGCCCTCTTGTCATCAGCTGGGTGGAATATTTGAGTAGTACCTTCGACTTCCTTGCGGTTTCCATCCAAGCGTTACGAGGGCTTACTTAAGAAGGAAAGCACGCACCGTCTGGGGTTCTTTACGCCTCTCATCTGATCTTGCGCTCAAACTCCCAACTTGTGCTCGCTTTTCCTCTATTGCCTTGCTGTGTCGCGATGGAATTGGGTCTCCGCGAGAGTCGTTTGAAGACCGAAGGTGACTTGAAGAAGGTCCGGGCCCTCATGGGATGGTCCCCGGACTTCTTCAACCGCCTGGTTCGCATCGGGGGAGAGCTCCCGTTCGAGAAGGAGCACGCCGGCGAAATGGTGTACTTGTCTTCGTACACCATGGTGGGGTTGATCCCACCTTTTTCCTCTTTTTTCTTGATGCTGCTAGACTTCTATGGTCTGCAGCTGTACCACCTTGGCCC
Source organism: Tuctoria greenei (assembly GCA_036927565.1). NCBI lineage: Eukaryota > Viridiplantae > Streptophyta > Magnoliopsida > Poales > Poaceae > Tuctoria > Tuctoria greenei. The sequence goes on from JAYESD010000005.1 coordinate 177,718,454, forward strand.
CCACTCCATTCTTCATGTGTCCGTCTTCGTCCACTTCTGTGAGATGTGGGTGGGCATCCCCCCTGCATTGAACTCTTCTGGACCTTCTTCACCGTCCATACCACCGGTAGGAGTAATGAGTACCTTGGCTTCTACTATTTCGTGAAGCGCAAGAAGTGCCCATTCAAGTACCTCCGGTCGTTTCCCTCTGGAAAGTGGGATGATTGGAAGAAGGACTGGATAGTCATCCGGGTGGAGGAGCACGAGAAGCTGGAGCTGCCCGAAGGCCTCCCCAACATCGACACTACAGTCTGGAGTGAAGCTCCGGTGCTGTCAGATGCCTTCAATCCTGCTCTGACCAGGATCCGCCAGTGCGTGGAGGGAGGATTAACTCCTTAGGCAGTGTTTTGCAACTTCCTGGTCAACAGGTGGGCACCGCTGAAGAGGAGAGAAAAACTCGCTTGGGCCCTCAACAGTGTGATGGACGACGACCGGGTCGAGATCGGGCTGAAGTCCAACATGGCGGGGACAACCTTGGAGTTTCATCTCAAGAAGTTCCAGCACGGCATCGACATCGCGGGTGACGACTTGACTCTGCCATCAGCTTTTCTCCCTCTGAACGTGGAAGTAGAGTTCAGCAGGGAGCTCCAACGGAAGATGCTTGTGCTTGACGACCTGGGTGTCATCGAGAGAAGATCGACCTCTAGGGTGGTGATCCCTGGGGCTTCCGAAGGTGGCTCCGACCCTGCCCCGAAGCCAAGGATCGAAGTCGTCAGCAAGGGCAAGGAGCAGGCAGACGAACCCTTGAGCCGGAAGAGGAAGCTGCAGCATGCCAACGGAAGGTCCGTCAGGCCTGCAACCTATGTATCAGCTCCTTCTCCCCGGAGGGGGAGGTCTTCTACAACTGTGGCGACTGTACCCGCAGCGGCGTCCTCCCGGGGTGCTAGCTCCAGGCATGCGACTTCAGCACCAGGGCCGGTTGAGGCCTCTAGGTTCGGAGTTCCTTCCCGATCGAGGGGGGACTCTACTAAGGAAAAGCCCGTGGCTGCAATGAGTTCTGGGGGGCCTTCTGGAGCTTCCACGCCAGCGGTGGCTATGGTCAGCCCAGAACACCCGGGAAAGAGGTTCCGCGCAAGCTGGTGCGGAAGCCTCCCAAGGTAATTTTTAATCTTTACCTCAGACAGTTGTTTTGTTGTAGTAAATGTTTTTTAGGTTTCTTCATCCATCATCTGCAGCGTTCCCAAGAAGAGGAGTGAGGCTCCACCCTCACCCACAGCAGCTGAAGCTGTGAGGACGGAAGCTTCTGCTCCTATCCCGGTGCCGCCCAAAGTGGTGGCTGAAGCTGCGATAGCTCCGGCGCCAGCTGTCATGGTCATGGACCTCGACTCATCCCCAAAGACTCCCGTGGTAGCACCGGACCACGGGAGAGAAGATGCGCCAGCGGCACCTGTCCCGGAGGTTGAAGCTCTGGGTCCTGGTGCAGAGATGATGGAAGCTTCAGCCGTTGAGCCGGAGGAAGCAGTAATTCCAGCCCCAGAGCCGGAAATTGTCGAATCCCCGGCGGTTGAGCCGGAGGTAATTGAGGTCCCAGCGTGCGCGGATGTTGAGGAAGTCCCGGCGGTTGGGCCGGCTACCTCTGAAGCACCGGCCGCAGAACCGGTCGTTGTTGGAGCTCCGGCCGCAGGGCCGGTTGATGTTGAAGACCTTCCGGCTCCCGAGCCGGTTGCCGTTGAAGCTCCGGCTGCAGGGCTGGCTGTTGTTGAAGATCTTCCGGCGCTCGAGCCAGTCGCTGCGGAGGTGTCAGCGCTCGAGCCCCTAGTAGAGGAGGTGCCCAGGCCGGAGCCAGAAGCAGCCCCTGCTCCGGGAGTGACGACGCCGGAGGTACCCGCGGCTGAGCCGGAGTGCCCAGATGAAGTTGCTGGCCCCCTGCCTGAGGGGGCAAATGAAGACCTGGCGGCGGGGCCTTCGGAACCACTTCCGGAGGTCGGAACTTCTTCCGCAGGACCCTCTTTGATGGCAACTGAGGCTATCCCGGAGGACAGCCCAAGTGCCGTGGAGGCTCAGGGGAACACTCTTGTGGAGTGGGACCCAATTTTTGTAACCGAGAACCCGCTGGAACCAGCGGAGGAGACCCCAGCAGGTTCGGAACCCATTTCCCTGACGTTGTCTATTGACAACACTTGCTCCAGCCTGCGTCAAGTCCAGCTGGCATTCTTCCACGACAGCAAGGCTCTTGAAGAGGAGCGCCAAACCCTTAGGCGGTGGCGTAACCGGCTCTACTTCGAGACCAAGCTGGCGCAGTTGAGGCTGGCGGATGACAAAGAATGGACCAAGCAGGAGAAGGTCCGCCTGGAATACTGGGGCAAATTGTTGGATGATAGGGAGAGCTTGACTCGCGCCCTCAACGCTCAATCTCGGGCCATTTATGAGCAGACCAAAGCAGCTAATAGTGCGGCTGATGAACGCCAAGAAAGGCTGGAAGCCATTAACACTACTCTCATCAAGCGTCAGGAGGCACTTGAGGAGAGGGAGAAGAGGCTCGAAGATGAAGAGCAGAAACTCCTTGAGCTGCGGGATGACGTCTTGAAGAGGGAGGAGGAGCTCACCGAAAAGGTGGCTCTGGCTGACAAGGGCCTCGAGGAGCGCGCCAAGAAATTGGAAGAGCACTGCGCTGAGGAGGAGGAGGAGAAGGCATGGGTGCGAGGGCAGGAACTCTACGAGCAAGAGTGTGCCATCACTGCCAGGGAGAAGAAAGTGAGGGGCAGGGAGAAGGACCTGGTTGACCGCCGGAACAAGATCTACCTCCAGGAGGAGGAGCTCGGAAAACTCGAGAAGCAGGTTGCTGAAAAGATTCAGCAAAATGCCAAAGAGGTTGAGCGCCTTGCTCGCGAGAATTCTGAACTGGCGGCGGCCAAAAGATCCTTGGAAGAATTGAAGGGCTTGAGGGCTGTGGACTCCCTACAGGTCTGGGAGTTCCTGAGCAAAGCCAACGACGCGCTGAAATCGATGGGCTTCAGTCCCGTGCGTCTGGATGATCCGGAGCCGAAGCCGGACATGGCGTTGCAGGCGTTGAGCTCGGCGGGTAGCAAACTCTCCAAGGTGGGCGACGTCATCGCGGATCAGCTGGAGGTTGAGGGGCAGTCCTTGGCGAAGAACGTCGCAGAATATGTGCTGACGTGCTACACCAGCCAGGATCCCCAATTCTCTCTGAACTCGGTGCTTGAAGGTCCCGTCGAAGGAGAAGGTGAAGCCACCCGAGCCAACGTGTCGGAGGTTTCTCAGAAGGTCGCCCAGTTCTTCCATAGGGTCTAGGACCATCTCTGTAGCTCCCACTTGTATTCTCTCTTTTTCTCCCCCAATTTTGTAATCCCTTGTCTCCAGAGGAATGAAATCCAAATTTTTGCGAATTTCATTTTTTATCTTCAACAATTTTGTCTTCACTTGGCCCCCTGGTAGATGTACACAATTTGATTGTGAACATGTACCAAGAGGATATTGTGTTTTGATGAAGACTCGTTTGCTTCGAACTTGTAGAATGTAGGTTCGAAGTCTTCGATAGTGAAGGCCCCCTGAGGTTGTCGGAGCTTAGTAGCTCCGGCAGTAGTTCTTATCAATGCATATAGCATTGATAGTTGGACCTCCGGGGTGTCGGAGCTTAGTAGCTCCGGCAGTGACCTTTGCCAACGCGTAGTTTGTCGGCAGCAGACCCCGTTTGTGGAATCTTCTCACCATCTTTTATTCTGCGTCGACGGCTGGCCCCCCTAGCTTTATCGAAGCTTGGTTGCTCTAGTGATGCTAGTTTTCAATGTTCAACATCGATTATAAGCCACCTAGGGGGAGTCGGAGCTTCGTCAGCTCCGGCTTTTCTCCATCAACGTGGATTCTTTATTTTTCCTGCACACTGAAGCCAAGAAAAATATTAAAATTCGCTCCTTGCTTATAACTTCGTTGTGGCTTACGATTCTCAAGAAAATTTTAGGTCAAACACGATTCTGAATGCAACTGAATGCATTGCCTTCTTTCTTTCGGATCCAATTGTACTTGGACCTGCCTTACTTCGACCTGCCGAGGTGTAGGTAGAGTGGCGTACTTAGGGTGCTTGACCAGGCTAAGCCGATAGCACACTCCGGCCCTAGATTGGCTTGGCGGCATTTAGGCGAGTGTGTCATGAACAATATTTGAATCCAAAAGAATCGACAATACAACTCGAATCGTATATGAACCGGTCGAACTAAAATTTCTTAAGAATTGCACGTCCTTGTTATAGACAAGAAAGAGAAAAATAAAAAATGTTGAGCCTGTACAAAGTAAATGCACGTGGAGTCTGTTTCACATGAAGATGTCTTTCATTATAGGTCCGGGGTACGGGGAAACAAGTACACTCTTAGGGTACGGAACCAGGCTAAGCGTGTTTCATTTCTCGTTTGACCCAGGGTAGCTAGCCACACTTTTAGTCCTGAGACTGTGACAAGCATTGCATGAACTTTGCGGACCTTCCGGGAAAGGTCCGGCTGTTCTTCCGGAGGAACTACCCGACTCTGTACAATGACTCTATAACCTACACCTCAAGTTACTACAGACTCACCTCCGTGATATTAGGTGTAGAACTTACGGAGGTGCTCAATATTCCAAGGATTCGGGAGAGGTGTCCCATCCTCGGTTGCCAAGCGAACACTTTCGGGACGGGATACTTTAATCACTCGGAAGGGTCCTTCCCAGTTGGGGGAGAGTTTGTTTAGCCCTTCTCTGGATTGTATTCTTCGTAGCACCAGATCGCCTTCCTCGAGCTGTCGGTTGTGTACATGCCGCTGATGATAGCGCCGAAGGGCTTGGCGGTATCGGGCATTTCGAACAGCTGCTTGGAACCTTCCCTCCTCGAGGACGTCTAGGTCTTCACGCCGAAGCTGGTCCTGCGTGGCTTCGTCGAAGGTTCGGACCCGGAGTGAGCCCAAGGTGATTTCCAGAGGAAGGATTGCTTCAGCTCCGTACACTAGGAAGAAGGGTGTCTCTCCAGTTGACCGGTTTGGAGTTGTCCTGTTGGCCCATAGAGTGGGCGGAAGCTCTTCAATCCAGTTGGCTCCATGTTTTTTTAAGCGCTCATAGGTGCGCATTTTAAGTCCTTTCAGGATTTCAGCATTTGCTCTCTCGGCCTGGCCATTGCTTGCCGGGTGAGCTACGGAGGCGTAGCAAACTTGAATGCCGAGGTCTTTGCAATATCCTTGAAATGCAGAGCTTGTGAATTGGGTCCCGTTATCAGTAATGATTTTGTTTGGGACTCCAAATCTGCATACGATAGACTGCAAAAAGTTGATTGTAGATTGCTTGTTTATTGTCACAACTGGAGTTGCTTCCAGCCACTTGGTGAACTTGTCAATGGCGACATACAGGAACTTGTAACCTCCGACGGCTCTTGGGAAAGGTCCCAAGATGTCCATCCCCCAAACAACGAAGGGCCATGTAGGAGGTATCATCTGTAGAGGCTGAGCCGGCGTGTGAATTTGCTTTGCATGAAATTGACATGCTTCACATTTCTTCACCAGCTCAGTTGCATCCTGGAGTGCTGTAGGCCAGTAGAAGCCATGCCGGAAGGCTTTACCGACCAGCGTGCGGGAAGACGCGTGGTTCCCACACTCGCCTCCATGGATTTCTGCGAGGAGCTCACAGCCTTCTTCCTTTGTGATGCACCGCATTAGGACGCCATTGGAACCGTGCCGGTAGAGATCCCCTTCTACCAACGTGTATCTTTTAGCCAATCTGACTATCCGGACAGTGGATGCGTCATCGTTAGGAAGGATGTTGTCTTTCAAGTAGCTCCGGATCTCCGAGATCCATACATCGGAGCTAACTTGAGCATTTGAGTCTTGCGTGCTGGGTTGCTCGGAGCTTCCAGCAACACCTACGACCCTTGATGGCTGCCATGGTAACAGGGCCATCGGGACCGTCAGCTTCGGGATGCCGATCTCGCCCCCTTCGCTCAGTTCGGTAGGCTGAACTGTGGGTTCTGACAACCTCCGGACAAAAGCTCCATCAGGATCCAGAGCTCCGGTTGACGCTTTCGTCGAGAGTTCGTCGGCTTCAGCGTTGAGGGCACGCTGGACATGGTGGAGATCTAGGACTTCAAGGTCCTTCTGAAGCCTCTGGACTTCAAGGAGGTAAGCAGCTAGCTGGAGATTGTTGCAGGAGCATTCACCCTTCACCTGCTTAATGATGAGCTATGAATCTCCCTTGACCAGTAGTTGCTTGACACCGTATGACAGTGCCACCCTTAGTCCGTAAATGAGTGCTTCGTATTCTGTCATGTTGTTAGTCGCCTTGAAGTCAAGGTGTACCATATATTTTACCTTCTCTCCGGTTGGTGCGAGGAGAAGGATTCCAGCTCCGGCCCCCTGCTTTTGCATGGAGCCGACAAAGTAGAGGGTCCAGTGAGGCTCGGTGAAGACCGGAGCCTTGTGTTCCGGCTTCTGCTTAGTGGGGCCCCCAGGGTTTGATGGAGAGGGAGTCCATTCCGCCACGAAATCCGCCAATGCTTGACTCTTTATTGCTTGCCTTGAAATGAATTCGAGATCAAATTCAGCCAATTCCGCTGCCCACTTTACAATATTCCCAGTTGAATTGGGATTATGCAAGATTGCTCGAAGTGGGTAAGAGGTCACCACCGAAATCTTGTGAGCTTGGAAGTAATGGCGAAGCTTCCTGGAGGCAATGAGAACTGCATAGAGCATCTTATGCACCTCTAGGTACCGAGTCTTGGCATCATGAAGTACTTCACTGACGAAGTATACTGGGCGCTGGATGGTCCGGACCCTCCCGGAGGGGCCCGGAGCTTCCTCTTCACTGACTCGGATCCTCCCTGAGGGATCTGGGCCTTCTTTGGGGACCTCCGGGTCCTGGATGGAGGGACCCAGAGCTTCTTCAGAAGCGACCTGGACCCTCCTGGAGGGGTCTGAGTCTTCTGAAGTAACTTTTTGTGGACTCAAGTCTGGGAGCTGGGACCCAGACTCGCTTTCAGGAACCTCCGGACCCTCCCGAAGGGGTCTGGATTTCTGAGCATGGGATAGTTCTGGTCTCTCCGCAACCAGGACCATACTGACGACTTCGTCAGTTGCTGAAATGTAAAGCAGCAAAGGCTCATCAGGGTCCGGAGCTACCAGAGTTGGTAGGGTGGTGAGGAACTGTTTTAGTTCCTGGAATGCCTTTTCTGCTTCTTCAGACCATTGGAATGGTCCGGACTTCCTCAATAACTTGAAGAAGAGAAGTGCCCGTTCCGCCAGTCTTGAGATGAACCTGCTAAGGGGTGCTAGACATCCAGTCAGCTTTTGGACATCCTTGGTGCGAGCTGGTGGCCGCATGTCATCAATGGCTTTGATCTTCGCCGGATTAGCTTCTGTACCCCGGTGACTTACCAGGAAACCAAGAAGTTTTCCGGAGCTAACACCGAAGACACATTTTTCTAGGTTTAGCTTTGTGCGCGTGACCCGCAACTTGTCGAAGACAGCCTGTAGGGTGTCAAGGAGTGACTCCTTGTTCTTGACCTTGACCACGATGTCATCGACGTACACTTCCACTATGTCTCTAATGAGTTCTTCAAAAGTTTTGTACATAGCTCGTACAAAGGTTGAAGCTGCATTCTTGAGATCAAATGGCATGGTTGTATAACAGTACAATCCATCTACTGTGATAAAAGAGGTATGCTCTTCATCTTCCCTAGACATTCTGATTTGATGATACCCAAAATATGCGTCTAGGAAACACAGTAACTCACACCCGGAGGTGGAATCCACTATCTGATCTATTCTAGGTAGTGAGAATGAATCTTTTGGTCATGCCTTATTTAGTGTTGTGTAGTCGATACACATTCGAAGCTTCCCGCCGGCCTTGGGTACAACGACTGGGTTTGCCAGCCATTTTGGATGGAAGACTTCTCGGATGAATCCAGCTTCGAGCAACTTCTTCACTTCTTGTCGAATGAAGTTTTGTCGCTCCACGGATTGCTTCCGAGGCTTCTGGTGTACAGGCCGGGCGTCAGGGTAGATCTTCAGATTGTGCTCAATCACTTCCCTGGGGATCCCAGGCATTTGTGACGGTTGCCAGCCAAACACGTCGACATTAGCCCGGAGGAAAGCGATGAGCGCGATTTCCTATTTGTCATTCAGTCCTCCCGATATACGGGTGGTCTGAGCGGCATCAGAACCTATTTGGACGACTTTGACAGGAATATCGGTGTCGCTGCTTGGCTGCACACGAGGTGCAGAAGTCGAGCCCAGCTGATGAATGCTCGGGGGTTTTGGAGCTTGTTCCTGCCTGGAGTCCTCCTCTTGTGCCGTTGTAAGCGCATGAAGTTCTTCCAGAGCAGTTACTCCGGCAGTACGATCTCCACGGATCCGGAGAACGCCTACTCGTGTTGGCATCTTCAACACCAAGTAGCCATAATGAGCAGTTGCCATGAATTTGTACAAAGTAGGCCTACCCAAGATGGCATTGAAGGGTAAGTTGATCTAAGCAACGTCAAAGACCAACTTCTCAGTGCGATACTTCTCCCGAGTCCTGAAGGTAACGGGGAGGGTAATAGCACCGAGTGGGGTAATGGCTCCCGGACCTACTCCGAAGAAAGGTCGGGAGGGGTGAAGATCGGAAGGTCGGAGCTGAAGCTTGGTAAAAGCTTCGAAGCTTATGAGGTTGAGCCTCGAACCTCCATCTACCATAACATGGTGAAGCTGGATGTTATTGATGGTAGGAGATACCATCAAAGGTAACTGGCCTGCTCCAACCATGCTTCAAGGGCAGTCCGAAGCATCAAAAGTGATGGTTGTGTCCATCCACTTCCGATGAGACTCCGCCCTGGCTGCAGGAGCTACCGCGGCCATGTCCCGATGCATTGTCTTGAGGATGCGGCGGGAGGTGATGTCCCATGATCCACCAAAAATGGTGTTCATGTTTTCCGACGCTCATTGTCAGAGACGTCTGAATCTTCGTCGACGAAGGTGTAGATGGCCTTCAGGACCTTTTTGGGATCCTTAAAACCAAACTCCTCTTCAGCCGGAGCTTCGTCAACTTTTTGCTTTCCTTCCCTCTATCGGAAAGGAGCTTCTTCTCGGCGCTTGTTGTAGCGCTCGACAAGGTTTTGGACCTCCCGACAGTCTTCCAAACTGTGGCTATCCGTTTTGTGAATTGGACATCACACCTTAGGTTTGCCACCGTCTTCAGAAGACGGTCGAGATCGCTTCTTGGGGCGTGGTCCCCGGCCACCCGGAGCTGCAGCAGCTGCAGCATTGGATGCGCCTGCCGATGGCTTCTTCTTGCCGTTGGTCTTTTTATTCTTCTTGCCACTCCCGGAGGTAGTGGCTTCACCTTTGGGGGATTTTTTGTGATCCTCCGGAGGTGGTTTGGAGTGCATTTCACGGCCCTCCGCAGCTCTGGCACATTTGTTAGCAAAGCTGAAGAGTTCCGTGACACTGGTGATCTCCTTGATCGCCAGTTTCTCCAACATCTTCTTATCCCGTACACCCTGTCTGAATGCCACAATGACAGAAGCGCTAGAGATAGAAGGGATAGTGTTTCGTACCTGAGAGAACCTCTGGATGAATGATCGCAGGGATTCTCCCCCTTTTTGCACGACTGAAAAAAGGTCCAGTTCAGTGCCTGGTCGGGTGTATGAACTCCCGAAGTTGGCGGTGAACTGCCGGCATAGCTCCTCCCAACTGTTGATGGAGTTGGGTGGAAGGCTCATAAACCAGGACCGGGCGGTCCCAGCTAAAGCCACTGGAAAATAATTGGCCATTACAGCCTCATTCCCTCCAGCTGCTAGGATAGCAGTGGAGTAAATCTGAAGAAATTCAACGGGATTAACGGTCCCGTCAAACTTCTTCGGCAGGTGAGGCTGGAACTTCTGTGGCCACCTGACCATACGCAGATGCATGGCCAGGGCCGAACAACCTCCTCCTACTCCTTCAGGAGGAGGAATGTCCTGAACTTCTCGTCTTTCACGAGCACGCTCAATATGGACTTGGCCGTCTTGTTGACGGTATCGGCGATCAAGCTCCGCCCGGAGGTCATGAGTTGAAAGCCTTGACACAGTGTGAGTGCGCCGTGCCCCGGAGGGCAACGACGTCACTTGCTGCGACGCAGCACGTCTCCTGTTGTTGGAAACGTGCGGACCAAGTCTGCCAGACAAGGCCCGTCGCTGCGACGGGGCCCGTCCTGAAGGAGGAGGACCCTGGTTGCTGATGCGATTGGCTGCGGCTGCAACCAAGTGTTCCACATCGGCCCTCCACTGATCCATTGCAACCCGGGATGCGTCCAGAGGTGGTGGGCGCTAAAGAAGAGCACGTGCTGCATGGAGCGTGTGTTCCGGGTTGTCATGATTTGCCGACGCATTGATTGACGCCGGTGCACCATCGCGCTGCCCAGCTTGATTTTCTGGTGGAGGCGGCGGTGGTGGTAGTGTGACTCCTACTGGAACTGAGGCTCCTGCTAGTGGCTGCATATTGGAGGGATTGCCCCCAACAGCTTGAACAATAGGATGACCGTTGTATGATCCAGCAGCTGAGTTCACCATTCTTGAAATCTCAGGCGCCCCCTACCTGGTGCACCAACTGTCGGTGGTTTTGATCCGGTAGATCTCCCGACACTGCTAAAGTGTTAAAGGAGTTTGAGGTTCGGTGCGAGCGCGCGGAGATTCAAGAAGGTGAAGTATAAATGACACAAGAGACACGAAGATTTACGTAGTTCGGGCCGCCTGAGCGTAATACCCTACTCCACGGGGTGTGTTGGTGTTGTATTGGATGTATGAGCTCAAAGTGAGTTCAGAGTGTAGATTGAGCGCGTAAGGTGTGTGTGTCCTATGTATCATTGGCCTGTCCTTTTATAGTACAAGGGAAGGCCATTACAAGTCAGCCTGGCCCGACATGTGGCCCCAGCGGTTACTAATATTGATACACACTTGATGCACTTAATTACCCTTAATAACCGAATTACGGGCTTTGATAGCACCTTTACTGGTAATTAAGGTCGTCCGATCGTGTGTCATTAATATAGTATTAATGACACTTAATCGGGTCTTGAAGTCCTTGATTCCCTTTGAAGATCCGGAGCTATTGTGGAGTCTTCGAGAGGTTAGAGGTTGAAGGTTCGACGGTTGGACACGTGGTAGCTCTGGAGCATACTGTGGGGAACAGGTAGGTCCGGTGCTACCTAACACGTGTCAGTTCTGGAGCTTCCCTCGGTCTGGGGTTAGGTCCGGAGGTGCCGCTATGGTACATAGCCAGGAGCTTCCCCCTTGTGGGCTGTAGCTCCGGTTTGATAGTACACGTGGCGACCCTGGGACAAACCAAGTTGGGGAAGCGGGTCTGGTTATGTCTGACAGGTGGGCCTCCGAATGTCTTCAGATCGAGTAGATGATATTCCCTTGAGATCTTTGCAATCCCAAGGGGTATACGGTACCCAGGGTATCGACATCACGTAAGATGTTGTGTTCGGAACTAACTTGAGTCAAGTCATGGACTTGGGCTCGTATGGATTGGTTGTTTATTCGTGTGCAGGTGTTGCTTGAGTTCAAGACATGGCTGGTGATGGGATCCATTGGACTAGTCTCAGGGAGGAGATGAGGTTCCAACAACCAAATTCAGGAGAAATTGTGGTTAAGCTAATCAGGAGGTTGCGCAGCATGATTGAATCAAGAACAATGCATGTGAAGGTATCGTGGACGTCATTGATAGATGTTTGCACGTGTGCAAGGAGTACATGAACATGGCTACATGGTTCCAAGACGTGATGAAGAGATGCGGACGTAAAGAGTTTGTCAGAAAGGTCCAACCGACTAGGTTATGGACTCAGGTTGCGGCTGAGTCGGGTTTGACTTAAATATGGAAAGATTTGAGTTGGTTATGATAGGATTTCGTGTGGGTCACGAATTTGAGTTGTTTAGGAATGTGGGATGTGTTCCTAAGGTGTTTTGAAGTCTTAAGATTGCTTCTATCTGCGTATAGAAGAATCCTAAGCAGTTATGGAAAGTTATGATTCGTGAACAGAGTAGGATTAGGTTCCTGATTTGAGTTGAGTTGGCTTTCGAGCTGGTTATATAAGCAAGGGAGCCCAGAGCTCGTGGTGCACGACTTTGGGGCTGTTCCTATTGTGTTCTATTAAATAAAATTCGTAGTTTGAAGGAACTTTTGTGCCTTGTTCGTCCGACTTGTTCCAGACAAGTTTTACTCATCGAGTTTCTGGACAGCACTACCTTTCATCGGTGGTTTTATCATAACTCCAGTTTTACAGATACAATTAACGTGATTATTTTTGGGTTGTCTTCATAACTTGATTATATATCATCTATCAAAATTTCACGGTCATTGGATTTGTGGTCTATGATCTACACGAGTTTCTTTGCAGTGTTCCAGAACTGTTTTTTTTTCTCGGGTAGGGCAGATTGACCTTTGTTTGATCTTTCGATCATAACTTGAGTTTTTCTTGACGGATTTGAGTGATTCTTGTTGTGTTGTCTTCGTGACTTGATTCTCTCTGATATCTATCACTTTTGTCATGGTGAAACACGTTTAGGGTTTAATTGTTTTCTTTAACAGATCATTTTTCTGCCGAAGTGGTTGGGGTTTATTTGTTTCCGCTGCATAAGATTTTTAAATCTACCATTCACACCCCTCTGGTATCTTTTCACGTGCTCTTCGATCCTACAGGGAGTGGTGTAATCGTGAAGGCGTTAAGCATGAATTTTCAGCCACATACACTCCTGAACAAAATGGTGTCGTTGAAAGGAAGAACAAGACTCTCATCACTCTTGCACGAGCAATGCTTGATGACTATGGCATGTCCGAGAAGTTTTGGGCCGAAGCAATCAACATGGCTGCCATGCCGCAAATCGGGTCTATCTACACCGACTACTTCAAAAGACCCCGTATGAACTCCTCATTGGGAGAAAGCCCAACATCTCCTATTTCCGAGTCTTCGGGTGTAAGTGCTACATCTACCGCAAGAAAAGGCTCGGTAAGTTTGAAAGAAGATGTGATGTTGGTATCTTTCTTGGTTATGCATCAAACTCAAAAGCATATCGAGTATTCAACCAAACCTCCGGTTTAGTTGAGGAAAGTTGTGATATTGAGTTTGATGAAACTAATGTCTCCCAAGAGGAGAGTTTTGGTCATGATGAAATAGATGGTGAGCCTCTACGAGAAGCTATGAAGAACATGACCATTTGAGACATCAAGCCTAAAGTTGAGGAGAGCCATGATCAAGGGGGAGCTTCAAGTTCCAACATCAACACATCTATGGCACCTCAAGTTGACGAAGAAGAAAAAGATGATCCATTGCCGATACAAGATTCACAAGCCACACAACATCAAGAAGAAGAACAAGTCCATGATCAAGTCCAACCACAAGAAGAGAAACACGCATCACCACCGCCAAGTGATTCACAACCACTTATGAGGCATGGACACACCTCCAAGGCGCATCCGATTGATCAAATTATTGGAAGTCCGTCAAGGGGAGTAAGTACACGTTCTCGCCATTTCGCTACATTTTGTGAGCACTACTCGTTTGTTTCATGTGTAGAACCCACTCACATTGAGGAAGCACTCCAAGATCCAAATTGGGTAATGGCCGTGAAAGAAGAACTCAACAACTTCATCCGCAATGAAGTTTAGGTGTTGGAGGAGTGACCCAAGGACAAGAACGTCATCGGGACAAAGTGGGTGTACCGCAACAAACAAGACGAGAACGGTGTTATGATCCGCAACAAGGAAAGACTTTTGGCCAAGGGTTTCTCGCAAGTTGAAGGACTATACTTTGGAGAAACATTTGCTCCAGTCGCTCGACTAGAAGCCATCCGTATACTTCTTGCTTTTGCATCACATCATAATATAAAGCTTTATCAAATGGATGTGAAAAGTGCCTTTCTTAATGGTTACATTAACGAGCTTGTTTATGTTGAACAACCTCCCGGGTTCGAAGATCCGAGGAATCCTAATCATGTGTATAGGTTGTACAAGGTGCTCTACGGGCTCAAGCAAGCACCTAGAGCGTGGTATGAACGACTACGGGATTTCTTGATCATGCAAGGATTCAAGATCGAGAGGGTGGACACTACACTCTTCACCAAAAACATCGATGGAGAACTATTTGTTTGTCAAATTTATATCGATGATATTATTTTTGGTTCAACTAACGAAGCTCTTAGCCATGAGTTTGGAAAAATGATGTCTAGGGAATTCGAGATGTCGATGATTGGAGTGCTCAACTTCTTCCTTGGATTTCAAATCAAGCAACTTCGAGAGGGGACCTTCATCTATCAAGAAAAATATACCAATCACCTCTTGAAGAAATTTGAGATGGGAGATTGTAGCTCAAGAAGCACTCCAATGGCAACAAATTGTCATCTCGACGCGGATAAGGACGGTAAACCTATTGACCAATCTAATTACCGTTCTATGATTGGTTCATTGATTTATATTACCGCATCTAGGCTCGATATCGTGTTTAGTGTATGCTTGTGTGCTCGCTTTCAAGCGGCACCTAAAGAATCGCATCGGAAGGCGGTCCTTAGGATACTTCGGTATCTCAAGCATACTCCAAGTGTAGGCCTGTGGTACCCCAAAGGTGCTAAATTCCATCTCTTGGGTTACTCGGATTCGGACTTTGCCGGATGCCGTGTGGATCGCAGGAGTACCTCCGGAGGGTGCCACTTGCTTGGGCGTTCCCTAGTATCTTGGTCTAGCAAGAAGTAAAACTCCATTGCTTTGTCCACTGCACAAGCGGAATATATAGTGGCCGGTGCATGTTGTGCCCGAATCCTTTATATGAAGCAAACCCTTTTGGACTTTGGTGTTAAATTTGGTTGTGTGCCTCTCCTTTGTGACAATGAAAGTGTGGTTAAGATTGCTAAAAACCCCGTTCAACACTCCCGCACTAAGCACATTGATATTCACCATCATTTCTTGCAGGACCATGAAGCTAAGGGAGACATCTCCTTGCAAGGTGTTAGGTCCGAAGAACAATTGGCGGATATCTTCACTAAACCACTTGATGAGAAAACCTTTTCTAGAATAAGGAGTGAACTAAATGTGCTAGATGCATCGAACGTCATGTAAGTTGCCATGGTCATGTAAGAATGCATCACATATAGGTCTTGTCTAACTTTCAAAGGATAGGGGCGAGCAAGGGTTAGCTTGGGATGGCGGTTCTTTTGGGTATCCCCAAGACTTGGAGAATGGCTCTCCCTGAAGAAGCCTTTGAAAGGTTCAAATTTGGCAAGATAGGTTTAATTTATGTCTTGCATGATGCCTGCCATATAGACTTGCACTCACGTTTAATATCCTGCATTAAAAATTGTTTGGCATTGCATACGGTAGATTGTCACAAAGGGGAACCCACTTCATGAGAAAGAGACTTGTTTGAAATGCAATATCTCAACTCATATGATGTGGAAAGAACAAAGTGCTAGGTGCGTTAATTCCTAAAGGAACATGCTTTAGAGAGATAGAAGTCTTCATCCTCTAGCTCACAAAGCATGGGCCTTACATTTTATTTGGATTTTTTCTCTTGGTTTTTTTGGTGTTCTATTTGCTTTAGGGCTTAGCCAAGTTATTGGCAACTAGCGTTAAAGTATTTTTGAGGGGTTAGGGGTTGCCCAAAAAGTCCTAAGACTTGTATTTCTCTTTGTTTGTCTAAGTCAAAGGACATATATGGGCTGTTGTTGATCTTTTGTAGTCATCGGATTATCCGATACTTAGGGCAGAAGCATCATCGGATCAGTTTGTGCATAAGTGCAAGGGTCAGCTCAGTCAGAAAGTCAAATCAACGGATGAGTTCATTCTGAGAAACATCGGAGCATCCGATGTTCACATTTCTGGAGTTGTGCCAAATTCAACCGATGATAATCGTTTCCACGTCAGATCATCTGATGCCGAAAGTGCCTCTGGAATACCCTAACTATACCACTCAATCGATGCACCTCTCATCTGACGTCGGATCATCCGATGTTAAAATTTTAGCTAGGGTTCGGGCCCCACCTATTTAGTGCCTCTTCGTTTCTTCTCTCTCCCTGACGCCTCACTCCTCGCCCTGCCGCCACCCGCCGTCGCCGCCCCACTCGCCGTCGCTGCCCCACTCGCGCTCCGGCCGCCGCCCCACGCAGCGCCGCTGCCGACCTGCGCTGCTGCCCTCAGCGCCGCCACCGCTGCCCCACGCAGCGCCGCCCTGCGCCACTGCCCTAAGCGCCGCGCCACCGCCCTCTGCACCGCCGCGCTCCCCGTCGTGCCACCGTCCTTCGAGCCGCCGCAACTCCTCTTCACTGCTAGAGCTCGCCCGACCACACCCCGTCACACATTCGCCATTCGCCGTCGTCAACCCTAGCCCGCGATCGCATCTTCGTCACCGTCACTCTTCTCCTCGAGATGGGCTGTGACAAGAAAGGAAAGGGAAAGGCTATTGAGGAGACGGCAGCTAAGAAGCAGAAGCTGTCGAAAGAGGAGAAGAAAGCTCTGATGGCCGCTCGCGCTGCTGAGGAGCAAGAGTGTGGCCGAGGAGGATCTCTGAGGATCCGGGAGGCCCGACAGAGGCAGCCACAACAGTTAGAGGAGACAGAGGAGCCGGAGGTGCCGCTTGTTCGCCGACGCTCAGTCAGGACCCGTGGAGGTCATCCAGCTGCAGCCCCGAGACAGAGACCTTCTGCAGATGAGCTTCGGGAGGACAGAGCAGCCGAGAGAGCCATCTATTAGATGGACACCAATGTCCGGGTTAGTGAGGGCGTCCGCCTGACTGACTATTGGAAGCTGAAGGCAAAGCAGCTCAGAAAGCTTCGATGGAGCATTCTGCTTGAGGAGTGGTTTCCGCAGACCAGAGAGCCACTTGTGGACAGCCACTTCTGGACCCTGACATAGGCGTCGTTGTATGAGACTTACAGACGTCGGGGCCATAAGCTTTTTCAGCATAACTTCCTTGACTGGGATCAGCTTGCACTTGCAGCCGGGACTGAGATTCACCCTTACTTTGAGAGGTATAGAGGGCTAGTGGAGCTGATGTCTTTCGAGTGGGGTGCCTACGTGGAGGACTGGGTCCGAGTGTTCTATGCCACACTCTACGTTTCAGAGGGCCGCAGATACATTGACTTCATGTTTACGGGCCAGCATCACCATCTGACCAGACAGACCTTCAGACAGCTGTTAGGCGTGGATCTCCATGACACCTGCCTACATGAGTTAGTATATGGACAGGCTGACCCACCGAGGAGGCCGCTCACTGGAGGTGTGGCACCACCCTTTGAGGAGATTCGATCACTGTTTGCTCAGCCCTTCTCACCTGACAAGTCGAGGGTACCTGCTCTACTCACTCTAGCTGCACGCACCGTGCACCTTGCCTTGTGCCACACACTTCTACCCAGGTCCGGATACCTTGAGGGCTTCACCAGTCTGCAGCAGACCCTCCTGTTCTATGTCATGAACGGGATGGAGTTCGACATCGTGGATATTCTCATCTGTGAGATGGAGGATGTTATCACCGATGGAGTTGGGATGATGAGGCAGCTTGTGTTTGGCCACTGGATCAGTCACCTACTCTACCTGTTGGCTCCAGAGGGATCCGCCGTGCGTGACAGTCTCACCGACGAGAGTGTCACTCAGTTCGGACACTACCGTGCTCCAGCTCCTAGAGACTGCTGCCTTGGCCGCCCAGTTGAGCGTCAGGTCCGAGCTCGACTATCAAAAAAGGACTGGTCAGACCTAGAGAAGGAAGATGAGATCCTAGCACAGGCTGAGGCTCAGGGACGAGATCTGCAGCATATCTTGTCAGAGAGTGACACTAGTGACAGTGTCGAGGAGTACTTCCCACCTCCTCCCTCACCCAGGTAGCACGACGCGGAGGCAGGAGGCTTGACTGTACCACCTCCTACTCCACCTCCGGTGTCCGAGGCACGGGTCTCTCAGCTGTTCGAGCTTACCTCTCTTCTACAGCAGATGGTTGAGCAGCAGCGACAGGATCGGCTTGCAGCTGAGCAGGCTACGCGTCTTATGGAGCTCCAGTAGCAGCAGTAGGAGATGCAGCATCAGATAGCCCGCGAGAGGCGAGAGGACACTGACAGGCTCACTGGACTGATGGACTAGATGCATTAGCGTTCTCTTGAC
Organism: Tuctoria greenei; assembly: GCA_036927565.1. Lineage (NCBI taxonomy): Eukaryota > Viridiplantae > Streptophyta > Magnoliopsida > Poales > Poaceae > Tuctoria > Tuctoria greenei. Next base: position 177,736,558 of record JAYESD010000005.1, read on the forward strand.
CAGCAGCAGTAGACGCAGTAGGCCATGATGGGCATCCTTGGGGTTGATCACCAACCTCTACACTCAGACCGAGATTGCCCTGCCCCCATAGCTTCTGGGTCTAGCTCCAGGTCCGCCTGTCCTGGCACCAGTTTCAGCTCCAGTGCCGACCACGCCGATACCGACGATCAGCATGTCACCACTACTTGCTCCAGGCGCACCGATTCACTCTCCCCTGCCAGCTTCGACACTCTTGCAGCAGACTCTGGCTTCAGTTGTCAGTGCCTCGCTACCAGCATTCCAGACTCAGCTGGCACCCTCAGCACCGACAGCAGCTCCCACAGCACCGGTCTCCTCCACTCCAGCCTCAGCAGTCGCAGGCAGCAGCTCCAACGACAGCACCATCGACGGCGACCAGTTCGTCATCGCCCCGAGCGCTCAGGATCCTTAGACACTTGACTTGCCTTTTTGGTGTCTTGATGCCAAAGGGGGAGAAGAGTCAGGGGGAGGCATATCATAGTCCTAGGGGGAGTCCTAGTGGTAGGGGGGGTACTTGTTTTGGGAGCTTTTGTAATTTGGGAGCTTTTATACTCTTTTGCTATCTTTGAGTATTCGCGTGCCACTTAACTCTCTCATGTGTTATTGATGTTTTTGAGCCTTCGAGTTTCATGTGCTGGATCTTGTACTTGTTGCATATTCTTTCTGAGTATCGTATTGTAAATTTCATTGATGTTATGCTTTACTCGTTGTGTTGTCATCAATCACCAAAAAGGGTGAGATTGAAAGCATCTAGGCCCCCATAATGTATGGTTTTGGTGATTAATGACAGCCGTTGGATATCACTAATGAGTTTGTGGATGCAAAGTCTCTCGTATAACTCATCACTCCTAATGGACTCTATATTTATATCATCTACTGCTCATTGGATACAATTGGAGACCCCTAAACAAACTATTTCACGAGGTCAGTCGATTTTCATGAAGACTAAAAGAAAAAGCACATATGTCAAAATCATTCCATCAAAATTGACAGCACTTGAGACTTGGTCGTCATCAGAAGAACATTTCAAACCAATGTCTAAGAGGTCACTCGAACAAATTCCAAAATAATCACTTAGAACAACTTGAAGCAGACAAAATCAACTCACCGGATCATCCGATGTATCTAGAAAACACTACATCGATCGAGTTGGCTCAACAGCAGAAAAAGACCTCAGACTTGAGTATACACCGAATCATCCTATGATGAAGCAAGTGTTACATCGGTCGATCATTCCAGTAAGCAATTTCCCTGGACCAAGTGTAACACCAGACCATCCGATGTACAATTATAACACATCGGTCAATCATTCCAGTAAGCATTATTTCTGGACCATTCTGGATAAGGTGTCACCGGATTATCCGATGTACAGGTGTATAAAACATTGGTCGATCATCGGTCATATCTGACACAGTGATATCAGCTAATTTGTATTCGACCGATGACAACTGAAGGGAGAACATCGGATCATCCGGTGTTTGCAAAACAGTGATGTCAGCCTACTTTTCCAATGGCTATCTCGTGGAAGCTGGCTATTTATACCCCTTCAACCAGTCATTTGGACAAGTCTTTATGCCCTGAGCTACTCTACACATTACCAAGCATTCAAGACGTTGAGCAACCACTTCCATATCATTTACGCCACTGGTACACCAAGAGATAGCCTAGAACTTGCTAGAGATGATGCTTGTGTGCTTCCATTCTTGGTGATTGGAGTCTCTAGTCTAGTGAGAGCTGTAAGGGAGTGTCTCTTGGTGATTGCATTCACCGTGTAACAATCGGTGATTGGAGAGAGCCTTCCAGAGCTTGCCAAGTCGGTTGTGGAAGCCCGGAGGATCAAACTTGTACAAGGCTTGAGCTCCACCTTGCCGAGGATGGCGAACGGAGACTTTTAGTGAAGATCCCTGGTCTCGGTGACTTGGGAGTGCATATACCCTTTGGTGGGTGCCACAACGTGGATGTAGGAAGGTCTTGATGATCTTGCCGAACCACGGGATAAATCACCGTGTCTTCGTGTCTCCTCGGGAGTTTGCACACTCTTCCTTCCCGTTACACTTATGCATTTCATACACCACAAAATTATTGTTCACTTGAATGCATAGGTTGTTTGCATAGGGAATTGGGCTTTTAGTAGTTAAGTTTTTATTGCTTTAATTTTTGAAAAGAAGCCCAATTCACCCCCCCCCCTTGGGCATTCGATCCTTACAGCAAGATCGCACGCAGTGGATAAGAAGTCACCACTGAGAACTTGTGAGCTTGGAAGTAATGGCGAAGCTTCCTGGAGGCGATGAGAACTGCGTAGAGCAGCTTGTGCACCTCTAGGTATCGAGTCTTGGCATCATGTAGTACTTCGCTGATGAAGTACACTGGGCGCTGGACTGTCCGGACCCTCCGGTGTTTAGATCTGGAGCTTCCTCCACATCGACCCGGACCCTCCCGGAGGGGTCCAGACCTGCTTCAGGGACCTCCGGGTCCTTGTTGGAGGAACCCAGAGCTTCTTCTGGAACCCGGACCCTCCCGGAGGGGTCCAAATCTTCTGGAGTAACTCCTTGTAGATCCAAGTCTGGGGGTTGGGACCCAAACTCGCCTTCAGGAACCTCCGGACCCTCTCGGAGGGGCCTGGATTCCCGAGTTTGGGATGGTTCTGGTCTCTTCGCAACCAGGACCATGCTGACAACTTTGTCAGTTGCCGAAATGTAAAGTAGTAGAGGCTCACCAGGGTTCGGAGCTACCAAGGTTGGTAGAGTGGTGAGGAGCTGCTTTAGCTCTTGAAATGCCTTTTCTGCTTCTTCGGACCATTGGAATTGTCCGGACTTCTCAACAGCTTGAAGAAGGGTAGCGCCCATTCCGCCAGTCTTGAGATGAACCGACTGAGGGCGGCTAGACATCCAGTCAGCTTCTGGACGTCCTTGATGCGTGCTGGTGGTCGCATATCCTCAATGGCTTTAATCTTCGCCGGATTTGCCTCTATGCCCTGATGGTTTACCAGGAAACTAAGAAGCTTTCCGGAGCTAACCCCGAAGACACACTTGTCTGGGTTTAGCTTCGTGCGAGTGACTCGCAACTTGTCGAAGACAACTTGCAAAGTGTCAAGGAGTGACTCCTTGTCCTTGATCTTGACGACAATGTCATCAACATACACTTCCACTACGTCTCTGATGAGCTCTCTAAAGGTTTTGTACATAGCTCGTACAAATGTTGAAGCTGCATTCTTGAGGCCAAATGGCATGGAAGTATAGCAGTACAATCCGTCTACTGTGACAAAAGAAGTATGTTCTTCATCTTCCCTAGACATTCTGATTTGATGGTACCCAGAATATGCATCTAGGAAACACAGTAATTCACACCCTGAGGTGGAATCCACTACTTGATCTATTCTAGGTAGTGGGAATGGATCTTTTGGGCATGCCTTATTCAGTGTTCTGTAGTCGATACACATCCGAAGCTTCCCGCCGGCCTTGGGTACAACAACTGGGTTTGCTAGACACTTTGGGTGGAAGACTTCTTGGATGAATCCAGCTTCGAGCAACTTCTTCACTTCTTGTTGTATGAAGTTCTGTCGCTCTACTGATTGCTTCCGAGGCTTTTGGTGTACAGGCCGAGCATCAGGATAGATCTTCAGATTATGCTCGATCACTTCCCTAGGGATCCCAGTCATTTGTGACGGTTGCCAGGAAAACACATCGACATTAGCCCAGAGGAAAGTGATGAGTGCGAGTTCCTATTTTTCATTCAGACCTTTCGATATACGGGTGGTCTGAGCGGCATCAGAACCGATTTGGACGACTTTGACGGGGATGTCGGTGCTGCCGCTTGGTTGCACACGGGGTGCAGAGGTTGAGCCTCGTTGACCAATGCTCGGAGGTTTTGGATCTTGCTCTTGCTTGGATTCTTCCTCCTGCGCTGTAGCAAGCGCGTGAAGTTCTTCCAGAGCAGTCACTCCGGCAGTGCGGTCTCCGCGAATTCGGAGAACACCAGCTGGTGTTGGCATCTTCAACACCAGGTAGCCATAATGAGCAGCAGCCATGAACTTGTACAAGGCAGGCCATCAAAGGTAGTTGACCAGCTCCGATCATGTTCCGAGGGTAGTCTGAAGCATCAAAAGTGATGGTGGTGTCCATCCACTTTCGATGAGGCTCTGCCCTGGCTGTAGGAGCTACTGAGGCCATGTCTCGTCGCATTGTCTTGAGGACACAACAGGAGGTGATGTCCCACGAACCACCAAAGATGGTGTTCATGGTCTTCCGACGCTCATTGTCGGAGACATCAGAGTCGTCGTCAACGGAGGTGTAAATAGCCTTCAGGACCTTTTTAGGGTCCTGAAATCCTAACTCCTCTTCAGCCGGAGCTTCATTGACTTTCTGTTTTCCTTCCCTCTGATGGAAAGGAACTTCTTCCCAGCGCTTGTTGTAGCGCTCGGCAAGGTTTTGGACCTCCCGACAGTGTTACAGGTTGTGATTGTTCGACTTGTGAATAGGACACCACACTTTGGAGTTGCCACCGTCTTCAGAGGACGACCGAGGTCGTTTCTCAGGGCGTGGCCCCCGGCCACCCGGAGCTGCAGCAGCTGCAACAGTAGATGTGCCGGTCGACGGCTTCTTCTTGCCGTTGGACTTTTTCTTCTTTTTGCCACTCCCGGAGGTAGTGGCTTCGCCCTTGGTGGATTTTTTACCATCCTTCGGAGGTTGTTTGGAGTGCATTTCACGGCCCTCCGCAGCTTTGTCACACTTGTCTGCCAAGCTAAAGAGTTCCATGACGCTGGTGATCTCCTTGATCGCCAGCTTCTCCAACATCTTCTTATCTCGTATGCCCTATCTAAATGCCACAATAATAGAGGCGCTGGAGATAGAAGGAATAGTGTTTCGTACCTGGGGGAACCTGTGGATAAATGAGCGCAAGGATTCTCCCCCCTTCTGCACGACAGCAAAAAGGTCCAGTTCAGTGCCTGGTCGGTTGTATGAACTCCCGAAATTGGCGGTGAACTGTTGGCACAATTCCTCCCAACTATTGATGGAGTTGTGAGGAAGGCTCATGAACCAGGACCTGGCGGTCCCAGTCAAGGCCACTGGGAAGTAGTTGGCCATTACGGCCTCGTTACCTCCGGCCGTAAGGATTGCGGTAGAGTAAATCTGGAGAAACTCAGCGAGATTAACAGTCCCTTCAAATTTCTTCGGTAGGTGAGGCCGGAACTTTTGTGGCCATCTGATCATGCGTAGGTGCATGGCCAGGGCGGAACAGCCTCCTCCTACTCCCTCGGGAGCAGGGCTGTCTCGAGCTTCTCGCCTTTTGTGAGTACCCTCGATATGGACACGGCCGTCCTGTTGACGGTAACGACGATAAAGCTCTGCCCGGAGGTCATGAGTTGAAAGACTGGTTACTGTATGAGTGTGTCGCACCCCGGAAGGCAGCGACGTCACTTGTTGAGACACATCACGCCTCCTATTTTGGGAAGCGTGCAGACCAAGTCTGCCCGACAAAGTCCGATGCTGTGATGGGGCCCGCCCCGAAGGGGGAGGACCTTGGTTGCTGATGCGGTCAGCTACTGCTGCAACCAGATGTTCCACATCAGCCCTCTACTACTCCATTGAACTCTGAGATGCACCCGGAGGTGGTGGGCGTTGGAGAAGAGCACGCGCTGCATGGAGCGTGTGTTCGAGGTTGTTGTTATTCGCCTACGCCGTGACCGATGCGGATGCTCCGTCCCGTTGTCCAGCTTGATTTGCTGGTGCAAGCGGTGGCGGCGGTGGCATGACTCCTGCTGGAGCTGTGGCACCCGCTAGTTGCTGCATGTTGGAGGGGTTGGCCCCAGCAGGTTGAATAGCAGGATTGCCGTTGGATGATCCAGCAGCTGAGTTCACCGTTCTTGAAATCTCAGGCGCTCGTACCTGGCGCGCCAACTGTCGGTGTTTGGATCTGGCAGATCTCCCGATACAGCTGTTGGTAGATCGCGGAGTTGTAGTTCGGTAATGGGCGCGCAGAGATTCAAGAAGGTGAATGATAAGTAAACACAGAGATTTACGTGGTTCGGGCCGCCTGAGCGTAATACCCTACTCCACGGGGTGTGTTGGTGTTGTATTGAGCGTGTGAGTTTAGAAGAAGCTCCAGAAGAAGAAGCTCGTCTAGGTTAGGGAGTCCAGAAGAGGTCTGGAGCGTCCCTTGTGTATCGTCGACCAGTCCTTTTATAGTACAAGGACTGATCGTTACACCGTTAGCCTGGCCCGACATGTGGTCCCGGCGGTTACACATGCTTGATACACAATTAATGAGGTTAATTACCCTTAATAACCCAGTAACGGGCCTTAACAGTGCCGTTATCAGTATTAAGGGTCATCCGATCGTGTGTCATTAATATGACATTAATGACACTTAATCGGGTCTTGAAGTCTTTGATTGCTTCTTGAAGGTTCGGAGCCGTTGGGGGTCCACCAGCTTGATTGTTGAAGTTGAAGGTCCGACGGTCGGCCACGTGGCAGCTCCGGAGCTTACCGTGGTGGACGGGTAGGTTCAGTGTTGTTGGACACGTGTCGGCACCGGAGCTTCCCTCTGTCTGGAGTTAGGTCCGGAGATGCCATAACGGTATCTAGTGCGAAGCTTTCCCATGTGTAGGTGATAGCTCCGATCTTATGATACACGTGATGACCCTGGGACTAACCATGTCGGAGAAGCAGGTCCGGTTACACCTGACATGTAGGGCCTTCGGAGGTCTTCAAATCTGGTAGATGGAGTTTCCTTGTGATCTTTGCAATCCCAAGGGTTATCCGGTACAGCTCACAAGTGTGATTCAAATAATTAAATCAATCAACCTGCCAAGTTTCAATAATTTTGGAGCACATGTGCTATTTATTTAATCAAACCATAGGAGAGCTTTTAAATTTAAATTCAAATTCCAATCCTATCTTCAATTCATTCAATTGCCAAATTAAGTTTCAAATATGATTTCCTCACATTGGGATTACCTTAGCTGGCCAATTTCATAATTTTTAGACTTTGTTTGAATAGCAAATTATTTTCAACAGAGAAGGGTTTGGTTTGTACTGGTGGCCCCACCTGTCATGGGCTCATTCCCCCCTCTGTTCTTATCCTCTTCACAGAGTGACACCGCACACATGCAAATTGGACAGCAGCTGCTTACCTGCCTGTTTCATGCCTCGATCTCAGCTGAAACCACATCAACACCCCCCCCCCCCCCCCCCCCCCCCTTCTCTGATATTTTCCAAACCAATTCTTATCACCTCTGTTGAACCACGCTGAATAGGATCGCTGTTCTTTCTCCCCTTGCTCTGTACGCCATGGCCGCCAGTGCCATTTCTTGCACCCGGCGCCGTTCTGCTTCGTCCCAGTTCGATTGAGGCTAATCTAGCAGCGGGAAAAAGCTTTTCTCTACTTCCTCGACTCGAGCCCGACGTCCTCCCCTGCGCCGGCTAGCTCTGCCGGCTGGTTTCTTCCACGTTTTCACCCCCGCGCCCCTGCTGATCATCGGCCAGCGTCTCTAACATTTTCCCTGGCCAGCCGAGCTGCGGACAGCATCGCCAACTCGTAATCTTCCTCCCTAATGCTGCCGCAACGTTGCTGCCCTCGCCAAGTTGCTGTGGCGGGCGATTTCTTCATCCTCCTCAACGTTTCTGCGCCACCTCTGCTCCGGCGTCGCCTGACCGTCTCGGTCGCCTTCCCAGCTCATGTAACGCACCAAAAGATTTGCCGAGACACCTTATTCCCCCTCCTAGCTTGCCTCCTCGTTCCCTAGCTCGTCTTCGAAGAATTCCAAGTTTTTCCTCTCGGTCCTTCTCATGAACACGGAACATTCATCGCCCAAATTCAAATTGCACCGAGCAAATCGTTCCAATCCAATTAGAAAAGATCTTACCCACGTTCCCACAAACATCTCGGATCAAACTAATTGTATTTTCATCCACCGAGCGCGCCAATAGCCCAATTTTCCTATCCGCTCAAGTGAAACCCTAGGTCATCGAAGACTTTGCACTTCCAATCGTTTACACTTCAAGTGGAGCACAGTTTCGGACTTTTCGTGTCACCACGAAGCTCCTAGACCAATTCCCATGACATTTATGCCAGGATAGTGCAATCCTGAGCTCGCCGCCGTGCCTTTTGCCGCCGTCGCCATCGCTGGCCATCCTCCGGCCATCCCCGGCCTCCTCTGTCCACACCATCGTGTTCCTCACGGTCTAAAACCCCCAGGCGGCAAGAATCAACCCCAGGAAGCACCGGATGCCGACGCGGGCGGAGCGCCGCCAGTCTCTGGCGGTAGTGCGCCGCCGCCCCTTCTGAGCCCAAGCCCAAGGAAGAAGAAGCCCCGAGGGCCCACTTGTCAGCCGGTTATTTCAATCCACCTCCGGATCCATTTGCGGCATGGATCATTTGTAACTGTGGGTTCAGCCAGTGGCCTTCCCTGTTGCCTCATTCCCATTGGCCCTAGATTTTCGATGGAATTTACCTTAAGCAAAGAAATATAGAAGAATGCTCCACATTGTAAAAATCATATCTCTTTGTAGGAAACAATACAAATAGTAAATAAATTTTGTTAGTCTCATATTTTCCAGTAGTTTGCAATGGTCTAGTTTATTTAACATGAGAGCCACAGAATTTTTTGTTAAATTCCATTAGTATTAAACCTTTGAAAAATAATTAGAGGATACCAAATCATTAGGAAATTCTAAAACTTGGCCACATTATTCCTTATATGGTAAGTGACTTCCAGTAAATACTCCACGATCATTGGACATATATATGTAGGTCAAATGGTGTTGGGTTGCTCTATGTCTAGGAAAATACCAAATTACAACATAAACTATTTCAGAAAATAAAAGAAACTTGTAAAATTCATAACTACCTCTAGGAAACTTATCAAAATTTCAAACCAATTTTTTTAGACTCATTATGAGCAACCCTATTCACAAAACCTAGATTCACTTATGACGAAGGCACTGTTCGTTCACAAAAATTCAGAGAAGATTAAACCATTATTAAATTATGTAGACCATTTTCTTCACTTGTCATAGCTGGAACTTCTCTGGTAGATCCTCCATGCATATAGGAACCCACTGTAAAATTTCCAGGTCCATTGGACTTGTTTAATATGCAGAATTGAGAATTACATCCCTATGTCCATAACATTGCCCAGTCCATTTCAAATTCCAAATACCCTAAGTTACACTTTGATTCTTTCCTGTTGCTGTATCCAGCAGCAGAGCTGTTATTCCTAGATAGTTGATTCCACTTTGAAACCTACAACATCTAGTGGATTTATTTGACCTATGTATTTCGATAATGATTTCCTAAGTCCAAACAATGTCTATTTCATTTCACATCCAAATATCTCTAAGTTTTCAGTTTGATTCTCCCTGTTCCTGTACCCTACAACAGCACCTCTCATTTTTAAATTGATTTAGTCCATCTTAAGTTTGTGCAACTTCTGTGGTCGATTTCTAAGTTGCAATCTTCCTCTTTGTGGTCAAATCACCGTCCCTCGCGGTTGAGTACCACTTGTTCACTGCGTTGTGACGTAGTAATAAAGCATAGATGGAAGAATATGAATATGCTACTATGAATAATTTTTGTATTGTAATATTGGCTGAATTAGAGATAGCATAATTAAAGTTATCATTTCCAAATATTTAACTTGAATGAAGCTTATGCAGCTTTGGGCAAGTATCATCGTGGATGAAGTGTTTATTGTTTGATTGTGGAGTTCATTATGATGCATACTCACTGATTTGACATTTGCTACTCTAAAACTAACAAGTAAAGATTTACTTTCGGCGAGTTCATTTTTGCAAATTTCAGCTTCCAGTCTTTAGAGTTTCTAGCATGTAGAGTTTCATGCCTTAGATGAGACGATTAAGTCTTGCTGAGCCTTTGTGCTCACGGTTGTTATATTTGCGGTTTTGCAGGTTTACTTATATTTTTGCTGTTATGGGTTGTCTGTGATACCTCGAGGTGTCGAGATGTATCTCTCACATGACAACACGCTGCTGCCTTATGGTCTTCGTGTTGCTAGTGAGAAGCGTCTGCGGGCATGGACGTCTTCTCTTTAATTAGATAGGTTGAGAGTGTGAGTATACTTTCCGTTGCGTTTGTACCGCAGTTGTACACTATGTTGTAAGTAATATCTTATTATGAAAGGAAAACTTTGTATCTTTACTATGTCTTTTCGTGTGTGTTGTTGGATGACGCATCGCACAAAACCAAGCAATGTGATTCCAGAAATGTTGGGACCCCGGTCCTCACAGTCGGGCCGGGCCCGTACTTATGACGGTCCACTGTACTTACGACGGTCTGGTCAGAGGTCATCGTAAATAACCTTCTTATTTACGACGATGTTCGTAGCCGTTGTAAATAACCGTCATATTTACAACGGTCTACGCTAACCATTGTAAATAACCGGCTTATTTATGAGGACCAACTGTAGCTGTTGTAAATAAAATTATCTATAACAACTTGTCTATTTGTCATCATAAATTAATTTGCCATCGTAAATGTGTTGTTTTTCTGTAGTGTATGTCCTTCAATGTGTTATCCACCTACTATTTCACTCTCCTGGTCGGTTGGATTCTGACACCAAAATGAATGAATTTCCACACAAGGAACCGCATGGACTTACTCAACAACCACAAACCAGTGGTCTAAATGGACGCGCCACACGCAGAAGTGTAGGGGAAATGGGTGTGGAAAAGATACTGGCTTTGATGCTGTATCATGTCTTTTTGTTTATCTGGCAAGCGTGAGCAGCTTCGACTTCAGAAGGAATCCCTGGTTCGCTAGAACTGCCGGAGATAGAGGGAAAGCAGAGAGAAAAACAGAGAAATTAAAACGAACAGGAATTTCTCTAACTGAAATGCGGGCCTGCTGTTTAGACATGTAACACACTCGCAAATAAGTTTAAAACTATCGCAAATAAGCTATTTGCGACGGTTTTCCTTATTTGCGTCGATTTTCGGCTTTCGCTCGAATTTTGTCGCAATTTAACTAATTTGTGACGGCCACAGTCGCAATTTAACTTATTTGCGACGGTGGGCCATAGCCGTCGCAAATAAGGGTCTGAGCCCGGCGGATGGGCTGAGTCTGATAAATTTCGACGGCTGTCACAGGCCGTCGCAATTAAACTATTATTTGTGACGGCTGTCCTGACCGTCGCAAATTAGTAAGTTAATTTGCGATGGTCACAGCTGCCGTCACAGATAATAGAGGTGTTATTTGAGACCGTACTGTATAAAAGTCATCACAAATAAAGTTTTAAATTAAAAAAAACAGAAAATGTTGTGCGGCTCAATGGCCAGATACACAGAAGCAGCAACAAATATAACAACAACAAAATAATCATCACATACACACAATGTCACCGCATCATTACAAAGTGCTAGCATCACAACACAAAGTCGAAAAACAAACAAGAGAGGCTATCTGCTAGCCCCTCTACACCTCCAGAGCCGCGAACATCCTCACCCCGTGTCAATCCAGGCGCCGGTATCAACGGCGACGGAATTTGAGCCTTCGTCGCTGATCCCTGCAATACATAGAAGTTGTTAGCAATATTGATTAGTTTGAAACTTCGTTTTTTACTAGAATTGATTAAACAAGCCTGCACTGATCATATTGAGCTTACTTTAGCTAATTTGAAGATTTGGCTATGTTTGATTAATTAAGACTAAGTAAGACTAAAATAGCTCATTTGAGCTAGATTTGCCTATGTTTGATGAATTAAGACTAAGTAAGAACAATTTTTATTATCTGAAAACCCAGAGAACGGTGCACCGGCAGTGGTGGGTGCACCTGTGGCAGTGGCGGTAGCAGTGGTGGTAGCTCGAGCTGCACCCCTGGCCTCCCTGACCTTGAAATATTGTTTTTCATTGCAAATGTTATAGGTTATTACATATTCTTAAGAATGCGATGAATTTAAATTACTTTAACTTATCTCCATCGCCTGCCTTTGCACCTCCATCGCCTCCCGCATATGCGCCATGCAGGCTTGCTGGTAGGAGATGGTGGCCTCCACCGCCTCCCTCTAGTGCCTCAATCACCACCCGTCTAGACGCTTCCTTTACCTTACCATTAAATGGGACAAAACCATTAAATGGGTCTTGTCGTACTCTAAACGGGTTGTGCTAGTTCTATCCGGCACGAAACCCATATATATATATATATATATATATATATATATATATATATATATATATATATATATATATATATATATATATATATATATATATATATATACACACACACTCAAGCAATTCAAACATAAGCAATTTTATCACCTAAACATAAACATAAGCAAATGTGAAGCATGGACTATTGTCAACAATTAAACAATTAAAAACCATATGGCTAAGTACAGTAATGAAATAGTTAGTGCAGTAATGAGACAGCTACTAGAGGGATGAAACAAAAATCAAACCATTAACCATGACTGGTGAACAGTGGGGGTGGAGGGTTAATTAGACACAATTTAATTATGGAATGTCAACTCACGACATGAAAATATACCATACAAGCAACTTTAATAGACCAACAAACAAGGGAACGCATGCTGCCATTCAGAAATCATCTGCACATACCGGTCTTCCAAACTTGGCTACTTCAGAAACCTTGGCTTTCTGCTGACCTGGATTTCCTGAAATGTCGATGGAACAAAGATTACTCAGATGATCTAAGACATCTGCCATAGCGAGTTGCCGAGTTATGCATGCACCACATAAAATAAAATAGTTGCCGACTTATGCATGCACCACATAAAATAAAATAGTGTTACAAAATAGTAACCACAACAGCTTCTTACAAAAAGGAATAATCTAAATGGCAGCATGCTACTGAAACAAGCATTGCTCGTGTACTCCCCCAAGCAAAAAACAAAACAAGCATTGCTACTAAAACTGTAGCATCTTCAAAACGCTTGCTCGGTTTTCAAAACTGATTTTCGGATAAGTGGATTCTTCTCCCAAATAAGTGGGGCATATAACCTTCCAGTGTTTAAGTTACTACAATCTATCTTTTCTTTTTCTTGTTTCTTTTTTTGCGAAAATAATTATTAGTTTTGCTTAAGTTACCCCGCTGAATGAAACTAGCAAAATTTCATTTGTTCCATGAATCCTCGAAGTTATTAATAGTATTTCATTACACAGTGGAAAGTTGATATCATATATAGCCATGCTAACCAAAATAAAACTAGAAGTATCATGCCAGACATGAATATTCACTGGTTCCAGTTCTAGCATTTGGCGGCAAACATGATTAACCTAGCTAAACAACCAAGACTATTCTAAGCATAATTAACATATCAATTTACCTAAACAACCATGATTAAACCTAGCTAGACTACACTAATCTTGGTGGCAGTTGGCGGTAGCGTCGGTCGGTTGGCGTCGGGTGGCGTAGGTCGGCATCGGGTGGCGCGGAGGCGGCGTTGGGCTCGGGGACGGGAGGCGACGGTGTCGGCAGCATCAGGCGGCGTCGGGCTCGGGTACGGGAGGTGGCGACGCGGCGGCCGGCGTCCGTCGGCGAGAGCGAGAGAGGTGGTGGCATCAGCCGTCAGGAGCGAGAGAGCGAGTGAGTGGGAGAGAGGAGAGTCGGGCCAGGTGGGCCGAGGATATATGCCATTTATTTGCGACAGCCTGCTAAATTGCGACGGCCTTATGGTTGGCTGTTGCAATTTAGGTAACTTGCGACGGTTTTACTATTAGCCGTCGCAAGTTATCCTATATTTGCACAGTCACTAGGCTGGCCGTCGCAAATTAAACATCTATTTATGACAACCTCTTTTGTTTGCGATGGCCCAAATCCGGTGGTTGCAAGTTAGTCTATTTTCGATGGCTGGTTGCCGCAAACTTTTTTGGCCGTCGTAAATGATCGCGTTTCCTGTAGTGACATGCCACAAAACAGCCATTCAAAACCAGGTTAGGCAGCTAATTAAATGGTTTTATAAAAGCTAGAGTGTTAAATACCTGGTTTAGAAGTTTGAGGAATTATGTAGCCACTAAGCTATAGTTAGGAGGGTTATATAGATTTTTTCCTTTATATCCTTTAGACCCGTTGCATCTTCAAAATACATTTAAGTTTCTAGAGCATTTTCCACATCCTGCTGAAACCAGGTTTAGGAACAAAGCCACATCAACTGCATACATAAAAATTCTGAGATTTACATGCCTTCCTCCCAAAGGTGAAAGCATCCCTGCCCATGTTGCTGGACTAAATATATGTTGCAATGTTTCAATGGCGAGGATGAACGAATAAAGAGACATTGGATCTCTTTGATGCAGCCCCCTCTCATGCTTTATGGGGACACCTGGAATCCCGTTCAACTTGATTGATGAGGAAAGCGTTACAAAAACCAGGGACAACCAATCTCTCCACCCGGGAGGAAACCGCTGTTCTGTAGCAATTCCAAATGATATTGCCAAGAGACTGAATCAAAGGCTTTGAAAGTATCTAATTTGGAGAACAGAGCATAAATAGGCTAGCGGGCATGACCCTCGACCTTACGCGCTTGGGCAAACAACAAAGAGATTTGCAGCACATGGATCGACTGATTTCAGAGGAAGAGGTTCATAATGTAATCAAGGAAATGCTCAAATGCAAAGCACCGGGACCAGATGGCTTCTCTGGACAGTTCCTGTCTTCGTGTTGGGACATTATAAAGTCAGATTTCCTTGCTGCGATAAATCAATTTTGTTGTACCAACAGGCAAGGTCTGAATGCGCTGAACTCTGCATTTGTGGTCCTCATCCCGAAAAAAATAGACCCGAGGAAAATCACAGACTACAGGCCTATCAGTTTGATCCACATTTTCGCTAAAATCATTTCTAAAGTCTTGCCAAATAGGTTGGCTCCAGAGCTAGACAACATCATATCTATGCACCAGAATGCATTTATTGAAAAAAGGGTGCATCCACGACAATTTCATGTTTGTCCAGCATGCGGTGCGGCGGCTGCACAAGACAAGATCGTCGGCCTTGTTTATCAAGATAGATATATCTAAGGCATTTGATACAGTAAATTGATCTTACATGTTGGACATTATGAGGCATCTTGGCTTTGGACACAGATGGATAGAGTGGATATCTGCGCTTTGGGGAACATCGTCGTCCTCCTTTTTAGTAAACGGGTCTCCTGGATTAAAAATTATACATGCTAGAGGAGTTCGGCAAGGAGATCCGCTATCTCCAATGATCTTCCTACTCGCTATGGAGCCTTTGATTAAACCGTTCCAATGCGCCCAGCAGGCTGAACTGCTCACCAGAATTCTGGAATTAGGGGATCAACTTCGGGTGTCGCTATATGCAGACGATGCTGCGATATTCATCCGACCCTCGGCTCAAGACCTACTGACCACAAAACTGCTTTTACATATCTTTGGTCAGGCCTCAGAGCTTATAACCAATTTGGAGAAAACTGAATATTTTCCCATTCGGTGCAGCGAAGCAGAGCTGCAGCATATCCTGGGACATGACAACCGGTTGGGTTCATTCCCTTGCAAATAACTGGGACTTCCCCTTACTACAAAAAGCTCCCAAAATCAGTTGTGCACCCGATTGTCCAGAAGGTGGCGCATAGGCTAGCGGGCTGGAAGAAAAACATGCTCTCATACTCAGATAGAGAACTCTTGGTTAAAACCGTTTTAACAGCTTTGCCTACTTATTTTATGTCTGTTTTACGGCTTCCCGCTTGGGCCACTCACCAAACTGATAGAATTAGAAGAAGCTTCCTATGGAAGGAGGGGGGACCCGGACATGATAAGAGGTGGTCGATGCTTGGTTCGTTGGAAAAAATGCACACAACCCCGAAAGTTTGGCGGATTGGGAATAAAAGATCTGGACAAATTTGGGCGCGCGCTTCGATTAAGATGGCTTTGGTACTGCTGGGACCGGCGTTCCAGACCGTGGAAATCCTTATTCAGACATCACGACTCTGTTGACCGGCAAATATTTTTTGCCTCTACTATAATCACTTTTGGCAATGGCCAAAACACACCTTTCTGGGAGGCCCGATGGCTCAACGGTCAAGCTCCTAAAATCCTTGCGCCTAACCTATTTCAACAGGCTAGGTTCAAGAAGCGAACGGTTGCCAAAGAACTCTGTAACTTTAACTGGATTAGAAACCTCAAATCTCTTCACAATGAGGAACTTATGGATGAATTTGTCCTTCTTTTCCAAGCTCTCAATGAGGTAAATCTTATAGAAGAAAAGGATTCTATCACATGGAGATGGACGTCTAGCGGTGAATATTCAGCGGCCTCGGCATATAATGTTCAGTTCCTGGGAAGCACTTCTCCTAGCTGGGTTTCGGTACTTTGGTTGGCCAACACTCAACCGCGCTGTCGTTTTTTTGCGTGGTTGGTCTTGCATAATAAAACACTCACGGCAGATAATCTAGCTAAAAAACACTGGCCTCATCAACCAACCTGTACTATGTGCACCTGCATACCAGAAACCACGAACCATTTATTGGCTTACTGCAATTACACTGAAGCTGCATGGCATAGGTTAGCACAGCTCCTTCAGCTCCCTGATACCGTCCACCAGGTTACTACAGATGGTGCAGCTCAATAGGTACAGTTCATCACGACGTCATGCTCCAAGACTCAGAGAAAAAAGATATTAGGCTACCTATTTACTTTTTGGTGGCAAATCTGGAAAGAACGGAACCGGCATGTATTCCAGCAGCAAGAACTATCTCATCTTCAGGTCGCTCAAATGGCGTTCGAGGACATCCGACTACAACTGGCGGCCTCCAGTAGTTAGTTGCCGGCGCTAGCACTAGTTGCTCTATTATTTTCTTCTATTGATGTATGTATCATGTTAGTTGTTGTACCCATTAGGCTCTAATCTCTATTACTCCTTAATGATAAGGCAGCGCTCGTGCCTCTTTTTTAAAAAAAAAGAACAGAGCATAAGTCTTTGTACAGTGGAAGGATCTGGCCATGTTGCGTACGATAAGAAAATTCTCTCGAATACTCCTTTTCTTAATAAAAGCGCTCTAGACCCCTCCGACGAGGTTATGAATTTCACTTGCAAGCTGTCTGGACAGCACTTTAGAAATTAACTTGGCAAAGCTGTCTGGACAGCACTTTAGAAATTAACTTGGCAACTGAGCGTATCAAACTGATCGGGCGAAAATTACCCAGGGCGTCTGCACCTTGTTTCTTCTGCACTAAGGCTATTCCACACAACTCAGTCGAGACAACAAGGTCCAACATTTAAATTATAAAAGCACCTAAATGCAGCCATGACATCACTCTTGATTATTAGCCAACATATTTTATAAAAACCTCCTGTAAAACCATCTGGACCCGGTGCTGACTCCCGCAGCGTGTTCCAGATGGCATTCGAAATTTCTTCCTCCGAGAAAGGATAGTCCAGGGTACCTTCCTGAATACACTCCATTTGTAAGTCATCCCAATTCAAAGTCCGAGTTGTCTGCATTCTAGTGCCAATGATTCTCGTAAAATGATTATGCAGAATGTGCGATTTCTCCTTATGTGTGTGACCACGTTAGCCGACCTTCCTTGTTTTTGAGGCATGAAATGAAGTTTTTGCTGGAGCATACATTTGATTTAGGTGAAAAAAGTTTTGTGGAAGCTATTGGTGATATGCTCAAGAAGCAATCATAACAATTCAGATTAAGACCTGTTGCATATTTGATTTATAGGCCATTAGGATACGAATGGACCTGTGACCTAAAAGTCCATTAGTACGCCTATAAATACGAGAGCTAGGGTTAGAGTCTGATTACTCCACCACGTGACATCCCTAGCCACCACCTCTCACAGGCTTCACGCCGACACCCTTGCCACGCGCGGTGCTAGCACACCGGCGCATGGCATTTCTCCCCGTACAGGTGGACTCTGTGGAGGCTCTGCTGCTACTGCTGCGCTAATCGGCTATGGTCTACGACATCTCGACGTTGCTGCATAAGGAGGAGATGAACGTGATCTACTTCCCCTACACCAACGCGTGTCTTCGTTCCGCTGTGCTGCACGTCTAGTGGTAATGATCTATGAGCTTTGTATTCGCATGTTTCCTGAGTGATGCGGTAGAATTGCTAGAATAGCGTACTGCTGATTTCTCAACGGCGGCATCAGCCGACTTTCGTAGTTTTTGGTCTGGTTCTTGTTAGTAGATGCGATCTAATGCAGACACGTTCATATGATGAATTTTTATTACATGGTTTTTGGAGTTTGAAATTGGTTAGAGTAAATCGAGATTGTATATGACTAAAATATCAGTTTGTGCTCCTTCTATGCTGTGTGTGCAACCTGTCCCTGCCGGCTGGAATCACCATCGGGACTAATTGCGTATATAGCTAACAGAATGAGCCAACAGACCACAGTCATGAGTCCCGATCTTTTCATCAATAACCACTCACATTGAAAATTGAGGCATTTTGATTGGCTCGGATTCGGGGTCATTTAGGATCGCCGTTGCTATCTGCTATAGCTATTACGTAATGTTGTTTCGCACTAGAAACTATTCTACACTTAACTCATTTTTGCAGGGAATGATGTGAATGGTATGACCTTAATGTGATCTAATGATCTATGTAAAATATTTATGCAGCCTACAAGTTGCAAATTAACACAACCGGGTTGAGGTTGTCACATAATTGTATAACGACCTGCATGTCGACCTGTGATGCTTGATCTCTCATGTAATTTATTTGATATCTATTAGATGTATTAGCTTCTTTTATGTTCATGGAGATGTCTTCAACCTTGGTGGAGATGGTGATCACCATAAGAAAGGAAGCACGGTAGCTTAGATCCTGATGGAGCCATGGCGATGGAGATCACTATGATTCTAAAGGCTATACTATTCACAATGTGATATGATCATAGTTTGTGATGTTTATTTATTACTATTTTTTTCATTCTTTTTCATACGGTGGATGTTTTGTCATGATAGAATAGCTTCCCTTGCAAAAGTTGAGTATTTGATGCTATTTACCAATAGTTGCACCTATGTTGTTTTGATCTTTGTGTGGTAGGTTTGCCAAAGCAAAATACCATCATCTATCATAATGCATAAGGTAAATGTTGGACATTTACATGCATAGTGTTGGTTTACTCAACAAAGCTATCAAAACGGTTTTGAGCTTTATGGCATAGAGTTGGGAACCGGGGCATTGAATGTCACCCAACAAACAAGAGTCATATATGGATATGATTCACAATTGTTGTTTACCTATGTCACTAATTTCCTAGCAGTGAAGCCAAAGCTCACTAGGAATTAGTGAGTATGGATCTTGGACCACTATATGTCGTTAGAGGGAGTACGATACACATATAGTGATGATGTCTTTTATTAAACTATTAATAGAAGATATGTATATTACATAGTGCTAAAATTATGCATATTTATTTTCTATTTTAGATCATGTCTGCTAGTAATAATTCTGGTTTCAATTTGCAATCTGTGCTTGAGAAGGAAAAGCTCAATGGAGTTAACTTTATCGATTGGTAGCGCATCCTAAGAGTCGTTCTCAGGCAAGAGAAAACCGAATACGTTCTTCTGCATCCATACTCTGATGACCTCCCCAATGATGCAACTGCTGCGACACGTAGAGCTTATCAAAAGCACTGCGATGATGTGCTAACTGTAAGTTGCCTCATGCTCACCACTATGTCCCCTGATCTGCAAAACAGTATGAACATACATATGCTTATTCTATGATTGAGGGACTGCATGGAATGTTTGAGAACCAAGCTAGAGCTGAGGGATACAACATCTCAAAGTCCTTGTTCTCACGCAAGCTAGCGGAGGGTAGTCCGGTCAGCCCTCATGTAATCAAAATGATTGGTTACATTGAGACTTTGGGAAAACTTGATTCTGAACTCAAGGATGATTTGTCCATTGACGTTTTTCTCTAGTCGCTCCCACCGAGCTACGAGCCATTTATATTGAATTTTCAAATGAATGGCATGGAGAAAATTTGGCTGAATTGCATGGGATGCTTAAAACAGCAGAAGAAAGCATTAATAAAAATGCCACTCATGTGATGATGGTTCAAAAGGAGAATAAAAAAAGGAAGCACGTGACACGTCCTAAAGGGAAAGGCAAGGGAAAAGTTCTCGATGAGCCCTCAAGCTCAAAGTCTAAGCCAAAGGGTAAATATGGCCCTTCTCCTAATGATGAATGCTTTCACTTTCATGCTAAGGGACATTGGTCTAGGAACTACAAGAAGTACTTGGAAGATCTAAAGAAGAAGAAGGGAAGTGAGACTTCCGCTTCAGGTATAAATGTTATAGAAATTAATATTGCATTACTTCTAGTGAATCATGGGTATTTGATACTAGACCGATGATTCACACTTGTAAATCGTTGCAGTGTCTAAGTGAAACTAGAAGATTTGCAAAAGGTGAGTTGAATGTTCGTGTCGGCAATGGAGCAAAGGTTGCAGTCATAGCTACTTGGACCTACAGGATTAATTTTGGAATTGAATAATTGTTATTGCATTCCTACTTTGAGCAAGAACATTATCTCTTCTTCATGTTTAGAAGAAGTTGATGGTTATGAGATTGTAATAAAGAACAAATGTTGTTCTATTTATTATAATAATATTTTCTATGCCCAATGTCCATTGGTGAATGGATTATATGTTCTTGATCTTGAGGATAAAACTGTCTGTAACATTAATACCAAAAAGGCTCGACGAAATGATCTAAATCCCACTTTTATTTAGCATTGTTGCTTAGTTCATATAAATGAGAAACACATTGAAAAACTTCATAAAGATGGTTTACTAAGTTCATTTGATTTTAAATCACTTGACACATGTGAGTCTTGTTTGCTTGGGAAAATGACCAAAACACCCTTCACTGGTCAAAGTGAAAGGGCGAGTGAGTTGTTGGGACTTATACATACCAATGTATGTGGACCAATGAGTTCAATAGCCAAAGGTGATTTTCAATACTTCATCACGTTTACTGATGACTTTAGTAGATATGGATATGTCTATCTGATGAGGCACAAGTCTAACTCCTTTGAAAAGTTCAAAGAATTTTAGAATGAAGTACAAAATCAATTGGGCAAGACAATTAAACTTCTATGATCTGATCTTGGGGGTGAATATTTGAGCCATGAATTTTATGATCATTTAAAACAATGTGGAATTGTTCCACAGTTGACTCCACCTAGAACACCTCAATGGAATGGGGTGTCCGAGCAGAGGAACCGAACCTTGTTAGACATGGTTAGGTGGATCATGAGCGAAGCAGATCCTCCACTATCCTGTTGGGTTTATGCTATTGAAACTGCTGCGTTTATACTAAACAGAGTCACAACTAAGTCTGTTAAGAAGACATCATGATGAGTACATCACAACAGCGGAGATGCACATTGAACTGCAAGGACCAATCACAAGAGCACGAGCACGGTTAATAAATCAGCAGGTGAACTTGTTCCTAACTTCCTTTGCATGTGAGTTTGAGAATAGATTGCTATGTGATGATTTAATTGTTATTAGGAACAATGAAGAAGATCAACATGTGAAGAGAAGAGGCCTTGGGAACGTGGAGAACCTGCTGGGACGTCCACAAGTTGATGGAATCAGTTTACAACTCGGACTTGAGTTCAACTCGGAGTGCAGGAGCAGTCCACTTTACAACGGATGCCCAGGATGCATACATACTCCGTTTTTGATGTTCCACATATGCAAGGAAAGAGGAGAAGATAAACTTTCCAATAGCTCTGGTCCCACATCAAAATTCCTTCGGCGTTATTGGGAATTGTCGAAACAAGTTGAGTCCAGATTTCAGTCCGGTGTTGCGCCACCAAATCGGGCCTTTGGGCCTTGTATCTCATATGAGTCCATTAGGGACGCGTCTAAGCGTGTTTTGGCCGAACCCTAGCCTTTAAATACTGCAGCCTCCGGTCATATTTGGTGGGTTTTTGCTTATATCAATAATATTGCCGTTCTATGGTTTGTGAGACCCCAACTTCGATTTTAGATCGTGTCTTCGACGTTCTTGCTTGTGTTCTCAGTTGCACTTGCAGGGATTAGCCTTGTTAGCGAGGTCAAGCGTGTGCAGCACGATTGATAACCAACGGAGCAGTGGTGTAGTGATTGCAGGGGTACTCGAATTGCTCGAGTTCCACGGATCATCAACGTCGAGTTCTCCACCGCAATCGACTTACCTTTTGGAAGATTGGGCCTAAACTACTCATCAATTGGTATCAAATTTCCAGGTTGCCCGTGAGGTATATTTGTTTTCCTTCCACTAGACCGGTTTCGTTTTTTACTTAGAGTTCACAGAAAAGTCACAAAAAATTAAATCGTTTTTACCGCTTCCTAGACTATAGTGCATGTAGTTTCATTTTTCAGTTTGCATTGTTTTGTTTGCATTCGTGTGGTCGAGTCTTGTTGCTGGTTTAGCTTTGTGTTTTGAGTCCTAGTTATCATGTTTCGTCCTTATTTTCTTGCTGTTCGATACCTATTCCACAATCCCTAAACAACAAAACGATCCACCACGTTCATCGGGTTGCCCTAGCTAGCCGCCTTGTGTGAACTCCCGCATCGCCAGCCCTAGATTAGGTGACAAACCTTTGTGCCACTCATCCTTGAAACATCACAGACCATCCCATTAGTTGCTGTGCAAGTCCCTGATCGTTTTCTTATCTGATTGCGAGTTCTGTTCTGAAACCGAGTTGGAATCAACATCCAAAAACTATAACTCGGACAACCTACCTTAAAACGGCCATAACTTTCGCATACGAACTCGAAATCGGGCGATTTTTCTTTCAAATTGATCTACGAGAAATTTTGCATCTGGTTTTCTGTTGCTTCGCCGTGTTTAGCAAAAGTTAGATTGCCCAAATTCCCCTCGGAAGATAGGCTATCGCTTTCGAAGTTTCACCATGAATTTTATAGAATCTTCTTGATTTTCTATAGGCCGCATATTACATTCAATTGAGCTGCAAATTTTTGTGCTTCATATTTTTGTGCTCCTGAGTAAAGAAAAAATATCAAAAAAATATTACAAAAAAGAAAACAATAGTGAAGAGCACGCTTATTAAAGCAATTGGCCTGTACTACTTGTGCTGTTGTCGGTACCCTGCGTACCGGATACCCCTTGGGACTGCAGAAAGAGCTAAGGAACTCCACATACCTGAGTTGAAGACCTTCGAAGGCCTCACATGTCATACGCAACCGGACCTACCTCCCTTCTATGGTTAGTCCTAGTGCCGCCATGTGTATCATAAAACCGGAGCTACATTCCTCGTGTCATCTTACCATCGTGTTCTGAATCTCTGCACGCCTACAACCGAACTATAAACTCCGCGGTCTACCAACGGTAGTACCGGGAGAATTTCCGAAATCACCCTCCGACAGTTGGTGCGCCAGGTAGGGGCGCCCGAGATTCAAATATGGTGAACTCTGCTACTGGATCGTCCAATGGCAACCTTGCTGCGCAACCTGCTGGGGGCAATCCCTCTAACATGCAGCAGCCAGCAGGTGCTATGGCTCCAGCAGGAGTCATGCCACCACCACCACCGTCCGCACCAGCGAATCAAGCTGGACAGCGAGATGTGGCGTCCGCGTTGGTCACTGCATCGGCGAACAACAACCCCGAACACGCGCTCCATGCTGCGCGTGCTCTTCTCCAACGTCCACAGCCTCCAGGAGCATGCTAGGGTTCAATGGAACAGTGGAGAGCTGATGTGGAACATTTGGTTGTAGCAGCAGGCGATCGCATCAGCAACCAAGGTCCTCCCCCATCGGGGCAGGCCCAATCGCAGCATCGGACCTTGTCGGGTAGACTTGGTCCGCACGCTTCACAGCACAAGAGGCGTGCTGTGACTCAATAGGCGACATCGCTGCCTTCCGGGGCGCGACGTACCCACACGATAACAAGGCTTTCGACTCATGACCTCCGGGCTGAGCTCGATCGTCGTTATCAACAACAGGACGGCCGCGTCCACATCGAGCGTGCTCGCGAGAGGCGAGAGGCTCGGGACAGCCCTGCTCCTGAGGGAGTAGGAGGAGGATGTTCTGCCTTGGCCATGCATCTACACATGGTCAGATGGCCGCAGAAGTTCTGGCCTCACCTGCCGGAGAAATTTGACGGGACTATCAATCCCTCCAAATTTCTCCAAATCTACTCCACTGCAATCCTTGCGACTGGAGGAAATGAGGCTGTGATGGCCAATTATTTCCCCATGGCTTTAACTGGGACTGCCAGGTCTTGGTTTATGAGCCTTCCGCCTGACTCCATCAACAGTTGGGCGGAGTTGTGCCAACAGTTCACTGCCAACTTCGGGAGCTCATATACCCGACCAAGCACGGAACTGGACCTTTTTGCTGTCAAGCAGAAGGGGGGATAGTCCCTGCGATTCTTCATCCAGAGGTTCTCCCAGGTACAAAACACCATTCCTTCTATCTCAAGCGCCTCTATTATTGTGGCATTCATATAGAGTGTTTGAGACAAGAAGATGCTAGAGAAGATGGCGACCAAGGAAGTCACCATTGTCACGGAACTCTTCAGCTTGGCACACAAGTGTGCCAAAGCTGCGGAGGGCCGTGAAATGCACTCCCAACCACCACCGAAGGACAACAAAAAGTCCTCCAAGGGTCAAGACGCTACCTCTAGGAGTGGCAATAAGAAGAAAAAGTCCAACAGCAAGAAGAGGCCATCGGCTGGCACACCTACAGCCACTGCTGCCGCATCTCCGGGTGGCCGGGGGCCACGCCCCGAGAAACGACCTCGACCGTTGTTTGAAGACGGTGGCAACTTCAGGATGTGGTTTCCTATACACAAGACAAATAGCCACAACCTGGAAGGCTGTCGAGAGGTCCAGAACCTTGCCGAGCGCTACAACAAGCGCTGGGAAGAAGTTCCTTTCTATCAAAGGGAAGGAAAACAAAAAGTCGACGAAGCACCGGTTGAAGAGGAGTTAGGCTTTCAGGACCCTAAAATGGTCTTGAAGGCTGTTTATAGCTTCGTTGACGATGACTCTGATGTCTCTGACAACGAGCGCCGGAAGACCATGAACACCAACTTTGGTGGTTCACGGGACATCACCTCCCGCCGTGTCCTCAAGACAATGCGGCGGGACATGGCCTCTGTAACTCCCACTGCCAGGGACGAGCCGCACCGGAAGTGGATGGACATTGCCATCACCTTCGATGCTTCGGACTGCCCTCGGAACATGATCGGAGATGGCCAACTCCCATTGATGGTATCTCCAACCATCAACAACATCTAGCTCCACCATGTAATGGTGGACGGAGGTTCGGGGCTGAACCTCATAAGCTTCGAGGCCTTCGTCAAGCTTCAGCTCCGACCTTCGGATCTTCGCCCCTCCCGACCTTTCTCTGGAGTAGGTCCGGGGGCCATCACTCCACTCGGTGCCATTACTCTCCCGGTGACCTTTGGGACTCGGAAGAATTACAGGACCGAGAAGTTGGTCTTCGACCTGGCGCAGATCAACTTACCATTCAACGCCATCCTGGGCAGACCAACCTTGTATAAATTCATGGCAGCTGCTCATTATGGCTACTTGGTGTTGAAGATGCCAACACCAGCAGGTGTTCTCCGGATCCGCGGAGATCGCACCGCCGGAGTTATTGCTCTGGAAGAACTCCATGCGCTTGCTACAGCGCAGGAGGAAGAATCTGGAAAGGAGCAAGCTTTGAAACCCCCGAGCATTCGTTATCGAGGCTCAACCTCCGCACCTCGTGTGCAACCAAGCGGCGACACCGACATTCCCGTCAAAGTCGTCCAAATTGGTTCCGATGCTGCTCAGACCACCTGTATATCAAGAGGTCTGAACGACAAATAGGAACTCGCGCTCATCACTTTCCTCCGGGCTAATGTCGACGTGTTTGCCTGGCAACCGTCACAAATGCCTAGGATCCCTAGGGAAGTGATTGAGCACAATCTGAAGATTTATCCCGATGCTCTGCTTGTACATCAGAAGCCTCAGAAGCAATCAGTAGAGCGACAGAACTTCATACGTCAAGAAGTGAAGAAGTTGCTCGAAGTTGGATTCATCCGAGAAGTCTACCACCCAAAATGGCTGGCAAACCCAGTCATTGTACCCAAGGCCGGCGGGAAGCTTCAAATGTGTATCGACTACACTACACTGAATAAGGCATGTCCAAAGGATCCATTCTCACTACCTAGAATAGATCAGATAGTGGATTCCACCTCCGAGTGTGAATTACTGTGTTTCCTAGATGCATATTCTGGGTATCATCAAATCAGAATGTCTAGGGAAGATGAAGAACATACTTCTTTCATCACAGTAGATGGATTATATTGTTACACTGCCATGCCATTTGGTCTCAAAAATGCTGCTTCAACGTTTGTATGAGCTATGTACAAAACTTTTGGAGAGCTTATTAGAGACATATTGGAAGTGTACGTCGATGACATCGTCGTCATGATCAAGAACAAGAAGTCATTCCTTGACACCTTGCAAGCTATCTTCGACAAGTTGCGAATCGCACACACAAAGCTGAACCTGGACAAGTGTGTCTTCGGGGTTAGCTCCAGAAATATTTTTGGATTCTTGGT
Organism: Tuctoria greenei; assembly: GCA_036927565.1. Lineage (NCBI taxonomy): Eukaryota > Viridiplantae > Streptophyta > Magnoliopsida > Poales > Poaceae > Tuctoria > Tuctoria greenei. Next base: position 177,763,103 of record JAYESD010000005.1, read on the forward strand.
GAACCACCGAGGAATAGAAGCGAATCCGGCGAAGATTAAAGCTATTGAAGACATGCGGCCACCGGCCCGCATCAAGGACGTCCAGAAGCTGACTGGATGTGTAGCTGCCCTCAGCCGGTTCATCTCAAGACTGGCGGAACGGGCGCTACCCTTCTTCAAATTATTGAGGAAGTCCGGACCATTCCAATGGCTTGAAGAAGCAGAAAAGGCTTTCCAAGAGCTAAAGCAACTGCTCACCACTCTACCAACTTTGGTAGCTCCAAATCCAGGTGAGCTACTTCTGCTTTACATTTCAGCAACTCACGAAGTTGTCAGCATGGTCCTGGTTGCGAAAATACCAGAACCATACCCACTTCAGGAGTCCATACCCCTCCGGGAGGGTCCGGAGCTACCTGAAGGCGAGTCTGGGTCCCAGCTCCCAGACCCGGATCCTCAAGGCGAGATGCCAGAGGAGCCACCTCCTTCAAGTGGAGGAGTCACTGTTACTGAACAAGAAGATCCGGACCCCTCCGGGAAGGTTCAGGTCACTTCAGAAGAAGCTCCGGGTTCTTCTGACAAGAACCTGAAGGTCCCCGAAGAAGGTCCAGACCCCTCCAGGAGGGTCCAGGTTGATGAGGAGGAAGCTTCGGGCCCCTCCGGGAGAGTCCAAACAGTCCAACGCCTAGTGTACTTCATTAGTGAATTACTGCATGACGCCAAGACTCGGTACCTGGAGGTGCATAAACTGCTCTATGCAATTCTTATTGCCTCTAGGAAGCTTCGACATTACTTCCAAGCTCACAAGATTTCAGTGGTAACTTCGTATCCACTGCGTGCAATCTTGCATAACCCCAACTCTACTGGGAACATTGCAAAGTAGGCAGCGCAATTGGCCGAGTTTGACCTTGAATTCGTCCCAAGACAAGCGATCAAGAGTCAAGCATTGGCGGACTTTCTGGCGGAATGGACCCCCTCTCCATCAAATTATGGGGGCCCCAGTGAGCAGAAGCTGGAACCTAAGGTTCCGGTCTTCAGTGAGCCTCACTGTACTCTCTACGTCATTGACGGCTCCGTGCAGAAGCACGGGGCCGGAGCTGGAGTCCTTCTCCTCGCTCCGACCGGGGAGAAGGTCAAATACATGGTTCACCTTAACTTCAAGGCAACCAACAACATGGCAGAGTATGAAGCATTAATCTGTGGGCTCAAGGTGGCACTATCATATGGTCTCAAGCAACTGTTGGTAAAGGGTGACTCGCAGCTCATAATAAAACAAGCCAAAGGTGAATGCTGCTGCAACAACCCTCAACTAGCTGCATACCTACATGAAGTCCAGAAGCTTCAGAAGGACTTCAACGTCCTGGATCTTTTCCATGTCCAGCGTCTCAACAACGCTGAAGCCGACGAACTCTCGACGAAAGCTTCAACCAGAGCTCCGGTTCCTGACGAAACCTTCGTCTGGAGATTGTCAAGACCAACAGCTCAGCCTGCCGAACTGAGCGAAGGGGGCGAGACCAGCACCTCAAAGCTAGCGGTCCTGATGGCCCTGTTACCATGGCGTCCATCAAGGGTCGTAGGTGTTGCAGGAAGCTCCGAGCAACCCAGCACACAAGACTCAAATGCTCAACTTAGCTCCAATGCATGGATCTCGGAGATCCGGAGCTACTTGAAAGACAATTTCCTTCCTGAAGATAATGTATCTGCTGACCGGATAGTCAGATTGGCTAAAAGATACACACTGGTAGAAGGGGATCTCTACCGGCGTGGTGCCAACGACGTCCTATTGCGGTGCATTACAAGGGAAGAAGGCTACGAGCTCCTCGCAGAAATCCATGGAGGCGAGTGTGGGAACCACGCATCTTCCCGCACGCTGGTCGGTAAAGCCTTTCGGCATGGTTTTTACTGGCCTACATCACTCCAGGATGCAACCGAGCTAGTGAAGAAATGCGAAGCATGCTAGTTCCATGCAAAGAAAATTCACACACCAGCTCAACCTCTACAAATGATACCTCCAACATGGTCATTCGTTGTGTGGGGGATGGATATCTTGAGACCTTTCCCAAGAGCTGTCGGAGGTTACAAGTTCCTGTACATTGCCATCGACAAGTTCACCAAATGGCCAGAAGCAACTCCAGTTGTGACAATAAACAAGCAATCAGCTATCAACTTCTTGCAGTCCATAGTATGCAGATTTGGAGTCCCAAAAAAGATCATAACTGATAGTGGGACTCAATTCACAAGCTCTGCATTTCAAGGATATTGCAAAGACCTCGGCATTCAGGTCAGCTACGCTTCTGTAGCTCACCCGACAAGCAATGGCCAAGCTGAGAGAGCAAATGCAGAAATCCTAAAAGGACTGAAGACACGCACATATGAGTGCCTGAAAAAACATGGAGCCAACTGGATTGAAGAGCTTCCGCCCACCTTATGGGCAATCATGACAACTCCAAACCGGACAACTGGAGGGACACCCTTCTTCTTGGTGTACGGAGCTGAAGCAGTCCTTCCTTCGGAAATCACCTTGGGGTCGCTCCGGGTCTGGACCTTCAACGATGCCACGCAGGACCAGCTCCGGCTTGAAGACCTTGACCTCGTTGAAGAGGGAAGGTGCCGGGCAGTTGTTCGGAAGGCCTGATACCGCCAAGCTCTTTGGCGCTATCACCAAAGGCATGTTCACAGCCGACAGCTCGAGGAAGGCAATCTGGTGCTACAGAGAATACAAACTCGAGAAGGGTTGAACAAACTTTCCCCCAGCTGGGAAGGACCCTTTCGAGTGATCAAAGTATTCCGTCCCGGATGCGTTCGCTTGGCAACTGAGGATGGGACACCGTCCCTAATCCTTGGAACATTAAGAACCTCGGTAAGTTATACGCTTAATATCACGGAGGTAAGTCTGTACTTACGTGTGATGTAGGTTATAGCGTCATTGTACTGAGTCGGGTAGCTCCTCTGGGAGGACAGCCGGACCTTCCCCGGAAGGTCCGCAAAGTCCAAGCAACACTTGACACAGTCTCAGAACTAAAAGTGTAGCTACCTTGGGTCAAACGAGAAGCACAACACACTTAGCTTGGTTCCGTACCCTAAGAGTGTACTTGTTTCCCATGTACCCCAGACCTATAACGAAAGACGTCATTATTTGAAAACAGACTCCACGTGCATTTATTTTGTACAGGCTCAATACTTTTTATTTTTCTCTTTCTTGTATATAACAAAGTTGTGCAATTCTCAAGAAACTTTAGCTTGAGCAATTCATGTATAATTCAAGTTGCAGTGTTAATTCTTCTAGGTCTAAACATTGTTGAATGGCCTACTCGTCTGAATGCCGCCAAGCCAATCTAGGTCCGGAGTGTGCTATCGACTTAGCCTGGTCCTGCACCCTAAGTATGCCACTCTACCTACACCCCGGCAGGCCGAAGTGAGGCGAGTACAGAAAACAATTGGACATGGAGAAAACAAGCCAATACACTTGATTGTATAAAGAATTGCGTTCGACCTAAAAATTTCTTTCGAGAATAGTAAGTCGCAAATGAGTTATAGATAAGAAATGGATTTTCCTGTTTTTCTTGACTTCAGTGTGCAGGAAAAATAAATATCTCATGATGATGGTGGATGAAGACAGATCTATCAAAGCTCCGACACCCCCTATGGTGGCCCGCTGTCGATGTTTTAAACAATGATAGGAGGCGTCGCCGGAGTTACCAAGTTTCGGCAAATCCAGGGGGCCAGCTGTCAACATGAAGAAAAGATGGTGGGAAGACTCCCCAGTGGGGTCTACTGTCGACGTACCGCGTGTTGACAGTGGTCGCTGTCGGAGCTACCAAGCTTCGACAACCCCAGAGGACTAACTGTCAACGCTCTGCATGTTGATAGTGGTCACTGCTGGAGCTATTAAGCTCTGACAACCTCAGGGGGCCCCTACTATCGATGACTTCGGACCTACAAACTACAAGTTCAAAGCATGCAAGTCTTCAACAAAATTATACATCCTCTTGGTACATGTTCACAATCAAATTGTGTACATCTACCAGGGGGCCATGTGGGACAAAGGTGTTGAAGACAAAAAATGAAATTCATAAAATTCTTGGATTTCATTAATCTGGAGACAAGAGATTACAAAATTGAGGAAAAGAAGAGAATATACAAGTGGGAGCTACAAGGAGAAAGTCCTAGATCCTACGAAAGAATGAGGCAACCTTCTGGGCAACCTCCGACACGCTGGCCTTGGCGACATCTCCCTCTCCGTCGATGGGACCTTCAAGCACTGAGTCCAGTGGGAAGTGAGGATCCCGACTTGTGTAGCACGTCAACATGTACTCTGTGATGTTCTTCGCCAGGGATTGTCCTTCGGTTTCCAACTGGTCCACGATGACATCACCCATCTTGTTGAGCTTGTTGCCCGCCGAGCTCAATGCATGCAACGCCTGGTCCAGCTCCGGCTCTAGATCATCCGGGCACACCGGACTGAAGCCCAGTGGCGTCAGCGCGTCATTGGCTTTGCCCAAGAAGTCCCATACTTGTTGGGACTCCACAGCCCTTGAGCCTCGCACCTCTTCCAAGAATCTCTTGGTCGTCGCAAGCTCTGAATCCTCCCAGGCAAGGCGCTCGACCTCTTTGGCGTTCTGCTGAATCTTTTCAGCAACCTGCCTTTTGAGTTTACCAAGCTCCTCTTAGTGGAGGTGGATCTTGTTCCGGCGGTCGACCAGGTCTTTCTCCCGGCCCCACACTTTCTTCTCCCTGGCAACAATTTCATTCTCCCTCTTGGTGAGGTCTTGTCCCCGCTGCCAGGCCTTCTTCTCCTCTTTCTTGCAGTGCTCCTCCAACTTCTTGGTGCGCTCCGCGAGGCTCTTGTCACCCAGAGTCAGCCTCTGAGTAAGCTCCTCCTCCCTCTTCATGAGGTCATCACGCAGCTCCAGGAGTTTTTGCTCTTCATCTTCGAGATTTTTCTCCCCTCCTCAAGAGCCTCCCGACGCTTGACGAGGCTGTTGTGGATGGCGCTGAGCTTCTCTTGGCGGTCATTCGCTGCTTCATTAGCAGCCACGACCTGTTCGTGGATGGCCTGGGACTGGTTGTCGAGGGATCGCACCATGCTTTCCCTCTAATCCAGCAGCTGACCCCAGTACTCCAACCGGACTTTCTCCCTTTTTACCCACTCCTTGTCGTCAGTCAGCCTCGTCTGCACCAGCTTGGTATCGAATTGGAGCCGGTTGCGCCACCTCCTAAGGGTTTGGCACTCCTCCTCGAGGGCCTTCCTGTCGTGGTAAAAGGCTAGCTGGACCTGACGAAGGCTGGAGCAGGCGTTGTCATAAGACAGCGACAAAGGGATTGGCTCCGGACCTGCCGGGGTCTTCTTCGCTGGCTCCAGCGGGTTCTCCGTAACAAAAATCGGGCCCCACTCTACAGGAGCGGTTCCCTGAGCTTCCATAGCACTAGGGCTGCCCTCCGGGATAGCCTCGGTCGCCGCCGAGGAAGGTCCTGCAACGGAAGTTTCTACCTTTGGAGTCAGCTCCGAAGGTCCCGCCACCAGGTCATCAGCAATTGGTCCCTCAGGCGGAGGACCGGCAGCTTCATCTTGGCACCCTGGCTTAGGCGCGGGTACCTCTGGAACGACCACCTCCGGGGTAGGCGTTGAAGGTTCGGCCGGAGCTGAGGCCACTTCTGGATCCGACACTGGTGCCTCCTCCATCGCCGGTTCAGGCGCCGGTGCTTCAACCTCCACCGGCTCAGTTCATGCGCCGGCTCTTCCGTGACAACCAGCTCGGGCGCCGAAACTTCATCAACCACCGACTCCACCGCTGGGGCTTCAACAACATCCGGCTCTAGGGCTGTAACTGCAGCTACCTCCGGCTCTGAGGCCGGAACGTCTGTCATCACAGCATCTAGAACTGGAGCTTCAACCTCCAGAGCTGGTGCCGCTGGTACATCTTCAATCTCGTGTTTCGGTGCTACCACGGGAGCTTCAGGGGATGACTCGAGGTCAAGGACCACAACAGCCACCGCTGGAGCTGCCGCGGCCTCAGCCACCTCTTGGGGCGGCACTGGAACTGGAGCCGGAGCTTCTGCCTGCGCAGCATCAGCTCCTGTCGCAGGAGCTGAAGCTTCATCCCCTTTCTTGGGTACCCTATGTATGAAGGACGAAGAAACTCAAAATATGGTTACAACAAAAAATAACCAGAGAGGTAAAAAATCAAATTTACCTTGGAAGGTTTCCGCTCTAGCTAGCGCGGAACCTCTTCACCGGACGCTCAGGACTGGACCTTGTCGCCACTGGCGTAGTAGCTCCGGAAGGCTCCCCGGAGCTTGCTGCCGCCGTCAGTGACGTCTTGGTTGAGGCCCCCCCTTGACTGAGAAGGACACTCGGACCTAGAGCCCTTAGCAGGCCCTGGTACTAGAGTCACATGGCCGGAGGTGACATCTCGGAGAGACGCCGATGCTGGAGTAGGAGTCGCAATTGAAGACCTCCCCCTCTGGGGAGAAGGAGCTGCTGTGGAAGGAGCAGGTTTGACAGACCTCCCGTCAGAATGCTTCAACTTTGTCTTGCGGCTAGAGGGCTCAGCCAACTCCTTGCCCTTGCCTACGAATTCAACTCCCTATCTCGGGGCAGAAGGGGGACCACCCTCGGAAGCTCCGGGGATCGCCAACCCGGTGGTCGAACGCCTCTCAACTTCACTGAGGTCATCAAGCACCGGCATCTTCCGCCAAAGCTCCCTGGTGAACTCCACCTCCATGTTCAAAGGGAGGAAAGCCGCTGGTGGAGTCAAGTCATTGCCCTCGACGTTGATGCCGTGCTGGGACTTCTTAAGATGAAGCTCCAAAGCTGCGCCTTCCAGGTTGGACTTCAAACCGGTCTCGATCCGATTGTCATCCATCACGCTGTTGAGGGCCCAAGCAAGGTTCTCCCTCTTCGTTAGCGGAGCCCACCTGTTGACTAGGAAGTTGCAAAAGACCGCTTGGGGAGTCACCCCTCCTTCCACACATTGGCGGATTCTGGTCAGGGCAGGGTTGAAGGCGTCCGATAGACCAGAACTTTGCTCCAAGCTTCAGTGTTGACATTGGAGAGGCCTTCGGGCAGCTCCAGCTTCTCGTGCTCCTCTGCCGTGATGACAATCCAATCCTTCTTCCAGTCATCCCACTTGCCGGAAGGGAACGACCTCATGTACTTGTACGGGCACTTCTTGCGCTTCACAAAATAATAGAAGCCAAGGTACTCGTCACTCTTGCCGGTGGTGTGGATAGTGAAGAAGGTGCGGAAGAGCTTGACGCAGGGGGGAATACCCACCCACATCTCGCAGAAGTGGACGAAGGTGGACACGAGAAGAATGGAGTGAGGACCGAGGTGGTACACCTGCAGACCATAGAAGTCTAGCAGCATCAAGAGAAAAGTGGAGAAGGGTGGGATCAGTCCCACCATGGCGTACACGAAGAAGTACACCATATCACCAGCGCGCTCCTTCTTGAACGGGAGCTTGCCGGTGTGGACCAGGCGGTTGAAGGAGTCGCTGGAGTACTCCATGAGGGTCCGGACCTTCTTCAAGTCACCGTCGGTCATAAGACGACTCTTGCAGAGACCCAACTCCATCACAGCACAGTGGGGCGAGAGATGAAAAGCAAGCGAAAGTTTGGAGGATTCGAGCGCAAGTTCAAATGAAGGTATAAAGAATCCCCAAACGGTGCACACTTTCCTTCTTAAGTAAGCCCCCACAACGCTTGGATGGAAACCACAGAGGGGCTGATGATAGTGTTCAAAAACTTCACCCTGCCAATGACAAGGGGGCCCAGGGCCACCCTGACGATCAAGTCGAGGTCCTTACCCCAGGCGAACAGTTGTCATCATGAGAGGCGGGAAAACCGAAGGCGGCGGCCTGACAGGGCACGCAGAATCGATACAGTTTTTGTATCGAGAACCGGCGACCTTCAATAGCGTGAGATCCGCACACTCAGATCTCACCTGCCGCATTGTGGATATGCCACGCGGCAATGGTTTAACTGCGAACTACCGCCAACAGCACATGCAAAGACCCTTGAAGACACGGCTCAAAAACAAAAGGATGGACCCACCTCTGGCATAACTACTTCATCCAAAAGGTCTCTCCCAAAGGTGGGACCAGGGGGCCACTGTCGGTACCCTACGTACCGGATACCCCTTGGGATTGCAGAAAGACCTAAGGAACTCCACATACATGAGTTGAAGACCTCCGAAGGCCCCACGTGTCATACAGAACCGGGCATGCCTCCCTCCTATGGTTAGTCCTAGTGCCACCACGTGTATCATAAAACCGGAGCTACATTCCTTACTTGGGAAAGCTCCAGGCTAAATACTTGTGCGGCACCCCTGGACCTAACCCTCGATAGAGGGAAGCTCCAGTATGACACATGTACAACAGCACCGGACCTACTCGTCCCAGACAATAAGCTCTGGAGCTGCCACACGTCCAACCGTCGGACCTTCAACCTCAACAAGCAGAGTGGTGGACCTCTAACGGCTCGGACCTTCAAGGACCATTAAAGACCTCAAGACCCGATTAAGTGTCATTAATGCTATCTTAATGATACACGATCGGAGGGCCCTTAATACCAGTAATGCCACTGTCAAGGCGCGTTACCACACTATTAAGGGTAATTAAGCTCATTAATTGTGTATTAAGCATCAATAACCGCCAGGGCCACATGTCGGGCCAAGCTAATGATGTAACGACCAGTCCTTGTACTATAAAAGGACTAGCCGAGCGATACACAAGGGAGGGCTCTAGACTCGCACCCATACGTGCTCTAGACACTCTGCTCTTACACACAAGCGCTCAGACGCTCAATACAACAACAACACACACCCGTGGAGTATGGTATTACGCTCAGGCGGCCCGAACCACGTAAATCCTCGTGTCATCTTGCCATCATGTTCTGAATCTCTGCGCGCCCACAACCGAACTACAAACTCTGCAGGCTGCCAATGGTAGTACCGGGAGAATTGCCGGAATCACCTTCCGACAACTGTGATTGTTGGTTATATCATTTTGTCTTTCTTTTACCTTGCTACTTCCTTGTGTTGTGCTAGGCCCTGGAGCACTTGTTTGATCAGCAACAATTTCCTACATTGAATACTTATTCAACTTTGTTTACCTGTTAACGATTTTCTGCTTATTGGCCACCATATTGTGCCATCCAAGCTCCACCTTTCTCTTGAGCATAACAGGTACCTTTGCAATCACCCCACACTTCATTGGTTCATCTCACCGTCCACACCACTTGCTGCGTCGGTAAGAACACTTGTAAGAGCGTGGTAAGACGCTTGAGCGAGAGAGATTGTTTTCTTCCACCTTTCACATTGTCACTGTAGTTGATAGGGATAACATATCTTTCTTGTCTTTTGTTTTCTACTAACAATGGCAGGAGAATAAAATGATGACAAATGTGTTCAACATGCTGAGTTACGTGATATGATGAATACCATGACAGATATGTTCGCCAAATACAACGCATCAACAGAGGAGTCATTGGCAAACTTGACTCGCCAACTTAACGAGCATGCTCTTCAGATGAATACTTTTGAGGCTCGATTGCCTATCGCTGGAAGACATGAAGACAATGCTTATGATGATATGGAAGATCACAACAATCGACCAAGACTACCACTTTATCGTCCAGGTATGGGAGGTAATAATCATCATAATAATTATAATCGTCCTCCTGATGATACTTTGCTAAAGTGAAATTTACTATACCCTCTTTTTCTGGTGCTTATGATGATGAGGCTTATCTTGATTGGGAGATGACAGTAGAGCAAAAATTTAATGCCCATCTTGTTCCTGAACAACATAGAGTTCGTCAAGCCACTAGTGAGTTTAAGGACTTTGCTATCATATGGTGGAATGAACTTGTTAAAACTAGAACTGATCCTCCAACATGGGATAGATTAAAAGGAAGTTATGCGTGTTCGATTTGTTCCCCCATCTATTCAGCGGGACCTTCGCAAAAAATTGCAGCGCTTAAACCAAGGTAACATGTCCGTAGAGGAGTATTATCATGAGTTACAAAAGGGTACGCTGCATTGTGGGGTAGTACAGAACATGGATGATAAAATAGCTTATTTTTATGGGGGGTTGAGGCGTGAAATTCAGGACATTATTAATTACAAGGAATATGATATTGTTAACAGATTTTTTCAGCTTGCTATGTTGGCAGAAAAAGAATTGCAGGGCCGACAACAACAACAACGCACAAGGAGCAACTTCACACCATGTTCGACGTCTACACCATCCAAAACAGCACCATCTTCGACCCCCCGTGCAGCGACTACACCATCCAATGGCGGCCAACGAACTACACCTGTTGCTCCACCTTCTCGCATGCCGGAGGGCAGCAAGGCGACATCATTCAAGCCCTTGTCGTCCACTCCTTATATGAATTGTACTTCCGACATTAAGTGTCACCGCTGACAGGGACTTGATCATATGATGAGAGATTGCCCGAGCAAATGAGCATATATAGCACACGAAGATGGCGGGTATGATAGTACTTCGGATGTTGAAGATGAATATTCTCTTGCTACTAACTTTGCAGATCCAAATAACGAACACACCGAAGAAGAGGTACTTGGTACAGTAGCGACGGGGAACTATAGGAGCATCATTGTGCAGCGTGCCTTGAGCTCCAGAGTGGAGGCCGACGACAAGCTACAACGGCACAACCTCTTCCAAATGTTTCTTGTCGTCAAGGACTGCCGTGTACAGACTATAATTGATGGAGGTATCTGCAATAACTTGGTGAACACGGACGTCGTCAAGAAACTTGGTTTGACAACAAGAGTACACGCTCATCCATACCACATTCAATGGTTCAACAACAGTGGTAAGGTTCAGGTAACACAAACAATGAGAATACATTTTTCAATTGATTCTTACCATGATTTTGCTGATTCTGATGTCGTGCCGATGGATGCTTGTTCTCTTTTAGTGGGTCGTCCTTGGGAATTTGATACATATGCTATTCATCATGGTAGAACTAATAAATATACTCTCATGCATAAAGGAAAGAAAATCACTTTGCTCCCCATGACTCCTACTGAAATTGTGCATTTTGAGAAGAGTAAAATTCGTGATGGCAAAGCAACAAAACTAGAATCTGAAAAACAGCAAGTCATTAAGTTAAAATCACCATCGTTGCTCGCAACTAAATCTGACCTTGCTGATTTATTCGATGCTAAGGGGATGTGCTATGCTTTAATATGCAAAGAAGCCATGTTTTCACTTCATGAATTATCTATTGCGTTGCCCCCTGATATTGCTAATCTTTTGCAGGAGTTTGGGGATGTGTTTCCCTCTGAGATATCCCCTGGTTTACCATCCATGACAGGCATTGAACACAAGATCAATTTGATTCCAGGAGCAAGCTTGCCAAATCGTGCAGCATACAGGGCAAATCCAGAGGAAACTAAGGAAATTCAGCGACAAGTCCAAGATCTTTTGGACCGCGGGTACATTCGTGAAAGCCTTAGCCCTTGTTCTGTTCCTGTTCTTCTGGTTCCTAAGAAAGATGGTAGTTGGCGCATGTGTGTTGATTGTCGAGCGATTAATAACATGACCATTCAATATCATTATCCTATTTCTCTCTTAGATGACATGCTTGATGAATTGAGTGGTGCTATCATATTCACATAAATTGACTTGCGTAGTGGTTACCACAAAATTAGAATGGCACTAAGAGATGAATGGAAGACTGCATTTAAAACCAAGTTTGGACTTTATGAGTGGTTGGTCATGCCTTTTGGTTGAACTAATGCACCCAACCCCTTTATGCGATTAAAGAACGAGGTTTTACGTGCTTTCATTGGACAATTTGTGGTGATTTACTTTAATGATATCCTCATTTACAACAAGTCATATGATGAACATCTTAATCATTTATGTGCTGTTTTTACTGTTTTGAGAGATGCACGTTTGTTTGGTAACCTCAAAAAGTGCATATTTTGCACCAATCGAGTCTCGTTTCTTGGCTATGTCGTTTCCTCGCAGGGAATTGAGATGGATGAGGCAAAAAATTAAGCGATCACTAGCTGGCCAGCCCCAACAAACGTCTCACGGGTTAATAGTTTTCTTGGTCTTGCAGGTTTTTATCGCCGTTTTGTGCGGGATTTCGACACCATTGAAGCACCTCTACATGACCTAAAGAAGAAGGGAGTGCCATTTCGATGGGGCGAACAGAAGCAACAAGCTTTTGATGCTCTCAAATTAAAGCTTACACAAGCACCATTGCTACAACTTCCTGATTTTGACAAGACCTTTGAGCTAGAATGCGATGCCAGCGGCATTGGTATTAGAGGCATTCTCATACAAGGAGATAAACACGTTGCATTCTTTAGTGAAAAACTTCATGGTCCTTCTATGAATTATTGTACATATGATAAGGAATTGTATGCCATAGTGCGAGTATTACAAACTTGGCAACATTATCTTTGGTCTAAGGAGTTTGTCATACATTCTGATCATGAATCATTGAAGTATCTTAAGTGTCAAACCAATCTGAATAAATGACATGCTAAATGGATTGAGTTCATAGAGTCGTTTCCATACATCATTAAGCATAAGAAGGGAAGGAAAATGTCATTTTCGATGCATTATCTAGACGTTATACCATGCTGTCCCAACTTTTTCGGTACCCTGCGTACCGTATACCCCGTGGGACTGCAAAAAGACCAAAGGAACTTCACCTGTCTGAGTTGAAGACCTGCGAAGCCCCCACGTGTCATATGGGGCCAGACCTGCCTCCCATCTATGGTTAGTCCCGGTGCTGCCACGTGTATACTGCAACCGGAGCTACGTCCCACACATGGGAAAGTTCCAAACTAAATACCAGTGCAGCACTTCCGGACCTAACCCCCGATAGAGGGAAGCTCTGGTCCTGACACGTGTACAACTGCACCGGACCTTCCCGTCCCAGACAGCAAGCTCCAGAGCTACCACGTGTTCAGCCGCCGGACCGTCAACTTCAATGAGCAAGACAGGAGAACCGCCAACGGCTCGGACCTTCAAGGGGCATCAAAGACTTCAAGACCCGATTAAGTGTCATTAATGCCATATTAATGACACATGATCGGAGGGCCCTTAATACCAGTAACGGCACTGTCAAGGCCCGTTACTACGTTATTAAGGGTAATTAACCTCATTAATTGTGTATTAAGCATCTGTAAACGCCAGGGCCACATGTCGGGCCAGGCTAGCGATGTAACGACCAGTCCTTGTACTATAAAAGGACTGGTCGAGCGATACACACGGGCTCTCTGGCTCTCGACTCTGAGACCTCTTCCATACTCAGCTCTGACACACCTTCACAAGTGCTCAGACGCTCAATACAATAACTACACACCCCGTGGGGTAGGGTATTACGCTCAGGTGGCCCGAACCACGTAAATCCTCGTGTCTACTTGCCATCGTGTTCTAAATCTCTGCGCTCCCAATACCGAACTATAAACTCCGCGGGCTACCAACAGTAGTACTGGGAGAATTGCCAGAACAAGACTCCGACAGTTGGCGCGCAAGGAAGGGGGGTGCCCGAGATTCAAGGATGGTGAACTCTGCTGCTGGATCGTCCAACGACAACCCTGTTGCGCAACCTGCAGAAGGCAATCCCTCCAACATGCAGCAGCCAGCAGGTGCTGTGGCTCCAGCAGGAGTCATGCCACCACCGCCACCATCCGGACCGACAAATCAAGCTGGACAACGAGATGGGGCGTCTGCGTCGGTCACGGCATCGGCGAACAACAACCCTGAACACGCCCTCCATGCCGCGCGTGCTCTTCTCCAACGTCCACCGCCTCCAGGAGTATCCCAGAGTGCAATGGAGCAGTGGAGGGCTGATGTGGAACACCTGGTTGCAGTAGCAGCCGATCGCATTAGCAACCAAGGTCCTCCCCCCTCAGGGCGGGCCCCATCGCAGCATCGGACCGCGTTGGGTAGACTTGGTCTGCATGCTTCCCAACACAGGAGGCGTGTTGCGTCACAACAAGCGACGTCGCTGCCTTCCGGGGCGCGACGTACCCATACGGTAACCCGGCTTTCAACTCACGACCTCCGGGCGGAGCTTGATCGCCGTTACCGTCAACAGGATGGCCGCGTCCATATCGAGCGCGCTCGTGTAAGGCGAGAGGATCAGGATAGTCTTGCTCCCGAAGGAGTAGGAGGAGGCTGTTCCCATCTGACCATGCATCCCTGGCCATGCATCTACGCATGGTCAGATGACCACAGAAGTTCCGGCCTCACCTGCCGGTGAAATTTGATAGGACTGTCAATCCCGCCGAGTTTCTCCCAATCTACTCCACCGCAATCCTTGCAGCCGGAGGTAATGAGGCCGTAATGGCCAACTACTTCCCCGTGGCTTTGACAGGGACCGCCAGGTCCTGGTTCATGAGCCTCCTGTCTGACTCCATCAACAGTTGGGCGGAACGGTGCCAACAGTTCACCGCCAATTTCGGGAGTTCATACACTCGACCAGGCACCGAACTGGACCTTTTTGATGTCAAGCAGAAGGGGGGAGAGTATCTGCGATCCTTCATCCAGAGGTTCTGCCAGGTACGAAACACTATACCTTCTATCTCAAGCGCTTCTGTCATTGTGGCATTTAGACAGGGTGTACGAGACAAGAAGATGCTGGAGAAGCTGGCGACCAAGGAGATCACCAGTGTCACGGAACTCTTCAGCTTGGCAGACAAGTGCGCTAAAGCTGCGGAGGGCCGTGAAATGCACTCCCAACCACCTCTGGAGGACAACAAAAAGTCCTCCAAGGGTGAAGCTACTACCTCCGGGAGTGGCAAGAAGAAGAAAAAGTCTAACGGCAAAAAGAAGTCGTCGGCCGGCACACCTACAGCCGCTGCTGCTGCAGCTCCAGGTGGCCGGGGGCCACACCCCGAGAAATGACCTCGGTCGTCGTCTGAAGACGAAGGCAGCTCCAAGATGTGGTGTCCTATACACAAGACAAACGACCACAATTTGGAAGGCTGCCGAGAGGTCCAGAACCTTGTCGAGCGCTACAACAAGCCCCAGGAAGAAGTTCCTTTCCGTCAAAGGGAAGGAAAACTGAAAGTTGAGGAAGCTCTGGCTGAAGAGGAGTTAGGCTTTCAGGACCCTAAAAAGGTCTTGAAGGCTGTTTACACCTCCGTTGACGATGACTTCGATGTCTCCGACAACGAACGTCGGAAGACCATGAACACCATCTTTGGTGGTTCGTGGGAGATCACCTCCCGCCGTGTACTCAAGACCATGCAGCGTGACATGGCCTCAGTAGCTCCCACCGCCAGGGCGGAGCCGCACCGGAAGTGGATGGACACTGCCATCACCTTCGATGCTTCAGACTGCCCTCAGAACATGATCAGAGCTGGCCAACTTCCACTGATGGTATCTCCTACCATCAACAACATCCAACTCCACCATGTGATGGTGGACGGAGGTTCGGGGTTGAACCTCGTAAGCTTTGAAGCTTTTGTCAAGCTTCAGCTCCGACCTTCGAATCTTCGCCCCTCCCGACCTTTCTTTGCAGTAGGTCTGGGGGCCATAACCCCACTCGGTGCCATTACTCTTCCGGTGACCTTCGGGACCTGGGAGAATTACCACACTAAGAAGTTGGTCTTCGACGTGGCACATATCAACTTACCATTCAACGCCATTTTGGGCAGGCCAACCTTGTACAAATTCATGGCTGCCGCCCATTATGGCTACTTGGTGTTGAAAATGCCAACACCAGCTGGTGTTCTGCAGATCCGTAGAGATCGCACCGTCGGAGTGACTGCTCTGGAAGAACTCCATGCGCTTGCTACAGCGCAGGAGGAAGAATCCGGAAATGAGCAAGCTCCGAAACCCCCAAGCATTCGCCATCGAGGCTCAACCTCCGCACCTCGCGTGCAACCAAGCGACGACACCGACATTCCCGTCAAAGTCATCCAAATCGGTTTCGTCGTTGCTCAGACCACCCGTATATCGGGAGGTCTGAACAACAAATAGGAACTCGCGCTCGTCACTTTCCTCCAGGCTAATGTCGACGTGTTTTCCTGGCAACCGTCGCAAATGCCTAGGATCCCTAGGGAAGTGATCGAGCACAATCTGAAGATCTATCCCGATGCTCGGCCTGTACACCAGAAGCCTCGAAAGCAATCCGTAGAGCGACAAAACTTCATACGTCAAGAAGTGAAGAAGTTGGTCGAAGCTGGATTCATCCGAGAAGTCTTCCATCCAAAATGGCTGGCAAACCCAGTCGTTGTACCCAAGGCCGGCGGGAAGCTTCAGATGTGTATCGAATACACTACACCGAATAAGGCATGTCCAAAAGATCCATTCCCACTACCTAGATCAGATAGTGGATTCCACCTCCGGGTGTGAAATATTGTGTTTCCTAGACGCATATTCTGGGTATCATCAAATCAGAATGTCTAGGAAAGATGAAGAGCATACTTCCTTCATCACAGTAGATGGATTATATTGTTACGCTGCCATGCCTTTCGGTCTCAAAAACGCTGCTTCAACATTTGTACGAGCTATGTACAAAACTTTTGGAGAGCTTATCAAGGATGTAGTTGAAGTGTACGTCGATGACATCGTCGTCAAGATCAAGAATAAGGAGTCATTCCTTGACACCTTACAAGCTATCTTCGATAAGTTGCGAGTCACATGCACGAAGCTGAACCCGAACAAGTGTGTCTTCGGGGTTAGCTCGGGGAATCCTCTTGGTTTCTTGGTGAAACACCAAGGAATAGAAACAAACCCGGTGAAGATAAAAGCTATTGAAGACATGCGGCCACCAGCCTGCATCAAGGATGTTCAGAAGCTGACTGGATGTCTAGCTGCCCTCAGTCGTTTCATCTCAGGACTGGCGAAACGGGCACTACCCTTTATCAAGCTATTAAGGAAGTCTGGACCATTACAATGGTCTGAAGAAGCAGAAAAGGCATTCTAGGAGCTAAAGCAGCTCCTCACCACTCTACCAACCTTGGTAGCTCCGAATTCTGGTGAGCCATTACTGCTTTACATTTCCGCAACTGACGAAGTTGTCTGCATGGTCCTAGTTGTGGAAATACCAAAATCATCTCCAGTTCAGGAATCCAGACCCCTTCGGGAGGGTCCAGAGCTACATGAAGTCGAGTTTGGGTCCCAGCTCCCAGACCCTGATCCTCAAGGCGAGATGTCAGAGGATCAATCTCCTTCAAATGAAGGAGTCACCGCTGCTGAACAAGAAGGTTCAAACCCCTCTGGGAGGGTCCAGATCACTTCAGGAGAAGCTCCGGGTTATTCTAGCCAGAACTCGGAGGTCCCAGAACATGGTCTGGATCCCTTCGGGAGGGTCCGGGTTGATGAGGAGGAAGCTCCGGACCCCTTCGGGAGGGTTCGGACAATCCAACGCCAAGTGTACTTCATCAGCGAAGTACTCCATGACGCCAAGACTCGATACCTGGAGGTGCATAAGCTGCTCTACGCAATTCTTATTTCCTCTAGGAAGCTACGACACTATTTCCAAGCTCACAAGATTTCAGTGGTAACCTCTTATCCACTGTGTGCAATCTTGCATAACCCCAATTCCACTGGGAACATTGCAAAGTGGGCAGCGGAACTAGCCGAGTTCAACGTTGAATTCGTCCCAAGACAAGCGATCAACAGTCAAGCATTAGCGGACTTCATGGCAGAATGGACCTCTTCTCCATCAAATCTTGGGGGCCCCAGTGAGCAGAAGCCGGAACCCAAGGTTCTGGTGTTCACCGAGCCTCACTGGACTCTCTACTTCGACGGCTTTGTGCAAAAATAGGGGGCCGGAGTTGGAGTTCTTCTCCTCGCTCCGACCGGGGAGAAGGTCAAATATATGGTTCACCTTGACTTCAAGGCGACCAACAACATGGCGGAGTATGAAGCACTAATCTATGGGCTCAAGGTGGCACTATCATATGGTGTCAAGCAGCTGTTGGTAAAGGGTGATTCACAACTTGTTGTAAAGCAAGTCAAAGGTGAATGGTGCTGCAACAATCCTCAACTGGCTGCATACTGACTTGAAGTCCAGAAGCTTCAAAAGGAATTCGACGTCCTGGATCTCTGCCATGTCCAGCGTCTCAACAATGCAGAAGCCGACGAACTCTCGACGAAAGTGTCAACCGGAGCTTTGACTCCCGATGGAACCTTCATCCGGAGGTTGTCTAAACCTACCACTCAGCCTGCCGAACTGAGCGAAGGGGGCGATACCAGCACCTCGAAGCTGGTGGTCCCGATGGTCCTGTTACCATGGCGTCCATCAAGGGTCGTAGGTGCTACCGGAAGCTCCGAGCAACCCAGCACGCAAGACTCAAATCCTCAAGCTAGCTCTGATGCATGGATCTTGGAAATCCGGAGCTACTTGAAAGACAATTTCCTTCCTAAAGATAGTGTATTCGCTGATCGGATAGTCAGATTGGCTACAAGATACACACTGGTAGAAGGGGATCTCTACCGGTGTGGTGCCAACGGCATCCTGATGCGGTGCTTTACAAGGGAAGAAAGATGCGAGCTCCTCGCAGAAATCCATGGAGGCGAGTGTGGGAACCACGTGTTTTCCCGCACGCTGGTCGATAAAGCCTTCCGGCATGGTTTTTACTGGCCTACAGCGCTCCAGGATGCAACTGAGCTAGTGAAGAAATTCGAAGCATGCCAGTTCCGTGCAAAGCAAATTCACACACCGCGTCAGCCTCTACAAATGATACCTCCTACATGGCCATTCGCTGTGTTAGGATGGATATCTTGAGACCTTTCCCAAGAGCCGTCGGAGGTTACATGTTCTTGTACGTTGCTATTGACAAGTTCACCAAATGGCTGGAAGCAACTCCAGTTGTGACAATAAACAAGCAATCAGCTATCAACTTCTTGCAGTCCATAGTATGCAGATTTGGAGTCCCGAACAAGATCATCACTGATAACGAGACCCAATTCACAAGCTCTGCATTCCAAGGATATTGCGAAGACCTCGACATTCAAGTCAGCTACACTTCTGTAGCTCACCCGACAAGCAATGGCCAAGATGAGAGAGCAAATGTAGAAATCCTAAAAGGACTCAAGACGTGCACATATGAGCGCCTGAAAAAAAATGAAGCCAACTGGATTGAAGAGCTTCCGCCCACCCTGTGGGCCAATAGGACAACTCCAAACCGGTCAACTGGAGAGACACCTTTCTTCCTGGTGTACGGAGCTGAAGTAGTCCTTCCTCCGGAAATCACCTTGGGGTCGCTCCGGGTCCAGACCTTCGACGATGCCATGCAGGACCAGCTCCGGCGTGAAGACCTTGACCTTCTTGAAGAGGGAAGGTGCCGAGCAGCTGTTTGGAATGCTCGATACCGCCAGGCTCTTTGGCGCTATCACCAAAGGCATGTTCACAGCCGAAAGCTCGAGGAAGGCGATTTGGTGCTACAGAGAATACAATCCAGAGAAGGGTTAAACAAACTCTCCCCCAGCTGGGAAGGACCCTTCTGAGTGATCAAAGTATCCCGTCCTGGATGCGTTCGCTTGCCAACCAGGGATGGGACACCGCTCCCAAATCCTTGGAACATTGAGCACCTCTATAAGTTCTACGCTTAATATCACGGAGGTGAGTCTGTAGTTACATGTGATGTATGTTATAGAGTCATTGTACAGAGTCAGGTAGCTCCTCTGGGAGAACAGCCAAACCTTCCTCAGAAGGACCGCAAAGTTCAGGCAACACTTGTCATAGTCTCAGAACTAAATGTGTAGCTAGCTACCTTGGGTCAAACGAGAAATGAAACACACTTAGCTTGGTTTCGTACCCTAAGAGTGTACTTGTTTTCCCTGTACCCCGGACCTATAATGAAAGACATCATTGTGTGAAAGCAGACTCCACGTGCATATATTTTGTACAGGCTCAATATTTTTTATTTTTCTCTTTCTTGTCTATAACAAAGTTGTGCAATTCTTAAGAAACTTTAGCTCGACCAATTCATGTATAATTCGAGTTGCATTGTCAATTCTTCCGGGTCTAAACATTGTTAATGGTCTAATCGTCTGAATGCCGCCAAGCCAATCTAGGTCCGGAGTGTGCTACCGACTTAGCCTGGTCCTGCACCCTAAGTACGCCACTCTACATACATCCCGGCAGGCCGAAGTAAGGAGAGTCCAGAAACGATTGGACCTGGAAGAAACAAGCCAGTGCACTTGATTGTATTTACAATTGCGTTCGACCTAAAAATTTCTCGGGAATAGTAAGTCGCAATTGAGTTATAGATAGGAAATGGATTTTATTGTTTTTCTTGACTTCAGTGTGCAGGAAAAATAAAGATCTCATGATGATGGTGAATGAAGCCGGAGCTACCAAAGCTCCGACATCCCCTAAGGTGGCTTGTTGTCGATGTTTCAAACATTGATAGCGAGCGTCGCTGGAGCTACTAAGTTCCGGTAAATCCAGGGGGACAGCCGTCAACGTGAAGAAAAGATGGTGGGAAGACTCCCCAGCGGGGTCTGCTGTCGATGCACCGAGTGTTGACAGTGGTCACTGCCGGAGCTACTAAGCTCCAACAACCTAAGGGGGGCCCCAACTATCGACGACTTCGGACCTACGCTCTACAAGTTCAAAGCGCGCAAGTCTTCAACAAAGTGCTACATCCTCTTGGTACATGTTCACAATCAAATTGTGTACATCTACCAGGGGGCCAAGTGGGACAAAGGTGTTGAAGACAAAAAATGAAATTCATAAAAACTTGGATTTCATTCATCTAGAGACAAGAGATTACAAAATTGGAGAAAAGGAAGAGAGGATACAAGCGGGAGCTACAAAGAGATATTCCTAGACCCTATGGAAGAACGAGGCGACCTTCTGGGCAAGCTCTGACACGCTGGCTTTGGCGGCTTCTCCCTCTCCGTCGATGGGGCCTTCAAGCACCTTGTCCAGTGGGAACTGAGGGTCCCGACTTGTGTAGCACGTTAGCACGTATTCTGCAATGTTCTTCGCCAGGGATTGTCCCTCGGTTTCCAGCTGGTCCGCGATGACATCGTCCATCTTGGGTAGCTTGTTGCCTGCCGAACTCAACGCCTGCAACGCCTGGTCCACCTTCGGCACCGGATCATCCGGATGCACGAGACTAAAACCCATCGGCGTCAGTGCGTCGTTGGCTTTGCCCAATAAGTCCCAAACTTGTTGGGACTCCGCAGTCCTCGAGCCTCGCATCTCCTCCAAGGATCTTCTGGTCGCCGCAAGCTCCGAATTCTCCCGGGCAAGGCGCTCAACCTCTTTGGCGTTCTGCTGAATCTTTTCAGTAACCTGCCTTTTGAGTTTACTGAGCTCCTCCTTCCGGAGGTGGATCTTGTTCCGGCGGTCGACCAGGTCCTTCTCCCAGCCCCACACTTTCCTCTTCGGGGCAGCGATTTCATCCTCCCTCTTGTGGAGTTCCTGTCCTCACTTTTCTCCTCCTTCTCGCAGCACTCCTCCAGCTCCTCGGTGCGCTACGCAAGACTCTTGTCACCCAGAAACAGCCTCTGAGTGAGCTCCTCCTCCCTCTTCACGAGGTCATCCTGCAGCTCCAGGAGTTTTTGCTCTTCATCTTCGAGCTTTCTCTCCCGCTCCTCAAGAGCCCCCCAGCGCTTGACGAGGCTGTCGTGGATGGCGACGAGCTTCTCTTGGCGATCACTCGCTGCATTATTAGCAGCTACGGCCTGTTCGTAGATGGCCTGGGACTGGATGTCAAGGGATCGCATCATGCTTTCCCTCTCGTCCAGCAGCTGGCCCCAGTACTCCATCCGGGCCTTCTCCTTCTTCACCCACTCCCTTTTGTCAGCCAGCCTGGTTTGTGCCAGCTTGGTCTCGAATTGGAGACGGTTGCGCCACCTCCTAAGGGTTTGGCGCTCCTCCTTGAGGGCCTTGCTATCGTGGAAGAAGGCTAGCTGCACTTGACGAAAGCTAGAGCAGGCGTTGTCGATAGACAACGACAGAGGGATCGGCTCCGGACCTGCCGGGGTCCTCTCCGCTGGCTCCAGCGGGTTCTCTACAACAAAAATCGGGTCCCACTCTACAAGAGTGGTCCCCTGAGCCTCCACGGCATTAGGGCCACCCTCCAGGATAGCCTCAGCCGTCGCAAAGGAAGGTCCTGCAACAGAAGTTTCGACCTCCGGAGTTGGCTCCGAAGGTCCCGCCACCGAGTCATCAATAACTGGAACCTCAGGTGGGGGGCCGGCAACTTCATCTTGGCACCCTGGCTCAGGCGCGGGCACCTCCAGGACCACCACCTCTGGGGCAGGCGATGAAGGTTTGGCCGGAGCTGAAGCCACTTCTGGCTCTGACGCTGGCGCCTCTTCCACCGCCGGCTCAGGCGCTGGCGCTTCGACCATCATGGGCTCGGACGCCGGCACCTCTGCAGCAACCGGCTCAGCCGCTAGAACTTCATCAGCCACCGGCTCTATCGCCGGGGCTTCATCAACACCTGACTCTATCGCCGGGGCTTCATCAACCACCGGCTCTGCTGCGGGGGCTTCAACAACATCCGGTTCTAGGGTCGGAGCTACAGTTACCTCCGGTTCAAAGGCCGGAGCGTCCGTCATCTCAGCATCCAAACCCGGAGCTTCAACCTCTGAGGCTGGTGCCGCTGGTACATCTTCATTCCCGTGGTTCAGCGCTACCACGGGAGCTTCAGGGGATGACTCGAGGTCAAAGACCACGACTGCTGGCATTGGAGCTGCCGCAACCTCAGCCACCTCTTGGGGTGGCGCTGGGATTGGAGCCGGAGCCTCTGCCTGCACAGCTTCAACTGCTGCTGCAGGAACCAGAGCTTCAGCCCCTTTCTTGGGCACCCTATGGATGAAGGACGAAGAAACTCAAAGCACAGTTGCAACAAAAAACAATCAACTGAGGTAAAAATTCAAACTTACCTTGGAAGGCTTCGGCTCCAGCTAGCGCGGAACCTCTTCCCCGTACGCTCGGGGTCGGACCCTGTCGCCACTGGCGTGGTAGCTCCGGAAGGTTCCCCGGAGCTTGCTGCTGCCATCGGCGTCATCTTGGTTGAGGCCCCCCTCGATCGGGAAGGACCTTCGAACCCAGAGCCCTCAGCTGGCTCTGGTACTGGAGCCACATGGCCGGAGCTAGCACCCCGGAGGGATGCCGATGCTGGAGTGGTTGCCGCCGTTGAAGACCTTCCCCTCCGGGGAGAAGGAGCCGCTGCGGAAGGAGCAGGTCTGACAGACCTCTGTAAGGATCGAATTCCCAAGAGGGGGGGTGAATTGGGCTTCTTTTAAAAAATCTAAGCAAAAAAAACTTAATCCCTAAAAGCCCAATTCCCTACGCAAACAATCTATGCATTGAAGTAGATAGCAACTTCGCGGAATATAAAATGCATAAATGTAAGGGAGAGGAAGAGGATGCAAACTCCCGAGGAGACATGTGGATTTTTCCCGTGGTTCGGTAAGATCGTCAAGATCTTCCTACATCCACGTTGTGGCACCCACCAAAGGGTATGGCCACACTTAAGTCTCCGAGACGAGGGATCTCCACTATTCTTCTCTGTTTGCCAACCTCGGCAAGGTGGAGCTCAAGCCTTGTACAACTTCGACCCTCCGGGCTTCCACAAATGCCTTGGCAAGCTCCGGAAGTCTCTCACAGTTACAAACACCAAGGGGCACTCCCTTGAGGCTCTCACTATCCTAGAGATTCCACTCACCCAGAATGGAGGCACACAAGCTCTCTCTCTAGCTAGTTCTAGCCTATCTCTTGGTGTGTAGGTTGTCGAAATGATATAGAAGTGATGGCTCTTGGTCTTGAACGCTTGTGGATGTGTTGAGAATGTCTGGTGATCAAGACTTGTCGAAATGACAGGCTTAAGGGGTATTTATAGCCAGCCTCCACGAAATAGCCGTTGGAAAAGTAGGCTGACAGAACTTTTCTGCGAACATCGGATGATCCGATGTCTACCCTTTAGTTATTATCGGTCAAGTTCACTTTAGCTGACGTCAGTGTGTCAGATATGACCATTTTTAGACCGATGTTGCACTTGTCTTCTCATCGGATAATCCGGTGGCTCTTCCTCCAGAATTGGCTCAAACTTGATGCTTACTAGAGTGATTGACCGATGTGTATATTTCTGTACATCGGATGATCCGGTGCTACACTTGGTCCAAGGATATTGCAAACTGTACTGATGGACCGATGTAGCTGAGCCCTTAACATCGGATGATCCGGTGAGTGCTTTGTTCTGAGGTCTTCTTCTTCTGCTGAACCAACTCGACCGATGTGTTGTTCTCAGAAATCATCGATTGATCCGGTGAGTTGATTTTGTTTGCTTTGAGTTGTTTCTAAGTGATTCTTTTGTGTGTTGCTCGATTGACCTCTTAGACTTTTGTTGGAAATGTACTTCTGATGGTTGTCAAGCATTAAGTGTCATCAATTGTGGTTGAATGACTTTGACATAAGAGCTTTCACTTCTTGTCTTCATATCATTGATTT
The DNA here is from genome assembly GCA_036927565.1 of Tuctoria greenei. Lineage (NCBI taxonomy): Eukaryota > Viridiplantae > Streptophyta > Magnoliopsida > Poales > Poaceae > Tuctoria > Tuctoria greenei. Next base: position 177,787,505 of record JAYESD010000005.1, read on the forward strand.
GATCTCATAAAGTGATTGTATATGGGTCTCCAATGACATATAGATTTCATTTGATTGAGTGATTATGGGGACCTTGCATTCACAAATTCATTAGTAAAATCCAATGGTTGTCATTAATCACCGAAACCGTACCTCATGGGGGCCTAGATGCTTTCAACCTCCCGTCAGAGTGCTTCAGCTTCCTCTTACGGCTCGATGGCTCGGCCAATTCCTTACGCTTGCCCCTGACTTCAACTCTCCGTCTCGGGGCGGAAGGGGGACCACCCTCGGAAGCTCCGGGGATCGCCAACCTAGTGGTCGGACGCCTCTCAACTTCACCGAGGTCGTCAAGCACCGACATCTTCCGCCGGAGCTCCATACTGAACTCCACCTCCATGTTCAGAGGTAGGAAAGCCGCCGGCGGAGTCAAGTCATCACCCTCGACGTCGATGCCGTGCTGGAACTTCTTGAGGTGAAACTACAAAGCTGCGCCTTCCAGGTTGGACTTCAAACTGGTCTCGATCCGGTCGTCTTTCATCACGCTGTTGAGGGACCAAGCGAGCTTCTCCCTCTTCTTCAGTGGAGCCCACCTGTTAACCAGAAACTTACAGAATACTGCCTGGGGAGTCACCCCTCCCTCCACACATTGGCGGATCTTGGTCAGAGTAGGGTTGAAGGCGTCTGATAACATCGGAACTTTGCTCCAAGCTTCAGTGTCGACGTTGGGGAGGCCTTCGGGCAGCTCTAGCTTCTCATGCTCCTCCACCCTGATGACAATCCAATCCTTCTTCCATTCGTCCCACATTCCAGAAGGGAACGACCGCAAGTACTTGTACGGGCACTTCTTGCACTTCACAAAATAATAGAAGTCAAGGTACTCGTCACTTTTGCCAGTGATGTGGATGGTGAAGAAGGTGCGGAAGAGCTCGACGCAGGGGGAATACCCACCCACATCTCACAGAAGTGGACAAAGATCGACACCAGAAGAATGGAGTGAGGGCCAAGGTGATACAGCTACAGACCATAGAAGTCTAGCAGCATCAAGAGAAAAGTGGAGAAGGGTGGGATCAGTCCCACCATGGCATACGCAGAGAAGTACACCATGTCGCCGGTGTGCTCCTTCTTGAACCGAAGCTTGCCGGCGCGGACCTGGTGATTGAAGAAGTCACTGGACCACCCCATGAGGGCCCGAACCTTCTTCAGATCACCGTCGGTCTTAAGATGGCTCTTGCGGAGACCCAACTCCATCACAGCACAGCGGGGCGAGAGATGAAAAGCAGGCTAAAGTTTGGAGGATTCGAGTGCAAGTTCAAATGAAGGCGTAAAGAATCCCCAAACGGTGCGCGCTTAACTTCTTAAGTAAGCCCCTACAATGCTTGAATGGAAACCGCAGAGGAGTCGACGACACAGTTTAAAAACTTCACCCTGCCAATGACAAGGGGGCCCGGGGCCACCCCGACGATCAAGTCGAGGTCCTTACCCCAGGCCAACGGTCATCATGAAAGGCGGGAAGCCCGAGGGCGGCGGCCTGACAGGGCGCGCGGAACTGATACGGTTTTTGTATCGGGAACCGGCGACCTTCAATTGCGTGAGATCCGCATGTTCAGATCTCACCTACTTCATCCTGGATATGCCACACGGCGTTGGTTTAACTGCGAACTACTGCCAACGGAACATCTGTAGGATCGAAGAGCACGTGAAAAGCTACCAGAGGGGGGGTGAATGGTAGATTTAAAAATCTTACGCAGCGGAAACAATTAAACCCCAACCCCTTCGGCACAAAAACGATCTGTTAATGAAGTTGTGTGTGAGACTAATCCAAACGTGTTTTACCGTGAAAAAAGTGATAGATATCAGAGAGAATCAAGTCACGAAGACAACACAACAAGAATCACTCAAATCCGTCATGAAAAACTCAAGTTATGATCGAAAGATCAAACAAAGGTCAATCTGTCCTACCCGAGAAAAACAGTTCTGGAACGCTGCAAAGAAACTTGTGTAGATCAAAGACCACAAATCCAATGACCGTGAAATTTTGACAAATGATATATAACCAAGTTTTCAAGACAATCCAAAAAGAATCACGTCAATTGGATCTGTAAAACTCGAGTTATGATAAAACCACCGATGAAACATAGTGCTGTCTAGAAACTCGATGAGTAAACTTGTCTGGAACAAGTCGGACGAACAAGGCACAAAAGTTCCTTCAAACTACGAATTTTATTCAATATAACACAAGAGTAACAGCCCCAAAGTCGTGCACCACGAGCTCTAGGCTCCCTTGCTTATATAACCAGCTCGAAAGCCAACTCAACTCAGATCAGGAACCTAATCCTACTCTGTTCACGAATCATAACTTCCCATAACTGCTTAGGATTCTTCTATACGCAGATAGAAGCAATCTTAAGACTTCCAAACACCTTAGGAACGTATCCCACATTCCTAAACAACTCAAATTAGTGACCCACACGAAATCCTATCATAACCAACTCAAATCTTTCCATATTTGAGTCAAAGCCGACTCAGCCGCAGCCTAAGTCTATAACCTAGTCGGTTGGACCTTTCCGAACAACTCTTTACGTCCACATCTCTTCATCACATCTCGGAACCATGTAGCCACGTCCATGCACTCCTTGCACACGTGCAAACATATTCCAATGACGTCCACGATACCTTCACATGCATTGTTCTTGATTCAATCATGTTGTGCAACCTCCTGATCAGCTCAACCACAATTCCTCCTGAATTTGGTTGTTGGAACCTCATCTCCTCCCTAAGACTAGTACAATGGATCTCATCACCAGCTATGTCTTAAAATCAAGCAACAGCTGCACATGACTAAACAACCAATCTATACGAGCCCAAGTCCTCGACTTGACTCAAGTTAGTTCCGAACACAACACCTTATGTGAGAACCTCACATAAGCATGTTGCAAAACCACAGTAACACGATACCATCCATGTCAACCAAAACACACCAAAGACTTAGCAAATGAATACTAAGCAATCTTTCCAGAGATGTAAAGCAAGTACGAAACATTGCAAATGAAAAACAGAAGCATTGCGGTCAAGTTCCGGACCTTGCCAGAGCAACCCGGACCTTGAGCCGGAGGTAACAAAAGCTAGTAGAACCTAGCGCCGGAACTAACCAGAACTAGTATAACCAAGCTCCCGCCGGAGCTTACAAAACTAGCAGGACCTTAATAAAAAGGTGTTTTGGTGATATTCAAAACTTTTATCATCAAAGCAAGTGTATTCACTACAAGCCAATGTATTCAGCACACATAGGTCTTACAATCTCCCCCTTGATGAATGCATTGGCAACACCATTTAAAATCCGAACATTGGCTTATTCACATAAAAGTTTTGAAGACAATTTCTACCCCTTTGTAAATCAAAAGTACAATGAGAAGAAAATCCAAAAAATATCCCATATTATCTCTCCCCCTTTATTATCTCTCCTTATGCACATATTCTCTTTCTCTTCATACTTATCTCTCCCCCTTTGACAATGTATTCAGCAAGTCATGAGCATATAAACAAATTATCTCTCCTTCTTTAGTTGTTATGAGCATATTATAACATATACATATAAACAAAGCTCATCCAAGTCATACTATCATGTACCTTACACTATCACATCAATGAAATACATAAAGTAGTGTAAGCCATGCTAGAGATCAAATGTAATTTTCAATTTAAGTAAGTCATGATCTCACAAACTTAACTATTTCAAAACCTGAAATCATGACACTAGTTGCTGCATTTTATTATTTTTCAAAGCATAAATTTAGATCATATGATATTTGCAAGAGATTATATGCGCATCTGCCTTATTCTAACAAACCAAGCCAAGCCTATGTCATTTGACAATCAGAAGCTTAAGGACATGGTTTTAGTCATACACAACTTCTTCCAAGTGCATATCTAGGTGCAATGATAAGCCCTCAAAAGAAGAAGTGCGATGCATGCATATTCTCTTGATCTTTTCTCAATTTATATTTGTTCATAAAAACTCAACATGTGAGTTGATTACTTGATTAATTCTTAATGATTAAAAGCACTTGTGAACATGTAACAAGTTCAAAACAGCAAGAAAGTTTGACCATGACCCGTTTTAGTGTAAGTAATTATTCCAATTACTAGACATGGCAAAAACTACAAAATGTATAACATGAGTAATGTAGTAAGAACTTTTAGCATGTAAAAGGAATCACAAAGTCATATATGTATGAAATACTATGCTCATATTATTTTAATTTTAGATTCACACATAGACTTCCCAAGTTTCAAAAACTCCCCCTCAATTTAAGCCATGAGGATGCATAACCCATATTTCACTACGAATGTAACAAAAACGAGTGAAATCCAAAGGTTTTATAAAAATGTCAGCCAATTGTTGTTCGGTATCTACATGGTGAAGCACAATGTTTCCATTTTCAACATTATCTCGGAAAAAAGTGATACCTAATGTCAATGTGCTTAGTTCTAGAATGTTGCACGGGGTTTTTAGCAATGCAAATGGCAATAGTGTTATCAGAGAACAGTGAAACACTATCTAGATCAACCCTATAGTTCTTAAGTGTTTGAACAATTCAAAGAATTTGGGAGCAAGCACTAGTAGCAGCTACATATTCAGATTCGGCTGTGGATTGTGCAACTGAATTTTGTTTTCTAGAGCACCAAGCAACAAGAGAATTACCAAGAAAATGACAAGCACCGAAAGTACTTTTCCTATCAATCCTACAACCCCCAAAATCAGCATCCGAAAAAGCTTTCAAAGTAACGGTTGAGGAAGAAGGAAGAAAAATTCCAAATTCTTGAGTTCCATGTAAGTACCTGAGAATCCTTTTGACGGCTTGACGATGTGAAGCACGTGGGGAGGCTTGAAACCGTGCACAAAGACATACGCTGAATTGTAAGTCTGGTCTTGATGCCGTGAGGTATAAAAGTGATCTGGTCATGCTTCTATATTCTTTTTGACCCACTGGTTCACCATATTCATCAAGTTCAAGTTTTATTGCTGTTCCCATTGGTGTCCGAAGAGGCTTGCTTTTGTCCATATTGAAGCGCCTTAGGAGATCTTTTGTATACTTCGTTTGATGCACAAAGGTACCCTCCATTGTTTGCTTGATTTGTAGCCCCAAAAAGTGAGTTCACCCATCATACTCATTTCAAATTCAGAACTCATCATTGCTGAAAACTTGGACACAAGATCATGAGAAGCACAACCAAAGATAATATCATCCACATACACTTGAACGAATAATGAGTCATTGCCATGCTTAAGCACAAAAAGAGTTTTATCAACCTTGCCCATGGTAAACCCTTTTTCATGTAAGAATGTTTTTAACCTATCATACCATGCTCTAGGGGCTTGTTTGAGACCGTATAAGGCTTTGGACAGTTTGTAAACATGATTAGGAAAATCTGGATTTTCAAAACTCGGTGGTTGTTTCACATAAACCTCCTCATCTATGTAGACATTAAGAAAAGCACTTTTAACATCCATTTGATATAGCTAAAACCTTCAGATGCAGCAAAAGCTAACAAAATCCTTATGGCTTCTAATCTAGCAACAGGAGCAAAAGTTTCATCAAAATCTAGACCTTCAACTTGAGTGAAACCTTGAGCAACCAACCTAGCCTTATTCCTAACCACAACCCCATCCTCACTTTGTTTATTTTTAAATACCCATTTAGTTCCAATTAAATTGTGACCTTGAGGTGGAGGTACAAGTTTCCAAACATTATTTCTTTCAAAATTTTCTAACTCTTCTTGCATGGCAATAATCCAAGATTCATTAGTGAGTGCGTGTGATATATCTTTGGGTTCAAAAGAAGCAACAAAAGCAGAATGAGCATAGGAGTTTGGATCACAAAACCTGGACGTGTGACTCGTTCGTGCAAGCTTCCAATCATCTGTTGTGGGGGATGATCTTTGTAAAACCGTAGGGGAACAGATGTCTCACAAGCTTCTTCTTCTTCATGTTCATCACAAATCGATGAGCTTGTGACATGAGAATGATTTGAATCAGCATTGATGGTTGTCGGTGCTGGTTGAGAATTAACATCCGGAGCTGAACCAAAGTCTTTAGCTGCTGAATTTTCGGGCAGCAGCTCCAATTCTTCCTCATCTTCAATGAAAATGCTCCCCCCTGCGGATATGGATCTGGACCTGCAATGTTTGAGCTAGTACCTGGGCTAGCTTCATCAAAAGACACGTCACAAATCTCCACAATTTTGTTAGTGTCAAGTAAAAGCACACGGTAGCCTCTAGTGTGAGATGGATAACGAAGAAACATGCCATCAATGGATCTAGGTTCAAATTTATCAAGATTACCATGTTTCTTAACAAAGCATTTGCAACCAAAGACCCGAAAGTGTGTAACACTAGGCCTATGTCCAAACCGGAGCTCATATGGTGTTTTTCCTAGCTTAGCACGCAAGAAAACGCGATGTGAGACATAACAAGCGGTTGCTAATGCATCAGCCCAAAATTTCCTAGGAGTTTGATATTCATCAAGCATAGTCCTAGCCATCTCAACTAAGGTTCTGTTCTTTCTTTCTACAACACCGTTTTGTTGAGGTACATATGGTGAAGAAAATTGATGATCTATTCCATTTTCAGCACAAAAGTGATCAAAAGATTGATTTTTAAATTCAGTTCCATTATCACTTCTAATTGCTTTTAATGATCCTGGGTAATCAATTGATAATCTAAGAAATAAAGTTCTAAAGTTACTAAAAACTTCATTCTTAGACGCCATAAAGTAAACCCAATAGTATCTAGAATAATCATCAACAATCACAAGTACATACCATTTACCTCCGAAGGATTGAACACGTGAAGGTTCTATGTTGTCAAGATGCAAAAGTTGACATGGTTCAGTTGTCATGATCATTGTGAGGGGAGTATATGAACCTGCAACCATCTTAGCATGTATACAAGAAGAGCACACAATTTCTTTGTCTCCTTTAAGCTTAGGCAGCCCACGTATGCGATCAAGAGCACTAACACGCGTTAGGTGATCAAAGCCAACGTGACCAAGTCTACGATGCCAAAAATATAGGTCCTTTGAATCAATAGAAACTAGACACCTATGCTTAGAGGAAGACATATCAAAATCAGCTTTAAAAACTCTTCCAAACCGAGACATGTTAAAAATAAGCTCACTATTTGAACTTACAACTTTGCAGCAGTTTTTATTGAAAATAATTTCCAGATTTTCATCTAGCAATTGTGAAACAGAAAGCAAGTTGTATTTCAAATTTTTGACAAGTGCCACATCCTTCAAAGTGTAGTGATCTTTTACTCTAACCGGACCCTTAGCAATTATAGTAGTTGAAGAATTACCGGCAAAAGTAACATTCTCTACACATGACACAAAAGAGAGGGAGGAGAACCAATCTTTGTTACCGGTCATGTGGTGTGAGCAACCTGAATCCACAATCCAAATGTTCTCCTTCCTCAAATGTGTAACCTACATAGAAGCACAATGCGTCGATGACTCAATACTGGGGTTAGTCAAAAGGCATTTAGGAATCCAGTACTGAGTCACGCGACGTGCAATAGGAAAAACACGTGAAAGCTGAGACAAAACAGCAGGTTTATGAGTCAAAGTTTGAGATTTTTTATTCTTAACTGCTGACCTATAAGGTGTTACTTGTGTAGCACAAAAATTAGTAGCTCCGGAGGCAAAAACAGAAGGTCCAGAGGTAAACTTTGAATGTTTTTGACTCGAAACAGCAGGTTGTACATTCGGTTCAATATGTGCAGCAAATTTTGCATGGAAGTTATGAGATCTAGCAACCATTCTTTCCCTTTTCTGTTGTTTAGCTAGTCTATAACAAAAATCTATGACATGACCATCTCTACCACAGTAGGTACAATGAAATTTAACTTTGTGTTCATGTCTAGATGAGCAAACAACATTTTTATTTGAAACTGAATGAGACAATACTCCTGCAGATTTGAAAACCACTTCTTTTTGTTTAGGAACTGTTTGAATCAAACCACATCCTAATGACTTTACAATTTTAGGTGGATGTGCCTTAGCATGAGCATGAGAATCAAAACCTAAACCAGTTTTATCATTGCAAGACTTGGAAGAATTCAGCAACAAGTTTAGGTTCTTATTCCCATTACAAAACCGATCTAATGTCCTATGCATGTAATCAAGTTTATTGGACAGATCAAGGCAATTTTCACATGAAGTTTTCCTTTTAGTTTGCAATTGGAACAAAATTTAACTTCATGAGAACGTAAAGCATTGTTCAATATAGGAATTTCATTCATAGCATCCTGTAGTTTCTTATCAAGATCATCATAAGTAAAACAATGCAAATCAATTGTAGAACAGCTAGCATCTTTCAATTTTTTATCATTAAGTGCATCAATCTCTTTGTTCTTTTCAATTCCTAACTCGAATTTATCAAGTGTGGAGGTGTGCACACTTCTTAATGAGGACAATTGTTCATATAGTAAATCACATGAGGGACATGCATCATCATTAGGAATCAAAGTTTTTAAATGGTTGATTTCAGATTCTAGTGATTCAATTTTAGCAGCACTATCCCTAAGCTTTTTGTCCTTTTTCTTAACAATAATAGTGGCACGAGAAATATCATCACACATTTCTTCGCAAGTAGGACATACCTCTTCATTGTCGCTGTTGTGTTCTGCCTCCTCCATACTTGATCTTGACTTGCCCGCCATAAAGCACAAGTTTGCCAAATCATCTTCATCTTCGTCACATCCAATGTCCACATCGCTTGACCCAAGTTCCTGGAGTGCGGGGATAAAACTGTTCACCAGTTGACGACCTGTAAAACCCTTCTTTTTCTTCATATCTTTTGCAGAGGAGTGCTTCGTTCTTGTTTTCTTTTCATCCTGGGATGTAGGACCTGAAAGGTTAGGGCAATCTGAACGAAAATGTCTTGTCTTACCACATTCAAAGCATCATTGAGGTCCGGAGCTTCCTCTCCTTCTAGTTCTCACATTTTGCAATACTTTTGAGAACCGGGTAGAGATGAGCGCTAGCTCCTCCTCTGGAAACTCCTCAATCTGTTCAAGGGTTAGAGAGGACAACAAAGCAAGTGTACCACAAGATGAAGATTGGCCAGAGCTAGGCATATCACGTTGAGAAACAAAAGCAATAGACTTGTTGGGGTTCTTACGTGATATTATGTCAATTTCATGAGTTTTTAGCTTGGAATATAGTACATCTAGAGTAAGTATACTCATGACAGTAGATTCACGAATAGATGTGACTTTCATCTCCCAAATTGACATATCTAATGCACTTAGCAATTGCCTAGCATTTTCAGAATCTGAAAAATTTACATTGACACTACGCAAGTTGTTGAGAATCTTATTAAAGCGAGCAAAAAGGTCATCAATAGACTCACCGGGTTACATCTCGAGGCGCATGTATTCTTTCTTGAACATGTCTTGCCTTACCTCTTTGATCGTGTTGGATCCTTTGTGGTAGTCACAAAGTGCTTTGCACACATCGTATGCAGCTCAGAGGTGTGCAACACGGTTGAAGTCGCTTTGTGTTAATCCTTGTATGATCAAGTTTCGAGCCTTGTTGTTGTTGTCGGCATCTCTTAGATTTGTAGCTGTAACTTGATCGTTTGGTGGCACTTCGTAAGGCCTGTATACCTTCTCCCATATTGCAAAGCCTTGTGCCTGGATAAAAGCCTCCATGCGTGCCTTCCAAACCTGAAAATCAATACCAGCGAACACATAAGGTTTGGAAGAGTACTTCTCTATGATGATTAGTCAAAAACACGCACAAATCACAAATATTAGAGCACCGTGGCTCTGATACCAATTGTGGGATCGAAGAGCACGTGAAAAGCTACCAGAGGGGGGGTGAATGGTAGATTTAAAAATCTTATGCAGCGGAAACAATTAAACCCCAACCCCTTCGGCAGAAAAACGATCTGTTAAAGAAATCATGTGTGAGACTAATCTAAATGTGTTTCACTGTGACAAAAGTGATAGATATCAGATAGAATCAAGTCACGAAGACAACACAACAAGAATAACTCAAATCCGTCGAGAAAAACTCAAGTTATGATCGAAAGATCAAACAAAGGTCAATCTGTCCTACCTGAGAAAAACAGTTCTTGAATGCTGCAAAGAAACTCGTGTAGATCAAAGACCACAAATCCAATGACCGTGAAGTTTTGACAGAAGATATATAATCAAGTTGTGAAGACAACCCAAAAAGAATCACGTCAATTGGATCTGTAAAACTCGAGTTATCATAAAACAACCAACGAAAGGTAGTGCTATCCAGAAACTCGACGAGTAAAACTTGTCTGGAACAAGTCGGACGAACAAGGCACAAAAGTTCCTTCAAACTACGAATTTTATTCAATGGAACACAAGAGGAACAGCCCCAAAGTCGTGCACCACGAGCTCTGGGCTCCCTTGCTTATATAACCAGCTCAAAAGCCAACTCAACTCATATCAGGAACCTAATCCTACTCTGTTCATGAATCGTAACTTTCCATAACTTCTTAGGATTCTTCTATACGCAGATAGAAGCAATCTTAAGACTTTCCAAACACCTTAGGAACGTATCCCACATTCCTAAACAACTCAAATTCGTGACCCACACGAAATCCTATCATAACCAACTCAAATCTTTCCATATTTGAGTCAAACCCGACTCAGCCGCAGCCTGAGTCTATAACCTAGTCGGTTGGACCTTTCCAACCAACTCTTTACGTCCACATATCTTCATCACATCTCGGAACCATGTAGCCACGTCCATGCACTCCTTGCACACATGCAAACATATTCCAATGACGTCCACGATACCTTCACATGCATTGTTCTTGATTCAATCATGTTGTGCAACCTCCTGATCAGCTCAACCACAATTCCTCCTGAATTTGGTTGTTGGAACCTCATCTCCTCCCTGAGACTAGTCCAATGGATCTCATCACCAGCCATGTCTTAAACTCAAGCAACACCTGCACATGAATAAACAACCAATACATACGAGCCCAAGTCCTCGACTTGACTCAAGTTAGTTCCGAACACAACACCTTACGTGAGAACCTCACATAAGCATGTTGCAAAACCATAGTAACACGATATCATCCATGTCAAACAAAACGCACCAAAGACTTAGAAAATGAATACTAAGCAATCTTTCCAGAGATGTAAAGCAAGTATGAAACATTGCAAATGAAAAACAGAAGCATCGTGGTCAAGTTCCTGACCTTGCCAGAGCAACCCGGACCTTGAGCCGGAGGTAAAAAAAAAACTAGTAGAACCTAGCGCCGGAACTAACCAGAACTAGTATAACCAAGCTCCCACCGGAGCTTACAAAACTAGCAGGACCTTAATAAAAAGGTGTTTTGGTGATATTCAAAACTTTTATCATCAAAGCAAGTGTATTCACTACAAGCCAATATATTCAGCACACATAGGTCTTACAACATCCTAGGACCCTTGAAGACATGGCTCAAAAACCGAAGGATGGACCCACCTCTGGCAGAACAACTTCATCCAAAAGGTCTCTCCTAGAGGTGGGCCCAGGGGGCCACTGTCGGTACCCTTCGTACCGTATACCCCTTGGGACTGCAAAAAGACCAAAGGAACTTCACCTGTCTGAGATGAAGACCTACGAAGGACCCACGTGTCATACGGGGCCGGACCTGCCTCCCATCTATGGTTAGTCCCGGTGCTGCCACATGTATACTGCAACCGGAGCTACGTCCCACACATGGGAAAGCTCCGAGCTAAATACCAGTGTGTCACCTCCGGACCTAACCCCCGACAGAGGGATGCTCCGGTCCTGACACATGTACAACTGCACCGGACCTTCTTGTCCCAGACAGCAAGCTCCGGAGCTGCCACGTGTTCAGCCGTCGGACCTTCAACTTCAACGAGCAAGACAGGAGGACCCCCAACGGATCGGACCTTCAAGGGGCAATCAAAGACTTCAAGACCCGATTAAGTGTCATTAATGCCATACTAATGACACATGATCGGAGGGCCCTTAATACTAGTAACGGCACTGTCAAGGCCCGTTACCATGTTATTATGGGTAATTAACCTCATTGATTTTGTATTAAGCATATGTAACCGCCAGGGCCACATGTCGAGCCAGGCTAGCGATGTAACGACCAGTCCTTGTACTATAAAAGGACTGGTCAAGCGATACACACGGGCTCTCTATCTCTTGACTCTGAGACCTCTTCCATACTAAGCTCTGACACACCTTCACAAGTGCTCAGACGCTCAATACAACAACTACACACCCCGTGGAGTAGGGTATTACGCTCAAGCGGACTGAACCACGTAAATACTCGTGTCTACTTGCCATCGTGTTCTGAATCTCTGCGCGCTCAATACCGAACTACAAACTCCGCGGGCTACCAGCAATAGTACCGAGAATATGCCGGAACAAGACTCCAACAAACTTGATCATAAAATCTTTGGTTTGGAAATAATAAAAGCATTATATCCTACTAATTTGGACTTTAAAGATGCTTTTGAAAATTGTAGAGAAGGAAGAACTTGGAATAAATATGTGCTGCAAGAGGGTCTCCTCTATCGTGCTAACAAGCTATGCGTTCCAGCTAGCTCCATTCGTCTACTACTTTTGCAGGAAGCACATGGAGGAGGTTTGATGGGACATTTTGGAGTGAAGAAAACTGAAGATGTGCTGTCAACACACTTCTTTTGGCCAAAGATGAGGCGTGATGTCGAGCGCTACGTATCATGATGCACTACTTGCAATAAAGCTAAGTCTCGTCTTAACCCACATGGTCTTTATATGCCTCTTCCTGTTCCTAGTGTACCTTGGGAGGATATTTCTATGGACTTTGTTTTGGGATTGCCTAGGACTAAGAGGGGGAGGGATAGTATTTTTGTAGTTGTTTATCGTTTCTCTAAAATGGCACACTTTATATCTTGTCATAAGAATGATAATGCCACACACATTGCTAATTTATTTATGACAGAAATTGTTCGTTTACATGGTGTGCCAAATACCATTGTTTCTAATCGTGATGCAAAATTTTTAAGTCATTTTTGGAGAAGTTTGTGGTATAAATTGGGAACCAAGTTGCTGTTTGCAATTATATGTCACCCACAAACGGATGGACAAAACGAGGTAGTTAGTCGTACTTTATTCACTATGTTGCGGGCTGTCTTGAAAACAAATTTGAAGTTGTGGGAGGAGTGTTTACCACATATAGAATTTGCTTACAACAGATCCGTTCACTCCACGAAGGTAAGTGCATTCCAGCTAGTGTATGGTTTTAATCCCCGTGCTCCTATTGATTTACTACCTTTGCTTCGTTCTAAAACTATAAATCTGGATGCTACACAATGATCTGAATTCATTTTTAAGATGCATGAAACTACAAAGAAAAATATTGAAAAGGTGAATGAGAAGTATAGGATTGCAGGTAGTAAAGGTAGAAAAGAAGTAAAACATGAGTCGGGTGATTTGGTGTGGTTACATTTGAGAAAAGTGTGATTCCCTGACTTGAGAAAATCTAAACTTATGCCATGAGCTGTTGGTGCTTTTAAGATTGTAGAAAAGATTAATGATAATGCATATAAGCTTGAGTTGCCTGCCGATTTTGGGGTTAGTCCCACATTTAACATTTCAAATTTGCAACCGTACTTGGAAGAAGAAGATGAACATGAGTCGAGGACGACTCCAATTCAAGAGGGGGACGATGATGAGGACATCACAACAGCGGAGACACACATTGAACTGCAAGGACCAATCACAAGAGCACGAGCACGGTTAATAAATCAGCAAGTGAACTCATTCCTAACTTCCTTTGCATGTGAGTTTGAGAATAGATTGCTATGTGATGATTTAATTGTTATTAGGAACAATGGAGAAGATCAACAAGTGAAGGTAAGAGACCTTGGGAACGTGGAGAACCTGCTGGGACGTCCACAAGTTGATGGAATCAGATTACAACTTGGACTCGAGTTCAACTCAGAGTCTAGGAGTAGTGCACCTTAAAACGGACGCCCAGGATGCATATGGACTCTGTTTTCGACGGTCCACATATGCACGGAAAGAGGAGAAGATAAAATTTCCAATGGCTCTGGTCTTACCTCAAAAATTTTCCAAGGTCATTGGGCATCATCGAAACAAATTGAGTCCAGATTTCTATCCAGTGTTGCACCACCGAATCTGGCCTTTGGGCATTGTATCCCGTATGAGTCCATTAGAGACGCGTCTAAGTGTGTTTTGGCCGAACCCTAGCCTTTAAATACGGCAGCCGCCGGTCATATTTGGTGGGTTTTTCTTAGATCAATAATATCGCCGTTCTACGGTTTGTGAGACCCCAACTTCGATTTCAGATTGTGTCTTCGACGTTCTTGCTTGTGTTCTGGGTTGCACTTGCAGGGATTAGCCTTCTTGGCAAGGTCAAGCGTGTGCAGAACGGTTGATAACCAACGAAGCAGTGGTGTAGTGATTGCAGGGGTACTCGAACTGCTCGAGTGTCGCGGGTCATCAATGTCGAGTTCTCCACCCCAATCGACTTACTTTTTGGAAGATCTGGCCTAACTACTCATCACACCATATGAGATATGGACTGTGAAACGTCGCGGGTTGTCTTTCCTCAAAGTTTAGGGGTGTGATGCTTATGTCAAACGTTTGACGTCAGACAAACTCACTCCTAAATTAGACAAATACTTCTTTGTGGGATATCCTAGGGAAACCAAAGGATATTATTTTTATAACAAAATAGAGGGTAAAGTGTTTACCGCTTGCAATGGCGTCTTCTTGAAGAAAAAGTTTCTCTCAAAAGGAGTTCGTGGGAGCACGGTGCATCTTGATGAAATTCAAGAAATACCTGAAAAAGTTTCAACACCCACAGATCCTATACAGGATGTACAAGATGTTGTGCAACCAGTTGATGAAACACCAGGCCCACGAAGGTCAATAAGGATACGTCGTGCGACCGAGAAGTTAACGCTTCTTACCAAGGAGCAACATGACATGGTATTGTTGGACAATAATGAGCCTACGACCTCTAACGAAGCAATGAAGGGACTCAACCCTGAGAAATGGCTTGGAACCATGGAATACGAAATTGAATCCATGCACGAGAATCAAGTTTGAAACTTGGTTGATCCAATCGAAGGTATGAGACCTATCGATTGTAAATAGATTTTCAAGAAAAATATTTATATGGATGGAAATTTTCACATCAATAAAGTGCGATTGGTGGCGAAAGATTTCAAACAAATTCAAGGTATTGATTATGATGAAACTTTCTCACCCATCGCAATGCTTAAGTCTATTCAGATTCTCCTAGCAATTGTTACATATTTTGATTATGAAATATGGTAGATGGATGTCAAAAAAGTCTTTCTTAATGGAAGTCTCACTGAGGATGTGTACATCAAACAACTTGAGGGTTTTGTTAATCCTAAAGATGCTAGTAAAATATGCAAGCTTCAAAAGTCCATCTATGGATTGAAGCAAGCATCTCGGAGTTGGAATCTATGTTTTGATGAAGTTGTCAAAGGGTTTGGTTTTATCAGGAACATAGAAGAACCTTGTATTTATAAGAAGTTTAGTGGGAGCGCACATGTATTTTTGTTCCTATATGTAGGTGACATATTATTGATCAGAAATGACATTCTAATGTTTGATAATGTTAAATACTCATTAAGAAAAAGTTTCTCAATGAAGGATTTAAGAGAGGCAGTTTACATTTTGGGCATAAAGGTCTATAGAGATAGATCTAAAAGGCTAATTGGATTAAGACAAGATACATATATTGATAGGGTATTGAATTGGTTCAATATGCAAGATTCCAAGAAAGGTTTCTTGCTAATGTCACATGGCATTACTCTAAGGAAGAGTCAGTGTCCTTCGACGCTTGATGAGCAAAAGAGGATGAGAGCGATTCCTTATGCTTCGGCTACAGGATCCATCATGTATGTAATGCTATGTACACGTCTAGATGTAACCTATGCTCTAAGCATCATGAGCAGGTATCAATCAGATTATGGTGATGCTCATTGGACCGTTGCCAAAAACATCCTTAAGTACTTGAGAAGAACTAAGGATGTGTTCTTAGTGTTTGGAAGTGAAGAAGAGCTCGTTGTAGAAGGTTACACCGATGTTATATTTCAAACTAATAAGGATGATTCCAGATCGCAATCCCATTTTATATTCTGCATCAATGGAGGGGCAGTGAGATGGAAAAGTTCCAAGCAAGATACAGTAGAAGATTCAACGAAGAAGGCGAAGTATATTATAGCTTCTAAAGTCGCAAAGGAAGTTGTTTGGATTAGAAAATTTGTTTCTGAGTTGGGTGTTGTTCCTAGTTCATCTGGTCCTGTGGATCTCTATTGTGACAATTGTGGAGCCATCGCATAGGCAAAGGAGTCTAGATCACACAAAAGATACAAACACATACTATGATGTTATCATTTGATTCGAGAGATCATCGACCGAGGCGATCTGAAGATATGCAAGGTGCACACGGATTTGAATGTTGCGGATCCTTTGACAAAGCCTCTTCCACAATCAAAGCATGAGGCGTACATGAGATCTATGGGTATTAGATACTTACATCAGTGATCATAGTGTGTAGTGGGACACTTATGTCATAAATATGTTTATGTACTAATAAAATTGTTATATGAGTAATCATTGTTTACATTGATTATTAAGTATGTGACTTGTTTGTGAAACTCTTTGCTAATAGTAATGTTACTCTAAATGATCCCTAGTCTATATCATTATATGAGATAATGATGATACACGGACTAGCACATGTATTAAATGATGATCAAGTTTCACGGATCATAGATATGGAGATATCAAATTAATAATGTGAACATGGTGTTGGATTGACCCACTCTAAGACACTGTTGGGATTGTTATTTTCATATGTGCCATTAGTTGGTATTGAGTGATACACCTGCTAGATATGACCTCAGATTGCCATTATTTCTCACTGTGTGTAGTTGTGTACTTTGAGACTATCAAATGCTACTCCATAACTTGGTGGTCATAAACGTAATCTTCGGATACATAATGAAACATAGAATGAGATGTGTGCAGATCAAGATGAGATTTGCCCCTCCTAAATAACCCAAGAGGTATCTCTGAGCTCCTCGAGATAGTTGGATTTTAAAGTGCATGGCCATGCAAAGGTGATTAAATGTTAATCACAATGACTACAAGTTAGTCATGGAATGAATCAACTATTTGATCAAGTGAATGGTTGAGCTATCACAAGGATGGCACACATCTTGCCTTGAGCTTGACTGGTATCATGAGGCAAAGGGACCATCATCTGAATGTATCTAGGTTCAACCGATATGATTTTTATGTACATTCGGGGGTCAGTATGTCCTGATAGGTACATCTACTGACTTGTGGTTGGAAACAGTTTCCATTCACATCCGACTGCACATGAACCTAACGGATCACACACTTAAGGGGTTCGAATATAGAGAAACTTTGCTAGATGATTGTCTCTAGTGCAAGTGGGAGATTGTTGGTGATATGGCCAAGGAGCAATCATTATAATTTAGATTAAGGCCTGTTGGATATTTGATCCATAAGCAATTAGGGTGCTAATGGGCCTGCGATCTAAAAGCCCATTGGTACACCTATAAATACGAGGGGTAGAGTTAGGGTCTGATCACTCCATCATGTGACAACCCTAGCCGCCACCTCTCACAGGCCTCACGCCGACACCCTTGCCGCGCATGTGGTGCTAGGACATCGACGCATGACGTTCCTCCCCCGTACGTGTGGACTCCATGGAGGCGCTACTGCTACTGCTGCCCTTATCAGCTACAGTCTACGGCATCTCGATGTTGTTGCCATGACGAGCACAAGGAGGAGACAAACTTTATTGTCTACTTTCCCTACACCGACGCGCGTCTACATTTCGCTGTGCTGCGCGCCTAGTGGTAACGATCTATGACCTCTGTACTCACATGTTTCTTGGGTGACATGGTAGAATTGCTAGAGTAATGTACCGCCGATTTCCCAATAGAAGTGTCACCCTCCCTTAACCATGTTATCCATGACGCTTGTCGTCTCTGAAATTCGCCTAGAGGGGGGTGAATAGGCAATATGACCTGAAGTTGCTTAATCAAATGAGATTAAATATTTGAGGCCGGACTAGTCCGCTCAGCACGAGGTGAAAACCTAAAAACTTGATTTCTACAAGTTATTTGCAGAATTTAGGTTGACGAAAGTTAGATGCAATGTCTAGCAACCTAATACAACTTGGAATATCAAATGTAAACAATTAGGTTGCAAGATTTCGATGAAGAACAATTTGAAAAACGATATGAACCATAATAGCAATTCTAGTGAATATCGAAATGTAAAGCGACAACTGAGACACAATTTATCCCGTGGATCAGCTCCACAAAGAAGCCTACATCCACGTTGAGAAGTCCACACAAGGACCGGGTCTCACTTGACCCTATTCTCACCAAGCCACCACAATGGCCGGCTTGGTTTCCACTATATCAAAGGGGTAATCATCAAGTTTCTTGGGGCTGCTCACAAGTTGAGGCTCCCACGAATCAATACATCAAGGAGCACACGAAGTTCAACTCACACAAGCCACAAAATGCAACACAAAGTGCAAGAGACCAAACCGAGAGCCAAAGCACGATGATCTTCCATCACTCTCCTTCCCAAACCCTAATCTCTTCAAGAATTGGTCTTAGAGGGCAAGTAGGATGAGTAGAAGGCTTTGGAAGGCTCAAGGACTGTTGTGGTGGCGCTAGGGTTCAAGATTCTTCAAAAAGGGGCTCCCCTTTTTATAGGGTCCCGACAACTAACCGTTACCATCAACACAACCCCGAACTAGTCCGGCCCTGGACCAAAATTAGTCTGGCCTTTTGGGACCACTGACAATTCAACATCACTGTTGACGTTTCTTACATCACGAATAATCTCTCGAAAGAGATGAGGTCCGCAAGCAAACGGAAATTGTCATGCAACATTTTAGAGTATTCTCAAGGCTATCGTATTTATCCAAAAGAAGGCGGTGAAGTAAAGTAAACACTATTCTTATGATCAAGGTATAAGGTACTAAATGTTTATTATAACAAGGGTAAGTTGATAGTAGGGGTAGTGTGACACACAACTAAGCAATCTACTCTAAGGGTAAGGTTGTCCTAGCGAGGGTTAGAGTACAAGATGGAGCTATCCTATTGTGCTCTAATTACTCATATACATAGCCTAATAAAGTACATATGAATATGCTAATAGTGAATACTAGGGCTTAGTGGTCCAACATCTTATGCAAGGACATACCCTCGTTTGCTTAGAGACTCCCGCCAAGAGCCTATGTCGTAGCCGAACGTGGAGGATTAGAACAGACGGATAGGGCTATCATCACCTACCGCCTACCTCTACAACCCATGGACTACGATGCATCTAAAGCTACTTAACTATCCAAGCATCATGCTTGCATGATAAGTAAATACCTTAAGAGTTGCAACATAATATTCATCCTAAGGCAATGACTAACCTAAACATCATTGAACCAATGTTGGGACCAAGCACTAACATATTCATATTAACATAATCATATTATTACCTAATTAGACTATAGTGGTGGTGTGTGATGTTTAGGATAACATAATAATGGCATTGTGTCTAGATCATAACAACATCTACACCTAGCACATACATGGACTCCACTACCAAACATGAAACGCTTTGTCCAAGTATATAAGTAAATAGAGACTAATAATGATATTACCATAAAGCACAAAGTCACAAATACAAGAAGAGATACATGAGCTATACTTTTCCCAATTTGGACTTGGGACTAGAGGCTTCTCTCTACAGCCTAACCTCCACTAAGAACTTGGAGAACTAATGTATAAAAGAGAGTGAATGCTCAAGTGGTGTGTGGGGTGAGGGAGCCCCCTACCCCCTATTTATACCCTCCAAAGGTCAGTTTGACTCCAGAAAAAGTAAGGGAATCAGTCGCCATCGTGATCTCCAAGCCGTGAGGAGCCAACACGTGGCAGTTGACCGCATTTGGTGCGTTTACCTAGTCGGCCGAACTGGCACTTCGGCCGACTTTCTGGTGGCCCCAAACGCGGTGTTTTTCTTCCGAAAGGCTGTTTTATGGGGCCCCATCATGGGTATGGGTGATTCTCCATATTTTTAGTTGGTTTTCTCCTACGAGTGGGCCCAAGAATCCTTGTCCTTGCGCCTGATTGGTGGGAAGTGTGTTTCCTTGCCTTGTGGCCATGGATTCACCTCAAATATGCATATAATACCTGCATGCACCAATTTCTCCAAGTACAAGTCGAACTAGGTTATTCCTAACTATGATGTGTGTAAGAAATATTCATTCTTTCACATAATTGAGTTATATTGACGGTCAAAATTGATATGTAACGACCATCAACAAACTCCCCAAGCTTACCCTTTGCTCGTCCCAAAGCAAAGATAAAGACTTAGGTTGTTGATCAGGAGTTGCTACTATGTCCTATTTTGCAAAAGTACCAAGTGCACAACAAAGTATTCTACCTTGCATTGAATAAATTGGCTATAGTACCTTACCCTTTTTTTAGTCATTATGGGGCTTATGCCTCATCCTTTTCTTGGGTGGTTGAAGGACGAAATATCAAAATGAGCATGCATCACCTAATGTATGAGTTTCACTCAAATTTCCGAAGAATTTCAAATGATGTTTGGATTAAAGTTCCTCAAATGATGCACTCAATCTCTCCTATGTGGGAAGTTGTATTTGTAACCTCACCAAGGCAACGCCTTTCTTGTCCTACATCTAAATAAGGCTTGTATGTGGAGCTTGGTAGGGATCAAGAGTAGGCATATTTTCAACACATATATTGATAAGTCAAAAGAGTAAGCCTTAGGAGTAAACAAATCATACTTTTGACCAAGATTTATGCAAGTGTGATGGAATATTTGTGGAGTGGATTTGAATTTTGAGATCACTCGTATTTGTGTAGACTATCTTAATTGTAGGGATGAAAAATGGCTATTTTTTTCTCATGCTTATGATGTAAGCATGCCTTTTTTCTCATGTTTATGATGTAAGCATGCATTTTTCTTTTTTTCTTTTTTTTTGTAGCCATGCCTTCTACTCCCTTTTTATGCAATGAACGTGAAGAGAGCACTAAGCATGAAAGGCATGGAGTTTCTCTTTTTATTGTGGCATGATGATATGAAGGAATTTTGCTATCTTTTAGTGTAGAAGTTTAGCATATGTCCATGTAATCTTGATCTGAAAAGTATGAAAAGATTCTCACACAGGTCTATACTACTTTGACCAATTCACTGTGAAGGCAAATATCATATGCATAAGGTTTATCTAATTCAAATTAACATATGGATTTGGTAGGAATTTCTATCAAATGAGGAACTTCTATTTTAAATTTTCTCCATGAAATCAAGTTTCACTTTCGACTAGGATATTAGCAGCTCTTATCACTATATCATATCCCACAACAACCTAGAATTGGACTTAGCGTTTGTACCCACAATTTCCAAGTTTTAGACAAGAATATTCTAGGCCAATAAACCCAATACTTGGAGAATACTAAGTTATATGCAAAGGACTAGAGACAATAAAATAGAGCAACTATTCATCATTTCAACTCATGCAAAGTAAAAATATTCTCACTGCACATTCTTTATTTTATTAACCTAACCTATACTGCATTATTATTAATCTTTTTGTTTTGATGCAAATGTGGTGGAAAGAAAAAATAAAATAGTGCAATGCAAATGGGATGCAATACAAGTTACCTCAAGTGGGGGTCCTCCCCCAAGCTTGTTCTTGGTCAAGATCTGCGATAGGGTTTGAAACTTTAACGACGGATGTAGGCCATGAGGTTGGCCTAACCTTTTTGCAGCATGACTTTGACATTGGAGGGTTGAGTGTCGATGTTGGGTAGCCTTCCATGGGATCCACGAGTGCGGTCGAGGAGAGTGTTGTCGATGTCGCACATCCACACCTCAAGGTTCCCATAGGTTGGATGTACCTTGTTATTCCTTGGCTAAGGTAATGATAACCCTTAGCTACAAGGGAATGACGTGTACTTAACATGCGTTGAGTGTGTTCCGTCATTCTTTGGCTAAGGTGTATCATACCTTCTTGCCATAAAGGAATAACTTGTACCTCTCATGCATTTGGTGTGATCTGTCATTCCTAGGCTAAGGTAATGATAACCTTTAGCCACAAAGGAGTGACATGTACCCAACATGTGTTGAGTATGATCCGTTGTTCCTTGGCTAAGGTACAACATACCTATAACCACAAATGGATGACGTGCACTCAACACGGGTTGAGTGTGATCCATTGTTCCTTGGCTAAGGTATAAAATACCTTCTAGCCACATAGGAACAACGTGCACCCAATATACATTGGATGTGATCTTGTCATTCCTTGGTTAAGGTGCATCATACCTTTTAGCCACAAATGAATAACTCACACCCAATGATGGTGGCAATTCTTTTGAGCTTGAATGAGTGCGTTAGAATAGTTGAGAGCATGCTCTCACATATTCGTAGCAGCCCATTGGTTGCTCATGGAGGGTTATTATTTCAAATCTTCGGCCTTGTATAGTTATGGTTGACCTTCGGGTTTAATTTCCGATAGGTGTCAACCATCCCAATTTATCCTTGGCCAAGAGATGTTGAAATGGAATCCTCTAGGGATTCACAATCGGATCTTTGAATACCTGCATAGTTATTTTACTCCTGCAAACTTCCCTTCTATGATAGAAGGGGATGGTTAGCTCCTGATACTTGTACAAATGAATTCTCAAGTTAGGTAACCAAATTTTCATTTGTACATATGGGAAAGATAGAAATCAAAGATGAATTGGGTCCAAATTCAAGTGTATCCATGAACAATGTATGATTCATTGATAAGACTGGGGCTTTATGGATAAATAAATTTGTAAGTTTTCTAAAGCTTCTACTCATAACAATGCAAGTGATATAAATACGCTTTATGGATCCCTTCACCTTGTAAAGTTTCTAACCATCATAGTTTTTTTTACACAAGAGCAAATTTTATCATTTGGATCATGGAAAAAACAAGATTCTCAATTTTATCCTCCTGAACATTTTTAATTTCTTTCCTAGGAATTTGAAATTTAGTGATCCATGCATGAATGGGTTTCAGATCAAAATTATGGACATCACTATTTGTAGGTTGCTACATACCAATTTAACCATTAAGTTCTCCCATAAGCATTACCTAGGCAGAAAATGTATAAGTAAATATTAGCAATGCTTATGAAATTCTAGGTACTTGTTTAAATTTATTCCTAAGTAAGGTGACATTCTTTTTTTTTCAAGAATCGAAAAGACCAACGCCAACACTTACTCTCGTGAGGATGCATAAGAATTGAATGATGAGAAGGTGCAAACCTTCCTTACCAATGTAAGCAAAAATCATTCATTCCTAATGTAATTCCAACAACGAAAATTTTTAAACTTGTACCTCCATTGAAGAGAAGTTTGGGTTGAAGGTTGTTGTGTGAGAAACTCACAACCATGAATTTTGTGTAGCCTTTATGTTCAATGCCTCCTGCCAAGTTGAGGTTGGGGTTGGATGAGCTTCATCTTACTCCTCTATTGGGCCACCATTTTGAGCATTCCTCCACCATGAACTCAAAATGAGATTGATGGAGATATATGCACTTGATGGGGCATTCCAATCTCTTTACAAATTTTGTCCTGGCTGCACTAAAATCAAGAACAAACAAAACAACTCGAAAATGGGTTTCGTTAGCTAAAAAAGCATGTTGTACCCTTTGTCAAGCTGTTTTGCCATAACTTGAAGCAACTTGCAAATGTAATGATTATTTAAGGAAAATAGTTTTGTTTGAATTAGGAAGATGAAATCAAGTGGTTACGCCCAAGGTTCATATCCAAATAAATTTGTTTCCTAATTCAAAAATTTAGTTTTATGATGGTTGGAAATTTTACTTTCCAACATGCAAGTGTGGAAATTCAAACATGCTAAATGCAAATGAAAATATTGATGGGAAATTCAAATATGCAATTGAGAAAGCAAATATGAGATAACTAGCAATTAACCTATTGGCAAGGACTCATCGAATTTTTGAGGTCCGATGAGTGGGACTTACCCCCGTCATGTTTAGTACGATGATTTATTGTCCAATACTGGAGTTGAAGATGTGGACAACTTCTTTTGATTGACATGCCAAATCTCCTTTGGTATGTCAGTTGGACATGTGGACCACATGATGGCCCTAGCCTCTCGCTCATCTTGATGAAGACTTGTTGATGTTGTGACGGCTTTTTCCCTCTTGAATATATTCTCTCATGAGCATGGTGAGGCTTGTCCTTATTTTGGGGTGCCACTTCGTCCATCTTGATATCCCTTAATGTTAACCCATAATTTGATCATGGATCAAAAGCTTCCTTGTGCATGATGACATGTGGCCTCCACAGTCAAACAAGAAATGCTTCATCCACAATGTCACTTGCCCTAGGTTGCATGAGCTTGGTCGAAGGGTAGGAATCCCAACAAGTGATTGTGGGATATCTTGGATCTTGAATGCTCCTTAATTTTCTTGTACTTGGCCAAGGGATTCATGTGGATGTTGTCTTGATTTCTTGCTTGTCCATGGACAGGATACTTCAAGGTAGGCTAGTTGAACTTAAATCCTTTTGAAATCCATATAGCCTCCTTGATTGCAAGGGTGATGTTGATGCCACCCTTGACCTCCTTGTTGGTGATATCCATTGGAGTTGTGTTGGGAAGGAAGAATCCCCATGGGTTTTAGGGAAATGATTCCCCAAGTGGCCCATGTTGACATGGATTTTCACAAATCATGTGAATACTCATGGCTTGGATCATCCAAACACTTCTCTATTGGATTGATATTTATCATACCTCAATGGGAGGTGTACTTTCTTAGCTAGCATGTCCACCTTGTTAAGTGGTGTACATGCCAAGCTAAAGGAACTAGAGCACTCTTCAATCCACCCTTTGAGTATAGACCATATTCTCATCCATGATGAATGAGAATAGGACTCCTTCAGCTCCAGCACAAAGGTGGTCATGGATTTGTGGACCAACCCATGACATGAATGTTGGATGAGGAGCCAACTATCCACCCTATGGTCGAGGCAAACCAAGAATAACTCTTGGAGCCTCCCCCAAGCTTGAGGATGTGGCTCCTACCGGAATCTGAAATTCTTCTGCGAAAGGCAATGGTGTTGCCTAGCGGACATTTGTTGAGGTATGCCTTGAATAATCTTGCAGTTGAGCACTGACGTCCTTGTTGTCCATCCCATGAAATGGGTTAGCCAACAATACCCTGTTTTCACACAAAAGGAGAAAACAAACAAGGGTAATCTTGTCCAATAACTATTAGTACATATAGCATAATCACAAGTAATAGCTATCCTTCACTTCCTTTGCCTTCCCCGACAACGATGCCAGAAATGCTTGTTGATGTTTCTTACGTCACAGATCATCTCTCGAAAGAGATGAGGTCCGCTAGCACACAGAAATTATCGTGTAGCATTTCGCCCAAGAGTATTCCCAAGGGTATCGTATTTATCCCAAAGGAAGGCGGTGAAGTAAAGTAAACACTATTCTTATGACCAAGGTATAGGGTACTAAATGTTTATCAGAACAGCGGTAAATTGATAATAGGGGTAGTGTGACACACAACTAAGCAATCTACTCTAAGGGTAAGATTGTCCTAGCAAGGGCTAGACTACGAGATGGAGCTACTCCTATTGTGCTCTAATTACTCATATACATAGCCTAATAAAGTACACATGAATATGCTAATAGTGAGTACTAGGGCTTAGTGGTCCGACATCTTGGGCACGGGCATACGTCATAGCCAAACGTAGAGGATTACAACGGACGGATAGAGTTGTCACAACCTACCGCCTACCTAACTACGATGCATCCAACGCTACTTAACTATCCAACCACCACGCCTGCATGCTAAGTAAATACCTTAAAATTTGCAACGTAATATTCATCCTAAGGCAATGACTAACCTAAACATCATTGAACCAATGTTGGGACCAAGCACTAACATATTCATATTAACATAATCATATTATTACCTAATTAGACTATAGTGGTGGTGTATGATGTTTATGATAACATAATAATGGCATTGTGTCTAGATTATAACAACATCTACACCTAGCACATACATGGACCCCACAAACAAACAAGGAACGCTTTGCCCAGGTATAGAAGTAAATAGAGACTAATGATGATATTATTGTAAAGCACAAAGTCACAAATAAAAGAAAAGATACATGAGCCATACCTTTCCCAATTTGGACTCGGGACAAGAGGCTCCTCTCTACAGCCTAACCTCCACTAAGGAATTGGAGAACTAATGTAACACGAGAGTGAATGCTCAAGTGGTGTGTGGGGTGAGGGAGCCCCTACCCCCTGTTCATACCCTCCAAAGGTCGGTTTGGTGCTAGACACAAGTGAGGGAATCAGTCGCCATCGTGATCTTGAAGCCGTGAGGAGCCAACATGTGGCGGTTGACCGCGTTTGGCGTGTTTATCTAGTCACCCGAACTGGCACTTCGGCAGACTTTCTGGTGGCCCCAAACGCGGTGTTTTTCTTCTGGGAGGCTGTTTTTTGGGGCCCCATCATGGGTATGGGTGATTCCCCTCATTTTTAGTTGGTTTTTTCCTCCGAGTGGGCTCAAGAATCCTCGTGCTTGTGCCTGATTGGTGGGAAGTGTGTTTCCTTGCCTTGTGGCCATCTATTCACATCAAAACTACATATAATACCTACATGCACCAATTTCTCCAAGTACAAGTGGAACTAGGTTATTCCTAACTATGATGTGTGTAAGAAATATTCATTCCTTCACATAATCGAGTTATATTGACGATCAAAATTGGTATGTAACAACTGTCAACAGTCACCGATCGACAAAACTGGTGATGTCCATGCCAAACGTTTGAATTTCAAATGGTCACTAGCAACCCAGACTTGTCCGGCCCGAAACAGACTAGTCCGAAGTCGGACAAAATGCTTTAGTCCGGCTGAAAACAGACTTATCTAGGAGAGCCCAGATTAGTTCGACCCCCTGGGCGGATAATTCTAGCCTCCCATGACTTGGTATTGGGATCTCATACTAAGGCTCAAGCGGACTAGTCTGTACCAGAACGAACAAGTTTGAACTCGGACAAAAATGTTTGGTCCGTTCCAAAACGTACTACTCTGGGGCTCCGGACTAGTCCGACCTCTGAGGTGGACAAGTCCGACCTCTCAAGACTTAGCTCCAAAAACGCTCACCAAGGATGAATGGACTAGTAATTACCCATACGGACAAGTATGAACTCCAACAGAGACCTTTAGTCCGTCCCTAAATAGACTAACCTGGCCACACGGACTAGTCCGGCCTGAGGCTCGGACAAGTCCGGTCACTGGGAATTTTGCTTTGAAGGGTTCTCACATAGGTTTTTCTCTCAACCACCACATTGATCCCTCTTTGATGATCTCAATGCACTTGATACACACACCCTCACACATGATACGGCTAGTCTAAACTCAACACAAGAGAAACCCTAATTTATATGCTTGAGTCTTCGACGCCTGTTTCAACATTTTCCTTTTTGAGTGATTTTGTCTCATTTCAATCACCACACCTGTGCTTAAGATCAACTAATCTCATTAGTCTCTTAATTGTTGTCATCAATCATCCAAAACCCACGAGGATGCCTAGATGCACTCTCAATCTCCCCCTTTTTGGTGATTGATGA
This sequence comes from Tuctoria greenei, assembly GCA_036927565.1. Classification (NCBI taxonomy): domain Eukaryota; kingdom Viridiplantae; phylum Streptophyta; class Magnoliopsida; order Poales; family Poaceae; genus Tuctoria; species Tuctoria greenei. The sequence goes on from JAYESD010000005.1 coordinate 177,815,268, forward strand.
CAACACATTAAGCCTCGACAAAAAAGGTAATAATTGGTTTTCATAAAATGTATGTGTATAAGCAACTCCCCCTCAATGTATGCATTAAGAATAAAGAAACTGAGAGAGTTATTATACATATGCATGTTATGGTGGGGTGCCTAAATGATGTGTTCATAGTTTGTGATAAGACAATGAATATGAGTGATAAATAAGTCATTTCAAGCATCACATCACAATTAAGCATAGTGAACATTGTAAAGTGCATACAGCCCATAATAGATCAAGTCTTACACAAATTGAAATGTGAGAGTTTTTAAAACATAATACATGTCCATAGTAGGATCAAAAGAGACAACAACTATTAAAACTCTAAGTACCCCCTTCCGATCTCTCCCCCTTTGGAATCAAGACATCAAAAAGGAAAATAGAGGACGAGGGCCCTAAGATCTACTCTTCATCGTCGTCGTCGTCGTCCCCTTGTTTCTGCTCACTATCGCTCTCTGTTGCCTACGAATCTTTGGCGTTTTCATCATCGCCTTCTTCGAAGGGTGCCGCTGTGGAGGTGCTAACATCACCAAATTGAGTGAGTTCTTCTGCGGTGAACTCAGGGAATGGAGTAATCTCTTCATCACTCTCTGGGGGGGAGACATGGGAACTTCGAGCTTGTCGCACATCGCCTTGAGATACTTCTCTTGGCGAAGGTCCATGCGACGTTGTCGGACATCCATATTCTGGCAAGACGCAAAAATTTCCTTGAAGCACTTGAGGAGGCCACTTCCAGACTGTGATGGAGGAGGAGGAGGAGGAGGAGAAGAAATGGGATGAGATGATGAGGTAGGAGGATCCACATTATTCCTTCTTGGTGCAACAGGCTTCAGAGGAGGAATTTGAGGACGAAGTCTTCTATGAGTGACATCCTTCTTGAAATTCAGCTCGGACACCTTCTCGATCAAGAACATAATGTAAGGTGCATAGCCACATGATCGGTTGGGTGTGTGAGAGATGTTGAAGATGCCATCAAATATATAGTCCACCACATTGAATCGGACATCTCCATCAATAAGCACCATCAAATGTCTCAAATTTACTTGAATGATGCCCGCATCTCCATCTTTGGTGGCAATTGTCTTCCTGAGCACACGTTTGAGGACACTGTAAAAAGGCTCGATGTTCCAAATGTGTTCTGCCTCATAAACTGCATTACTTGGATACATGTAATCCAAGACATATCTATCAACTACCTTGAGTTTGGAAATGATAATCTCATTCTCAATTTGATGTTCCAAGTCAAGAATCTGAGCAAACTCCCAATAAGAGATAGTGTATTGCTCTCCATGAGTCATCCAAGGGATTCTCCGATCTCCACTGGTGTGAAAGTAGATAGTTGAGTAGAATTGCACAATCACTTCAACATTCCTGTCATACTTGAAATCCATAAGTTTCTTCAATCCATCACGCTCTATGGCCTCTATCACGATGTTGAATGCAGCATGGTTCTTCTCTGCCATCTAATCCTAATGGATCCATTGGGCATCTGTCGCAGGCTTCTGCCTTGACATGTAGATGGTCCGATAGTAGTCATAGTGGAAGTCATACCAAAAACGAGGGTCGGCGGTGCTCTTCTCACATTGATAGACATCAACAGTTCTTAGTCTTTTAGCCTTCTTAGCCCCTTTGCCTCTAAAAATGTTTGCTTCAATGGTAGTTTGGCGGTTGGGTCCCTTGCAGGTGAGGACATCCTCAAAGGACCAATGGGTTGAGAGGACGCCTTCTTTGCTTTGTTGGCTGGCTTCTTGACAATGGTTTCTCTCTTCTTTGGTGCCTCAGCGACTGGTGCTTTTCCACTGTCCTTGGAACTCCTAGCCTCTTGAGTTCTTGCTTTCTCGCATGTGGTCATGAGTCTCTTCTTCCTTGGGGCAATCTCAGCAGCAGCTGAGTTGTGTGCCTCTCTTTGCTTCTTCTTGGCATTCCTTGCTTCAGACCTCGATTCGAGGAGAGCTATAGCAAGCTCTCGCTCCTCTCGAGCTCGACGATGGGTTTCTTGCCTCCCTGCCTCAGCCTCGGGATAGGATAGAGGCGAGTAGTCGGAATCTAACATCATCCCTGAGAAGTGATGTTAAAAGAGAGTGTATGAGTCCAAGGAAGTGGAATATTGCGTTAGAATTTACAAAATCGATCAAGGTTAGGATTTTCACTATGGAATCCGGACTTGTCCGCTCAAGGGCTGGACTAGTCCGGTCTACACAACAAGAACCCTAATCTTGATGATTTTTGCAAAAACTGATCTGACCACAATATTTCAGGGATAGGATCACAATGACATATAAACCAGCTTTTGTAAAGAGGTTTCTATCAAACGACCTAAAAGAATTGAATTTTGAAGGATTTAGGGCTAGGTCAAGAATACCTCTTGAAATCTCCAAATCGACAAAATGTGGATGAAGAATCGGCCTAGGATTCTTGGAGAAGAGTTCCCACACACCTTGCGGCTTCAATCCATGGATTGAAATCAGTTTTTGGTGAAAGGAACCGAAAGTCGCCGATTTTGGGGTGCGGTTTTTCGTGTTTTGAGGAGAAAGAGCATTTGAGTGAGAGTGAAGAAGTCGGGGGTCCCCTGGGGAGGTTAAGTCCCTAGGGGTCGGAGTAGTCTGGATGGAGACCCGGACTTGTCCGTCCAGTGGACTGGATCCGGACTACTTTGATGGGTCAGACTTGTCCGGTCGTTGGGGTGGACTAGTCCAGTCTAAAGGCTGAAAACACATATATATTGGGTTTTCACCGGAGATCTGATCCTTTTGGACTAGATTTTCACAAAATATCTTTACAAACATGGTCAGTAAGCAATCAACAACCAAACAATGACCATAATTTACAAAGATTCAATAATTTCAAATAGTTTTAGTAGAAAATTGAGGAGGAAGAGTTTTTTGCAACCATGTGTGAATTTCGAAGAAAATACAAGTAACAAACAAATGTGCAAGATTCAAGCCACATTTTGAGAATCTAAGATATTGAGTTCACTCCTAAGTTTACAAAATCTTTTCTCATCTAGGGCTTGGTGAAGATATTGACAAATTGTTTTTTGGTTCTTACATGGGAAATTGTTATGTCTCCTTTGATGGAGTGATCTCTCAGGAAATGGCGGCGGATTTAGAGTGTTTGGTCGTTAGTGCTCAACTGGATTGTGGGATATTTTGATGGCACTCTCATTGTCACATAGGAGAGGGATATGGTGCAAGTTTATGCCATAGTCCCAAAGAGTTTGTCGCACCCAAAGAAGTTTGGCACAACAACTTCCAGCGGCGACATACTCCGCTTCGGCTGTGGAAAGAGCAATGGGGTTTTGTTTCTTTGAGGACCAATGGGGTAATGCTCACAAAAATTTGCAACACGAGATCAAGTAGTTACCCCCTTGCAGATGTCTCCAAGGATGTTGTTAGTGGGATGGTCCCGTTGAACACTTTGAAGCACTCTTGGGTGAGGTGCTCGAGGTATTGGATCTTCATCTTCATCTGCCTCATTTTCTTCATCTCCCCCTCTATCGATGCCTCCATTTTCCTCTTGAAGCGCATATTGGGGGTCTTGAGCTTGAATATTTGAGGAAGAGCTTGCTTGATGTGTGGGATGATCACTTGAGTCTTGAGGTTGTTCTTGGGGTCCAATGTATCCAAATGCCATCCTTCCTATCACCACTTCTGGAGCTTATTCTTGATCTAGAACATGACGATCAACTTGCTCCACTTGGGAGCCATTAATCTCACCAAACACTATGTCACGTGCTACTTCAACAATTTAGAGGATTTGTTGAAAACATGATAGGCTCAAGTGTTTGAGTCATAACCAAGCAAGAAGCCCTCATCGGACTTAGAAGTGAACTTCGAAGTCCTAGGCTTCTTGTTGAGAATATAGCATTGGCTCCCAAAAACACGGAAATAGGAAATATTAGGCGTGTTACCGGTTAGGAGTTCATAAGACGTCTTCTTCAATATGCGATGGAGATATAACCGGTTTATGGCATGGCAAGCAGTGTTAACCGCTTCCACCCAAAACTATTCTGACGTCTTGTATTCATCAAGCATGGTTCTTGACATATCAATGAGAGTCCTATTCTTCTTCTCGGCGATCCCACTTTGTTTAGGGGAGCAGGGGGCCGAGAACTCTTGTTTGATGCCTTCTTCATCCAAAAACTCTTCAACTTGAGTGTTCTTGCAGTCGGTGCCATTGTCACTCCTTATGGTCTTGATCCTCAAGGAGAACTCATTTTGAGCTCTCCTGAAGTATTTCTTGAGGACACCTTGATTCTCACTCTTATCATGCAAAAAGAAAACCCAAGTGAAACATGAAAAATCATCGACAATGACAAGGCCATATTTGTTACTGCCAATACTTTTGTAGGCGATTGAACCAAAGAGATCCATGTGTAGAAGCTCCAATGGTCTTGTTGTCATCATGATGTTCTTGGATGGATGTTGAGCTCCAACTTGTTTTTCGGCTTGGGATGCGCTACATGGCCTATCCTTTTCAAACATAACATTCATTAAACCACGGATGTGTTTGCCCTTAAGAAGATTTTTCAAATTCCTCATCCCAACATGGGATAGTCTTCTATGCCAAAGCTATCCCATGTTAGTTTTTGCAATTAAGCTTGTATGAAGTTGGGCTTTATCCGCGGAGAAATCCACGAGATAGAGCTTTCCCTTGAGTACACCCTTAACAACAATTGAGTCATCGCTTTTCCTTGTGACGGTCACACCCTCGTTAGTGAATAAACAATTATAACCTTTGTCATATAGTTGTGATATGGACAAGATGTTATAATCAAGTGAATCAACATGTAAACATTTGAAAGAGTATGATTAGGGGATATATCAATTTTATGTGCCAAGCATTTTCCCTTGGCTATTGTCCCCAAAGTAGATCCCCTCACTTGGATCTTCATTTTTCTCATACTCCACAAACATCTTCCTCTCTCTAGTCATGTGATTTGTGCATCCACTATCAAGAACCCACTTGGTTCCACCGGAGGAGTATGACTACAAAATAAAATTAAGCCTTGGCTTTAGGTACCCAAGCGGTGTTGGGTCCCTTGTTGTTAGTCAAGAGGCACTTGGGCACCCACACACAAGGTTTTGGACTCTTGAGGTGTGGCCCAACATACCTATAAGGCTTTCGAAACTTGTTTCTTAACAATACATATGAAGCATCGAAATCATTAAACAATGGATGAGGTTCCTTTTTAGGCATGTTATGAGATGTAGCAATGTTCTTTACTTTGTCATTGTTGTATGAACCTCCTTTAACAAAAACAGTCAAGTCTTTGCCATTCTTGGGAGTTTTGGCATTTTGCCTCTTCTCCCGAGAATAGCCAAGACCATCTTTGACAAGAGGATGTTTTGTGTTGGTGTATGCACTACGTGCATATGCCATCTTATCCTTGTCAAAGATGCCACCTTTCAGTGTTGTTTTGTGCCACCTTAAGCTCATCTTTAAGTTTTAGAATCAAGTTAGATCACTTGCATGTTTGAGATGATTTTAATTTGATATTTGTGGAAGGTGGACGTTAAGCGGAAGAAGGTGCATTGACCTTGAGAGACTCCACTTGTGTTTCAAGTATCTTGTTAACCTTTGTCAAGCTAACAAGTTCATCCTTTAGCACAATTGTAGTGTTCTCATGGTTTGAGCAAGTTTCCTTGCTCAAAGCGAGTTCATGCTCAAGTGCATTGCTTATTTCTCTTTCAAGCTCCAAGAGCTCCTCAAACTCTTGACATCTCTCCTTTTGTTGGATGGGCATGTCCTCCTGACGATTGATGAGCTCTTCCTTCTCAAATATCTCATTTGACAATATCTCCAATCTTTTCAATGTACTCTTACTCATATCTTTAAGCATATACTCATTTTCACTACTACTATCAAAATCATCATGTGAAGAAATTGAAGAAGATAATTTAGATTTAACCTTCTTTCTTCCCTCCTTGGTCGTGAGGCAAGTTGGCCTTGAGTTCTCCAAGTTTGGTAAGAGCTTGTTCTCCGTGGTTGACTTCTTCATAGCAATAGTTGCTATCTTCTCTTCTTCATCGGAGGAGGATTCTTCATTTGGATCCCACTCCTTCGCAAGGTGGGCATGTCCCGATTGCTTCTTGTTCTTGAAGTATTTATTTTATTGAGACTTGCCCTCTTTCTTCTTCTTGTTTTCTTCATGTGAGCAATCCATAATGAAGTGGCCATATTCCCCAAAATTGTACCAAGACCTCTTTGATCTTGTCCTGGGCTTGTCTTTGCTCTTGCCTTCACGATGGTAGCTCCCCCCTCCTTCTCAACATCCTCTTGAAGTTGTTAATGTAGAGTGCCTCTTCCTCATTGGTGTCGGGGCTCTCTTCATAACTCTCTCCTTTATCTTGGGATCTTGAGGATGTTGCCTTGAATGCAACATCTCTCTTCTTGGAGGAGGAGAGGTTTTGAAGGTCGTTGTAGAACATAGCCTCTTGCTCCATCATCTCATGGCTGATGATTTTACCTAGCACTTCTTCGGGAGTCATCTTATGGAATCCTGGACTTTCACGAATTAGTGAGCAAAGAGTGATATTTCTAGGTATGAATGCCCGAATAATTCTCTTCACCACTTCATGGTCCGTCCATAGGGTGCTTCCATAAGATCGACTCTTGTTGATGAGGGTCTTGAGGCGGTTGTACATGTCTTGGGGGGTCTCACAATCCATGATAGTGAACCTCCGAAGTTCTCCTTCAATCATTTTGATCTTGGCCTCCCTAATGACACGATTGCCCTCATGTGTTGTCTTGAGTGTGTCCCATATTTCTTTGGCCTTCTCCAACTCTTCAATCCGATTGAACTCCTCTCGAGTCAATGAGGAGGTGATCACTCCAACCGCTTGAGCATTGCAATAGAGTAGAATGGCTTGCTGCGGGGTAATGTCTTCCTCATTCCTGGGAAGATGAACACCTCTCAAGAAAATTTTCCACAAGCTAGGTTTTAAGGAAATGAGAGGCATCTTCATGTGATGCTTCCACATAGAGTAAAAATTTCCATCAAATTGGGGAGGTTTCCCAATAGGAATAGATAAATAGTGGTTGCTAGCAGTTAATCGCTCATAGTTGTAAGGATATCGGTAGTAGTATTGTGAACTACTCCCATTATTGTTGTTGATTGGATCGATTGCCTTTGTCTCCTACTTGGGAAGACCTAGCTTCTCACGAAGTCACGCCTTGAGTAGACGCACTTCCTCGTCATCATTGGGATCATCTTGAAAGACATCGATGTTCTTCGTCTTGCCGTTGTCGATGATCACTGAGGCCTCGTTGTCACCCCTTCTGGCCATCTCCTCTCCGAGTCATTAGACTCTTGGTGGAGAGACCTGCTCTGATACCAATTGAAAGTCGCCTAGAGTGGGGGTGAATAGGCAATATGACCTGAAATCACTAGATCAAATGATATTAAATTCCTGAGGCCGGACTAGTCTAGTGTGGGCCAGACTAGTTCGCTCAGCATGAGGCGAAAACCTAAAAACTTGATTTATACAAGTTATTTGTGGAATTTTAGGTTGACGAAAGTTAGATGCAATGTCTAGCAACATAATACAACTTGGATTAACAAATCTAAACAATTAAGTTGCAAGATTTCAATGAAAAACGATTCGAAAAACGATATGAAACATAATAGCAATTCTAGTGGATATCAAAATTGAAAGTGACAAGCGAGACACGATTTATCCCGTGGTTCAGCTCCACAAAGAAGCCTACATCCACAATGAGAAGTCCACACATCCTACTTGGGAAGACCTAGCTTCTCACGAAGTCACGCCTTGAGTAGACGCACTTCCTCGTCATCATTGGGATCATCTTGAAAGACATCGATGTTCTTCGTCTTGCCGTTGTCGATGATCACTGAGGCCTCGTTGTCACCCCTTCTGGCCATCTCCTCTCCGAGTCATTAGACTCTTGGTGGAGAGACCTGCTCTGATACCAATTGAAAGTCGCCTAGAGTGGGGGTGAATAGGCAATATGACCTGAAATCACTAGATCAAACGATATTAAATTCCTGAGGCCGGACTAGTCTGGTGTGGGCCAGACTAGTTCGCTCAGCATGAGGCGAAAACCTAAAAACTTGATTTATACAAGTTATTTGTGGAATTTTAGGTTGACGAAAGTTAGATGCAATGTCTAGCAACATAATACAACTTGGATTAACAAATCTAAACAATTAAGTTGCAAGATTTCAATGAAAAATGATATGAAACATAATAGCAATTCTAGTGGATACCGAAATTGAAAGTGACAAGCGAGACACGATTTATCCCGTGGTTCAGCTCCACAAAGAAGCCTACATCCACAATGAGAAGTCCACACAAGGACCAGGTCTCACTTGACCCTATTCTCACCAAGCCACTACAATGGTCGGCTTGGTTTCTACTATATCAAAGGGGTAATCACCAAGTTTCTTGTGGGTGCTCACAAGTTGAGGTTGCCACGAATCAATACAGCAAGGAGCACATGAAGCTCAACTCACACAAGTTACAAAATGCAAGACCAAGTGCAAGAGATCAAACCGAGAGCCAAATCACGATGATCTTCCTTCACTCTCCTTCCCAAACCTTAATCTCTTCAATATTTGGTCTTAGAGGGCAAGTAGGACGAGTAAAAGGCTTCAGAAGGCTCAAGGACTATTGTGGCGATGCTAGGGTTCAAGATTCTTCAAATAGGGGGTCTCCTTTTTATAGGGGTCTCGGCAACTAACCGTTGCCATGAACACAACCCTTGACCAGTCCAGCCCTGGACCACGGACTAGTTCGTCCTTTTGGGACCATCAACAATTCAATGTCAGCGATCGACAAAACTGGTGATGTCCCCGCCAAACGTTTGAATTTTAAATGGTCACTAGCAACCCAGACTAGTCTGACCCAAAATGGACTAGTCCGAAGTTGGACAGAATCCTTTAGTCCAGCTGAAAACGAACTTCTCTCGGAGAGTCGGACCAGTCCGACCCCTTGGGCAGAAAGTCCAGCCTCCCATGACTTGGCTTTGGGATCTCACACTAAGGCTCAAGCAGACTAGTCCGTACCAGAACGAACAAGTCTAAACTCAGATAGAAATATTTGGTCTGTTCCAAAATAGACTACTCTGGGGGTTCGGACTAGCCTGACCTCTGAGGCGGACAAGTCCGGCCTCCTAGGACTTAGCTTCACGAATGCTCACCAAGGCTGAACGGACTAGTCCGTACCCATACGTAGAAATCCGAACTCCAATAGAGACCTTTAGTCTGTCCCAAATCGGACTAACCTGGCCACACGGACTAGTCCGGCCTAAGGCCCGGACAAGTTCGATCACTAGGAATTTTCCCTCAAAGGGTTCTCACTTAGATTTTTCTCTCAACCACTGTAACATCCTAAATTTCATAGGCTAATGAATCACACTTATTAAATTAACATGTATAAATAATAAAAAATAATAATAATAATAATAATGATAATAATAATCAAACTTAGAAAAATAACCACCAATATAAGTATAAGCCATAATCAAATCAAAAGACATTAAGGGCACTAACTATAAGGTAATTAAGTAAAATAAAGTAATGGCTCGATTGGTCAGAACCTACGTCCTCCTCCTGCCAAGTCTGCCATGGCTCAGCATTCATATCCTATTTCTAGCCAACCCCCTCTTCCTTTTCTTTAACAACAAAGCACACCTAGCTTTATGCAGCAGCAGCAAAACACTGTAGGCATGAATCATGCTGGTCCAAGATTTTTACATACACCCCTTCTCCTTTTTGTTAATTGCAAAAAGCTCCTTTTTCTTCTTCCGCAGCACCCACACAACACACAATATTCTCCGACCAAACAACAGAGGAAGCCACACCGTAGCAGCAGCCAAGCTCGCCTCTCCATCCAGGCCTCGCTCTTTTTCGCGCTCCATAGAACTCTACCGAATGCGTACGATGTAGTTACTTCGCCCCTTTGCACACATGCTTGTACAGCCCCGAACGAGTGGTCGTTTTCGCCATTACCATCGGGTACCGCCAGTGAGCCGTCGCCTCACTGAGCCGCGGCCGGACGCCAACTACCTGCAAAGCAACATGAGCACATGAGTTCACCCGTGAGCTTTAGATCAGACCAAGACTAAAATTCTGAGTTAAATAATTATTTTTGGAATAAATTCAACTACCCACATTATAAAATTCATAACCCACTCATTAATCCGAATGTTTCTCTAAAACTCATATAAAATCATAATATATTTAATACACTTAAATTTGCATGTTGTGTTTATGTTTGTTTGTTTTACTTTTGGTGTTTGCTTGCGCGCGACGGAGTAGATCCAGTGCCGGGGGAGAACCCGGAGGAGCCAGGTGATCAGGAGCACGACGCCATAGACGGTAGCGAAGGCAAGTTTCATTGATCCCTTTTTGTTCATGTTGCACCTATGTCAGGCTTATCCGTTGTTGCTAGTAGATCATATTATTGCATTTGTGAGTATTACCGACTCGAGTGACGGAGAGAAGCCATGCTAGTTCCTTTGTTGCATATTGAGATGATGACATGATGATGAGGATGAGGCTTTATTGTACATCTGGTGAGAGCATATACGAGTTGAGACCGGGGCAGACGGGTTGGTGTTGGTGTAAGGCTATCGTGGTGGTAGACTTACGACATTGGTTGGATTTATGGAGGCTGCCTTGGTGAGCCTTAAGGACCAGGTTGTTTTGACATCTCACCTAACTTACTTTCAGTATGACCACATGTCCCTGTATGGGCGGGGCACAACCTAACCCCAGTGACTAGCCCGACAGTCGTCCACGGTGGAGAGTGGGTTAGGTATGAGAGCTTATTGAGCTCACTGATCATATTGACACTGGGATGGGGGCAACTGGTTTGGGTGATGTTTCGACTGGGTGTCGGTTATGTCGGGCTGTCTTTGATGGTCCGTGCATGTGGGTACAGCATACAACCTCTGCAGAGTGTAAAATCCATTTGAATGGTCGTGTCCTCGGTATAGGATGGGTTATGGTGTGTTCATAACAACTAGAAAGCCGCCTATGGTGAGATGGAGTTGTTCACGGATAAGCTATCTGGTTGCATTCAGTTGCATTACTATTTATTTGTACATTGCATTTATATCTGTTTATTCCCCTCCCGAAGGGTGAGGTGGAGCTTGCTAAATACTTTTGTACTCAAATATTATTGATTGATTGTTTTTCAGAGGATCCTGACTTTGTGCCGGATGATTTCGAGTAGGGTCGCATCCACACCCAAGTCATGTGTAGTGGATTGGATGACAAGGAGATAGTAGTCTTGTTGTCGACTATTATATTAGCTTTGTTAGTAGTTATTGTGTTTATGCATAAGGTTATGTCATTGAAATAAAGTTATGTATGGTTGTAGCTCCACTTGTAATGTAATATTATGTACCGAACTTGTTTTTGGTAATAATATTGCATGTTCAGTTCCGATCTTATGGGTCGGGACGCTCCAAGTGGTATCAGAGCTATACTTGGCTGTAGGATGCGGACCCTAGGGCGTAGGTGACCGTAGGAGACCATAGAGTGGTTTTCCTGTAGGGACCTTGTCTGTAGAGCCTTGGTGATAAGTTTTGACCTCATCTAACCCTTGTGCCTTGTTCCAAGCCAGATGTCTGACGATCGTATCACCACCTTTTGCATCAATGAAGATGGCTTCCCTAAGATGCTCTATGCCACCACAACCCGACATGGTATCCCAGACCGTTCAGAATACGTGGGTCACGATTTCATGGAGTATGGCACCAAAAGCTGCAAGGTCACGGTGCACATCGGTGCCACCGAGAGATTTCTGGAGATGAAGCCATGGAACATCACCACCACTGGATGTCGTATGAAGGATACTTGCCAACTGGTGGCCCGCAAATCCCTAAAGTACTTGTGCCACATGTTTGACTCGCACTTGGGTTCCACACCTACGAAGTACTTCCCACCAATACATCGTAGTCGTCCCGCCTGGACGGCAAGAATTCGCGACTTGGAGGGACTTGGGAGCACCAAAGATGACCCCGCCACTGTCGCCATGTCCGGATATTTTCTGAGCCTAGACGACCTGTGCAACCTGTAGGATCGAAGAGCACGTGAAAAGCTACTAGAGGGGGGGGGTGAATGGTAGATTTAAAAAATCTTACGCAGCGGAAACAATCAAATCCCAACCCCTTCGGCAGAAAAATGATTTGTTAAAGAAATCATGTGTGAGACAAATCTAAACGTGTTTCACCATGAAAAAAGTGATAGATATCAGAGACAATCAAGTCACAAAGAAGACACAACAAGAATCACTCAAATCCGTTGAGAGATACTCAAGTTACGATTGAAATATCGAACAAAGGTCAATCTGTCCTATCCGAGAAAAAATGTTCTAGAACCCTGCAAAGAAACTCGTGTAGATCAGAAACCACAAATCCAATGACCGTGAAATTTTGACAGCTGATAGATAATCATTTTGTGAAGACAACCCAAAAAGAATCACGTCAATTACATCTGTAAAACTCGACTTATGATAAAATCACCGAAACAAAGTAGTGCTGTGCAGAAACTCGACGAGAAAAACTTGTCTGGAACAAGTCGGACGAACAAGGCACAAAAGTTCCTTTCAAGTATGAATTTTATTCAATAGATCATAAGAGGAACAGCCCAAAAGTCGTCTCCCACGAGCTCTGGCCTCCCTTGCTTATATAACCAGCCCTTAGGCCAACCAATTCTCAACTAGGACTCTAATCCTACTCAAATCAGGAATCAAAACTTTTCATAACTGCTTAGGACTCTTCTATACGCAGATTGAAGCGATCTTAAGACTTCCAAACACCATAGGAATGTATCCCACATTCCTAAAACAACTCAAATTCGTGATCCACACGAAATCCTATCATAACCAACTCAAATCTTTCCATATTTGAGTCAAACATGACTCAGCCGCAGCTTGAGTCCATAACCTAGTCGGTTGGACCTTTCCGACCAATTCTTTATGTCCACATCTCTTCATCATGTTTCGGAACCATGTAGCCATGTCCATGCGCTCCTTGCATACGTTCAAACATCTTCCAACAACGTTCATGATACCTTCATATGCATTGTTCTTGATTCAAACATGCTGCGCAACCTCCCGATCAACTCAACCACAATTCCTCCCGAACTTGGTTGTTGAACCTCATCTTCTCCCTAAGACTAGTTCAATGGATCCCGTCACCAGCCATGTATTGAACTCAAGCAACACCTGCACATGAACAAACAACCAATACTTCCGAGCACAAGTCCTCAACTTGACTCTCGTTAGTTCCGAAACTACAACATCTTACGCGAGCACCTCACATAAGCATGTTACAAACCTTAGCAAAATGATATCAGACATAACCACCAAAATACACCAAAAACTTAGCAAATGAATACTAAGCAATCTTTCCAACAATGTAAAGCAAGTTCGAAACATTTCACAGAAAAAGAAGGAACATTGCAATCAAGCTCTGAATCTTGCCAAAGCTAGCCGGAGCTTGAGCTGGAGCTTACCAAAGCCAATACAACTTAGCGCTGGAGCTTGCCAAAGCTAGTACAACTTAGCGCCGGAGCTTGCCAAAGCTAGTCGGAACTAGTCAACCCAAAAGCCGAAGCTAGAAAAACATGTCGGAGCGAACCAACATAAGTCGTACCTATAAAAACATATCGGAGCTTAACAAAGACATGCCAGTGCAATCAAAGACATGCCAGAGCTAAAGACAAAGATCACCGAAGCTACCAAAAAACATGTCGCGCCTATACAAAGAAAGTCGGACTTATTGGCAGACCTTTCTAAAAAGATGTTACAGCAGCATTCAAAACTTTTATTGTCAAAGCCAATGTATTCAGTACAAGCCAATGTATTTAGCACACATAGGTCTCACACAACCAGCTGAATTAGCGTGTGAAGAGCCTCGTCAAGCGCACTGAGGCATTGGAGACTCGCTGGCGAAAAGCTAAGCTAGCACTAGCACAGGCTGAGGCCCGTGTTGCCAACACTGAAAGTGTCACCTTGGCCGAGGAGAACCTTAGGGAGCAAGCCGACCGCCACAGTCAGCTCCTTAAGGGTGTCTACCTCGTAGACCGGGCCAAGCAGAAAGACCCTCACGCCTGTGCATCGGCCGAACCACTCACTCTTGAAGGAACTATAGTGTACCATATGTCCAACCTCCGTAGGAGGATTTGTGAGTCTATGCCGCCCACTCCTCCGACTTCACCACGCGAAGCCTTGCACGAAGACCCTGAAGAACAAGACGTAGGACCCAGTAGTCAGGAAGAGGTCTTGGCTGACCCTTAAGGGGATGGACCTAGGGACTACATGCCCAATGTATCTTGCACCCATTGCTTGAATGAATGAATGTTATGTGTGTTGCCTGCAATGTTTGATGTTTGTGTTCTTTGTGTGGTATAAAATTATAATAGTATTTATATATAAAAATTTATGTATATATAAGTACACATAAGTAATAATGATAATAATAATAAAACATTAATAAAGACACATATTTATACCCCCTAATAATACACTCTAATAATAATAAATTCTAAATCGCACTCTTGCCTTGTCACATATGTCTCGTCGCTCGAGCCGAGCCAGGAATGGACAGGAGGTGGAGCAAGGACCTCGAGAGATTCCCCCTATTCTTAACGAGCATGACACGGCAGAGAGGAACCCCGTCCTCCAACGATTGCCTCCCCAAGCACCTGTCTATGACCTGACTGCCATCTTGGACCATCAGACTCGACTCCTCGAGATGCTGGCGAACACATTTGATGCTCAGGGCAACAATGGCATCAACAACCATCAGCCAGCACCCTAGAATAATCACCAGATTGCGGATTTCAACAGGATGAACCCGCTAAAGTTTGCGGGATCTGAGGACCCCATCGAGGAGGATGATTGGCTTAGGGATATTGAGATGAAGCTCGAGGTTGTCCATGCGAATGAGCAGGATAAGGTTCTGCTTGCAGTTCAGCAATTGAGAGGACCTGCTCTAGCATGGTGGCAAAGCTACAAGGAGATGCATGCAGATGCTAAGATCATGATATGGAATGAGTTCGTGAAGTATTTTAGGGAGCACCACATCCCTAGTAGTATGGTGAAGTTAAAGAAGGAAGAATCCATGAACCTTAAGCAAATGGGTATGGATATGACAGAGTACCTGCACAAGTTCACTGGGTTATCCCGCTACGACCCTCACTCCGTTGACATGGATGAGAAGAAACAAGAAGCTTTTCTTCGTGGCATTAACCCTGAGATCAGGACTTTGATTCGAGCTGTTGTCTACCCTGATTTCAACACTATGGTCAACAAGGCTATCACCACGGAGAAGAACATAGAGGATGAGCAGCGAGAAAAGAAGAAAAAGTTTGAGACCAAGAAGATGTTCCAGCAGGCAAAGTTTTAGAAAATTAGTTAACCTGCTTATTCTAGAGAAAGCACCCAGCAGCTAGCCTACTCTATGCAGAGGCAGCATCAGCCACCTTACTCAGGATAGAAGACTCAAGGTGCAGTGTCCTACAGAGCACCACTAATGACATTTAAGCAGCCAGTGCAGTCGGCTAACCCACAAGGCTCCTTCCGTCCTCAACAGTCTGGAGTGAGTCACACCAGTGACCTGAGGACTTGCTTCATTTGTCGTGAGCCTAGTCACATCTCTGTTACCTGTCCTTACAAGAGCAAGCCAGCACCCTCTATCATCTCCAACTCTGTTAATGGACCAAGGCAGCTAGCTGCAGGTAGCCGTGGAGCACCATCAAGGACCCAACAATCCTTTGGAAAGGCCACGGTGAACCTTATGTACGCTGAGGAAGCAGATGCAGCACCAGGAGTTCTACTCGGTGAGTTTTTGGTCCAGCCAGTTTTGGCTTCAGTACTATTTGACTCTGGTGCATCACATTCTTTTATATCATCACACTTTGTGGAAGCACATGATATAGAAACGGTAGCCCTTAAGAGGCCCTTATTAACTAGATCACTGGGAGGTTATATACCTTGCCACTTAGGAGTTAACAACACCCCTTTAAACCTAAGTGGGGTATTATTCTTGGTTAACTTAGTAGTGCTTGACTCCCATGGGATAGATGTAATCCTTGGCATGGATTGGTTAGCCAAGTGCAAAGGGAGTATAGCATGTGCAGAAAGGACTGTAACTGTGACAAATCGTGAAAGAAATATTGTCACATGCCATGTCAAGTCTATCCTATCCGAGCCAGTGGTAAGCCACTTAAAGGCAGAAACACCCCAAGAAGTGTCGGTGGTCAAGGAGTATGTTGATGTGTTTCCAGAGGAGTTACCAGGCATGTCACCAGAAAGAGAGGTGGAGTTCTCCATTGATCTAGTCCCAGGAACTGCTCCCATTGCTAAGAGACCTTATAGGATGGCAGCCCCGAAGCTGGTGGAAATAAAAAAGCAGTTAGATGAGTTACAACAGAAGGGATACATCAGACCTAGTGCGTCATCATGGGGCGCATCGGTCCTCTTTGTGAAGAAGAAGGATGGAAGCATGAGACTCTGCATAGATTATCGAGCCCTCAATGATGTGTGTAGGATCGAAGAGCACGTTAAAAGCTACCAGAGGGGGGTGAATGGTAACTTTAAAAAAATCTTGCGCGGCAGAAACAATTAAATCCCAACCCCTTTGGCAGAAAAACGATTTGTTAAAGAAATCGTGTGTGAGACTAATATAAACGTGTTTCACTGTGACAAAAGTGATACATATTAGAGAGAATCAAGTCATGAAAAAAACACAAGAAGAATCACTCAAATCCGTTGTGAGAAACTCAAGTTATGATCGAAAGATCGAACAAAGGTCAATCTGTCATACCTGAGAAAACAGTTCTGGAACGCTGCAAAGAAACTCGTGTAGATCATAAACCACAAATCCAACGACCGTGAAATTATGACAGATGATATATAATCAAGTTGTGAAGACAACCCAAAAAGAATCACGTCAATTGGATCTGTAAAACTCGAGTTATGATAAAACCACCGATGAAAGGTAGTGCTGTCCAGAAACTCGACGAGTAAAACTTGTCTAGAACAAGTCGGACGAACAATGTACAAAAGTTGCTTCAAACTACGAATTTTATTCAATAGAACACAAGAGGAATAGCCCCAAAGTCGTCTACCACGAGCTCTGGCCTCCCTTGCTTATATAACCAGCCTTTAGGCCAACCCAATCTCAACTAGGACTCCAATCCTACTCAGATCACGAATCAAAACTTTCCATAACTGCTTAGGACTCTTCTATACGCAGATAGAAGCAATCTTAAGACTTCCAAACACCTTAGGAATGTATCCCACATTCCTAAAACAACTCAAATTCGTGACCCACACAAAATCCTAACATAACCAACTCGATACTTTCCATACCGAGCCATAACCGACTCCGTCGCAGTTAAAGTCATCAACCGGTACGATCTGATCCTTCCAACCAGATCTTCCCATCCATAAACCTTCTTCGGAACCATGCTGAAAATCATGCACCGCATGCATACGTGCAAACACCTTCCTTTGACGTTCAGTAACCTTCATCTGCACTACTCTTGATTCAATCATCCTGTGCGACCTCCTGACCAGCTCAACCACAGTTCCTCCCGAACTTGGTTGTTGGAACCTCATCTCCTCCCTGAGACTAGTCCAATGGATCCCGTCACCAGCCATTACTTGAACTCAAGCAACACCTGCACATGAACAAACAACCAATCCGTACGAGCCCAGTCCACGACTTGACTCAAGTCAGTTCTGAACACAACACCTTACGTGAGCACCTCACATAAGCATGTTGCAAAGCATATCAAAACGATATAATCCTTAACCACCAAAACACACCAAAAACTTAGTAAAAGAATACTAAGAAACCTTTCCATAAGTGTACAGCAAGTTTGAAACATTTCAAATGAAAATTTGGAACATTACGATCAAGCTCCAAAACTTGCCAAAGCTAACCAGAGCTTGAGACGGAGCTTACCAAAGCTAGTACAACCTAGTGCCGGAGCTTACCAAAAGCTAGTACAACCTAGCGTCGGAGCTTACCAAAGCTAGTCGGACCTAGCGCTGGAGCTAACCAAAACTAGTTGGAACTAGTCATCCCAAAAGTCGAAGCTAGAAAAACATGTCGGAGCTAACCAACATAAGTCGGACCTAGCAAAACATATCGGAGTTTAACAAAGACATGCCGGAGCTATCAAAGACATGCCGGAACTAAAGACAAAGCTCACCGGAGCTACCCAAAAACATGTCGGACCTAAGAAAGTCGGACCTATTCTCGAACCTTGCAAAAGCTCGGAGCTAGAGTCGGACCTTACTAAAAAGATGTTATGGCAGCATTCAAAACATTTATTGTCAAAGCCAATGTATTCAACACACATTGGTCTCACAATATCCTCTTGATGAATGCATTGGCAGCACCACTTAAGATCCGAACATTGGCATGAAAAGTTTTGAGAACAATTTTCCCCCTTTTTGAAAATCAAATGAGATAAAAATAAAATAAATTTCTCCCCCTATACATATTTCTCCCCCTTGCATAATTCACCATATTATTTCTCCCCCTTTGACAATGTATTCAGCAAGGTTCAAAAGAGAAATTTTAATTGTTATGAGCATATTATAACATATACATATAAAACAAAGCTCATCCAAGTCATACTATCAAGTAACTTACACTATCACATCAATGAAATACATAAAGTAGTGTAAGCCATGCTAGAGATCAAATGTAATTTCCAATTTAGAAAGTCATGATCTCACAAACTTAACTATTTCAAAACCTGAAAGTATGACACTTGTTGCTGCATTTTATTATTTTTCAAAGCACAAATTTAGAACATATGATATTTGCAAGAGATTATATGCGCATCTGCCTTATTCTAACCAACCAAGCCAAGCCTATGTCATTTGACAATCAGAAGCTTAAGGACATGGTTTTAGTCATACACAACTGCTTCAAGTTCATATCTAAGTGCAATGATAAGCCATCTCAAAAGAAGAAGTGTGATGCATGCATATTCTCTTTATCTTTTCTCAACTTATATTTGTTCACAAAAACTCAACATGTGAGTTGATTACTTGATTAATTCTTTATGATTAAAAACACTTGTGAGCATGCAACAAGTTCAAAACAGCAAGAAAGTTCAATCATGACCAGATTTAGTGTAAGTAATTATTCCAATTACTAGACATGGCAAAAACTACAAAATGTATAACACGAGTAATGTAGTAAGAACTTTTAGCATGTAAATGAAATCACAAAGTCATATATGTATGAAATACTATGCTCATATTATTTTAATTTCAGATTCACACATAGACTTCCCAAGTTTCAAAACTCCCCCTCAATTTAAGCCATGAGGATGCATAACCCCTATTTCACTACGAATATAACAAAAACAAGTGAAATCCAAAGGTTTTATAAAAATGTCAGCCAATTGTTGTTCGGTATCTACATGGTGAAGCACAATGTTTCCTTTTTCAACATTATCATGGAGAAAGTGATACCTAATGTCAATGTGCTTAGTTATAGAATGTTGCACGGGGTTTTTAGCAATGCAAATGGCATTAGTGTTATCACAAAACAGTGGAACACTATCTAGATCAACCCCATAGTCCTTAAGAGTTTGAACAATCCAAAGAATTTGTGAGCAAGCACTAGCAGCAGCTACATATTCAGATTCGGCTGTGGATTGTGCAACTGAATTTTGTTTTCTAGATGACCAAGCAAAAAGTGAATTACCAAGAAAATGACAAGCACCAGAAGTACTTTTTCTATCAATCCTACAACCTCCAAAATCAGCATCGGAAAAAGCTTTCAAAGCAACGGTTGAGGAAGAAGAAAGGAAAATGCCAAATTCTTTAGTTCCATGTAAGTACCTGAGAATCCTTTTGACGGCTTGACGATGTGAAGCACGTGGGGAGGCTTGAAACCGTGCACAAAGACATACGCTGAATTGTATGTCCGGTCTTGATGCCGTGAGGTACAAAAGTGATCCGATCATGCTTCTATATTCTTTTTGATCTACACGTTCACCATCTTCATCAAGTTCAAGTGTTGTTGTTGTTCCTATTGGTGTCCGAAGAGGCTTGATTTTATCCGTGTCGAAGCGCCTTAGGAGGTCTTTTGTATACTTCGTTTGATGCACAAATGTACCCTCCTTGGTTTGCTTGATTTGCAACCCCAAAAAGTACGTGAGTTCTCCCATCATACTCATCTCAAATTATGAACTCATCATAGCTGAAAACTTGGACACAAGATCATGAGAAGCACAACCAAAGATAATATCATCCACATACACTTGAACGAATAATGAGTCATTGCCATGCTTAAGCACAAAAATAGTTTTATCAACCTTGCCCATGGTAAACCCCTTTTCAAGTAAGAATGTTTTTAACCTATCATATCATGCTCTAGGGGCTTGTTTGAGACCGTACAAGGCTTTGGACAGTTTGTAAACATGATTAGGAAAATATGGATTTTTGAAACCCGCTGTTTGTTTGACATAAACCTCCTCATCTATGTAGACATTAAGAAAAGCACTTTTAACATCCATTTGATATAGCTTAAAACCTTTAGATGCAGCAAAAGCTAATAAAATTCTTATGGCTTCTAATCTAGCAACAGGAGCAAAAGTTCCATCAAAATCTAGACCTTCAACTTGAGTGAAACCTTGAGCAACAACCTAGCCTTATTACTAACCACAACCTCATCCTCACTTTGTTTATTTTTAAACACTCATTTAGTTCCAATTAAAGTGTGACCTTGAGGAGGAGGTACAAGTTTCCAAACATTATTTGTTTCAAAATTTTCTAACTCTTCTTGCATGGCAATAATCCAAGATTCATTAGTGAGTGCGTGTGATATATCTTTGGGTTCAAAAGAAGCAACAAAAGCAGAATGAGCATGAGAGTTTGGATCGCAAAATCTGGACCGTGTAACTCGTTCATGCAAGCTTCCAATAATCTGTTGCGGGGGATGATCTTTGTAAAACCATAGGGGAACAGATGTCTCACAAACTTCTTCTTCTTCATGTTCATCACAAATCGATGAGCTTGTGACTTGAGGACGATTTGAATCAGCATTGATGGTTGTCGATGCTGGTTGAGAATTAACATCCGGAGCTGAACCAAAGTCTTTAGCTGCTGAATTTTCGGGCAGCGGCTCCAATTCTTCCTCATCTTCAACGAAAATGCTCTCCCCCTGCAGATATGGATCTGGACCTGCAATGTTTGAGCTAGTCACTGGGCTAGCTTCATCAAAAAACACTTCACAAGTCTCCACAATTTTGTTATTGTCAAGTAAAAGCACACGGTAGCCTCTAGTATGAGATGGATAACCAAGAAACATGCTATCAATGGATCTAGGTTCAAATTTATCAAGATTACCATGTTTCTTAACAAAGCATTTGCAACCAAAAACCCGAAAGTGCGTAACAATAGGCCTATGTCCAAACCGGAGCTCATATGGTGTTTTACCTTACTTAGCGCGCAAGAAAACACGATTTGAGACATAACAAGCGGTTGCAATCGCATCAGCCCAAAATTTCCTAGGAGTTTGATATTCATCAAGCATAGTCCTAGCCATCTCAACTAAGGTTCTGTTCTTTCTTTCTACAACACCGTTTTGTTGAGGTACATATGGTGAAGAAAATTGATGATCTATTCCTAAAAGTGCATCTAGGACTCCCTTGTGGGTTTTGGATGATTTATGACAAACAACTGGGATCCTAACCTCTTTGTTGAGATGAGTGCAGGATTCTAATAGAAAAATGAGCAAAGTGCCAAAAAGAAGGAAGAATGAGGAGCAAGGTGGAAATGAGCTCATGTAAGAAGAATAGTAGATCATTGTGTATGGAGTGTGTTAAGAAAAAACATCCCAAGAGCTCAATCAAAGTTAATCACACACATTGCACAAAGTTACACAGGACCGGACTTGTCCGACTGACACCGGACTAGTCCGATACCCTTTCTGCACAAGATCGGACAAGTCTGATATCCTCTCTGACTAGAATCGGACTAGTCCTCCCCAGTGCGGACTAGTCCTCAAAACACTTCACAAGTCACACAAAATCAGAAAAGTCCGATCACAACCGGACTAGTCCGATATTCTGTCTTATCCATATCGGACAAGTCTGATATTTGCACGGACTAGTCCGAAATACCCTTTGAACTAAATCGGACAAGTCCTCCAAGTGCGAACTTGTCATCCTATACACTTAGGATTTCACATGTCCGGACAAGTCCGATGACTATCGAACTAGTCCGAAGATTTCCAGTAGCGAAATCGAACAAGTTCGTTCCTAGCCGGACTAGACCGATATTTCGGTACACTTAGGGTTTGCTACACACAGCACAACGGACTAGTACGGTGACCACCACGGACTAGTCCGATGTTTCTGAACCCTAACGGTCACTTTTAGAAACCCATATAAATAGAGTTGTACGGCCATATTTTACACTCTCTCGAACCCTACGCCGTCACACCTCCCAAGAGCCTCAAAACCACATCTCTCCACGAAATTAAGTGCAACAAATATCAATCCCTTGGGGATTCACTCTAGTTCATTGGAGAGACACATTCAACACCACATTGAGCTCTTGGTTTGATTCTCTAACACACTCCTGCGATTTAATTGTAATCTTTTGAGTGTGTTCTTGGTGGTATTTTGTGTTTTAATCCAAGGGAGCTCTCAACGTGTGAGAAAGCCCCTTGAATTCGGTTATTCACCCCTTTGAGATAAGTGGAAGAGGATTGACCTTCGTGGCGATCCGACGAGGGTGGGGTTGGAGAAGACCCGGTCCTTTTATGGACTCCTCAACGTGGATGTAGGTTGCCTCTGTGGGAACCGAACCACGGGATAAATCTCTTGTGTTCTCTTTTGTGTTTATTGTCCTTACTTCATATCAATCTAGGGTTACAATTGATCTTGATTACTTTACGTTGAAATATCAAGTATAAGATTGAATTGTGATATAACCTGATTCATAACCTTGTAACAATTTGTTTAATTGTATATTTCCGCTACATATATTGAAGAATAAAGTCAATCGATTAAACCTAATCAGTCTAGTCCGTATACGCCGGACTAGTCCACACTTTACCGGACCATTCCGATTTATCTGGTCTTGAACTAGTTGTTAAGTGTTGCAGGATCTGACAATTTTTCAAAAAGGCCTATTCAGCCCCCCCCCCTCTAGGCCACAATCAATTGGTATCACAGCGGGTTCTTCAAGAAAGAGACTAATCGCTCGAATGAGATCATGTTGGACATGAAGGACACCCACAAGAGCAATAACTAAGAGAAGTTTGATGATGAAAAGAACTTCAAGGTGGAGAAGCTCCTCGAAGCCATTCAAGACTTCGAGGACGACGATGAGGAAACGCTGGAGCTAAAGGCGCTCTTGAGAAAGAAGACACTTTCCAAAGGGAAAGTAAAAGTTGAAGAGAAGAAGAAGGGGAGTAGTCACACCGACTACTCCCAATATCCTTTTAACTATGATCGTCTCAATTCTAATAGCAATCATTATTTATATATCCCACTTGGAAAAGCCCCACACTTCGATGGAAGTGATTACTCAATGTGGAGGCAAAATATTAAAATGAATCTAATTTCCCTCAATCCAAGTTTGTGGCATATTGTGTGCACAGGGATAGATATCTCGGACGATTACAAAGAGCTCACCCCCAGCCAAGAACAGGCAATTCACCGAAATGCTCAAGCCGCGGTCGTAATTACCTCTTCACTCAGTCGGGACGAGTTCACCAAGGTGGATGGACTCGAAATTGCAAAGGAGATATGGGACACACTACAAACTGCACATGAAGGTGACTGACATGTGCGTGAAGCAAAAATAAAGATGATTGAAGGCGAGTTAGGAAGATTTGCAATTGAATAGGATGAGTCACCCCAAGACATGTACAATCGATTAAAGACACTCGTCAACAAGGTCAGATCATACGGAAGCAGGAAATGGAATGACCACGAGGTGGTAAAGCTCATCCTTAGAGCTTTTATGTCTCGCAACGTCACACTATGCTCCATGATTAGAGAAAGCCCCAGATACAAAAGGTTGACTCCGTATGAACTGCTTGGAAAGATCATCAACTTCGAGATGATGGAAAAGCAAGCAAAACATGTCAAGGAAATTGCCGATCTCACCTCGGCAAAGAAGAAAGGGGTTGCTTTGAAGTCCACTCTCAAGCCACTATCCAAAGAAGCTAGAGAAGCACAACTAGAGGAAGATAGTGATGACGAGAGCAGTGAATTGGATGAAGAAGACATGATATTGTTCATGAAGAAATTCAAGAGAATAATGAAAAAGAGACAAGGTACAAAGTCAAGCGAAGGAAAGTACAAGGAAAGAACGAAGCCAAAGTTGAGGCGGGCATGCTATAATTGTGGTGAGTATAACCACTTTATAGTTGATTGCCCATATGAGGAGAACAAGAAGAAGACCAAAGAAGCCAAGCCTCAACCCAAGAAATTCTTCAAGAAGAAGAAACAAGCCGAACAAGCGCACATTGGGAAAGACTGGGACTCAAATGATGAGTCCTCACCATCCGAAGAAGAAGAGATGGCTAGCATAGCCATCGAGAAGACATCCAAGAAGTCTACCCTTTTCCCCACACTTGGCGCATGGAAGGGACATGGAACTTGCCTTATGGTAAAGGAAGGTAAACGCAAGGTAACCATTAAACCCCCTTCTGTGCATTCCTATTCTAGCGATGATGAACTCAATAGTGATAATGAGGACACGCTTATTGGACTAGATAGGAAAATAGCTACTAAAATGAAATTTTTGCTTGATCAACTTGTTGAGAAGGAAAGATTAATACATCGTCAAGAGGACATGATCATCTCCCAAAAGGAGGAATATGTCGAACTTGGCAAACTTCTAGAACTTGAAAAGGAACAAAGCAAATCACTGGAGCTTGAGTTAGCTTCGAGCAAAGAAACTTGCTTGGAGCTAACTGACTCAAATGCCACAATCAAGGACCAACTTGCTGACCTGATCAAGGTCAACAAGATCCTTGAAGTGCAGGTTGAGTCACTCAAGCTGAGTGAACCTTCCTCCTCTTCAAGTTCACCTTCTCAACTAACTAAAACTGATTTTGCTCATGCTTGCACATGTAATAAAAGTGACACCGGATTGAAGGATAAGCCAACTTCTACAAAGGAAAAACATCCTGCCCAAAGTGGCATATTTGACAAGGAGAAGATCAAATATGCACGTAGTGCATACTTGGTCAAAAGACCTCCAAATGTCAAATATGGCATTGGTTATTATTATGGTGAAAAGCAACATGCTAGAAGCCATAAGAATAACAAGGACAGGATTACCTTTGTAAAAGGAAGGCCCTCTCCAATTGGAAAGTCACAGATTAAGACTGTAACTGCACAGGTACACTGGACTAGTCCGGTCGGTGTCCGGTCCTCCGGACAAGTCCGGCCCTCAGACTAGTCCTGTACATAAACAATAACAGCTATTGTTTATAACTTTTGATGCCTCCTATGTTTTAATGAGAAATAATTTTGGCAAGGTTTATGCTCATTATGTTGGGCCACGCCATGGGAACACCAAGTCTCATGTGTGGGTGCCCAAATGCATTGTAACTAACCTCCAAGGACCCAAGCAAGCCTGGGTACCTAAAACCAAGGCATGATTTATTTTTGCAAGCCTATTCCTCCGGTGGATCTAAATGGGGCTAGACAGTGGCTGCACCAACCATATCACCGGGGAAAGAAGAATGTTCGTGGAATATGAAGAGAATGAGGACCCAAACGAGGGCATCTATTTTGGAGATAATAGTCAAGGAAGAGTGCTCGGTACCGGTAAAATTGCAATATCCTCTAAACACACACTTTCTCATGTTTTACATGTCGAATCTCTAGATTATAACCTGTTGTCCATATCTCAATTATGCAACAAAGGTTATAATTGCTTGTTCACTAACGAGGGTGTGACTGTTTCTAGGAGGAGTGATGGTTCCGTTGCATTCAATGGTATGTTAAAGGGAAAGCTCTATCTTGTTGATTTCAACAAGGATAAATCTGAACTTGACACATGCTTGATTGCAAAGACCAACATGGGTTGGCTGTGGCATAGACGGCTAGTGCATGTTGGTATGAGGAACCTTCAAAAACTCCTCAAAGGCGATCACATCTGAGGTTTAAAGGATGTTGTATTTGAGAAATACAGGCCATGTAGGGCGTGCCAAGTCGGGAAGCAAGTTGGAGCAACTCACCCCACCAAAAACGTTATGACTACAAGAAGACCACTCGAGCTACTACACATGGACTTGTTTGGTCCAATAGCCTACATAAGCATTGGCGGTAACAAATATGGTTTAGTTATCGTTGATGATTTTTCTCGCTTCACTTGGGTTTTCTTTTTGTATGATAAGTCAGAGACACAAGGAACACTCAAGAAGTTCTTCAAGCGAGCACAAAACAAATTCTCATTGACAATCAAGAATATTTGAAGCGACAATGGCACGGAGTTCAAGAACACGAAAGTGGAGGAGTACCTTGATGAAGAAGGCAGAAAGCACGAATTTTCAGCGCCGTACTTCCCACAACAAAACGGAGTCGCCGAAAGAAAGAATCGAACACTCATAGAGATGGTAAGAACAATGCTCGATGAGTACAAGACATCGGATCTATTTTGGGCGGAAGCAATTAACACCGCTTGCCACGCCGTAAATCGACTCTATCTTCATCGACTACTCAAGAAGACATCATATGAGCTACTCACTAGTAACAAACCAAATATTTCATATTTTCGAGTTTTTGGTTCTCCATGCTATATCTTGAACAAGAAGCATAAGACTTCAAAGTTCGCTTCGAAGTCCGATGAAAGTTTCCTGCTTGGTTATGATTCGAACACCTACGCCTATTGTGTTTTCAACAAGACCTCCGGACTTGTTAAAGTAGCACATGACGTAGTGTTCGATGAAACTAATGGCTCCCAAAAGGAGCAAGTTGATCCATGTGAACTAGGTAAAGAAGAAACTCCTGGTCAAGCATTGAAAAGAATGGCTCTAGGTGAGGTTCGACCACAAGAGCCACCTCCACACATACATGGGGAAGATGAACCACAAGAGGAGACCAACGATCAAGGGGGAGCTTCAACACAAGATCAACCACAAGAATACGAAGATTATCAACAAGTCAACGAAGGCAATCACTTAGGGGGAGAAGTAGATGATCATGAAGATACAACTCCTCAAGTGCCACACCCAAGAGTACACCAATGCGTCCAAAGGGATCACCCAATCGACAACATCATCGGTGACATCCAAAAGGGAGTAACCACTAGATCTCGCATAACTAACTTTTGTGAGCACTACTCGTTTGTATCCTTTTTGGAACCACGAAGGGTTGAAGATGCATTGAAAGATCCGGACTGGGTGGTGGCAATGCAAGAAGAATTGAACAACTTCAAGCGGAACAAGGTGTGGGAACATGTAGCAAGACCCAATGCAAACATCGTCGGTACCAAGTGGGTCTTCTGCAACAAACAAGATGAACACGGGGTGTTGACAAGGAACAAGGCACGACTTGTGGCCAAAGGGTATTCACAAGTTGAAGGTTTGGATTTCGATGAGACCTTTGCTCCAGTAGCTAGGCTTGAATCTATTAGAATATTACTTACATATGCTACTCACCATGATTTCAAGCTGTATCAAATGGATGTGAAAAGTGCCTTCCTCAATGGACCAATCAAGGAAGAGGTGTACGTGGAGCAACCACCCGGGTTTGAAGACGAAGAGTTCCCCGACCACGTATTTTAATTGTGTAAGGCTCTCTACGGCCTCAAACAAGCTCCTAGAGCTTGGTATGAGTGTCTTACAGACTTCTTAATTAAAAATGGCTTTAAGATTGGCAAAGTAGATTATACACTGTTTACGAAATTTTTTGATAATGATCTTTTTATTTGTCAAATTTATGTTGACGATATAATCTTTGGGTCAACTAACCAATCCTTTTGTGAAGAATTTAGTAAAATCATGATAGGCTGGTTTGAAATGTCAATGATGTGAGAATTAAAGTACTTCTTGGGATTCCAAGTGCGGCAACAGAAGGAAAGGACGTTCCTAAGCCAAACCAAGTACACGCAGGACATACTTAAGAAGTTTGGCATGGACAAGGCGAAGCCCATAAAAACCCCTATGGCAACGAATGACCACTTAGATCTCAATGAAGATGGACCTAGCATCGACCAAAAAGGTATATCGCTCCATGATTGGATCTCTACTCTATTTATGTGCATCTAGGCCAGATATTATGTTGAGTGTATGTTTGTGTGCAAGATTTCAAGCCAATCCTAAGGAATGTCACTTGACAGCCGTAAAAAGGATCTTGATATATTTAGTTCATACACCCAACCTTGGTCTTTGGTACCCAAAAGGCTCAAAATTCAATCTCATTGGTTACTCCGATGCAGATTATGTTGGGTGCAAAGTAGATAGAAAAAGCACCTCCGGTACATGCCGATTCCTAGGGAGATCCTTAGTTTCTTGGTCCTCCAAGAAACAAAATTCCATTGCCTTATTCACAGCCGAAGCGGAGTATGTTGCAGTCGGGAGTTGTTGTGCACAACTCCTTTGGATGTGACAAACTCTAGGGACTATGGTTACAATATGAGCCATATTCCACTCCTTTGTGACAATGAGAGTGCCATTAAAATTGCCCACAACCAAGTTG
This sequence comes from Tuctoria greenei, assembly GCA_036927565.1. Classification (NCBI taxonomy): domain Eukaryota; kingdom Viridiplantae; phylum Streptophyta; class Magnoliopsida; order Poales; family Poaceae; genus Tuctoria; species Tuctoria greenei. The sequence continues at coordinate 177,843,976 of JAYESD010000005.1, forward strand.
AGCACTCCAGAACTAAACACATAGACATAAGACAACACTTTTTGAGAGATCATGCCATGAAAGGAGACATAGCCATTTCACATGTCAACAGTCAAAAGCAATTGGCCGACATATTCACCAAGCCACTTGATGAAAAGCGTTTTTGTGAACTCCAAAATGAACTAAATATCCTTGATGCTCGGAGTGTGGCTTGAAATGTTGCATATCTATATGAATTCTTCAAAATATGTTGATTGGATTGTGAAAAACATCTCTCTCAATTTTCTCCGAAAAACTATGTCAATTACTAGATCTTGGTGAATTATGATCATTGCTTGATTGTTGTATGCTTACTGATCATAGTCATCAAGATTATTTGATGTGTTTTGCCCCTCTATTCTCTACATATGTACCTTCAAATATATATTAATGGGCTAAGCAATTCTTGCCTGGTGACCACGGACTAGTCCGTGGTTGCCCGGACTAGTCCGCCCATGCAGACTAACCCGTAGAGTGTCGGTTAGGCAGGACTAGTATGGTATTCAACGGACTAGTCCGATATAGCCCCTCGAAAAGTTCGGACTAGTCCGGTCATCTCCGGACTTGTTTGATTTTTCGTGTCCTTAACCCTATCCGCCGCCAAGCCCTAATTTCTTCACCTCCACTCTTGCCTCACGCGCTCTCTCTCTTCGTGCTCGAGCTCCCAAGGCGATTTCTTGCTCCCTCCACCAAAAACCTTCCCATTTGGGCGGAAATCAAGCTTGTCCACTTGAGGATTGAAGCTAGCGGACTTGTCCGACCTTCAACACCCTCGACTTCAAGCTTCAAGCGATTCTTCCGGTAATTTTCGCTCAAACCCTAGAATTCCCAAATTTCTTCATTGTTGATCAAATAGCCTAGCATATTTCACTATATACATGCCTCCTTGATGTATTACGTGTATGCTACACTTGTTGTGCATTAGGATTCAACTTTGGTCCAGTCCCCTAGGTTTTTTAGGATGAACACCGGACTAGTCCGGTCCATCCATTGACAAGTCCGGTCCCCCGAACTAGTCCGGGCCTGTGCACCGGACAAGTCCGATGTTTCTGAACTCAAAACCTAATTCTTCAATTCCTCAATGCAATTCCTCGCTGCCCTTTGACACCTTTGCCTTGTGTCATTCATTATCATTCATAACACTCATTCTCAGGTCATGTCGAGCTCCGGCAATGATGTCTCCGACTTTGAGGCCGAGATGGACCACGAGGTGGCACCTCAGACCTCGACGGGTCTTGGCAAGAAGCGCCAAGACAGACCCTCCAAGCCAGCCCAGTCTCCTCCACAGGCTCGGAGGGAAGTGCTAGCCAAGAATCCATCCTCCAAGGTGCCTACTTCTAGGGCTACCACCTGCGGTGGCCCTAGTGCAGCAAGTGCCCGCCTAGCAAAAGGCAAGGGCAAAGGAATAGCAATAGGCCCGGTTGGCCCGTTGAAACTTCATGCTCCAAGAGAAGGGGTTCGGGACCCCAATGAAGAGAAGTTCAACGGGAAGGGAAGTGACTCGGCGACCATGTTCAGAAGCATCGATTGGTATGGCCGACCGAAGCAAGCGGCTGATGGAAGATTCTGATGCAACTTCCATGTTGATTTCTACAAATCGGTGTATCTCCCAATGAAGACACCAGTTGTGTGCAGTCAGTGGATTGACTGGGGACATTTTGAGAAGAAGGGCTACTCACCGTTCACTGATGTAGTGAGAGCCATTGAGAAGCATGGACTGAGAGATCTTTTTGGTTTCAGAAATAACTGGAATGATGAAGTGATTGCGCAGTTCTATGCAACCTGTCACTTCTCTAGTGAGAATGAGGAAAGTGTCACTTGGATGACCCATGGATCCAAGTACAGCATTACTCAAGAAGAGTTTGCTAACCTGCTTCACCTTGACACCACAAGATTTGATTGCTTGGTCATACACAACATAGGTGTCATTGACAAGGATAGGATGAAGTTCCTATATGAGCCAAACTCAAAGTTCAACCTCCTTCCACCAAAAACATGAAGACAATCTTTGTGGTGCTGAACGGAGTGTTAAGGAAGACAATTGCTCCCAAGGATGGAGATGCTGGGAGTGTGCAAGGATACCTCAGGGCTCTGATGAGGGTCATAAGCAAGGACCGCCCATTTGATGTGGCGGAATACATTTGGAATGATATAGTGAACATGTCCTGCACTCCAAGCAGGTCTTGCGGATATGCTCCTTATCTAATGTTTGTGATTAAAAAGGTCACAGGGATAGAGTTTGTGAAAGATGTCGAGCATATCCCCTTGAGTCCTCAAATGCCTCAAAAGCCAAGTGTGCAGGCTGCTCCCTCACCGGCCTCCAGTCCCGAGGCACCGGCAAGATCAAGAGAAGATGCTAGGGCTGCCCCTGCTTCTAGTGCAGCCCCTCAAAAAGGTTCAGCCAGTGGAATTCTCAAGTACCTGGCTGCAATCTTTGCCTCCTGCAAAAAGTCCGAAGTGAAGGCCCATAAGATCAACAAGAAAAGAAAGGGGGACATGAAGTATATCAAGGCAAATGTGAAGCAAATTTTCCAGAAACTGGAGATTGAGCCAATTGGGTCTCCAACAATATCTTAAGACTCAAATTCTGATTTCATCGAGCTCGGGCCCTTGACTGCCTCCGAGCTTGCCTACTTTGGCGTTGGGGGCTCGAGTACCTCCACACCTCCTCCTCCTCATCATCATCAAGCTGAAGATGAAGATGATGAAGACGACGATGAGAGGACCAACAGGGAAGAGTGAAGACCTTAGGACCCTCCTTTTCCTCTTTTTGGTGTCTTGATGCCAAAGGGGGAGAGATTGAGGGGGAGTCTTAGTTCTAGCTGTAGTCTGCGAGGAGAGAGCTCTATGTTGTTTCTTTTAACTCTTTTGTGGCTTGTAAAGTTTTAACATTGATCTTATGTTAATTATGGTTCTGTGGTGCAATGATTTGCTCCTTTGAGTAGTATTTATGAAAACTGTGTTTTTGCTCTAGATTGACATATATGCTTGCTATTGGGTAATTAATGTATATTATGTCATTCTCAATGTTTCAGTGCACTTAGTTATGCATCCCACCATAAAGAATGCACATATGGACTATGCTTTCACTACTTGATGTATTTTGGACTCATCTGTGCATACTTTATGAAAATCTGAATTTTTATCATATTTTGTGAAATCTCAATTGGTTGTCATCAATCACCAAAAGGGGGAGATTGAAAGTGCATCTAGGACTCCCTTGTGGGTTTTGGATGATTTATGACAAACAATTGGGATCCTAACCTCTTTGTTGAGATGAGTGCAGGATTCTAATAGAAAAATGAGCAAAGTGCCAAAAGGAAGGAAGAATGAGGAGCAAGGTGGAAATGAGCTCAATGAAGAAGAATAGTAGATCATTGTGTATGGAGTGTGTTAAGAAAACACATCCCAAGAGCTCAATCAAAGTTAATCACACACATTGCACAAAGTTACACAAGACCGAACTTGTCCGACTGACACCGGACTAGTCCGATATCCTTTCTGCACAAGATCGGACAAGTCCGATATTCATCGGACTAGTTCGATATCCTCTCTGACTAGAATCAGACTAGTCCTCCCCAGTGCGGACTAGTCCTCAAAACACTTCACAAGTCACACAAAATTGGACTAGTCCGATATTCAGTTTGATCCATATCGGACAAGTCCGATATTTGCACGGACTAGTCCGAAATATCCTCTGAACTAAATCGGACAAGTCCTCCAAGTGCGGACTTATCTCCTATACACTTAGGGTTTCACATGTCCGGACAAGTCCGATGACTATCAGACTAGTTCGAAGATTTCCAGTAGCGAAATCGGACAAGTCCGTTCCTAGTCGGACTAGTCCGATATTTCGGGACACTTAGGGTTTGCTACACACAGCACACCGGACTAGTCCGATCTTTCTGAACCCTAACTGTCACTTTTAGAAACCCATATAAATAGAGTTGTATGGCCATATTTTACACTCTCTCGAACCCTAGCGCTGTCACACCTCCCAAGAGCCTCAAAAACCACATCTCTCGACGAAATTAAGTGCAACAAAGATCAATCCCTTGGGGATTCACTCTAGTTCATTGGAGAGACACATTGAACACCACATTGAGCTCTTGGTTTTATTCTCTAACACACTCCTGCAATTTAATTGTAATCTTTTGAGTGTGTTCTTGGTCGTATTTTGTGTTGTAATCCAAGGGAGCTCTCAACGTGTGAGAAATCCCCTTGAATTTGGTTATTCACCCCTTTGAGATAAGTGGAAGAGGATTGGCCTTTGTGGCGACCCGACGAGGGTGGGGTTGGAGAAGACCCGGTCCTTTTGTGGACTCCTCAACGTGGATGTAGGTTGCCTCTGTGTGAACCGAACCACGGGATAAATCTCTTGTGTTCTGTTTTGTGTTCATTGTCCTTACTTCATATCAATCTAGGGTTACAATTGATCTTGATTACTTTACGTTGAAATATCAAGTATAAGACTGAATTGTGATATAACCTGATTCATAACCTTGTAACACTTTGTTTAATCGTATATTTCCGCTGCATATATTGAAGAATAAAGTCAATCGATTAAACCTAATCAGTCTAGTCTGTATACGCCGGACTAGTCCGCACTTTACCGGACTAGTTCGATTTCTCTGGTCTTGAACTGGTTGCTAAGTGTTGCAGGATTCGACAATTTTTCAAAAAGGCCTATTCACCCCCCCCTCTAGGCCACATTCAATTCCATTTTTAGCACAAAAGTGATCAAAAGATTGATTTTTAAATTCAGTTCCGTTATCACTTCTTATTGCTTTTAAAGATCCTGGGTGATCAGTTGATAATCTAAGAAATAAAGTTCTAAAATGACTAAAAGCTTCATTCTTAGACGCCATAAAGTAAACCCAAGAGTATCTAGAATAATCAACAACAATAACAAGAACATACCATTTACCTCTGAAGGATTGAACACGTGAAGGTCCTACGGTGTCAAGGTGCAAAAGTTGACCCGATTCAGTTGTCATGATCATTGTGAGAGGAGTATGTGAACCTGCAACTATCTTAGCATGTCTACAAGAAGAGCACACAATTTCAGTGAAGGTCCTACAGTGTCAAGGTGCAACAGTTGACCCGGTTTAGTTGTCATGATCATTGTGAGAGGAGTATGTGAACCTGCAACTATCTTAGCATGTCTACAAGAAGAGCACACAATTTCTTTGTCCCCTTTAAGCTTAGGCAGGCCACGTATGCAATCAAGAGCACTAACATGCATTAGGTAATCAAAGCCTACGTGACCAAGTCTACGATGCCAAAAATATAAGTCTTTGAATCATTAGCAACTAGACACCTATGCTTAGAGGAAGACATGTCAAAATCAGCTTTAAAAACTCTTCCAAATCGTGACATGTTAAAAATAAGCTCATTGTTTGAATTTACAACATTGCAGCAATTTTTAGTGAAAATAATTTCCAGATTTTCATCTAGCAATTGTGAAACAGAGAGCAAGTTGTATTTCAAATTTTTGACAAGTGCCACATCCTTCAAAGTGTAGTGATCATTTACTCTAACCGAACCCTTAGCAATTATAGGAGTTGAAGAATTATTGGCAAAAGTAACATTCTCTACTCGTGACACAAAAGAGAGGGAGGAGAACCATTCTTTGTTACCGGTCATGTGGCGTGAGCAACCTGAATCCACAATCCAAATGTTCTCCTTCCTCAAGCATGTATCCTACATAGAAGCACAATACGTCGATGACTCAATACTGGGGTTAGTCAAAAGGCATTTTGGTATCCAGTACTGAGTCACACGACGTGCAGCAGGAAAAACACGCGAAAGCTGAGATAAAACATCAGGTTTATGAGTCAAAGTTTGAGGTTTTTTATTCTTAACTACTGGCCGATAAGGTGTTTCTTGTGTAGCACAAAAATCAGTAGCTCCGGAGGCAAAAACAGAAGGTCCGGAGGTAAACTTTGAATGTTTTTTACTCATAACAGCAGGTTGCATGTTCGTGACATTTGATTTAATATGTGCAGCAAATTTTGCATGAAAGTTATGAGATCTAGCAATCATTATTTCCCTTTTTTGTTGTTTAGCTAGTCTATAACAAAAATCTATGACATGACCATCTCTACCACACTAGGTACAATGAAATTTAACTTTGTGTTCATGTCTAGATGAGCAAGCAATATTTTTATTTGAAGCCGAATGAGACAACACTCCTGCAGATTTGAAAACCACTTCTTTTTTTTAGGAACTGTTTGAATCAAACCACTTCCTAATGACTTTACAATTTTAGGTGGATGTGCCTTAGCATGAGCATGAGAATCAAAACCTAAACCAGTTTTATCCTTGCAAGACTTGGAAGAATTCAGCAGCAAGTTTAGGTTCTTATTCCCATTACAAAACCGATCTAATGTCCTATGCATGTTATCAAATTTATTGGACAGATCAAGACAATTTTCACATGAAGATTTTCCTTTTAATTTGCAATTGGAACAATATTTAACTTCATGAGAATGTAAAGCATTATTCAATATTGAAATTTCATTCATAGCATCTTTTAGTTGCTTTTCAAGATCATCACAAGTAGAACAATGCAAATCAATTGTATAACAAGAAGCATCTTTTAAACTTCCAATGTCAAGTGCAGCAAGCTTTTTGTTCTTTTCAATTTCAAGTTCAAGTCTATCTAGAGTAGAGGAATGTGCAGTTCTTAATGTGGACAATTGTTCATAGATTAAATCACACGAGGTACAAGAATCATCACTAGGAATCAAGGTTTTCAAATGGTTAATTTCAGATTCTAGTGATTCAATTTTAGCAGCATTATTCCTAAGCTTTTTGTCCTTTTTCTTAACAATAATAGTTGCACGAGAAATTGCATCACACATTTCATTACAGGTAAAATGTCAAATCATCTTCATCTTCGTCACTTCCAATGTCCACGTCGCTTGAGCCAAGTTCCTGGAGTGCAGAGATAAAACTGTTCACCAGTTGACGACCTGAAAAGCTCTTCTTCTTCTTATCATTTGTTGAGGAGTGCTTCGTCCTTGGTTGTTTTTCTTCTTGGGAAGTAGAACCTAAAAGGTTAGGGCATTCTGTACGAAAGTGTCTTGTCTTACCACATTTTAAGCATCGTTGAGGTCCGGAGCTTCCTCTCCTTCTAGTTCTCACATTTTGCAATGCTTTTGAGAACCTAGTAGAGAGAAGTGCTAGCTCCTCCTCTGGAAATTCCTCGATCTGCTCCTGGGTTAGTGAGGACAACAAAGCAAGAGTATTGCAAGATGATGATTGGCCGGAGCTAGGCATATCACGTTGTGAGACAAATGCAATAGACTAATTTGGGTTCTTACGTGATAAGATGTCAATTTCATGAGTTTTAGTTTAGAGTAAAGCACATCTAAAGAAAGTGTACTCATGACAGTAGATTCACAAATAGATGTAACTTTTCATGTCCCAGATTGACATTTCTAATGCACTAAGAAGTTGCTTAGCATTTTCAGCATCAGAAAAATTAACGTTCACACTACGCAAGTTACTGAGAATTTTGTTAAAGCGAGCAAAGAGATCATCGATGGACTCACCGGGTTGCATCTTGAAGCGCATGTATTCTTTCTTGAACATGTCTTGACTTACCTACTTGATCGTGTTGGATCCTTCGTGATAGTCACAAAGTGCTCTCCATACATCATATGCCGATCGGAGATGTGCAACGCGGTTGAAGTCGCTCTAAGTGAGTCCTTGGATGATCAAGTTTCGGGCTTTGTTGTTATTGTCGACGCCCCGTAGATTTCTAGCCGTAACTTGATCATTAGGTGGCACTTCATAAGGCCTGTACACCTTCTCCAATATTGTGAAGCCTTGCGCCTGGATGAAAGCCTCCATGCATGCCTTCCAAACCAGAAAATCAATACCAGCAAACACACAAGGTTTGGCGGAGTATTTCTCCATGATGATTAGTCAAAAACACGTGCAAATCACAATGATTGGAGCACCGTGGCTCTGATACCAATTGTAGTATCAAAGATCATGTGAAAAGCTACTAGAGGAGGGGTGAATGGTAGATTTAAAAAAATCTTGCGCAGTGGAAACAATTAAATCCCAACCCCTTCGGCAGAAAAACGATCTGTTAAAGAAATCATATGTGAGACTAATCTAAACGTGTTTCACCGTGACAAAAGTGATACATATTAGAGAGAATCAAGTCACGAAGAAAACACAAGAAGAATCACTCAAATCCGTTGTGAGAAACTCAGGTTATGGTCGAAAGATCGAACAAAAGTCAATCTGTCCTACCCGAGAAAACAGTTCTGGAACGCTGCGAAGAAACTCGTGTAGATCAGAAACCACAAATCCAATGAAGGTGAAATTTTTACATATGATATATAATCAAGTTTTGAAGATAACCAAAGAAGAATCACGTCAATTGGATCTGTAAAACTCGAGTTATGATAATACCACCAACGAAAGGTAGTGCTTTCCAGAAACTCGACGAATAAAACTTGTCTGGAACAAGTCGGACGAACAAGGCACAAAAGTTCCTTCAAACTACGAATATTATTCAATAGAACATAAGAGGAACAGCCCCAAAGTCGTCTACCACGAGCTCTGGCCTCCCTTGCTTATATAACCAGCCCTTAGGCCAACCCAATCTCAACTAGGACTCCAATCCTACTCAGATCACGAATCGAAACTTTCCATAACTGCTTAGTACTCTTCTATACGCAGATAGAAGCAATCTTAAGACTTCCAAACACCTTAGGAACATATTCCAAAATCCTAAAACAACTCAAATTCGTGACCCACACAAAATCCTAACATAACCAACTCGATACTTCCCATACCGAGCCATAACCGACTCTGCCGCAACCAAAGTCATCAACAGGTACGATCCGATCCTTCCAACCAGATATTCCCATCCATAAACCATATTCGGAACCATTTTTTCACGTCATGCACCACATGCATACGTGCGAACACCTTCCTTCGACATTCAGTAACCTTCATATGCACTGCCCTTGATTCAATCATCCTGCGCGACCTCCTCACCAGCTCAACCACAGTTCCTCTCAAACTTGGTTGTTGTAACCTCATCTCCTCCTTGAGACTAGTACAATGGATCCTTTCATCAGCCATGACTTGAACTCAAGCAACACCTGCACATGAACAAACAACCAATCCGTACGAGCCCAAGTCCACGACTTGACTCAAGTCAGTTCCGAACACAACACCTTACGTGAGCACCTCACATAAGCATGTTGCAAAGCATATCAAAACTATATAAGCCTTAACCACCAAAACACACCAAAAACTTAGTAAAAGAATACTAAGCAACCTTTCCATAAGTGTAAAGCAAGTTCGAAACATTTCACATGAAAATTTGGAACTTACGATCAAGCTCCGAACCTTGCCAAAGCTAACCGAAGCTTGAGCCGGAGCTTACCAAAGCTAGTAAAACCTAGCACCGGAGCTTACCAAAAGCTAGTACAACCTAGCGCCGGAGCTTACCAAAGCTAGTCGGACCTAGCGTCGGAGCTAACCAAAACTAGTCAGAACTAGTCATCCCAAAAGTCGGAGCTAGAAAAACATGTCGGAGCTAAACAACATAAGTCGGACCTAGCAAAACATATCGGAGTTTAACAAAGACATGCCGGAGCTATCAAAGACATGTCGGAGCTAAAGACAAAGCTCACCGGAGCTACCCAAAAACATGTTGGACCTAGACAAAGCAAATCAGACCTATTGTCGGACCTTGCAAAAGCTCGGAGCTAGAGTCGGACCTTGCTAAAAATATGTTATGGCAGCATTCAAAACTTTTATTGTCAAAGCCATTGTATTCAGCACACATAGGTCTCACAATGTGACCATCAAGAACAAATATCCTCTACCTCGGATAGATGACCTATTTGACCAACTAAAGGGAGCCATGTTTTTCTCAAAGATTGATGTGAGGTCAGGGTATCATCAAGTAAGGATCAAGCGTGAAGACATACCCAAGACAACATTTGTGACTCGCTATGGCTAGTTCGAGTTCACAGTGATGTCTTTTGGATTAACCAATGCCCCTGCTTACTTCATGAACCTGATGAACCGGGTGTTCATGCAAGAGTTGGACAAGTTTGTGGTAGTCTTCATTGACGACATTCTGATCTATTCACGAAGTGAAGAAGAGCACGCACAACACCTGCGTGTTGGTTTGGACCGACTTAGGAGTCATCAACTCTATGCCAAGTTCAGCAAGTGTGAGTTCTAGTTGCAGAAAGTCAGCTTCCTAGGACATGTTCTAAAAGCTGAGGGGGTTGCAGTTGATCTGGAGAAGGTTGAAGTTGTGTCGTCGTGGAAGCAAACAACATCAGTCTTGAAGATCCGTAGCTTTTTAGGTCTGGAGGGCTATTATCGGAGGTTCATCGAAGGATTTTTCAAGCTAGCCCGATCGATGACGGAGCTACTCAGAAAGGATAAGAAGTTTGTGTGGACTGAAGCTTGTGAGCGGAGTTTTAGTGAGTTGAAGAGAGACTAACCACAGCTCCAGTGTTAGTCCTGCCAGACACTCACAAGAGCTTTGTCATTTACGGTGATGCTTCAAGACATGGCCTAGGATGTGTGATAATGCAAGAAGGACGAGTGGTATCCTATGCCTCTTGCCGACTAAGGACACACGAGCAGAACTACCCGACCCATGACGTGTAATTGGCTGCAGCAGTTCATGCTCTAAAGATCTGGTGACACTACTTGATCGGTAACAAGTGTGAGATATACACAGACCACAAGAGACTTAAATACATATTTACTTAGTCTGACCTCAACCTAAGGCAACGGAGATGGTTGGAGCTAATAAGGGATTATGACTTGGAAATCCATTATCACCCGGGTAAAGCAAATGTGGTAGCTGATGCTCTCAGCAGGAAGGCCTACTGTCATCACTTGGTGGCTCGTGCACCACAGTTATGCGAAGAAATGATGAGGTTGAACTTAAGTGTGGTACCTCATTCTTACAACTACAACCTTAGTGTTCAGGCCGTTTTGGATGAACAAATCAAGAAGGCTCAACATGAGGATGAAAAGTTACTGGAGATCAAAGAACAAACCAGTGAGGGCAAGGCTCCAAATTTTAGAGTTGACAGAGATGGAATATTATGGTTCAAGAAACGGTTATGTGTGCCTGCACAAGGACATTACCAGAACATAATCATGGATGAAGCTCATAACTCAGCATACTCAATCCACCCCGGAGCCACCAAGATGTACTTGGATCTTAAGCAAAAGTTTTGGTGGGTTGGTATGAAGGGGGACATAGCTAGATTTGTATCATGTTGTGATGTGTGTAAGAGAGTGAAAGCTGAGCATCAAAACCCAAGTGGCCTACTCCAGCCATTACCAATCCTAGTTTGGAAATGGGATGAAGTAGGAATGGATTTCATCACAGGGTTGCCAAGAACCAACAATGGTAACGACTCCATGTGGGCAGTGGTCGACCGTCTCACAAAGGTTGCACACTTCATTCATGTACGCACCACCTACAATAGAGGTAAGTTGGCCAAGTTGTACATAGACTGTATTGTGAAGCTACATGTTGTACCCTCGAGGATATTCTCAGATAGAGGTACCCAGTTTACGTCGCGGTTTTGGAGGAGCCTACAAAAATCACTCAGTACTAAGTTGGATTTTAGCTCGGCGTATCACCCTCCGACAGATGGCTAGACAGAAAGGATCAACCAAATCTTGGAAGACATGTTGAGAGCCGATGTTCTTACCTACGACAAAGATTGGGAAGATAGTCTTCCATATATCGAGTTCTCCTACAACAACAGTTATCAGACTAATATTAAGATGTCTTCATTTGAAGCCCTATGTGAAAGAAAGTGTCGGACTCCGCTTACGTGGTCGGAGGTTGGAGACCGCATTATAGAGCGACCGGATTTCATCATGAAAGCAGAGGACAAGGTAGCTGAGATCCGAGCGAATTTGAAGGCAGCTCAGTCACGCTAGAAAAGCTACACGGACAAGAGAAGGCGTGAACTCAGCTTTGAAGTTGGGGACCACATGTACCTTAAAGTATCTCCGATTCGCGGTACACGTAGGTTTCAGGTGCACGACAAGTTAGCACCGTGGTACATTGGTCCTTTTCCAGTTCTAAAAAGGATAGGAACAGTGGCATACAAGATCCAGCTACCCGAAGAAATGTCGAGTGTGCACAACATCTTCCACGTGTCCCAGTTGAGAAAGTGTCTACGGGTGCCTAAGGAACAAGTGGTGCGAGACACTCTAGACCTACAGGATGATTTGCGCTATCAGGAAGTGCCAGTGAAGATCTTGGATACCGTCATCCGAAGAACGCGAACAAACTCCGTCAAGCTTTGCTGAGTTCAGTGGAGCAGACAATCGGAGACCGAAGCTATATGGGAGAGAGAAGCTGTGTTACGAGCCGAGTTTCCCCACCATTTTGAAGAGCAACCGAATCTCGACGACGAGATTCTATCTAAGTGGGGAAGGTCTGTAACATCCTAAATTTCGTAGGCTAATAAATCACGCTTATTAAATTAACATGTATAAATAATAATAATAATAATAATAATAATAATCAAACTTACAAAAATAATCACCAATATAAGTATAAGCCATAATCAAATCAAAAGACATTAAGGGCACTAACTATAAGGTAATTAAGTAAAATAAAGTAATGGGTGGATAGGTCAGAACCTACGTCCTCCTCCTGCCAAGTCTGCCATGGCTCAGCATTCATATCCTATTTCTAGCCAACCCCCTCTTCCTTTTCTTTAACAACAAAGCACACTTAGCTTTATGCAGCAGCAGCACAACACGGTAGGCATGAATCATGCTGGTCCAAGCTTTTTCCATACACCCCCTTCTCCTTTTTGTTAATTGCAAAAAGCTCCTCGTTCTTCTTCCTCAGCACCCACACAACACACGATATTCTCTGACCAAACAACAGAGGAAGCCACACCGTAGCAGCAGCCAAGCTCGCCTCTCCATCCACGCCTCGCTCTTTTTGGCACTCCATAGAACTCTCCCGAATGCGTACGACGTAGTTACTTCGCCCCATTGCGCGCGTGCTTGTACAGCCTTGAATGGGTGGTCGTTTTCGCCATTACCATCGGCAGGGGCGGACCTACAGGGTATGCCGGGTGGGCCCCGGCATACCCTGGGCCCAAATACACGTTAGTTCAGTATAGAAGGCAGTAGCAGTTTGGAAATAATCGTGATGATTATGGTTGTTTATCGAATGAGATCAGAACTTCATAAGACTCCGGAACCAAGCAAGGAATAAAATATCCACAGCCCAAGAGAATAAAATATAAAATACTGTATGGCCCAAGCAGGTGCTCACGTCGGCCGTCCGTACATCTGCCTCGTCTCCTCACGCGTGCAGGTGCTGTGGCCGGTGGCGTCCACAGAGCAGTTGCCCACAACGTCAGCGGTTCATTGGCTATTTAGTCGGATTAAGGCGGCTCGGCGTCTCTTTTCGTGATGCAGAACTTTGTGTACGTTTTTTATATGATTAGATAAATTATTAGTGTTTTCATTTCTGCACAATCTTATTAAATTTTATATAATTATCATACTTATGTAAAAAAAATTTAAAAAAATATTTATGCAAGTTCACTGATGAAATTCGTTTAGATGTATCAAGTTTCTTTTGCATCAATACATTCATGTCATTTAGAAAGCGACGGCTAAATAAGTCGGGCAAGTACTATTGTGAGATAATCTCATAGCTAGTTTTATATTGTAATATATTTATTATGGTATTTGTCATTTCATTATTTGTTTATATCAAATTGCTATAATATTTACAGTTATTTACTGAATTGATAAATCATTTTATGAAATCATTTGTAAAATTTTTTTGGCATACTCTGTAGTTAAATCCTGAGTCCGCCACTGACCATCGGGTACCGCCAGTGAGCCGTCGCCTCACTGAGCCGCGGCCAGACGACGAGACCCGTCGTGCAGGGGAGCCGCTGCCATGCTGCTCCTTCGCGAGCACGCGTCGTCCTCGCTCCTACAATGGTTGCAGCGGTTGATTCCAACACATTTACCATCGCCCACAATAAGTTCCGCCTTTGTCACCTCTTCTCCGGCGACTATAAAGGGCGCCCAACCTGCCTCGCTCGACCATCCGAGTCTCCGCTCGACGCCGCACGATCTCCGGCAAGGAGATCTTCCATGCGGCCAAGGTGAGCACCTCCACCGCCGACTCCACCTCTCAGTCCTATCTCTGAGCCGAGCCCCCTCCTCATCTGTGCTGGCGGCGGCCACCACCCGCCATGGCCGCCCTTCTTCTGAAATTGCTTCGTTCCTGGAGGCCTCTCCTCAAATTTAAGACTCACTCGAGTGGGTCACGCCGCTGGTGTGCTTATCCTCTTTTCTCCGCTCGCCTTTTTCCTTCGTTTCCCTGTCCGATTCGAGTCTTCATAGTCCTATGTGGTGACCAGAGAGAGAGGACCAGAGGTAGACGAAGACGAGTTCACAAGCTGTTCGTATGCCTCCGAAGGCCACCAGCTACCCAGATTAGTTATTGCCTATGGACCCACATGCTGGGAACAAATCCAAGCACACGCACGCAGTTGTGAGTAAGCCGTAAGTCTGGTCTGTTAGGCTAAGGAATTGGCTAATGGACCATTAGTTAATTAAGTTTTGGCCCACATGCATGAGCACTGACCACAACAGACTACTAGCCTTAGACCACGTCAAGCCAGCAGCTCTGGCCTCTTGTCCCCTTGTGCCTCATGATGAATCAAAGCCAGCAAAAGGCACAGCTTCCAAACCGTGGACCCCATCTACCTGCAAAGCAACGTGAGCACATGAGTTCACCCGTGAGCTTTGGATCAGACCAAGACTAAAATCCTAAGTTAAATAATTATTTTTGGAATTAATTCAACTACCCACATTATAAAATTCATAACCCACTCATTAATCCCAATCTTTCTCTAAAATTCATATAAAATCATAATATATTTAATACACTTAAATTTGTATGTTGTGTTGCTGTATGTTTGTTTTACTTTTGGTGTTTGCTTGCGTGCGACGGAGTAGATCCAGTGCCAGAGGAAAACTCGGAGGAGCCAGGTGATCAGGAGCACGACGACGCAGACGGTAACGAATGCAAGTTTCATCGATCCCTTTTTGTTCATGTTGCACCTATGTGAGGCTTATCTGTTGTTGCTAGTAAATCAGATTATTACGTTTGTGAGTATTACCGACTCAAGTGATGGAGAGAAGCCATGCTAGTTCCTTTGTTGCATCTTGAGATGATGACATGATGATTGAGGATGATGCTTTGTTGTACATCTGGTGAGAGCATATACAAGTTGAGACCGAGGCAGACGGGTTGGTGTTGGTGTAAGTCTATCGTGGTGGTAGACTTACGACTTTGGTTGGATTTATGGAGGCTGCCCTGGTGAGACTTAAGGATCGGGTTGTTTTGACATCTCACCTAACTTACTTTCAGTAAGACCACATATCCCTGTATGGGCAGGGCGCAACCTAACCCTAGTGGCTAGCCCGACAGTTGTTCACGGTGGAGAGAGAATTATGTATGCGAGATTATTGAGCTCACTTATGATATTGATACTTAGATGGGGGCGACTGGTTTGGGTGATGTTTTGACTGGGTGTCGGTTATGTCGGGCTGTCTTTGATGGTCCGTGCATGTGGGTACAGCATACAACCTCTGCAGAGTATAAAATCCATTTGAATGGTCGTGTCCTCGGTATATGATGGGTTATGGTGTGTTCATAACAACTAGAAAGCCGCCTATGGTGAGATGGAGTTGTTCACAGATAAGCTATCTGGTTGCATTCAGTTGCATTACTATTTATTTGTACATTGCATTTATATATGTTTACCCCCCCCCCCGAAGGGTGAGGTGGAGCTTGCTAAATACTTTTGTACTCAAATATTATTGATTGATTGTTTTTCAGAGGATCCTGACTTCGTGCTGGATGATTTCGAGTAGGGTCGCATCCACACCCAAGTCACGTGTAGTGGATTGGATGACAAGGAGATACTAGTCTTGTTGTTGACTATTATATTAGCTTTGTTAGTAGTTATTGTGTTTATGCATAAGGTTATGTCATTGAAATAAAGTTATGTATGGTTGTAGCTCCACTTTAATATAATATTATGTACCGAACTTGTTTTTGGTAATAATATTGCATGTTCAGTCGGGACGCTTCAACCACCACTTTGAGCCCTCTTTGATGATCTCAATGCACTTGATAGACACACCGTCACACATGATACGACTAGTCTAAACTCTACACAATAGAAACCCTAATTTCTATGCTTGAGTCGATGCCCGTTTCAACCTTTTCCCTTTTGAGGAATTTTATCTCATTTCAATTACCACACCTGTGCTTAAGATCAACTCAAATAATTAGTCTCTTAATTGTTGTTATCAATCATCCAAAACCTACTGGGTGCCTAGATGCACTTTCAGTCTCCTCAAGTGTTCAACTGTGGTAAGCCCCAGAGCACGGACCTTGATATCTTACCTCAGCTGGACCTTCTCCCCTGACAAACTCCTGTATTCTTGCGCCCTTTTTAATCTTTGAATTTCTTCATTTGCAATATGTAGTTGTAGTCTAGCATTTCCAACAGGACCAGCTGTTATAAAGTATATTCATAGGGGATGCACCTAAACCGGGTTTTGCCCATGCTCTGTGAACCACCACTAGGAACCCATGGATTTCAGCCAAAATGATTCAAACTGTAAGGAAGGTGGTTTGAATGGCTTACATTGGTGAAGTAGGAAGATAGGACAATGATCTGAGACCGATAATGAGAGAGCCTGAAGGTCATAAACACTATTTTGAATATCCTATTCTTTTGAGCAGAAAAATCTATCAAGATGCACACGAGTTGAGTTAGTCCTCCCATTGCTCTACATAAATTTCTCGTTGAGTAGTCTAATTTCCGGAAGTTTGGCATTATCCAGCACCCGCTGAAAGATCCCATGAGACATTTGTTGATATTTGAATTGATTTATCCCTTACATCACATATAAGGTTGAAGTCGCCAACACATATCCATGGAGTGCCTGCCGGCAGCTTGCTGTTTAGCAGCTCCTGAAGAAATCTTAAAGAAATCTTAGTTTGTATGCATCCCCCATTGGCCCATAAACAGTCATGATTACTGCTGATTGAAGAGACAACCGTTGGGTGACAGATAAAGTAATTGAGAATTATCTGAAGGGCTGACTGGAAACTTGACAATAATCTGTCGCCCATGCAACAAGAATGTCTTCTCTCGTGCCATCTGCCGCGAGAAATGTATACGGCATCCCCTTCCCAAAAATTCAGCAGCTAGATTATCATTGAGACACTACAGCTTCGTTTACTGGAGGCACACCACTAAAAGCTTAGCAGTAACAATGGTTTCTCTGATTGCCTCACTTTGTGCCGAAGAGTTAAGCCCCCTTACATTGCAACTGAGCGAAGAAAAATCAGGAACCATGGAAGAACCTGCTGGTTGCAACAGCAATGGTGGATAGAGAACCTATCCCAACCAGTACGACAGTTGCAAACTAAGAGGCCGAAACCTGCACTGCCGTCTTCTCTTGAGCCAGTGCTGCCGAAGCAGCACCATCATCGCCATTGACCAACCCAGTCAGCACCCTGATCGCCTCGATTGCCTTTGCAGGTAACGGATCCTTGTAAAGAGAAGCATATCTCTTCAGACTCTCTGCGTCAAGAACCTCCTTCGGACCCAATAGATCCAGCTGTCGCATAAGGCTAAGTGTAGCACGCTGCGCGACCGGATGAAGGACTGATCCTTCGCTAAGAGCTTGTTTAGGTGCACTCAATCTACATGGATTGAAGTGGAAAATAAACTAATTTCTCTTCAATCCATTTAGATTGAAGTAGATCCACTGCTATCCAAACAAATCCTAAGCGTGCACTGCGCCTCGTTGGTTCAGCAGAGATGGACCAGGGGCGGGTTTTTTGACGCCGAGGGATTGGGACTGGCAGCTGAACGGGAAGAAGAGTTGTAAACACCTTGTCAAAGCGGCCGGTCTGCTCCAGACCTGGAGAAGCATTCTCCGTTCAACTTAACATATTCGGGCCAGCCATCATGTTCCCAACAGAATGAGGAGCCAACACGTGATTTTTGGCTGCTTGAGCACCATCAATCTGCATTGGTAATGTAGCGCCCTGCCTCCTCTTTCAATAGAGCCTGACGAATCTTTTCAACTTACAAGGCGTGTCTGCTTTTGAGCTGCAACATACCTTCAGTCTTTTCCTTGTGCCCCACTGGATCTATCGATTCACCCATTCAGGCAAGGTGGAGGGGGGCCTTCTCTCGTTATACTGGTTGAGGTGGAGCGGGGCCTTCTCAAGGCCTCCTCCGCTGCTTGCTTTTATTGATTTTTTTTGAAAAAATGGCAGGAGATGCTGCCTTTCATTAAGAAGAGAGGTTACAGTCGAAGATTTATATTAACTAAGATAAAAGATCATTATGGGCCGGAATCTGGCCAAGTACAAATAGACTACTCCAGCAAAAACTGCTCTTGGGAGCTCCTGTTGGCTAGTTTTTGCAGTCGAATGTCTTCCAGCGCCAGACTAGCCACTTGAAAGAAGGATAATTCTTGATTTCAGAAAATTCTTCTATTCCGTTCTTTCTAAATGTGCCACCAAAATAATAGGAGGCCAACCACATATTTTCGTTGAGCTTTGGAGCAGGAGGCCGAGACAGCATCCAACAATTGGGAGGCACCGTCCATAACGACTAAAAGAGATTATTGGGCTATTGGAGAGAAAGTGCAAGTCTATGCCATGCAGCTTTGGTGAAATTCTATTCCGAGAGGAGATGATCAGCTGTTTCAGGTAAACAATAGCAAAGGGGGCAATCAACCTGACAAGGCCAGTTCTTTTTAGCCAAGTTATAAGCCGTAAGGGTTTTCTTGTGCATAGCCAGCCACGCGAAGAACCGACACCGGGGCTGTGTTTGAGCCGACCATAAGGTGTTAGACCAATGAGACAACACACTCACTACAGGAATCCCGACTGTCGGTACCCTGCGTACCGTATACCCCTTGGGACTACAAAAAGACCGAAGGAACATCACCTGTCTGAGTTGAAGACCTGCGAAGGCCCCACGTGTCATACGGGACCGGACCTACCTCCCATCTATGGTTAGTCCTGGTCCTGCCACGTGTATACAACAACCGGACCTACATACCACACATGGGATAGCTCCGGGCTAAACACTTGAGCGGCACCCCCGGACCTAACCCTCGACAGAGGGAAGCTCCAGTACTGACACGTCAACATCTACACCGGACCTACCCATCTCAAGACGGAAAGCTCCGATGCTGCCACGTGTCCAACCGCTGGACCTTCAGCCTTAACAATCAGACTGGTGGACCCCCAATGGCTCGAACCTTTAAGGGGCAATCAAAGACTTCAAGAACCAATTAAGTGTCATTAATACCATATTAATGACACACGACCGGAAGGCCCTGGTAACGGCATTGTCAAGCCCGTAACCATGCTATTAAGGGTAATTAATCTCATTAATTGTGTATTAAGCATCAGTAACCGCCAGGGCCACATGTCGGGCCAGGCTAACGATGTAACGACCGGTCCTTGTACTATAAAAGGACTAGTCGACGATACACAAAGGACGACTCTCTTGAACCCTGAGAACCCTCCCATACACAGCTTTGATACCCAATACAACAACTACACACCCCATGGAGTTTGATATTACGCTCAGGCGGCCCGAACCACGTAAATCCTTGTGTCCATTTGACATCGTCTTTGGAATCTCTGCGCGCCCAATACCGAACTACAAACTCCGCAGGCTACCAACGGTAGTACCGGGAGAACTGCTGGATCAACACTCCGACAGCTGGCGCGCCAGGTAGGGGCGCCTGAGATTCAAAGATGGTGAACTCTGCTGCTGGATCGTCCAACAGCAGCCCTGCAGTGCAACCTGCTGGATGCAATCCCTCCAATGTGCAGCAGCCAGCAGGTGTCATGGCTCCAGCAGGAGTCATGCCTCCACCGCCGCCATCCTCACCGGCAAATCGAGATGGACAGCGGGATGGAGCATCTGCGTCGATCACGGCATCGGCGAATAACAACCCTAAACACGCGCTCCAAGCCGCGCGTGCTCTTCTCCAACGCCCACCAACTCCAGGTGCATCCCAGGGTGCAATGGAGCAGTGGAGGGCTGACGTGGAACATTTGGTTGTAGCAGTAGCCGATCGCATCAGCAACCAAGGTCCCCCCCTTGGGGCAGGCCCCATCGCAGCATCGGACCATGTCGAGCAGACTTGGTTCGCACGCTTCCCAACATAGGAGGCGTGCTGCATCTCAACAAGTGACGTCGCAGCCTTTCGGGGTGCGACGCACTCATACGTTAACCAGGCTTTCAACTCACGACCTCCGGGCGAAGCTTGATCGCCGTTACCGTTAACATGATGGTCGTGTCCATATCGAGCGCGCTCGCGAAAGGCGAGAAGCTCGGGACAATCTTGCTCTTGAGAGAGTAGGAGGAGGCTGTTCTGCCCTGGACATGCACCTACACATGGTCAGATGGCCACAAAAGTTCCGGCCTGACCTGCCAGAGAAATTTGACGGGACTGTCAATCCTGCCGAGTTTCTCCACATTTACTCAACCGCAATTATTGCGGCCGGAGGCAACGAGGATGTAATGGCAAACTACTTCCCCGTGGCTTTGACTGGGACCACCAGGTCTTGGTTCATGAGCCTTCCGCCCGACTCCATCAACAGTTGGGTAGAATTGTGCCAACAGTTCATCGCCAATTTCGGGAGTTCATACACCCGACCAGGCACCGAACTGGACCTTTTTGCTGTCAAGCAGAAGGGGGGGAGAATCCCTGCGATCCTTCATCCAGAGGTTCTCCCAGGTACAAAACATTATTCCTTCTATCTTCAGCGCCTCTGTTATTGTGGCATTTAGACAGGGTGTACGAGACAAGAAGATGTTGGAGAAGCTGGCGACCAAGGAGATCACCAGCGTCACGGAGCTCTTTAGCTTGGCAGCCAAATGCGCCAAAGCTGCAGAGGGCCGTGAAATGCACTCCCAACCACCTCCGGAGGACAACAAAAAGTTCTCCAAGGGTGAAGCCACTACCTTCGGGAGTGTTAAGAAGAAGAAAAAGTCCAATGGCAAGAAGAAACCGTCGGTCGGCACACCTATAGCCGCAGCTGCTGCAGCTCCGGGTGGCTGGGGGCCATGCCCCGAAAAATGACCTCGACCGTCGTCTGAAGAAGGAGGCAACTCCAAGATGTGGTGTCCTATACACAAGTCAAACAACCACAACATGGAAGGCTGCCGTGAGGTCCAGAACCTTGTTGAGCGCTACAACAAGCGCCGGGAAGAAGTTCCTTTCCGTCAAAGGGAAGGAAAACAGAAAGTCGACGAAGCTCCGACTGAAGACGAGTTAGGTTTCCAGGACCCTAAAAAAAGTCTTGAAGGCTGTTTACACCTCCGTCAATGATGATTCCGATGTCTCTGACAACGAACGTCGGAAAACCATAAACATCATCTTTGGTGGTTCTTGGGACATCACCTCCCGCTGGGTCCTCAAGACCATGCGGTGGGACATGGCCTCAGTAGCTCCCACGGCCAGGGTGGAGCCGCACCGGAAGTGGATGGACACTGCCATCACTTTCGATGCTTCGGACTGCCCTCGGAATATGATCGGAGCTGGCCAACTCCCACTGATGGTATCTCCGACCATCATCAACATCCAACTTCACCATGTAATGGTGGACAGAGGTTCGGGGATGAAACTCATAAGCTTCAAAGCTTTCGTTAAGCTTCAGCTCCGACCTTCGGACCTTCGCCCCTCCCGACCTTTCTTCGGAGTAGGTCCGGGGGCCATAACCCCACTCTGTGCAATTACTCTTCCGATAACCTTCGGGACCCGGGAGAATTACCGCACTGAGAAGTTTGTCTTCGACGTGGCGCAAATCAACTTACCTTTCAACGCCATTTTGGGCAGGCCAGCCTTATACAAGTTCATGGCTGCTGCTCACTATGGCTACTTGGTGTTGAAGATGCCAACACCAGCCGGTGTTCTCTGAATCTGTGGAGATCGCACCGCCGAAGTGACAGCTCTAGAAGAACTCTATGCGCTTGCTACAACGCATGAGGAAGAATCCGGAAAGGAGTAAGCTCTAAAACCCCCTAGCATTCGTCATCGAGGATCAACCTCTACACCTCGCGTGCAACCAAGCGGCGACAACGACATTCCCGTCAAAGTCGTCCAAATCGGTTCCGACGCTGCTCAGACCACCCGTATATCTGGAGGTCTGAATGACAAATAGGAACTCGCGCTCGTCACTTTCTTTGGGCTAATGTTGACGTATTTGCCTGGCAATGGTCACAAATGCCTGGGATCCCTAGGGAAGTGATCGAGCACAATCTGAAGATCTATCCTGACCCTCGGCCTGTACATCAGAAGCCTCGGAAGCAATCAGTAGAGCGACAGAACTTCATACGTCAAGAAGTGAAGAAGTTGCTTGAAGCTGGATTCATCCGAGAAGTCTTCCACCCAAAATGGCTGGCAAACCCAGTCGTTGTACCCAAGGCCGGCGGGATGCTTCGGATGTGTATCGACTACACTACACTGAATAAGGCATGTCCAAAAGATCCATTCCCACTACCTAGAATAGATCAGATAGTGGATTCCACCTCTGGGTGCGAATTACTGTGTTTCCTGGACGCATATTCTGGGTACCATCAAATAAGAATGTCCAGTGAAGATGAAGAGCATACCTCATTCATCACAGTAGATGGATTATAATGTTATATCGCCATGCCATTTTGTCTCAAGAATGATGCTTCAACATTTGTACGAGCTATGTACAAAACTTTTGGAGAGCTTATCAGAGACATAGTGGAAGTGTATGTTGATGACATCGTCATCAAGATTAAAAACAAGGAGTCGTTCCTTGACACCTTGCAAGATGTCTTCGACAAGTTGCGAGTCACTCGCACGAAGCTGAACCCGGACAAGTGTGTCTTCAGGGTTAGCTCCGGAAAACTTCTTGGTTTCTTGGTGAATCACCGAGGAATAGAAGCAAATCCGGCGAAGATAAAAGCCATTGAAGATATGCAGCCACCAGCCCGCATCAAGGACGTCTAGAAGCTGATTGGATGTCTAGCTGCCCTCAGCCGGTTCATCTCAAGACTGCGGAACGAGCGCTACCCTTCTTCAAGTTGTTGAGGAAGTCCGAATCATTCCAATGGTCTGAAGAAGCAGAGAAGACATTCCAGGAGCTGAAGTGGCTCCTCACCACCATACCAACCTTGGTAGCTCCAAACTCTGGTGAGCCACTCATGCTTTACATTTCGGCAACTGACAAAATTGTTAGCATGGTCCTGGTTGCGGAAAGGCCAGAACCATCTCCAGTTCAAGGATCTAGGCCCCTTTGGGAGGGTTCGGAGCTACCTGAAGTAGAGTATGGGTCCCAACTCCCAGACCCAGATCCTCAAGGAGAGACTCCGAAGGATCCCTCTCCTTCAAATGAAGGAGTCACTGCTGCTGAGCAACAAGATCCGGACCCCTCCGGGAAGGTTCGGGTCACTTCACAAGAAGCTCCGGGTACCTCCAACCAGCACCCGGAGGTCCCCCGAACAAGGTTCGGACCCCTCCGGGAGAGTCCGGGTAGATGAGGAGGAAGCTCCGGGCCCTTTCGGGAGGGTCCGGACGGTCCAGCGTCCAGTGTACTTTTTCAGCGAAGTACTCCATGATGCCAAGACTCGGTATCTAGAGGTTCATAAGCTGCTCTACGTAGTGCTTATTGCCTCCAGGAAGCTTCGACACTACTTCCAAGCTCACAAGATCTCAGTGGTAACTTCTTACACGCTGCGTGCAATCTTGCATAATCCCAACTCTATAGGGAATATTGCAAAGTGGGCGGCAGAACTGGGCGAGTTCGATCTGGAATTCTTCCCAAGACAAGCGATCAAGAGTCAAGCTCTGGCGGGCTTCTTGGCGGAATGGACCCCCTCTCCATCAAATCCTGGGGGGCCCAGTGAGCAGAAGTCGGAACCCAAGGTTTCGGTCTTCACTGAGCCTCACTGGACTCTATACTTCGACGGCTCCGTGCAGAAGCAGGGGGCCGGAGCTGGAGTCCTTATCCTCGCTATGACAGGGGAGAAGGTCAAATACATGGTGCACCTTGACTTCAAGGCGACCAACAACATGGCGGAGTATGAAGCACTAATTTATGGACTCAAGGTGACACTATCGTATGGTGTCAAGCAGCTGTTGGTAAAGGGTGATTCACAACTTGTTGTAAAACAAGTTAAAGGTGAATGTTGCTGCAACAACCCTCAACTAGCGGCATACCTAATTGAGGTCCAGAAGCTTCAGAAGGACTTCAATGTCCTGGATCTTTGCCATGTCCAGCGTCTCAACAACGCTGAAGCTAATGAACTCTCGATGAAAGCTTCAACCGGGGCTCCGGCTCCCGACGGAACCTTCATCCGGAGGTTGTCTAAACCTACAGCTCAGCCTGCTGAACTAAGTGAAGGGGGCGAGACCAGCACCTCGAAGCTGGCGGTCCCGATGGCCCTATTACCATGGCGTCCATCAAGGGTCGTAGGTGTTGCAGGAAGCTCCGAGCAACCCAGCACGCAAGACTCAAATCCTCAAGCTAGTTCCGATGCATGGATCTCGGATATCCAGAGCTACTTGAAAGACAATTTCCTTCCTGAAGATAATGTATCCGCTGACTGGATAGTCAGACTGGCTAAAAGATACACACTGGTAGAAGGGGATCTTTATCGGCGTGGTGCCAACGGCGTCCTAATGTGGTGCATTACAAGGGAAGAAGGCTGCAAGCTCCTTGTAGAAATCCATGGAGGTGAGTGTGGGAACCACGCGTCTTCCCGAACGCTAGTCGGTAAAGCCTTCCGGTATGGCTTTTACTGGCCTACAGCGCTCCAGGATGCAACTGAGCTAGTGAAGAAATGTGAAGCATGCCAGTTCCATGCGAAACAAATTAATACACCAGCTCAGCCTCTACAAATGATACCTCCTACATGGCCTTTTGCTGTGTGGGGGATGGATATCTTGGGACCTTTCCCAAGAGCCATCAGAGGTTATAAGTTCCTGTATGTTGCCATTGACAAATTCACCAAATGGCCAGAAGCAACTCCACTTGTGACAATAAACAAGCAATCAACTATCAACTTCTTGCAATCCATCGTATGCAGATTTGGATTCCCAAACAAAATCATAACTGATAATGGGACCCAGTTCACAAGCTCTGCATTCCATGGATATTGCGAAGACCTCGACATCCAAGTGAGCTATGCTTTCGTAGCTCACCCGGCAAGCATTGGCCAGGCCGAGAGAGCAAATGCAGAAATCCTAAAAATACTCAAGACGCGCACATATGAGCGCCTGAGAAAACATGGAGCCAACTGGATCGAAGAGCTTCCGCCCACTCTATGGGCCAATAGGACAACTCCAAACCGGTCAACCGGAGAGACACCCTTCTTCCTGGTGTACGGAGCTGAAGCAGTACTTCCTCCGGAAATCACCTTGGGGTCACTCCGGGTCCGGACCTTCGATGATGCCACGCAGGACCAGCTCCGGCGTGAAGACATTGACCTCCTTAAAGAGGGAAGGTGCCGAGAAGCTGTTTGGAATGCCCGATACCTCCAAGCTCTTCCACGCTATCACCAATGGCATGTTCACTGCCGACAGCTCGAGGAAGGCGATCTGGTGCTACGGAGAATACAATCCTGATAAGGGTTAACCAAACTTTTCCCCAGTTGGGAAGGACCCTTCCGAGTGATCAAATATCCCGTCTTGGATGCGTTCGCTTGGCAACCGAGGATGGGACAGCTCTCCCAAATCCTTGGAACATTGAGCACCTCCGTAAGTTCTACGCTTAATATCACGGAGGTGAGTCTGCAGTTACATGTGATGTATGTTATAGAGTCATTGTACAGAGTCGGGTAGCTCCTTCAGGAGAACAGCCGGACCTTCCCCAGAAGGTCCGCAAAGTTCAGGCAACACTTGTCACAGCCTCAGAACTAAAAGTGTAGCTAGCTACCTTAGGTCAAACGAGAAACAAAACACACTTAGCCTAGTTTCGTACCCTAAGAGTGTACTTATTTCCCCTGTACCCCGGACCTATAATTAAAGACGTCATTATGTGAAAACAGACTCCACGTGCATTTATTTTGTACAGGCTCAATATTTTTATTTTTCTCTTTCTTGTCTATAACAAAGTTGTGCAATTTTTAAGAAACTTTAGCTCCATTAGTTCATGTACAATTCGAGTTGCATTGTCTATTCTTCCGAGTCCAAACATTGTTAATGGTCTACTCGTCTGAATGCCGCCAAGCTAATCTAGGGCCGGAGTGTGCTATCGACTTAGCCTGGTCATGCACCCTAAGTACGCCACTCTACCTACACCCCGGCAGGCCGAAGTAAGGCGAGTCCAGAAACGATCGGACCTGAAGGAGACAAGGCAGTGCACTTGATTGTATTTAGAATTGCGTTCGACCTAAAACTTTCTCGGGAATAGTAAGTCACAGTTGAGTTATAGATAGGAAATGGATTTTACTATTTTTCTTGGCTCCAGTGTGCAGGAAAAATATAGATATCATGATGATGGTGAATCAAGTCGGAGCTATCAAAGCTCCAACATCCCCTAGGTGGCTTGTAGTCGGTGTTTCAAACATTGATAGCAAGCGTCGCTAGAGCTACACAGCTCCGATAAAACGAGGGGGCCAGCCGTCAACGTGAAGAAAATATGGTGGGAAGACTCTACAGTAGGGTCTGCTGTCAACACACCATGTGTTGACAGAGGTCAATGCCGAAGCTACCAAGCTCCGACACCCCAGAGGACTAACCGTCGATGCTCTACGCATTGATGAAGACTGCTACCGGAGCTACTAAGCTTCGACGATGGTCAATGCCGGAGCTGCTAAGCTCCGACAATCTCAGGGGGCCTTCACTATCGAAGACTTCGGACCTACATTCTACAAGTTCGAAGCACGCAAGTCTTCAACAACAGTTACATTCTCTTGGTACATGTTCACAATAAAATTGTGTACATATACCAGGGGGCCAAGCGGGACAAAGGTGTTGAACACAAAAAATGAAATTCATAGAAATTTGAATTTTATTCATCTGTAGATAAGAGATTACAAAATTGGAGAAAAAAAGAGAGAATACAAGCAGGAGCTACAAAGAGATGGTCCTAGACCCTATGGAAGAACGAGGCGACCTTCTGTGCAACCTCCGATACGCTGGCTTGGGCAGCTTCTCCCTCTCCGTTGATGGGGCCTTCAAGCACTGGGTCTAGTGAGAACTGAGGGTCCCGGCTTGTGTAGCACATCAGCACGAATTTTGCGACGTCTTTGCCAGGGATTGCCCCTCAGTTTCCAGCTGGTCCGCAATGACATCGCCCATCTTGGTGAGCTTGTTTCCTACCAAACTTAACGCCTGCAACGCTTGGTCCAGCTCCGGCTCCAGATCATCCGGATGCACGGGACTAAAACCCATTGGTGTCAGCGTGTCGTTGGCTTTGCCCAGGAAGTCCCAAACTTGTTGGGACTCCACAGCCCTGGAACCTCGCATCTCTTCCAAGGATCCTCTGGCCGCTGCAAGCTCCGAATTCTCCCGGGTAAGACGCTCTACCTCTTTGGCGTTCTGCTGAATCTTTTCAGCAACCTGCCTTTCGAGTTTGCTGAGCTCTTCCTCCTGGAGGTGGATCTTGTTCCGGCGGTCGACTAGGTCCTTCTCCCGGCCCCGCACCTTCTTCTCCCTGGCAGCAATTTCATCCTCCCTCTTGTGGAGGTCCTGTCCTCGCTGCCAGGCCTTCTTCTCCTCTTTCTCGCAGCGCTCATCCAACTTCTTGGTGTGCTCCGCGAGACTCTTGTCACCCAGAGTCAGCCTCTGAGTAAGCTCTTCCTCCCTCTTCACGAGGTCATCCTGCAACCCCAGGAGTTTTTGCTCTTCATCCTTGAGCTTTTTCTCTAGCTCCTCAAGGGCCTCCTGGCGCTTGACGAGGCTGTCATGGATAGCACTGAGCTTATCCCCGCGATCATTCGCTACGTTATTGGCTGCTATGGCCTGTTCGTGGATGGCCCGGGACTGGTTGTCGAGGGATCGCACCATGCTTTCCCTCTCATCCAGTAGCTTTCCCCAGTACTCCAACTGGACCATTTCCTTCTTCACCCACTCCTTGTCGTCAGCCAGCCTCGACTGCGCCAGCTTGGTCTCGAATTGGAACCGATTGCGCCACCTCCTAAGAGTTTCGCGCTCCTCCTCGAGGGCCTTGCCGTCGTGGTAGAAAGCCAGGTGGACTTGACGAAGGCTGGAGCAGGTGTTGTCAATAAACAACGACAGAGGGATTGGGTCCGGACCGGCCGGGGTCATCTCCGCTGGTTCCAGTGGGTTCTCCGTGACAAAAATCAGGTCCCACTCTACAAGAGCGGTCCCCTGAGCTTCCACGGCACTAGGGCCGCCCTCCGGGATAGCCTCGGCCACCTCCGAGGAAGGTCCTGCTACGGAAGTTTTGACCTCTGGAGTTGGCTCCGAAGGTCACGCCACCAGGTCATCAACAAGTGGCCCCTCAGGCGGGGGGCTAGCAGCTTCATCATGGCACCCCGGCTCAGGCGCGAGCACCTCCGGGACCGCTACCTCCGGGGTAGGCGTTGAAGATTTTGTCAAAGCTGAAGCCACTTCCAGCTCCGATGATGGCGCCTCCTCCATCACCGGCTCAGGCGCTGGCGCTTCGACTATCATGGGCTCGGACGTTGGCACCTCTGCAGCACTCGACTCAGGCGCAAGAACTTCTTCAACCGGATCAGATGCCGGAACTTCATCAACACCCGCCTCCACCGTCGGGGCCTCATCAACCACTGGCTCAAATGTCGGGGCTTAAACTACATCTGGCTCTAGGGCCAGAACCACAGCTACCTCTGGCTCTGAGGCCAGAGCGTCTACCATTACAACATCCAAACCTGGAGCTTCAACCTCTGGGACTAGTGCCGCTGGTACATCTTCATTCCTGTGGTCCGGCTCTACCACAGGAGCTCCTAGGGATGAGTTGAGGTCTAGGAGCACGACAGCCGGCGCCGGAGCTGCCGCAACCTCAGCCACCTCTTGGGGTGGCGCTGGAATTGGAGCCGGAGCTTCTGTCTCCACAGCATCAGTTGCTGTCGCGGGAGCCGGAGCTTCAGTCCTTCTCTTGGGGACACTGCAGATGGAGGAAGAAGAAACTCAAGACGCAGTTACAACCAAAAAACAACCAACTGAGGTAAAAAACAAAATTTACCTCGGAAGGCTTCTACTCCATCTAGCACGGAACCTCTTCTCCATATGCTCGGCGCCGGATCCTGTCGCCCCTGACGTTCCAGCTCCGGAAGGTTCCCCGAAGCTCGCTGCTGCTGCCAGCGTCACTTTGGTTGAGGCCCCCCTCAAACGGGAAGGACCTCAGACCCAGAGCCCTCAGCTGGTACTGGAGCCGTATGGCCGGAGCTAGCAACCCGGGGAGATGCCGATGCTAGAGTGGTTGCCGCCATTGAAGACCTTCCCCTCCGGGGAGAAGGAGGCACTGTGGAAGAAGCACGTCCGACGGACCTCCCATCAGAGTGCTTCAGCTTCCTTTTACGGCTCGAGGGCTCGGCCAACTCCTTGCCCTTGCCCAAGACTTCAACTCTCTGTCTCATGGCGGAAGGGGGACCACCCTCGGAAGCTCCGGGGATCGCCAACCCGGTGGTCGAACGCCTCTCGACTTCACCAAGGCCGTCAAACACCGACATCTTCCGCTAGAGCTCCCTGCTGAACTCTGCCTCCATGTTCAGAGGGAGGAAAGCCTCTGGCGGAGTCAAGTTGTCACCCTCGACGTCAATCTCGTGCTAGAACTTCTTGAGGTGAAACTCCAAAGTTGCGCCTTCCGTGTTGGACTTCAAACCGGTCTCGATCCAGTCGTCGTCCATCACACTGTTGAGGGCCTAGGCAAGCTTCTCCCTCTTCTTTAGTGGGCCCATCTGTTAACCAGGAAGTTGAAAAATACCGCCCGAGGAGTCACTCCTCCTTCCACACATTGGCGGATCATGGTCAGAACTGGGTTGAAGGTGTCTGCTAACACCGGAACTTCACTCCAAGCTTCAGTGTCGATGTTGGGGAGGCCTTTGGGTAGCTCCAGCTTCTCATGCTCCTCCACCTTGATGACGATCCAATCCTTCTTCTAGTCGTCCCACTTCCCAGAAGGGAACGACTGCAAGTACTTGTATGGGCACTTCTTGCGCTTCACAAAATAATAGAAGCCAAGGTACTCGTCACTCTTGCCGGTGGTGTGGATGGTGAAGAAGTTGCGGAAGAGCTCAACGCAGGGGGGAATGCCCACCCACATCTCGCAGAAGTGGACAAAAATCGACACCAGAAGAATGGAGTGGGGACCGAGATGGTACAGCTGCAGACCATATAAGTCTAGTAGCATCAAGAGAAAAGTGGAGAAGGGTGGATCAGTCCCACCATGGCGTACGCGGAGAAGTACACCATGTCGCCGGCGTGTTCCTTCTTGAACGGAAGCTTGCCGGCGCGGACCTGATGGTTGAAGATGTCACTGGACCACCCTATGAGGGCTCGAACCTTCTTGAACTCACCGTCGGTCTTCAGTCGGCTCTTGCGGAGACCCAACTCCATCGCAGCACAGCGGCGCGAGAGATGAAAAGCAAGCAAAAGTTTGGAGGATTTGAGCATGAGTTCGAATGAAGGCGTAAAGAATCTCCAAATGGTGCACGCTTTCCTTCTTAAGTAAGCCCCCACAACGCTTGGATGGAAACTGCGGAGGACCCGACGATACAATTCAAAAACTTCACCCTGCCAATGACAAGGGGGCCTGGGGCCACCCCGACGATCAAGTAGAGGTTCTTACCCCAGGTGAACGTTTGTCATCATGAAAGGCAGGAAGCCCGAGGGCAGCAGCCTGACAGGACACGCGGAACCAATACGATTTTTGTATCAGGAACCAGCGACCTTCGATTGCGTGAGATTCGCATGCTCAGATTTCACCCGCCGCATCCTGGATATGCCACGCGGCGTTGGTTTAACTGTGAACTACCACCAACGGCGCAACCAAAGACTCTTGAAGACACGGCTCAAAAACTGAAGGATGGACCCACCTCCGGCAGAACGACTTCATCCAAAAGGTCTCTCCCAAAGGTGGGCCCGAGGGCCACTCTCGGTACCCTGCGCACCGTATACCCCTTAGGACTACAAAAAGACCAAAGGAACTTCACCTATCTGAGTTGAAGACCTGCGAAGGCCCCACGTGTCATACGGGATCGGACCTGCCTCCCATCTACGGTTAGTCCTGGTGCTTCCACGTGTATACAACAACCGGACCTACATCCCACACATGGGATAGCTCCAGGCTAAACACTTGAGTGGCACCCCCGGACCTAACCCTCGACAGAGGGAAGCTCCAGTACTGACACGTGTACATCTACATCGGACCTACCCATGCCAAGATGAACAGCTCCGATGCTGCCACGTGTCCAACCGCCGGACCTTCAGCCTTAACAATCAGACTGGTGGACCCCCAACGGCTCGGACCTTTAAGGGACAATCAAAAACTTCAAGACCCGATTAAGTGTCATTAATACCATATTAATGACACACGATCGGAAGGCCCTAATACTGGTAACTGCATTGTCAAGCCCGTTACTATGCTATTAAGGGTAATTAATCTCATTAATTGGGTATTAAGCATCAGTAACCACCAGGGCCACATGTCGGGCCAAGCAAATAGTGTAACGACCGATCCTTGTACTATAAAAGGACTGGTCAACGATACATAAAGGACGGCTCTCTTGAACCCTGAGAACCCTCCCATACACAGCTTTGATACCCAATACAACAACTACACACCCCGTGGAGTAGGGTATTACGCTTAGGCGGCCCGAACCACGTAAATCCTTATGTCCATTTGAAATCGTCTTTGGAATCTCTACGCGCCCAATACCAAACTACAAACTCCGCAGGCTACCAATGATAGTACCGGGAGAACTGCTAGATCAACACTCCGACACCGATGATTTGCGACGGCCCAAAAACCGTCGCAAATAAGCTATTTGCGACGACTTTCCTTATTTGCGACAACTTTTGGCTGTCACAAATAATTCGTCGCAAATAAGGTAATTTGCGATGGCCGGCGTAGCCATCGCAAGTTATTGCCAAGGGGCCGATGGACCCCAGTCGGTTTGCGGCGGCTAAGCCATCGCAATGAAGTCCCTATTTGCGACGGCCAGGCCGTCACAAATAAGGTCAGCCGATGGGTCCCACATGGTCAACCGACGAGTCCCACGCGGCCATTTGTGACAGCCTGGCCGTCACAAATAGAGAATTAATTGCGAAGGCCGAGCCGTCGCAAATAACAGAGGCTAGTTTGCGATGGCCTGGATCCTTATTTGTGATGGTACTGTATAAAAAGTCATCGCAAATAAGGTTTTAAAAAAAAAACTAAAAATACTACCCGACTCGATGGCCAGAATCACAGAACAGACAAGATAATATATGACAATCAAAAACAGCATCACAATCACAAACAACATCACAATATCGTCGATACATCACGCATCACCATCAACAAAGCAAACAAGAGCTCACTCGCCCATCTGACCTCCGAAGCCACCTCCAAAGCCACCTCCTAAGTCGAAGTCGTCATCGCGCCTCATTCCAGGTGGCGGTAATGACGGTAACAGAGTTTTGAGCAGCCGTCGCAGATCCTTATAATTAATGAGACTTAGAGTTAATATATAAATGCATCAACATCTCTCTCCCTCCCTCTCCCTCTATCTCCATCTAGATCCCCTCTCTTTCTCTCTCTTTTCATTCCTCTCTCTCTATCTCAATCTATCTCTCACTCGATCTCTCTATTGCTATCATTTTCCCTCTATCTTCCTCCATCTATCTCCATCTCCATCTCCCTCTCTCCCTCTCTCTTCCTTTCCTTCTATATCCATCTACATCTGCCTCTCTATCTTCATTCCTCTCCCACTCTATCTAACTATCTCTCACTCTTTCTTCTATCTCTCTCTTTCTTCTGTCTTAATCCTTTTCTTCTATCTAACTATCTCCCTCTCTCTTCTATCTCAATCCTTTTTTCTCTATCTTCCACCCTCTTTTAACTCCATCTCTCACTCTATCTAACTATCTTTCACTGTCACTCCATTTCCTCGCTTTATTTTGGTTGAGGTAAATTAGAATTGTTAAGTTGACATAGAAAATTACCTGACCTGCAGAAGAAGGATCGCATGGAAGGATCGGTAGTGGCGGTAGCTAGATCCCCAGACCTTGCGCTCGAGTCATGGCCTGTCATTGCAAACATTAAATGTTCCCTATTAGTAAGTCATTTACGCTGAATTAATGAGAACTTTAGTTTTATTTTGTTACCTCCATTGCTTCCCGCATCTGCAACAACACTGCTGCTTGGGAAAAGATCGTGGCCTCCATCGTGATCCTTTGCCGTTCTGCCTTCTCCTGTAGCTTGAGGTTCTCTTCTACAACTTGTCGGAGGGACTGCATCTCAATGTCCCTCCGCGAGACGTGGCGACCTGCCGTGCCCGTCGACGAAGCCCGCGCGGAGCTACCTCTCGCAGGTCTCCCCGCCCTCGAGATGACAACCCCGTCGAATATGGAGAGCCTATAAAAAAGAGAGTCAATAATATGAAAATGAAATATCTTGAATACTTTGAATTGAAAATGATAAAATGACTTATAAACTCACCTTCCGTGTGCTTTTCCACCTCCGCTTGCATACGCGGCTTGAGGATCGATTGGTTCACGTTCCCAATCAAAATCTTCGCCGTATATCTTCCTAGCCTCCTCCCCGTACTTATCTTACAAAACAATATAATCGTGTAAATTCAATAATCCATATAGTTATATTTAATATGAATGATTTCTAAACTTACCAATCGCTCAGCTGCAGCCTGATTGCACCCCTAAGACTGAGAAAGGTCCCTGTGACCTCTCTTCCAGATCTCAGCAGGGGTCGGTGGCACCCCCGTCTCGCGCTCTTGTCAATATGTGTTAGTACAAACAATATATTATAAATATATAAACATAAGTTACATACACTTGCCATGCGTTTAGCTAAACGCAAGTGGTTATCTTGGCCGTGCCTGCTCTTCCCTTCGACCCCTCTGCACTCTCGAGCCTTTTCGGACTTAGCCTTAAACTCATCGCTAGCCCAGTACCGACAAAGGGCCCGAAATGCATCGGACTGACCCTGCAACCAGCTCACGTGGCCCTGTGCACAATTGTAGATCATTAAAAATACCATCGAAGAAATTATTAGAAAAAATACTTACTACACCCCACATACCTGCGCGTACTCCTCCTCCGTCAGGTGCCTCTCGCTCTCTTGCCGGAAGTGTAGCACGTGGTGCTAGTTCGCCTTCAAGTGCTCATTAACAATTTGAACACGAGCGTTCGACAAAGCTTGTCGAAGCGCCTTGGCAGTGTTGTAGTGAAACACTTTCCTTGCATCCTCAACCAGGCAAGGGTCGTTCGGGTCCTCTAAAGTATACCTTGCCAGTGATAAAGAATATATTGAAGAGATGTTCATTAAAAGAGTTTAAGAGTTAAAACTTAGAAAATATTTTTAACATACTTACCATAAAATCGGCCCATATGGCCTCCTGAAGGTTGTCGTGCTCCTGGTGATGGACGCGTGCGTAGTCCTCCCATGAAAGAGCAGGCACCCCGTCGATGACCCTGGGATAGTGCAAACGCACTAAGGACCCGAGGACACCGTTCACCGATCTTTGGTGTCTCTCATCGGTGAAAGACGTGTCGTCCCAAACCCTACAAGATATTTATTGATTCATTACTTAAGTAACCAAAAGAAACCAGAATTGAACACTATAATTTTTATTACCTGTCTCCGATCGTATGAATCACGATCCTCTGTGAAGGGACCGGTGGAGGATTGACAAAGTGAGTCCTCCTCGTCCTCCGCATCTGCTGGGGTGTCACGTCAGGTGACCCAGAAGGCTCATCACCAGCCGAGTCAAAAGGGTCAGGAACAGAAGGCTCGCCAGCCGAGGGGGCGGCAGGGGCACGGCGGGCCAGCGGCGGGGGTGCAGCGGGCCGGCGGCGGGAGCGGGGGCAGCGGGCTGGCGGCGGGTGCGGCGGCAGGCCGGCGGTGGGGGCGCGACAGGGCGGCGGCAGCGTATTCGACGGCGTTGGAGGAGAATGAAGTGTCGGGGTCGGATGGGGACGATATTAGCCCTTATTTGAGACGACACTCTTAATTGCGACGGCATTATCTTATGGCCGTCGCAATTTAAGTTATTTGCAATGGTACTTTTTGCAGCCATCGCAAATAAGGTTTTATTTGCGACGGCTACTTTATTCGCGATGGCCCTAGGGTTGGCCGTCGCAAATAAAAGCTTATTTGCGACGGTGGTCGACGAAGCCGTCACAAATTAGTCCTTATTTGCGATGGCCTTCTTCTTTGCAACGGTCACAGACATGCCATGGCAATTTAAGTTATTTGCGATGGTTGGCCGTCGTAAATAAAACTAGCCATCACAAATGATCGTGTTTCCTGTAGTGACTACCAGAGAATTGTATTTCGTAGGCTATAGCAGCTGAGTATTCCCATTTGCTGTCTATCATCATGTGATGTGGTCTCTGTCCTCCGTTAGTGTGATTTCATTCACAGTCGTAAAGAGCAACACAAACTCATCAAATAGTTCTTCAGTGTGCAGCGATGAGATGTTACCTATCCAGCTGTGATTTGTAAGTTCCAAGGCCACCAGTCTTTTCTTGAATCGGACTTGCTGAAACATATTAGGAGTCAAAATTTTTGGGGCTTGTCCATAAAGCCATCTTGCCTCCCAAAAGGGGTATCCTTGCCAATGCCTACATGAAAGACAGTTTACGCGAAGAACAGATTCTTATCCGCCTGATTGTGGTGCTTGATCAATGATTTCCACGATCTGTCGCACTGATCCCAGTGAAGCAATAACTAGCACAGACGCAGTGCGCACCCAAATTTCTCAGGGTCCTTAATCCCGAGGCCGCCATATTTCTTTGGACGAATGCACACTTTCCACTTGACAAGGCACTTACCACCCCTCACCTTGTTAGGTTCATCACCTTTCCACATGAAACTTCAATGCAAATTAATTTCTTTGATTGCCAAAGCGGGAAGCTGGAACACCGACATAAAATAAGTTGGCATGGCACTGAGTACAGTCTTGACAAGAAGTTCACGTACAGAGTATGATAGCACGCTTTTTCTCAAACTTGGTAGTCTCTGTGCATCCTTTTGCACGACTAGTTGTACAGCTGATTTTGGCAGTTTAGTGTAGTGAAAAGTTAAGCCGAGGTACTTACATGGAAAGGATGCAATCTTACTGAAAGTGCATCTAGGCACACACTTGTGGGTTTTGGATGATTGATGACAAACAAGTGAGATCCTAACAAAATTCTTTGAGATGAGAGCAGGTTTCGAAGAATGGAAAAAGGTGAAAAATGAGAATCAAGAAAGGGTGGAGCACATGTGTAGAAAAGGCGCAAAAAAAAAAGAGAATCAAAAATGGGAAGAGCATAGGTGAAGAAAAGATGCAAAAAGTAGTTCTAAATGTATTGGGTGTGTGTGAGAGACACACCTCCAAGAGCTTAAGTCGTTGCAGAGAGATTAAGGGCTAAAACATAATTCAATACACAGGAAAAAAGGACTAGTCCGGTTATTGAGAGGATTGGTCCGTTTTCTCACTGGCCCAAAAAAGGACTAGTCTGGTTATTGGGAGTAGTAGTCCGATTTCTTCTCTGGACAAAAACAGACTAGTCCGATCCTATGCAGACTAGTCCGGTACACTCACAATAGTTAGGATTTCAAGGCATGCTGCACAACTTCACGCACAATTCACTCAGCATATGGACTAGTCCGGTCCCTAGAGTGGACTAGTCTGACCATCAGGATCTCTAATGGTAACTTTTCGAAATAACTATAAATTAGTGATCCACAATCCATAAAGAAACACACCAAGAAACCTAGCACTGTCACATGTCCGAAGAGGACAAAAATGCTCCTGTCCACACATCTAAAGCCCTAAAAAGTTAAATCTTTTGGGAATCAAAATTTGGGAAAGGGGAGCGATGTCTACGCATCTTTGTGCTCTTGGGTTTGATCACTCATGCACTCTTGCAATTCTTGTAAATCTTTTGAGTGTTTCGATCTGTTTTCTTGCTGTAATCTTGTGGGAGTCCTTAGCTTGTGAGGTTGCGCCGTTAACTCGGTGATTACCCCTGTAATAGTGGAAGTCAAGTTGGCCTTCGTGGTGACTTGACAAGGTAAAGGGTTGGTTCAGAGCCAGCTCTGTGTGAGCTCCTCAACGAGGACGTAGATCCCTTTCGTAGTATCGAACCTCGGTAAAAATCCTTTGTCTCGCATGTTCTTGATCTTTACTTTTCATCATTATCACTATCTAGGGCAAGACTTGATTATTCTCATAATTGTCATTAACTTTGTGATTCTCAAGGAACTTAATTGTTATTTTCATCAGTAATTACTCTAAAGTTAATCTACTATTCCGCTCCTTTATCATTCGAATAAAAACACAAAAAATAGTTAATCTTTTCGTAGGTGTAATGAGCACAACGGGCTAGTCCGCACTCTACACTGGACTAGTCTAGCCTTCCTAGTATTTGGCGCTTTTGTTAAGTACTGTAGGTCAAAGTTTCAACGTCTATTCACCCTCCTCTATGCCACATTCAATATGTATCAGAGCTAGACTCTCCATAAAGAGACTAATCGCTCCGAGGGACGATGGCCAACAAGAAGGATCACAAACTTCCGGGAAACCCAACAATGAAGAATCTCAAGATACTACAAAGATGCTCGATGTGCTAAAAGGCTACGAGCATGAGGATGTAGAAGTGCGTCATTTCATGGCACTTCTAAGAAAGAAGATAACGAAGCAAAAGTGCAAGAAAGAAGACGAGAAGCCAGTGGGGAGTGGTCATCAAGACTACCCCTAATATCCTTTTAATTATGAGCATCTTAATTCTAACAATCACTATCTTTTTATTCCTATGGGGAGACCAAACACTTTGATGACAATGATTATACAATGTGGAAGTACAATATGAAAATGCATCTCATTTCCTTAAACCCCAGACTTTGGCATATTGTGCGTACAGGTATAGATATCCCAGACACCGACAATAACCTCATCTTGGAGCAAGCTAAATCTATCCACCGCAATGCACATGTGTTGACAGCTATTATATACCAATTTCATCTGTCAATATAACTCAATTATGTGAAGGAAATATCATTTCTTGCACACACCACCTTTCTATTTAACCTATTTCCACTTGTCCTTGGAGAAGTTAGTGCATGCAGGTATTTTATACAAAATTGAAGTGAAACAAGGGGGTGGATCCTATAAAATATCATTCCAGCCAATTAGGCGACGCCACATGGCACCACATGGATCAAATGGCCCACAAACAGAAGTATCCGATGCCATCCAACAGTGTAGCACTCATATCATGGAATGGGACCCACCTGTCAGTCACCTGGAGGAAGTGATGAGTAAGTTTAGGCCTGATCATCCGAAAGGTAAGTCGATTGGGGTGAACTCAACGTTGTTGATCCGCAGTACTCAAGCAATTTGAGTACCTCTGCAATCACTACACCACTGCTCCGTTGGTTATCAACCGTGCTGCACATGCTTGACCTCGCCAAAAAGCCTAATCCCTGCATGTGCAATCGAGAACACAATCAAGAACGTAGAAGACACGATATGAAATCGAGAAGTTGGGGTCTCACAAGCCGTAGAACGGTGAAATTGTTAATCTAACACCGAATATGACTGGCGGCTATAGTATTTAAAGGTTAGGGTTCGACCAAAACACGCTTAGACGCGTCCCTAATGGACTCATATGGGATACAAGGCCCAAATGCCCGATTTGGTGGCGCAGCACTGGACAGAAATGTAGGATCGAAGAGCACATGAGAAGCTACCAAAGGGGGGGGGGTGAATGGTAGATTAAAAAATCTTACACAGCAGAAACAATTAAACCACAACCCCTTCGGTAGAAAAATGATCTATTAGAGAAATCATGTGTGAAACTAATATAAACATGATCACCGTGACAAAAGTGATATATATCAGAGAGAATCAAGTCACGAAGAAAACACAAGAAGAATCACTCAAATCCGTCGAGAGAAACTCAAGTTATGATCGAAAGATCGAACAAAGGTCAATCTGTCCTACCCGAGAAAAACAGTTCTGGAACGCTGCAAAGAAACTCGTGTAGATCAGAAACCACAAATGTAATGACCGTAAAATTTTGACAGATGATAAATAATCAAGTTGTGAAGACAACCCAAAAAGAATCACGTCAATTGGATCTGTAAAACTCGAGTTATGATAAAACCACTGATAAAAGGTAGTGCTGTCTAGAAACTCGACGAGTAAAATTTGTCTGGAACAAGTCGGATGAACAAGGAACAAAAATTTCTTCAAACTACGAATTTTATTTAATAGAACACAAGAGGAACAGCCCCAAAGTCGTCTACCACGAGCTCTGACCTCTCTTGCTTATATAACCAGCCCTTAGGCCAACCCAATCTCAACTAGGACTCTAATCCTACTCAGATCACGAATCGAAACTTTCCATAACTACTTAAGACTCTTCTATACGCAGATAGAAGCAATCTTAAGACTTCCAAACACCTTAGAAACGTATCCCACATTCCTAAACCAACTAAAATTCATGACCCACACGAAATCCTATCATAACCAACTCAAATCTTTCCATATTTGAATCAAACCCGACTCAGCTATAGCCTGAGTCCATAACCTAGTCGGTTGGACCTTTCTGACCAATTCTTTACGTCCACATCCCTTCATCACGCTTTGAAACCATGCAGCCACGTCGATGCACTCCTTGCACACGTGAAAACATCTTCCAATGACGTCCGCGATACCTTTATATGCATTGTTCTTGATTCAAACATGCTGCGCAACCTCCTGATCAACTCAACCACAATTCCTCCCGAACTTGGTTGTTGAACCTCATCTTTTCCCCAAGACTAGTTCAATGGATCCCGTCACCAGCCATGTCTTGAACTCAAGCAACACCTACACATGAACAAACAACCAATTCGTACGAGCCCAAGTCCGCGACTTCACTCATGTTAGTTCCGAACACAACACCTTACATGAGCACCTCACATAAGCATGTTGCAAAGCATAGCAAAACAATATCAGCCATATCAACCAAAAGGCACCAAAAACTTAGTAAAATAATACTAAGCAACCTTTCCATAAGTGTGAAGCAAGTTCGAAACATTTCACATGAAAATTTGGAACATTACGATCAAGCTCCGAACCTTGCCAAAGCTAACCGGAGCTTGAGTTGGAGCTTACCAAAGCTAATACAACCTAGCGCCGGAGCTTACCAAAGCTAGTACAACCTAGCGAAACATATCGGAGTTTAACAAGGACATGCCGGAAGTGTAAGCTCATCCAAGTCATACTATCAAGTAACTTACACTATCACAACAATGAGATACATACAGTAGTGTAAGCCATGCTAGAGATCAAATGTAATTTTCAATTTAAGCAAGTCATGATCTCACAAACTTAACTATTTCAATACCTGAAAGCATGACACTTGTTTCTGCATTTTATTATTTTTCAAAGCACAATTTAGATCATAGGATATTTGCAAGAGATTATATGTGCATCTGCCTTATTCTAACCAACCAAGCCAAGCCTATTCCATTTGACAATCAGAAGCTTAAGGACATGGTTTTAGTCATACACAACTTCTTCCAAGTTCATATCAAAGTGCAATGATAAGCCATCTCAAAAGAAGTGCGATGCATGCATATTCTCTTGATATTTTCTCAATTTATATTTGTTCATAAAAACTCAACATGTGAGTTGATTACTGGATTAATTCTTTATGATTAAAAGCACTTGTGAGCATGCATCAAGTTCAAAACAGCAGGAACGTTCGACCATGGCCATATTTAGTGTAAGTAATTATTCCAATTACTAGACATGGCAAAAACTACAAAATGTATAACACGAGTAATGTAGTATGAACTTTCAGCATGCAAAATGAATCACAAAGTCATATATGTATGAAATACTATGCTCATATTATTTTAATTTCAGATTCACACATAGACTTCTCAAGTTTGAAAACTCCCCCTCAATGTAAGCCATGAGGATGCATAACCCCTATTTCACTACGGATGAAACAAAGACGAGTGAAATCCAAAGGTTTTGTAAAAATGTCAGTCAATTGTTGTTCGGTATCTACATGGTGAAGCACAATGTTTCCTTTCTCAACATTATCAAGGATAAAGTGATACCTAATATCAATGTGCTTAGTTCTAGAATGTTGCACAGAGTTTTTAGCTATGCAAATGGCACTAGTTTTATCACAAAACAGTGGAACACTATCTAGATCAACCCCATAGTCCTTAAGTGTTGAACAACCCAAAGAATTTGTGAGCAAGCACTAGCAGCAGCTACATATTCAGATTCGGCTGTAGATTGTGCAACTGAATTTTGTTTTCTAGAGGACCAAGCAACAAGTGAATTACCAAGAAAATGACAAGCACCAGAAGTACTTTTCCTATCAATTCTACAACCTCCAAAATCAGCATCGGAAAGAGCTTTCAAAATAACGATTGAGGAAGAAGGAAGAAAAATGCCAAAATCT
Source organism: Tuctoria greenei (assembly GCA_036927565.1). Classification (NCBI taxonomy): domain Eukaryota; kingdom Viridiplantae; phylum Streptophyta; class Magnoliopsida; order Poales; family Poaceae; genus Tuctoria; species Tuctoria greenei. The sequence goes on from JAYESD010000005.1 coordinate 177,885,715, forward strand.
TGAGTTTCATGTTAGTACATGAGAATCCTTTTGATGGCTTTGACGATGTGAAGCACGTGGGGAGGCTTGAAACCGTGCACAAAGACATAGGCTGAATTGTATGTCCGGTCTTGATGCCGTGAGGTACAAAAGTGATCTGATCATGCTTCTATATTCTTTTTGATCCATGGCTTCACCATCTTCATCAAGTTCAAGTGTTGTTGTTATTCCCATTGGTGTCCGAAGAGGCTTGCTTTTGTCCATGTTGAAGCGCCTTAGAAAGTTTTTTGTGTACTTCGTTTGATGCACAAAGGTACCCTCCTTGGCTTGCTTCATTTGTAGCCCCAAAAAGTATGTGAGTTCTCCCATCATACTCATCTCAAATTCTGAACTCATCATAGCTGAAAACTTGGACACAAGATCATGACAAGCGCAACCAAAGATAATATCATCCACATACACTTGAACGAATAATGAGTCATTGCCATGCTTAAGCACAAAAAGAGTTTTATCAAACTTGCCCATGGTAGACCCCTTTTCAAGTAATAATGTTTTTAACCTATCATACCATGCTCCAGGGGCTTGTTTGAGACCGTACAAGGCTTTGGATAGTTTGTAAACATGATTAGGAAAATCTGAATTTTCAAAACCCGGTGGTTGTTTGACATAAACCTCCTCATCTATGTAGACATTAAGAAAAGAACTTTTAACATCCATTTGATATAACTTAAAACCTTTAGATGCAGCAAAAGCTAACAAAATTCTTATGGCTTCTAATGTAGCAATAGGAGCAAAAGTTTCATCAAAATCTTGACCTTCAACTTGAGTGAAACCTTGAGCAACCAACCTAGCCTTATTCCTAACTACAACCCCATCCTCACTTTCTTTATTTTTAAACACCCATTTAGTTCCAATTAAAGTGTGACCTTGAGGAGGAGTTACAAGTTTCCAAACATTATTTCTTTCAAAAATTTCTAACTCTTCTTGCATGGCAATAATCCAAGATTCATTAGTGAGTGCGTGTGATATATCTTTGGGTTCAAAAGAAGCAACAAAAGCAGAATAAGCATGAGAGTTTGGATCGCAAAACCTGGACCCTGTAACTCGTTCGTTCAAGCTTCAAATAATCTGTTGTGGAGAATGAATTTTGAGAACCCGAAGGGGAGTGGACACTTCACAAGCTTATTCTTCTTCTTCAGGTTCATCACAAATTGAAGAGCTCGTGACTTGAGGAGGATCTGGACCAGCAATGGTGGTCATCGGTGCTGGCTGTGAATCAAAATCAGGAGCTCGAACAATGTCATTAGCTGCTGAATTTTCGGGCAGCAGCTCCACCTCTTCCTCATCTTCAATGAAAATGCTCTCCCCCTGCTGATATGGATCTGGACCTGCAATGTTTGAGCTAGTACCTGGGCTAGATTCATCAAAAGACACTTCACAAGTCTCCACAATTTTGTTAGTGTCAAGTAAAAGCACACGGAAGCCTCTAGTATGAGATGGATAACCAAGAAACATGCCATTAATGCATCGAGGTTCAACTTTATCAAGATTACCATGTTTGTTAACAAAGCATTTGCAACCAAAGACCCGAAAGTGCGTAACACTAGGCCTATGTCCAAACCGGAGCTCATATGATGTTTTTCCTAGCTTAGCGCACAAGAAAACATGATTTGAGACATAACAAGCGGTTGCAATCGCATCAGCCCAAAATTTCCTAGGAGTTTGATATTCATCAAGCATAGTCCTAGCCATCTCAACTAAGTTTCTGTTCTTTCTTTCTACAACACCGTTTTGTTGAGATACATATGGTGAAAAAAATTGATGATCTATTCCATTTTCAGCACAAAAGTGATCAAAAGATTGATTTTTAAATTCTGTTCCGTTATCACTTCTAATTGGTTTTAAAGATCCTGGGTGATCAATTGATAATCTAAGAAATAAATTTCTAAAGTGACTAAAAGCTTCATTCTTAGATGCCATAAATTAAACCCAAGAGTATCTAGAATAATCATCAACAATTACAAGAACATACCATTTACCTATGAAGGATTGAACACGTGAAGGTCCTACGGTGTCAAGGTGCAAAAGTTGACCCGGTTCAGTTGTCATAATCATTGTGAGAGGAGTATGTGAACCTGCAACCATCTTAGCATGTCTACAAGAAGAGCACAAAATTCTTTGTCCCCTTTAAGCTTAGGCAGCCCACATATGCGATCAAGAGCACTAACACGCGTTAGGTGATCAAAGCCTACGTGACCAAGTCTATGATGCCAAAAATATAAGTCCTTTGAATCATTAGCAACTAGACACCTATGCTTAGAGGAAGACATATCAAAATCAGCTTTAAAAACTCTTCCAAACCAAGACATGTTAAAAATAAGCTCACTATATGAACCTACAACTTCGCAGCAGTTTTTATTGAAAATAATTTCCAGATTTTCATCTAGCAATTGTGAAACAGAAAGCAAATTGTATTTCAAATTTTTTACAAGTGCCACATCCTTCAAAGTGTAGTGATCATTTACTCTAACCGAACCCTTAGAAATTATAGGAGTTGAAGAATTATCAGCAAAAGTAACATTCTCTACACGTGACACAAAAAGAGAGGGAGGAGAACCAATCTTTTTTACCGGTCATGTGGCGTGAGCAACCTGAATCCACAATCCAAATGTTCTCCTTCCTCAAACGTGTAACCTACATAGAAGCATAATACGTCGATGACTCAATACTGGGGTTAGTCAAAAGGCATTTAGGAATCTAGTACTGAGTCACACGACGTGCAGCAGGAAAAACACGCAAAAGCTGAGATAAAACAACAGGTTTACGAGTCAAAGTTTGAGGTTTTTTACTCTTAACTACTGACCTATAAGATGTTACTTGAGTAGCACAAAAATCAGTAGCTCTGGAGGCAAAAACAGAAGGTCCGGAGGTAAACTTTGAATGTTTTTGACTCATAACAGCAGGTTGTATGTTCCTGGTATTCGATTTAATATGTGCAGCAAATTTTGCATGAAAATTATGAGATCTAGCAATCGTTCTTTCCCTTTTTTGTTGTTTAGCTAGTATATAACAAAAATCTATGACATGACCATCTCTATCACAGTAGGTACATTGAAATTTAAATTTGTGTTCATGTCTAGATGAGCAAACAACATTTCTATTTGAAATCGAACGAGACAACACTCCTGCAGATTTGAAAACCACTTCTTTTTGTTTAGGAACTGTTTGAATCAAACCACTTCCGAATGACTTTACAATTTTAGGTGGATGTGCCTTAGCATGAGCATGAGAATCAAAACCTAAACCAGTTTTACCTTTGCAAGACTTGGAAGAATTCAGCAGCAAGTTTAGGTTCTTATTCCCATTATAAAACCGATCTAATGTCCTATGCATGTTATCAAGTTTATCGGACAAATCAAGGCAATTTTCACATGAAGTTTTTCCTTTTAATTTGCAATTGGAAAAATATTTAACTTCATGAGAACGTAAAACATTATTCAATATTGAAATTTCATTCATAGCATGTTTTAGTTTCTTTTCAAGATCATCACAACTAGAACAATGCAAATCAATTGTAGAACAAGAAGCATCTTTTAAGTTTCCAATGTCAAGTGCAACAAGCTTTTGTTCTTTTCAATTTCAATTTCAAGTCTATCTAGAGTGGAGGAGTGTGCAGTTCTTAGTGTGGACAATTGTTCATAGATTAAATCACATGAGGGACAAGAATCATCATTAGGAATCAATGTTTTCAAACGGTTGATTTCAGATTCTAGTGATTCAATTTTAGCAGCATTATCCCTAAGCTTTTTGTCCTTTTTCTTAACAATAATAGTTGCACGAGAAATTGCATCACACATTTCATTACAGGTACAACATACCTCATCGTCGTCACTGTTGTGTTCTGCATCCTCCTGACTTGATCTTGATCTTGTTTTGCCCGCCATGAAGCATAAGTTGGCCAGATCATCATCATCTTCATCACTTTCAAAGTCTACATCGCTTGAACCGAGCTCTTGAAATGCAGTGATGAAGCTGTTAATCATGTTGCGTCCTATGGTACCCTTACTTTTCTTGTTGGGGTTTCCAGAGGTGGTCTTGACCTTATTCTGTTTTTCTTCACGGGTAGTAGGACCTGAAAGGTTAGGGCATTCTGTACGAAAGTGTCCTGTCTTACCACATTCAAAACAACGTTGAGGTCCGGAGCTTCCTCTCTTTCTAGTTCTCACATTTTGCAATGCTTTTGAGAACCTAGTAGAGATTAGTGCTAACTCCTCTTCTGGAAATTCCTCGATCTGCTCCAGGGTTAGTGAGGACAACAAAGCAAGAGTATTGCCAGATGATTATTGGTCGGAGCTAGGCATATCACATTGTGAGACAAATGCAATAGACTTATTTGGGTTCTTACGTGATAAGATGTCAATTTCATGAGTTTTGAGTTTAGAGTAAAGCACATCTAAAGTAAGTGTACTCATGATAGTAGATTCACGGATTGATGTAACTTTCATCTCCCAGATTGACATGTCTAATGCACTAAAAAGTTTCCTAGCATTTTCAGCATTAGAAAAATTAACGTTGACACTACGCAAGTTACTGAGAATTTTGTTAAAGCGAGCAAAGAGATCATCAATGGACTCATCGGGTTGCATCTCGAAGCGCATGTATTCTTTCTTGAACATGTTTTGCCTTACCTCTTTGGTCGTGTTGGATCCTTCGTGATAGTCACAAAGTGCTCTCCATACATCGTATGCCGCTTGGAGATGTGCAACGCGGTCAAAAGTCGCTCTGAGTGAGTCCTTGGATGATCAAGTTTCGGGCTTTGTTGTTGTTGTCGACGTCCTGTAGGTTTGTAGCCGTAACTTTATCGTTAGGTGGCACTTCGTAAGGCTTGTACATCTTCTCCCATATTGCGAATACTTGCGCCTCGATGAAAGCCACCATGCGTGCCTTCGAAACCTGAAAATCAATACCAGCAAATACACAAGGTTTGACAGAGTATTTCTCCATGATGATTAGACAAAAACACGTGCAAATCACAATGATTAGAGCATTGTGGCTCTGATACCAACTGTAGGATCGAAGAGCATGTGAGAAGCTACCAGGGGGGGGGGGGTGAATGGTAGATTAAAAAATCTTACGCAGCGAAAACAATTAAACCCCAACCCCTTCGGCAGAAAAATGATCTGTTAGAGAAATCGTGTGTGAAACTAATATAAATGTGTTTCACCATGAAAAAAGTGATATATATCAGATAGAATCAATTCACGAAGAAAACACAAGAAGAATCACTCAAATCCGTCGAGAGAAACTCAAGTTATGATCGAAAGATCGAACAAAGGTCAATCTGTCATACCCGAGAAAAACAGTTCTGGAACGCTGCAATTAAACTCATGTAGATCAGAAACCACAAATCCAATGACCGTAACATTTTGAAATATGATAGACAATCAAGTTGCGAAGACAACCCAAAAAGAATCACGTCAATTGGATCTGTAAAACTCGAGTTATGATAAAACCACCGACGAAAGGTAGTGCTGTCCAGAAACTCGATGAGTAAAACTTGTCTGGAACAAGTCGGACGAACAAGGCACAAAAGTTCCTTCAAACTACAAATATTATTCAATAGAACACAAGAGGAACAGCCCCAAAGTCATCTACCACGAGCTCTGGCCTCCCTTGCTTATATAACCAGCCCTTAGGCCAACCCAATCTCAACTAGGACTCTAATCTTACTCAGATCACGAATTGAAACTTTCCATAATTGCTTAAGACTCTTCTATACGCAGATAGAAGCAATCTTAAGACTTCCAAACACCTTATAAACGTATCCCACATTCCTAAACCAACTCAAATTCATGACCCACACGAAATCCTATCATAACCAACTCAAATATTTCCATATTTGAATCAAACCCGACTCAGCTGTAGCCTAAGTCCATAACCTAGTCAGTTGGACCTTTCCGACCAATTCTTTACGTCCACATCTCTTCATCACGCCTTGGAACCATGCAGACACGTCAATGCACTCCTTGCACACGTGCAAACATCTTCCAACAACGTCCGCGATACCTTCATATGCATTGTTCTTGATTCAAACATGTTTCGCAACCTCCCGATCAACTCAACCACAATTCCTCCCGAACTTGGTTGTTGAACCTCATCTTTTCCCTAAGACTAGTTCAATGGATCCCGTCACCAGCCATTTCTTGAACTCAAGTAACAACTGCACATGAACAAACAATCAATTCGTACGAGCCCAAGTCCTCGACTTGAATCAAGTTAGTTCCGAACACAACACCTTACGTGCGGACCTCACATAAGCATGTTGCAGAGCATAGCAAAACAATATCAGCCATATCAACCAAAAGGCACCAAAAACTTAGTAAAAGAATACTAAGCAACCTTTCCATAAGTGTGAAGCAAGATCGAAACATTTCACATGAAAATTTGGAACATTACGATCAAGCTCTGAACCTTGCCAAAGCTAACCGGAGCTTGAGCCGGAGCTTACCAAAGCTAATACAACCTAGCACCGGAGCTTACCAAAGCTAGTACAACCTAGCGAAACATATCGGAGTTTAACAAGGACATGCCAGAGCTATAAAATACATGCCGGAGCTAAAGACAAAGCTCACAGGAGCTACCCAAAAACATGTCAGACCTAGACAAAAAAAGTCGGACCTATTGTCGGACCTTGCAGAAGCTCGGAGCTAGAGTTGGACCTTGCTAAAAAGATGTTATGGCAGCATTCAAGTGTCAAAGCCAATGTATTCAGCACACATAGGTCTCACAAGAAATCTGGACTCGACTTGTTTCGAAGATTCACCATGTGGGTTAAGGCGAGACTTAGCTTTATTGCAAGTAGTGCATCATGTCATGTAGCGCTTGACATCACGCCTCATCTTTAGCCAAAAGAAGTGTGTGGACAACATGTCTTCAGTTTTCTTCACTCCAAAATGTCCCATCAAACCTCCTCCATGTGCTTTCTGCAAAAGTAGTAGACGAACGGAGCTAGCTGGAACGCATAGCATGTTAGCACGATAGAGGAGACCCTCTTAGAGCACATATTTATTCCAATTTCTTCTTTCTCTACAATTTTCAAAAGCATCTTTGAAGTCCAAATCAGTAGGATATAATGCTTTTATTGTTTCCAAACCAAATATTTTATGATCAAGTTGAGACAACATGGTATAACGTCTAGATAATACATCAGCGATGACATTTTCCTTCCCTTTCTTATGCTTAATAATGTATGGAAATGACTCTATGAACTCAATCTATTTAGCATGTCATTTATTCAGATTAGTTTGACACCTAAGATACTTCAATGATTCATGATCGAAATGTATGACAAACTCCTTAGACCAAAGATAATGTTGCCAAGTTTGTAATACTCGCACTAAGGCATACAATTCCTTATCGTAAGTAGAATAATTCAGAGAAGGACCATGAAGTTTTTCACTAAAGAAAGAAACGAGTTTACCTCCTTGTATGTGAACGTCTCCAATACTAATGCTGCTTACATCGCATTCTAGCTCAAAGGTTTTGTCAAAATCAGGAAGTTGTAGCAATGGTGCTTGTGTAAGCTTCGATTTGAGACCATCAAAATCTTGTTGCTGCTGTTCACCCCATCGAAATGGCACTCCCTTATTCGTTAGATCATGTAGAGGTGCTGCAATGGTGCTGAAATCCCGCACAAATCGACGATAAAAACCTGCAAGACCAAGAAAATTATGAACCTGCGTGACGGTTGTTGGGGCTGGCCAGCTAGTGATCGCTTCAATTTTTGCCTCATCCATCTAGATTCCCTTCGAGGAAACGACATAGCCAAGAAACGAAACTCGATTGGTGCAAAAGACGCACTTTTCGATATTAACAAATAAATGTGCATCTCCCAAAACAGTAAAAACAGCACGTAAATGATCAAGATGTTCATCATATGACTTGTGGTAAATGAGGATATCATCGAAGTAAACCACCACAATTGTCCCATGAAAGCACGTAAAACCTCATTCATTAATCGCATAAAGGTGTTGGGTGCATTAGTTAAACTAAAAGGCATGACTAACCACTCATAAAGTCCAAACTTGGTTTTAAATGCAGTTTTCCATTCATCTCCTAGTGCCATTCGAATTTGGTAGTAACCACTATGCAAGTCAATTTTTGTGAAGATGATAGCACCACTCAATTCACCAAGCATGTCATCTAAGCGAGAAATAGGATAACGATATCGAATGGTGATGTTATTAATCACTCGACAATCAACACACATGCGCCAACTACCATCTTTCTTAGGAATCAAAAGAACAGGAACATAACAAGGGCTAAGGCTTTCACGAATGTACCCGCGGTCCAAAAGACCTTGGACTTGTCGCTAAATTTCCTTATTTTCCTCTGGATTCGCCCTGTATGCTGCACGATTTGGCAAGCTTGTTCCTGGAATCAAATCGATCTTGTGTTCAATGCCTCTCATGGGTGGTAAACCAGGGGGTATGTCGAAGGGAAACACATCCTCAAACTCTTGCAAAAGGTTAGCAACAGCAGGGGCAATGCAACAGGCAATTCATGAAGTGAAAACATTGCTTCTTTGCATACTAAAGCATAACACATCCGCTTAGCATCGAATAAATCAGCATGGTCAGATTTAATTGCGAGCAACATTGGTGATTTTAACTTAACGACTTGCTATTTTTCAGATTCTAGTTTTGTTGCTTTGCCATCACGAATTTTACTCTTCGAAAAATGCACAATTTTAGTAGGAGTCATGGGGAGCAAAGTGATTTTCTTTCCTTTATGCATGAGAATATATTTATTAGTTCTACCATGATGAATACCATCTGTATCAAATTCAAAGGACGACAATAAAAGAGAACAAGCATCCATAGGCACGACATCAAAATCAGCAAAATCATGGTAAGGACCAATTGAAAAATATATTCTTGCTATTTGTGTTACTCAAACCTTACCGCTGTTGTTGAACCATTGAATGTGGTATGGATGAGGGTGTGCTCCTGATGTCAAACCAAGTTTCTTTACGACGTCCGTGTTCACCAAGTTAATGCTTCTACCTCCATCAATTATAGTGTGTACACGGCAGTCCTCGACGACGAGAAACATGTGGAAGAGGTTGTGTCGTTGTAGCTTGTCGTCGGCCTCCACTTTAGAGCTCAAGGCACACTGCACAATGATGCTCCTATAGTTCTCCGTCGCCGCTGTACCAAGTACCTCTTCTTCGGTGTGTTCATCATTTGGATATGTAAAGTCAATAGCAATAGAATATTCATCTTCAATCCAAAGTACTATCATACCCGCCATCGTCGCGTGCTATGTATGCTCGTTTGCTCGGGCAATCTCTCATCATATGACCAAGTCCCTGGCAGCAGTGGCACTTAATGTCGGAAGTATGATTCATAGAAGGAGTGGACGACAAAGGCTTGAAAGATATCGCCTTGCTACCCTCCGGCACACGAGAAGGTGTAGCAGCAGGTGTAGTTCGTTGGCCGCCATTGGATGGTGTAGTTGCTGCACGGAGGGTCGAAGATGGTGCTGTTTTGGATGGTGTAGACGTCGAACACGGCATGAAGTTGCTCCTCGTGCATTGTTGCCGTTGTTGTCGGCCCTGCAATTCTTTTTCTACCAACATAGCAAGCTGAAACAATCTGTTAACAGTATCATATTCCTTGTAATCAACAATGTCCTGGATTTCACGCCTCAACCCCCCATAAAAACAAGCCATTTTATCATCCATGTCCTCTACTACCCCACAACGCAACATACCCTTTTGTAACTCTTGATAATACTCCTCTATGGACATGTTACCTTGGTCTAAGCGCTGCAATTTTTTGCCAAGGTCACTAAAAAGATGGAGGAACAAATCGAACACGCATAGCTTCCTTTAATTTATCCCATGTTGGAGGATCAGTTCTTGTTTTAACAAGTTCATTCCACCATATGGTAGCGAAGTCCTTAAACTCACTAGTGGCTTGACGAACTCTATGTTGTTCAGGAACAAGATGGGCATTAAACTTTTGCTCTACTGTCATCTCCCAATCAAGATAAGCCTCAGCATCATAAGCACCAGAAAAAGAGGGTATAGTAAATTTCACTTTAGCAAAAGGATCAAGAGGAGGACGATTATAATTGTTATGATGATTATTACCTCCCATACCTCGATGATAAAGTGGCAGTCCTGGCTGATTGTTGTGATCTTCCGTATCATCAGATGCATTGTCTTCATGTCTTCCAGCGTGAGGCAACCGAGCCTCAAAAGTATTCATCCAAGAGCAAGGTCATCAAGTTGGCGAGTCAAGTTCGCCAATGACTCCTCCGTTGATGCGTTGTATTTGGCGAACATATCTTTTATGGTCTTCATAATATCACGTAACTCAGCATTTGAACACATTCGTTATCATTGTCTTCTACTGCCATTGTTAGTAGGAAACAAAAACAACAAAAATATGTTATCCCTATCAACTACAGTGACAATGTGAAAGGTGGAATAAAATAATCTCTCGCTCAAGCGTCTTACCACGCTCTTACAAGTGTTCTTACCGACACAGCAGGTGGTGTGAACAGTGAGATGAACCAATGAAGTGTGGGGTGATTGCAAAGGTATCTGTTATGCTCAAGAGAAAGGTGGAGCTTGGATGGCACAATATGGTATCTAATAAGAAAAAAATTGTTAACAGGTAAAAAAGTTGAATAAGTATTCAATGTAGGAAACTGTTGCTGGCCAACCAAGTGCTCTAGGTCCTAGCACAACACAAGGAAGTAGCAAGGCAAAAGGAAGACAAAATGATATAACCAACAATCACAACGCAAGTAGTATATGCCAATTGCTTTAATATGCGTGCTCTTCACTATTTTTTATTTTTTGTAATATATTTTTTATATTTTTTATTTACTCAGGAGCACAAAAATATGAAGCACACAAATTTGCAGCTCAATTGAATGTAACATGCGGCATATAGAAAATCGAGAAGATTCTTTAAAATTCGTGCTGCAACTTCAAAGGCCGGATAGCCTATCTTCCGAAGGGAATTTGGGCAATCTAATTTTTACCGAATGTGGCAAAGCAGAAGAAAACCATATGTGAAATTTTGCGTAGATCATTTTGAGAAAAAAAATCGCCCGATTTTGAGATCGTATGCGAAAGTTATGACCGTTTTAAGGCAGGTCGTCCGAGTTATGGTTTTTGGATGTTGATTCCAACTTGGTTTGAGAACATATTTCGGAATCATATATGAAAACAATCGGAATTTTGCACAGCAACTAATGGGGTGGTGTGTGATGATTCAAGGATGAGTGACACAAATGTTTGTCACCTAATCTAGGGTTGGCGATGCGGGAGTTCATGCAAGGCGGCTAGCTAGGGCAAACCGATGAACGTGGTGGATCGATTTGTTGTTTAGGGATTGTGGAATAGGTGTCAAAGAGCAAGAAAACAAGGATGAAACATGATAACTACGACCCAAAACACAAAGCTAAACCAGCAACAAGACTCAGACCACACGAATGCAAACTCAACAATGCAAACTGAAAAACGAAACTGAAGGCACTATAGTCTAGGAAGCGGTAAAAACGATTTAATTTTTTTGTGGCTTTTCTGTGGACTCTAGGTATGAAACAAAAATGATCTAATGGAAGGAAAAACAAAGATACCTCAGGGCAACCTGGAGCTCTGATACAATTGATGAGTAAGTTTAGGCCCGATCTTCCGAACGGTAAGTCGATTGGGGTGGAGAACTCGACGTTGTTGATCCGCGACACTCGAGCAATTCAAGTACCTCTGCAATGACTAAAACACTGCTCCATTGGTTATCAACCGTGCTGCATACGCTTGACCTCGCAAAGAAGGCTAATCCCTGCAAGTGCAACCGTGAACACAAGCAAGAACATAGAAGACACGATCTGAAATCGATAAGTTGGGGTCTCACAAACCATAGAACGGTGAGATTGTTAATCTAAGCAAACCCAACCGAATATTACCAGCGGATGCAGTACTTAAAGGCTAGGGTTTGACCAAAACAGGCTTATACGCGTCCTTAATGGACTCATATGGGATACAAGGCCCAAAGGCCCGATTCGGTGGCGCAGCACCGGATAGAAATCTTGACTCAACTTGTTTTGAAGATTTCCAATGACTCCGGAGGAATTTTTATGTGGGACCAGATCCGTTGGAAATATTATCTTCTCCTCTTTCTGTGCATATGTGGAACGTCGAAAATGGAGTCTGTATGCATCTTGGGCATCTGTTTTAAGGTGGACTGCTACTGGACTACAAGTCCGAGTTGTAAACTGATTCCATTAACTTGTGGACGTCCCAATAGGTTCTCCATGTTCCCAAGGCCTCTTCCCTTGTTGATCTTCTCCATTGTTCCTAATAACAATTAAATCATCACATAGCAATCTATTCTCAAACTCACATGCAAAGGAAGTTAGGAACGAGTTCACCTGCTGATTTATTAACCGTGCTCGTGCTCTTGTGATTTTTCCTTGCAGTTCAATGTGCGTATCCGCTGTTGTGATGTCCTCATCAGGAAGAACTAGCCGTTTGGAGCCAGAACCAAGTCGGTCGACCCCCTAGTCGGCCGACTAGTTCTTGGTGCCAAACGCGATCAAACGCCACGTGTTGGCTCCTCCAGGCTTGAAGAAGTCAATGGTGACTGATTCGCGCGCTTTTGGTGGCGGGAACCGACCTTTCTCCAAGCTATAATTAGGACCCCTCACACCTCACTTCAAAACACACCACTTGAGAATCATTCTATTGTATACACTAGTTCTCTTAGTCCTTAGTGGAGTTAGGCTATAGAGAGGAGAGCCTCTAGTCCCAAGTCCAATTCGGGAAAGGTATGACTCATGTATCTTTTCTTATATTTGTGACTTTATGCATAATAAAGATATTATACTTAGTCTTCTTTTATTCATATACTTGGATGAAGTGTTTCTGGTTTGATTCTAGATTCCATGTATGTGGTAGGAGTAGTTTTATGATTATGCCATATCACTCTTAATCTATCATCATAAACACTACAAACCCCCACTATAGTCTAATTAGTTACGATATCATCATCTTAATATGAATCACTGTATCAACAATGGTTCAACGATGATTTAGTTAATTGCCTTAGGATGGCTTGTGCCCGGGCTCTTAAGGTAATTACTTAATATGCTATCATGGTGCTAGGATAGGAGGTAGCGTTGAATGTCTCGTAGACCCACAGATTGAAGAGGTAGGCAGTAGGTGGTGACAACCCTATCTGTCCTTTGTAATCCTCCACGTTCGGCTATGCCACAGGATCTTGGCGGGAGTCTCCTAGTGTTGCTAGGGGTAAACCCGTGCCCGATGTGTTGAACAACATAGCATAAGTATTCACCATTGACATGCTCGTTAGTATCTAACCTAGGATATGTATATGTATATTAGAAGCATTGTAGGAGCAACTCCCCAACTCTTAGTCTAACCCCCATTTGGACCCATCTACCCCGTAGAATAGATTGCTTAGGTGCGTGTCATACTACCCATATATTATTAGCTTACCCCTATCTTGATAATTGATTCGTATCCCATAGCTTGATCATAAGAGTAGTGTTTACTTTACTCCATTGCCTTCCTTTGGGATAAATACGATATCCTTAGGAATACTCTTGGGTGAAATGCTACACGACAGTTTCTGTGCGCTTGCAGACCTCATCTCTTTTGAGAGATGATTTGTGACGTTAGTAGTCGTCAACAAGCATTTCTAATGCCGTTGCCGGGTAAGGCAAATGAAGTGAGGGATAGATATCACTTGTGATTAAACTATAGGTGCCAATAGTTATTAGACAGGATCACCCTTGTTTGTTTTCTCCTTTAGTGGTGAAAACATGGTAGTGTTGGTTAACCCATTTCATGGGATGGCCAACGAGGACGCTAGTGCTCAACTGCAAGATGATTCATGGCGTACCTCAACAAATGTCCGCTAGGCAACACCATTGCCTTTCGCGGAAGAATTTTAGCTTCCAGTAGGAACCAAAGTCATCCATCCCCAAGCTTGGGGGAGGCTCCAAGAATTATTCTTGGTTTGCCTCCACCCTAGGGTGGATAGTTGGCTCCTCATCCAACATTCATGTCATGGGTTGATCCACCAATCCATGACCACCATTGTGTTGGAGCTGAAGGAGTCCTATTCTCATTCATCATGGATGAGAATATGGTTTCTACTCAAGGGGTGGATCGAAGAGTGCTCTAGTTCCTTTAGCTTGGCATGCACACCACTTAACAAGGTGGACATGCTAGCTAAGGAACTACACGTCCCACTAAAGTATCATGAAGACCAAGCCAATGGAGGAGTGTTTGGATGATCCAAGCCATGGATATTCACATGATTTTTGAAAATCCATGTCATCATGGGCCACATTGGGAATCATTTCCCTAAAAGACCCATGAGGATTCTTCCTTCCAAACACAACTCCAATGGCTATCACCTACAAAGGAGGTCAAGGGTGAATCAACATCACCCTTGTAATCAAGGAGGCTATGCGGGTTTCATGGGATTTAAGTTCAAATAGCCTACCTTGAAGTATCTTGTCCATCGCCAAGCAAGAAATCAAGACAACATCAATATGAATCCTTTGGACAAGGACAAGATAATTAAAGAGCATTCAAGATCCAAGATATACCACAGTCACTTGTTGGGATTTCTACCCTTCGACCAAGCCCATACAACCTAGGGCAAGTGACATTGTGGATGAAGCGTTTCTTGTTTGATTGTGGAGTCCACATGTCATCATGCCCAAGGAAGCTTTTGATCCATGATAAAAGTATGGGTTTACCTTAAGAAATATCAAAATGGTCGAAGTGACACCCCTAAAGAAGGACAAGCCTCACCATGCTCACAATGAATATCTTCAAGAGGGAGAAGCCGTCACAACATCAACAAGTTTTCATCAAGATGACGGAGAGGATATGTATATCATGTGGTCCACACGTCCAACTGACATGACAAAGAAGACTTGGCATGTCAAATTAGAGAAGTTGTCCACATCTTCAACTCCAGGATTGGACAACAAATCATCGAACTCAAATGGACGAAGGTAAGTCCCACTCATCGGACTTCAAAATTTTGGTGAGTCCTTGCCAATAGGTTAATTGGTACTTATCTCATATTTGATTTCCCAATTGCATGTTTGAATTGCCACACTTTCATATTGGAAAGTAAAGTTTCCAACCAACATAAAACTAAAATTTTGAATTAGGAAATAAATTTATTTGGATATGAACATTAGGCATAACCTCTTGAACTCATCTTCCTAATTCAAACCAAAAAATATTTCCCTTAAATATTAATTGCATTTGCATGTTGTTTCAAGTTGGGCAAAACAATTTACAAAGGGTACAACATGATTTTTAGCTAAGGTATCCCATTTTCGAGTTGTTTTGTTTGTTCTTGATTTTAGTGCAGCCAGGACAAAATATGTGAAGATGTTGGAATGCCCCATCAAGCGCATATCCCTCCATCGATCGAGTTCATGGTGGAGGAATGCTCAAGATTGTGTCCCAATGGAGAAACAAGATGAAGCCCATTCAACTCAAACCTCAACTTGGCAGAAGACATTGAACATGAAGGATACACCAAAATACATGGTCGTGAGTTTCTCACACAACACCTTCAACCAAGACTGCTCTTTAAATTGAGGTACACGTTTAAAATTTTCCATCGTTTGAATTACATTACGATTGAATGATATTTGCTTGCATTAGTAAGGAAGGTTTACACACCTTCTCATCATTCAATTCTTATGCATCCTCACGAGAGTAAGTGTTGACATTACTCTTTTTGATTATTCAAAAAAAGGAGTGTCACCTTACTTAGGAATAAATTTAACAAGTACCTAGAATTTCATAAGCATTGCTAAAATTGACTGAGACATTTTCTGCCTAGGTAATGCTTATGGAATTACTTAATTGTTGAATTGGTATGTAGCAACCTAGGAATAGTGATGTCCATAATTTTGATTTGAAACTCACTCATGCATGGATCACTAAATTTCAAATTCCTAGGCAAGAAATTATATATATTCAGGAGGATAAAGTTGAGAATCTTGTTTTCCATGACCCAAATGATAAATATTTGCTCTTGTAAAAAACTATGATGGTTAGGAATTTTACAAGATGAAGGGATCCATATAGTGTATTTATATCACTTGCATTTCTATGTGTAGGAGCTTTAGAAAATGTGCAACTTGATTTATCCATAAAGCCCCACTCCTAGCAATGATTCATACATTGTTCATGAATACACTGGAAATTGGACCCAATGCATTTTGGTCTTGTTCTTTCCCGTGCGTACAAATGAAGAATCGGTTACCTAACTCGAAAATTCATTTGTACAAGTATCGGGAGCTAACCATCCCTCTCTATCATAGAGAGGAAGTTTGTAGGAGTAAAATAACTATGTAGGCATTCAAAGATTCGATTGTTGGAAATCCTAAGAGGATTCCATTTCAATATATCTTGGCCAAGGAGTAAATTAGTATGGTTGCTACCTATGGAAAATTGAGCCCGAAGGTAAACCATAACTATACGAAGTCGGAGATTTGACATGGAAACCCTCCGTGAGCAACCAATGGGCTGCTACTAATATGTGAGAGCATTATGCTCTCAACTATTCTAAGCACTCATTCAAGCTCAAGGGAATTGCCACCATCATTGGGTGTAAGTTATTCCTTTGTGGCTAAAAGGTATGATGTACCTTAACAAAGGAATGACAAGATCACATCTAATGTATATTGGGTGCAAGTTGTTCCTATGTGGCCTAAAGATATATTATACCTTCGCCAAGGAACAACGGATCACACTCAAACCATGTTGAGTGCACATCATCCCTTTGTGGTTATAGGTATGTTATACCTTAGTCAAGGAATAACGGATCGTACTCAACACATGTTGGGTACATGTCACACCTTTGTGGCTCAAGGTTATCATTACCTTAGCCAAGGCATGAATGATCACACCCAATGCATGAGGGGTACAAGTTATTCCTTTATGGCAAGAAGGTATGATACACCTTAGTCAAAGAATGATGGAACACACTCAATGCACGTTGAGTGCACGTCATGCATTTGTGCTAAGGGTTATCATTACCTTAGCCATGGAATAACAAAATACGTCCAACCTATGGGAATCTTGAGGTGTGGACGAGCGACATCGGCAACACTCTTCTCGGTCACACTCGTGGAACCCATGAAAGGCAACCCAACATCGACACTCAACCCTTCAATGTCAAAGCCATGCTGCAGCAAGGTTAGGCCAACCTCATGGCCTACATACGTCGTTAGGGTTCCAACCCCTATCGCGGACCTTGAACAAGAACAAGCTTGGGGGAGGACCCCCACTTGAGGTAACTTGTATCACACCCCTCGCATATTTATTTTCCATTCACCCATCATCCACGTCGCATATAAAAAAACTTTAAAAAATAAGTAGAGTAGATTTGCTTTCAAAATAAAATAAAAGATGTGCAGTAAGAATATTTTGGAATTCACATAGATGAAATGATGAATAGTTCCTCTGTTTTAATTTTCCTAAGTCCCTAGTTTACAACTTACTACTCTCCAAAATATTGCTTTTATTGGCTAGAAATTACTTTTGCCTTGATTTAGAAATTGTGGGTAGTGAAAGCTAATCCAATTCTAAGTTGTTGTGAGATATGATATAGTGATAGGGCTGTTATTCCTAGTTTGAAAGTGAAACTTAGATTTCCGAAGAAATTCTAAAAAGATTTAAGTCACTCTCATATGATTGGAAATAACTACCAAAGCCATATGATACATTACATTGATAGACCTCATGCATATGCTATTTGTCTTCATATTGAGCTTTGTCAAACTAGTATAGACCTATGTGAGATTTTAGTAATTACTTTTTGAATTCAAAACTTCACTTGCACATGCAATACTTCTACACTAGAAGTAAGCAAATTCCCACCATACCACCATTCCACAATAAAAAGAGAATATCCATACCCATCATGCTTAGTACTCTCTCAAAATTTGTTGCATAAAAAGGAAGTAGAAAACATGGCTACAAGAAAAAAAAAAGAATGCATGCTTACATCATAAGCATGAGAAAAACAAAGAGAAGAAAAAAATTGTAGCCATGTTTCATCCCTACAAAATAAGAGAGTCTACATGTATAGGAATCATCTCAAACATCAACATCCATTTCTACTCCATCACATATGCACACGTCTTGAATCAAATAGTTTTGAATTGATTTCTCCTAAGGCTTGCTCTTTTGACTTAGAAATATTATGTGTTGCAAATATGCCTACTCTATTCCTTACCAAGCTCCACATACAAGCCTTACGTAGAGGTAGGATGGATTTAGGCAAAATGCCTTAGTGAGGAAATATTTCCACTACACATAAAAGAGAGACATGAGAGAATCAAATTGATATACTTAAAGTATAAATTGAACTCTCCGGAATTTGAGTGGAACTTGACTTCTAGGGTACGTGTGCTCCATTTGCTGTTCAATCTTTCAACGACCCATGAATAGGAGAAGGCATAAGACCCATAATGACATAAGATGGGTAAAGTACCATGACAATTTTTGCAGTATTAGGTAGAGTATTTTGTTGTGAACATGATACTTTTGAAAAGTAGAACATTGTAGCTACTCCTGATCATCAACCTAAAGTCTTGACTTTGCTCAGGACGAGTAAAGGATAAGCTTGCAGGAGTTTGTTGATGGCTGTTCTATTATCAATTTCATCCGTCAATATAACTCACTTATGTGATGGAAATATCATTTCTTGCACACGTCACTTTTCTATTTAACCTATTTCCACTTGTCCTTGGAGAAATTAGTTCATGCAGGTATTTTATACAGAATTGAAGTGAAACAAAGGGATGGATCCTATAAAATATCATTCCAGCCAATTAGGTGATGCCACATGGCACCACATGGATCAAATGGCCCACAACCAGAAGTATCTGAGGCCATCCAACGGTGTAGCACCCATATCATGGAATGGGACCCACCTGTCAGTCACCTGGAGAAAGAACTGGCCACGGATCTAGGACCAAGTCGGTCGACCCCCCTAGTTGGCCGACTAGTTCCTGGCACCAAACGCAGTCAAACGCCACGTGTTGAATCCACCCGACATGAAGAAGTCAGTGGTGACTGATTCGCACGCTTTTGGTGTGGGGAACCGACCCTTCTCCAAGCAATAAATAGGACCCCTCACCCCTCACTTCAACACATACCAGTTGAGCATCATTCTATGTATGCACTAGTTGTCTTAGTTCTTAGTGGAGTTAGGCTATAGAGAGGAGAGCCTCTAGTCCCAAGTCCAATTTGGGAAAGGTATGGCTCATGTATCTTTTCTTATATTTGTTACTTCATTCATAATAAATATATTATCTTTAGTCTTCTTTTATTCATATACTTGGATGAAACGTTTCTTGTTTGATTGTGGATTCCATGTATGTGCTAGGAGTAGTCTTTATTATTATGCCATATCACTCTTAATCTATCATCATAAACACTACAAATCCCACTATAGTCTAATTAGTTATGATATGATCATGTTAATATGAATCACTTGTGCTATGTATCAACATTGGTTCAACGGTGATTTAGTTCACTGCCTTAGGATGGCTTGCGCCCGGGCTCTTAAGGTAATTACTTAATATGCTGGCATGGTGCTAGGATAGGAGGTAGCGTTGAATGTCTCGTAGACCCACAGATTGGAGATTTAGGTAGTAGGTGGTGACAGACCTATTTGTCCTTTGTAATCCTCCACGTTCGGCTATGCCACATGCTCTTGGCAGGAGTCGCCTAGTGTTGCTAGGGGTAAACCCGTGCCCGATGTGTTGAACAACTTAGCAGAAGTATTCACTACTGACATGCTTATTAGTATCTAACCTAGGCTATGTATATGTATTTAGAATCATTGTAGGAGCAAATCCCCAACTCTTAGTCTAACCTCCATTAGGACCCATCTACCCCTTAGAATAGAATGCTTAGGTGTGTGTCACACTACCCATATATTATCAACTTACCCCTGTCTTGATAATTGATTAGTATCCCATAGTTTGATCATAAGAGTAGTGTTTACTTTACTCCATTGCCTTCCTTTACGATAAATATGATACCCTTGGGAATACTCTTGCGTGAAATGCTACACGATAGTTTCTGTGCACTTGTGGACCTCATCTCTTTCAAGAGATGATTTGTGAGGTTAGTAGCCATCAACAACAAGCTGTCGCGGTGATCACCTCATCACTAAGCCGAGAGGAGTTCAACAAGGTTGATGGACTCGAGGTGGCCAAAGACGTATGGGACACCCTCAAAACGGCACATGAAAGGAATCACTTCATCCTTAAGCCAAAATTGAGATGATTGAGGGGGAGTTCGGGAGATTTGCCATCGAGGATGGTGAAACTCCCCAAGAGATGTACACTCGCATGAAGGTTCTCATCAAAAAGGTCAAAGCCTATGGAAGCAAGAAGTGGACTGACCATGAAGTGGTCAAGAGGATGATTAGAGCGTTTATGCCTCACAATGTCACCTTGTGTTCCATGATCCATAAAATCCCAGGGTTCTACAAAATGACTCCAGATGAGCTTTTAGGCAAAATCATCAACCACGAAATGATGGAAAAGGAAGCTCAGTATGTGAAGAATCTTGCCAAGTTCACCTCATCGAAGAAGAAGGATGTCGCCCTCAGGGCGACTTGCAAGCCAAGGGGCAAAAAGTCCATTTAAAAGAATGATGAGATGGAGAAAAGGCGACATCTACACTGAGGGCAAGGACAAAGACAAGTCTGGGACTAGGCGGTCTTGCTACAACTATGGTGAATATGGGCACTTTATAGTTGATAGCCCATATGAAGAAGAAGACAATAAAAAGAAGGAAGCAAAGCCACAAGACAGGAAAATATTAAAGAAGAATAAGCGAGTTGGCGAAGCACATCTCAGCAAAGAGTGTGACTCAAACGATGAGTCCTCCTCGGAAGTTGAAGATAGGGTGGCAACAATTGCTGTCAGGAGACCTTCCATGAAGACCACTCTCTTTCCAAATTTGGGGAGATGGAAGAATTCGAATGACACTTGCCTTATGGCAAAGGAAGGCAATAAAAAGGTTAAATCTATACCTTCATTTTGACATTCTTTTCATGATTATGATTTTGATAGCAGTGATGAAAATGAACCCATGCTTAAGAGCTTAAGTAAAAGTGCATTAGTTAAAATGAAATTGTTGTTGGATGTGATATTTGATAAGGAAGATTATATCAACCGATAAGAAGATATGTTCATCCTTCAAAAGGAGAGATATTTTGAGGTTGAAAAGGCTCTCGTGCTTGAAAAGGAAAAAGAGAGAAGCACTAGAGTGTGAGCTAGCTTGAGCAAGGAAACTTGCTCAAATATAAATGATTTGAATGTTGTACTTAATGATAAGCTTGTTAACTTGAAAAAAGTTAACACGAACCTTCAAGTACAAGTTGAATCTCTTATGCAAAGTGCTCCTCCTCCTCTAAGAGCTCACCTTCTACAAATATCGAGTCCATTCCACTCAAGACATGTAATTGTGCTAATTTGGTTCTTGACCTGAAAAATGAGCTAAAAAGGGCACAAATCAAACATTCACCCATAGGTTGACATTGATGAGAAGGAGAAAATCAAGTATGCACGAAGTACATACTCAGTTACTAGAGCTCCTAATGTCAAGGATGGCCTTGGATATTTTCAAGGTGAAAAGCGAAACGCTAGAAACCCCAAGAATAAAAAGGAACCAATTGCTTTTGTCAAAGAAGGCTCAAATCAAGTTGAGAACACCAAACATGTTCCTTCCTTACATGAAAAAGCTAAACATGGATCAAACACCATATTTCATGACTTTAATGCCTCATATGTTCTTATGAAGAATAAATTTAATCATGTTTATGCCAAGTATGTTGGGACACTCCACAAGAGCCGAAAATCTTGTGTGTGGGTACCCAAGTGTCTTATCACTAACATCAAAGGACCCAAGCAAGCTTGGGTACCCAGAACCAAGGTATAATCCTGTTTTATAGGTATACCCCCTCCGGTGGATCAAAAGAGGTGCTTTATAGACACAAACCACATGACTAGAGGAGAGAAAAATATTCATGGAGTATAATGAAAATTGGAGCAAACCAACTTCATCTCTACCCGAGCCATCATCACAAGACTGAAGTGCACAAAATGTACCACAATCGGAGATCAATAATCAAGGGGGAGCTTCTACACAAGATAAAGCTCGATAAATAAAAAATCAACCTCAACAAGATGAAAATGGAGGCACTGATTAAGGGGGAGATGAAGAAAATGAAGAAACTGACACAAGAAACCAAGTGCCTCACCCAAGAGGTTGTAGATGCATTACAAGATCTGGTTTGGGCATGGGCTATGCAAAAAGAACTTCCCAACCATGTTGAGATCATGACGGACGATACATGCAAAACATCATCTAAAGTTCAACATAGATAAAGCAAAGCCCATCAAAACTCCAATAAGAACCAAACGGGCATCCCAACCTCGACGAAGATGATCCAAATATGCACCAAAGAGGTATATCGTTCTATTATTGACTCCCTAGTGTATCTTGGTGCATCTAGGCCATGTTAAATTGGTATATCATTCTTTGATCAATTTTTTATTGTACATTTGTGCATCTAGATCTAATATTTTGTTGAGTATATGTTTTGTGTGCAAGGTTTTAAGTCACACCGATTCTCAAAATGTGACTTGAAACATTACACATCTCATTGCTAGCTGTGGAGAATTTCAAAATACCTACATGATTTCAAAAAAATTCTTCCCACCTCATTTTCACTCTAAAACTATTTCAAATATTAATTCTTGGTGAATTATAGTCATATCATGATTATCGTTTGCTTACCAACCATATTTATCAAAAATATTTGCTAAAACTATGTCCTTATGACCAAGATTAGGCCTCCTCTCAAATTCACTTTGAAATTCTTACTTACATATCCGTTTGACCGGACAAGTCTGGCCCAATACCGGACTAGTCCCATGTTCCTATCATCTTGTGAAATTTGACCATAGTTTAATGATTAAGTGTTTGTTGATCATGTCCTTTAACGATATCCTCTACAATCATGTCCCAATCATCATCCAAAATTCAAATCTTAAATTTTCCTTGTTTATCTTACTTGAACTCTCTGTTTGAACCAGATTAGACCGTGCTTCATACCAGACAAGTCTGGTGTTCTGATTAGTCCGGCACTGGTCCGCCCCAACGAACAAATCCGGGGTATACCAAACTAGTCATGTGTTCCCATGACTTAACAATTGGATTTACCCCGACCTCCTCTTCCTCTTCACTCCAAACTCGACTCTCTCTCTCTCCTCACTCGAGCTCTCAAGGCGGTTTTCAGCCCTGTCCACCAAAAACTTTGATTCTTTTGAGGAGAAGGCTTGGAAGCACTTTGAGAGGTCGACCCCGAACTTCTTCGCACTCAGGATTTGCTTTACTCCGTGCATTGATCTCCTCTTGGTAAACTCTAGCCCTAACCCTAATCTTCACTTTTTTCTAGGGTTTAGGCCATATCCTTCATACTCTAGGGTTTTAGTACACTCTAGTATCCTATACATTATCACTATCTTGCAGATTGATCTATGTCCCCAAAGATTTGATGAATTTTTAATACCTAGGGTTCATGAACCGATGAACACCGGACTAGTCCGGGTTTCCTTGCGGACAAGTCTGGTACATTGGACTAGTCAGCAGAAACAATGGACAAGGATGTTGATTTCATTAAGTTCTTTGAATCAACCTTGTTTCTCTAATCTCATTCACTTCTACCATGTCAGGCATCATGTCAAGCTCAAACGAAAGCATGTTTAGTGATCCGGAGCTTCAGAAGGCACGCCTCACTTCAAAACATCAATTGGAGATTGATCAACAATGAAGGACGATGTTTCGACATGATAATGATGCTGGAGCATCAGGCATAAGCTCTCAACGGAAGGTACCAGCCAAGAAGCAAAGTGAAAAGGGCAAGCAAGTGGTCAGTCAAACCTCCAAGGCAAGAAAAAGGAAAGACGAGGCCAAAGGTCCCGCGAGGTACTCGAGCCCGATTGGGACACTCGAAATGGCCGCCTTGATGCACGATCGTAACTATCGCCCCAATGATGCTTTCACGGGGAAAGGAGCCAACAAAGCCAAGAAATTGAGGGAGGTTGATGTATACAGTCACAAGAAGATGGCAGCAGATCCAGGTTGTGGAACAATTTTCACTGTGATTATTACCAAACTGTGTACCTCCGCATGAAAAATTCAGTGGCTAAGAATCAATGGATTGATTGGGAGTACATGGAGGGAAAAGGGAATGAGACATTCCATCAAGTGATTGCTGCAATTGATAGGCACGGCTTGAAAGACCTTTTAGCCTTCAAATATGATTGGAACAATGAAGTCATAGCCCAATTCTATGCCACTTGCTATTTCTCTAAGTCTAGAGCTGATGAGATCACATGGATGACTCATGCAAAGAAGTCCTCAGTTGGTTTTGAGGTGTTTGCCGAGATGCTTGAATTGGGTTGGTCTCCTAACAACAGGCTCAAAGGTCACAATGTCAAGGCGCTAGACAAGGATGAGCTAGACTTCCTCTATGACACTGCCTATCCGTTCAAGGCTCCCTCCACCAACTATCTGAAGCCCTTCTTTGCTATTTTGAACTGGGTGCTAAGAAAGACTATTGCACCCAAAGTTGGTGATGCGGGAAGCATTCAGGACTTCCTCCGCAACTTGATGCAGATCATAAGTGGAGATGAAGAATTCGACGTGTTTGATTATATCCACAATGATATATTCAACATTGCTCACACTCCAAACTGGTCCTGTGGATATGCCCCCTACATTATGCTCATGATTGAGAAAGTCACAGGATTGGACTTTGTCAAGGATGTCCCTCACACCAAGCCCCGACCTCATGTTCCTATAGCTCCTCCTTCACTATCCTCCTCTACAAGACAGTGTTCTACTCATGCCACTCCATTGGGTACCTCCTCTACCACAGTTCGCTCATCCTCCGGAGGTTCTATCAGCGGCAGTTTAAAGATGCTACATGCCATATTCACTTTCTGTCGTGATGTGGAGGTGAAGCAACATAATGAGAGATAGGAAAGGAAAAGGCACTCTCGATACATGAAGGAGAATGTGACTGCCATATGTCAGAAGCTCGAAATCTCACCTATTTGCTCTCTAGAAGTTTCAAAAGACTCAGATAGTGATTTCACTGAGAAGCCAACACTTACAGATGATGAGCTATCATTCTTTGGCATTGGTCCCTACATTCAATATTTTGCTTCTCAAGCAAGTGACAATGATGATGGGGAGCAAGACAATGAGAAGACACAAAGTGATGGCAATGTGGACTGGGAAGATGAAAACGACGAATAGCTTCTCTTAGTTTTCCCTTTTTTGTGTCTAGATGCCAAAGGGGGAGAGATTTAGAGGGAGTAGTTCATCATAGTCGTTATCCTGTCATAGAGGACTATTTTTAAAAACTTGTAATGTTCTGTGTTTTGTGACCTATTATGCTTTGTGTAAGACTTTGCATTTTCTATGCACCATGTTATCTCATTGTTATGTTAATGTCTTTACTTAATTGTCATAATGTGATATTCTTATACTTATGCACTTATACACTTGGTCATCTTAATATTCATGCATATGTGTTATTGTGTAATGCTTATTATCATGTCTCCATGATGATTGTTGATTATGCTCATCATATTGTTATTTATGTTCATCACAATTATTGCTCACACACACTTGATAGGCACCCCACTATAAGGAGTGCATATATGAGAAGTGATTCATGCTCATAACTTCTTATACTCATATGTGCACACTTTATGAAAATCAAGTTTTTATTCATACATGTGTAATATCAAAATGGTTGTCATCAATCACCAAGAAGGGAGAGATTAAAAGTACATCTAGGCACACCCTTGTGGGTTTTCACTTTGGAGAGATATGGCATCACTTTGGATGATTGATGACAAACAAGAGAGTTCCTAACAAAATTCGTTGAGATGAGGGAAGGTTTCGGAGAATGGAAAATGGTGAAAAATGAGAATCAAAAAAGGGAAGAGCACGAGTGAAGAAAAGGTGCAAAATTAGAATCATGAATGGGAAGAGCACAAGTGAAAAAAAATATTCAAAAGTAGTCCTAAATGTATAGGGTGTGTGTGAGAGACACATTACCAAGAGCTCAAGTCATTGCGGAGAGATTAAGGTCTAAAACATAATTCAATAAACAGAAAAAGAACTAGTCCAGTTATTGAGAGGGCTAGTCTTTTTTCTCACTGGTCCAAAAAAGACTAGTCCAGTTATTGAGAGGACTAGTCCGATTTCTTATCTGGACAAAAATAGACTAGTCCGGTGCTATACGAACTAGTAAAGTACGCTCACAATAATTCGGGTTTCAAGCTGTGTTGCACAACTTCACGCACAATTCACTCAGCACACCGTACTAGTCTGGTCCCCAGAGTGGACTAGTCCAGCCATCGGGATCTCTAACGATAACTTTTTGGAATAACTATAAATAAGTGATCCACGACCCCTAAAGAAACACACGAAGAACCCTAGCTCCATCACACATCCCAAGAGCACAAAAACACTCCTGTCCACACATCTAAAACCCTAAAAAGTAAATTTTTCTGGGAATCAAGATTTGGGAAAGGGAGAGTGACATCTACACATCATTGAGTTCTTGGGGTTTGGTCTCTTAACTCTTACAATTCTTGTAAATCTTTTGGGTGTATTTGATCTATTTTCTTGCTGTAATTTTGTGGGAGTCCTCAGCTTGTGAGATTGCCCCATCAACTCGGTGATTACCCTGTGATAGTGGAACTCAAGTTGTCCTTCGTGGTAACTTGATGAGGTAAATGGTTGGTTGAATCCCGACTCTGTGTGAGCTCCTCAACAAGGATGTAGATCTCTTTCGTGGGATTGAACCTTCGAAAATCGTGTGTTCTTGATCTTTACTTTTCATCATTATCACTATCTAGGGCAAGACTTGATTATTCTCATAATTGTCATTAATTTTGTGATTCCCAAGGAACTTAATTGTTATTTTCACCCAGTAATCACTCTAAAGTTAATATACTATTGTGTTGCTTTATCATTCAAATAAAAACACAAAACAGTTAAGCTTTTTGTAGGTGTAACGAGCACACCGGACTAGTCCGGCCTTCTTGGTATTTGACGCTTTCGTTAAGTGCCGCTAGAAAAAGTTTGAACGGCTATTTACCCCCTCTGGGCTACATTCACTTATTGCCATCACCGAGTAGAGGGAGGACTGCACTCTCTTCAAACTGAAGGGGTTAGAGCTTAGTTTTTTCCAAATTAGTCACTAGGCCAGATGCCTGACCAAAAATATGGAGGATGATTTTAGTGATCAGTAGGTCATGACTTGATGGCGCAATGAAAGTTGCTGCATCATCCACATGTAAGGATACTCGGAGATGATCTTTGAGGCCTGACAATGGAGTGACTAGGCCTTGCTGTTGGGTGGCATGAAAGAGTTTCATCAATAGCTCTATTGCGAGCAAAAATATCATCGGGGTGAGAGGATCTCCCTGCCTCATGCCTTGTGCATGCATAATGCTACTCCGAGGCTCCCCATTTAGTAAAAAGGAAGATGAGGATGTTCCCCAAAGTTCCAATATCCAGTCACGCTAACAGGTACAAAATCCCAAGTGTGTCATTAAATCCAACAAGTATGACCAATTTACCGAGTCGAAGGCCTTGGATATATCTAGTTTGATAAACAGCGCCGGTATTTTGGTGCAGCTCTCGGACAACATAATGCACAAACATAAAATTATCATGTATGCAGCGTCGTTTAATATATGCATTTTGGTGTAGCGAGATCATCTTGTCCAGCTCAAGTGACAGCCGATTAGCTAAGATCTTTGAGACAATTTTGGGAAAGGTATGAATTAAACTTATGGGCTTGAAATCTGTAACCCTTCGAGGAGCTGGTTTCTTGGATACAAGGACCACAAATGCTTGATTAAGATGATGTAATCCTTGCAAATTAGTTGACTGAACTGGTTGACCGTTGCCAACTGATCTAACTTTATAATGCTCCAGCAAGAAGATAGGAATAGTCCGGTGTATCCGTCTGGCCCAGGTGCCTTACTTTTTGGCACTCACTAAATGACCGTAATGACCTTCTCTTCAGATATTGGCTGATCTAGGTGCTGAAGGTCTCTAGGCTGCTATTCTAGTTGCGCAAAATTAAGAGCAAGGTATCTCGGATGGTGCATCCCTAGGTTATTTTTGAAGTGCTGAAATATTACGTGATGCTTCTCCCTTTGCGAAATGGCAATTCCATCCTGCTCTTCTAACAGTTGAATGTAGTTTGTTTTCCTCCTTCAATTTGCCATAGCTTGGAAATATTTTGTATTAGCATTGCTATTCGGAAGCCATGTAAGTCCGGAATGTTGTTTGGCTCGTGATTTTTCTATGGCCACTTGTCCTAGTATTCTCTTCTTAAGAAGTGATCGAGTTTCTTGCTCCATGTTCCATAAGTCTTGGGTTTCTTCAGCTATTTCTAGTCTCATGATTGCTTCTCTGCAAATCACCAATGCAAGTTTACCTTGAGGGATAAGCGTACATGAGCATTTGCAGAGTGCTTTAGATGTCCGAGATAACTTTATATGGACTGTGATCATGGCATTGAGGTGATGAGGTGTTTGTTTAGTCCACATCTCGATGGGTAGTTTTAGGCTCGATCTTCTCAAAGGTAAGTCAATTGGGGTGGAGAACTCAACATTGATAATCCGCGGCACTCGAGTAGTTCGAATACCCCTGCAATCACTACACCACTGCTCTGTTGGTTATCAACCATGCGGCACACGCTTGACCTCGCCAAGAAGGCTAATCCCTGCAAGTGAACCGAGAACACAAGCAAGAACGTAGAAGACACGATCTGAAATTTAGAAGTTGTAGTCTCACAAACCGTAGAATGGCAAAATTGTTATTCTATGCAAAACCCACCGAATATGACCAGTGGCTGCAGTATTTAAAGGCTAGGGTTCAGCCAAAACACGATTAGATGCGTCCCTAATGGACTCATACGGGATACAAGGCCCAAAGGCCCGATTCAGTGGCGCAGCACCGGAGAGAAATCTAGATTCGACTTGTTTCAACGATTCCCAATGACCCCGTAGGAATTTTGAGGTGGGACCACAACCATTGGAAAGTTTATCTTCTCCTATTTCCATGCATATGTAGAACGTTGAAAACGGAATTTGTATGCATCCTGGGCGTCCGTTTTAAGGTGGACTGCTCCCGGACTCCGAGATGAACTCGAGTACGAGCTGTAAATTGCTTCCATCAACTTGTGGACGTCCCAGCTGGTTCTCCACGCTCCCAAGGCCTCTTTCCTTCACTTGTTGATTTTCTCCATTATTCCGAATAACAATTAAATCATCACATAGCAATCTATTCTCAAACTCACATACAAAAGAAGTTAGGAGCGAGTTCACCTGCTGATTTATTATCCGTGCTCGTGCTCTTGTGATTGGTCCCTGCATTTCAATGTGCGTCTCTGTTGTTGTGATGTCCACATCATCCTCCCCCTCTTGAATTGGAGTTGTCCTCGACTCAAGTTCATCTTCTTCTCCCAAGTACGGTCGCAAATCTGAAATGTTAAATGTAGGACTAACCCCAAAATCGGGAGGCAATTCAAGCTTATATGCATTATCATTAATCTTTTGAACAATCATAAAAGGACCAGCAACTCGTGGCATAAGTTTAGATTTTCTCAAGTCAGGGAATCACTCTTTTGTCAAATGTAACCACACCAAATCACCCGGTTCAAGTTTTACTTCTTTTCTACCTTTACTACCTGGAATCCGATACTTCTCATTCATCTTTTCAATATTTTTCTTTGTAGTTTCATGCATCTTAAGAATGAATTCAGATCGTTGTGTAGCATCCAAATTTATAGTTTCAGAAGGAGGCAAAAGTAGTAAATCAATATGAGCACGGGGATTGAAACCATACACTACCTGAAATGGACTTACCTTTGTCGTGGAGTGAATGGATCTGTTATAAGCAAATTCTATATGTGGTCAACACTCATCCCACATTTTCAAATTTGTTTTCAAGACAGCCCACAACATAGTGGATAAAGTATGATTAACCTCGATTTGTCCATCCATTTGTGGGTGACATGTAGTTGAAAATAGCAATTGGTTCCCAATTTATAATACAAAGTTCTCCAAAAATGACTTAAAAAGTTTGCATCACGATCAGAAACAATGGTATTTGGCACACCATGTAAACGAACAATTTTTGTCATAAATAAATCAGCAATGTGTGAGGCATTATCATTCTTATGACAAGGTATAAAGTGTGCCATTTTGGAGAAATGATCAACAACTACAAAAATACTATCTCTCCCCCTCTTAGTCCTAGGCAATCCCAAAACAAAGTCCATAGAAATATCCCCCCAAGGTACACTAGTAACAGGAAGAGGCATATAAAGACCATGTGGTTTAAGGCGAGACTTAGCTTTATTGCAAGTAGTGCATCGCGACACATAGCGCTCGACATCAAACCTCTTTCATGTGCTTCAGGCAAAAGTAATAGATGAACGGAGCTAGCTGGAACACATAGTTTGTTAGCACAATAGAGGAGACCCTCTCGCAGCACATAGTTATTCCAAGTTCTTCATTTTCTACAATTTTCAAAAGAATCTTTGAAGTCCAAATCAGTAGGATACAATTCTTTTATTGTTTCCAAACCAAAGATTTTATGATCAAGTTGGGACAACATGGTATAACGTCTAGATAATGCATCAACAATGACATTTTCCTTCCCTTTCTTATGCTTAATGATGTATGGAAACGACTCTATGAACTCAATTCATTTAGCATGTCATTTATTCAGATTGGTTTGATACTTAAGATAATTCAATGATTCATGATTGGAATATATGACAAACTCCTTAGACCAAAGATAATGTTGCCAAGTTTGTAATACTCGTACTAAGGCATACAATTCCTTATCATAAGTAGAATAATTCAAAGAAGGACCATAAAGTTTTTCACTAAA
The DNA here is from genome assembly GCA_036927565.1 of Tuctoria greenei. Lineage (NCBI taxonomy): Eukaryota > Viridiplantae > Streptophyta > Magnoliopsida > Poales > Poaceae > Tuctoria > Tuctoria greenei. The sequence goes on from JAYESD010000005.1 coordinate 177,916,808, forward strand.
GAAAGCAATGGGTTTACCTCCTTGTATGAGAACGCTTCCAATACCAATGCCGCTTGCATCGCATTCTAGCTCAAATGTCTTGTTAAAATCAGGAAGTTGTAGCAATGGTGCTTGTGTAAGCTTCAATTTGAGAGCATCAAAAGCTTGTTGCTGCTGTTCGCCCCATCAAAACGGCACTCCCTTCTTTGTTAGCTCATGTAGAGGTGCTGCAATGGTGCTGCCACAAAAAACGGCGATAAAAACCTGCGAGACCAAGAAAACTACGAACCTGCGTGACGGTTGTTGGGACTGGCCAACTAGTGATCGCTTCAATTTTTGCCTCATCCATCTCAATTCCCTGCGAGGAAACGACATAGCCAAGAAACGAGACTCGATTGGTGCAAAAGACACACTTTTCGAGGTTACCAAACAAACGTGCATCTCTCAAAACAGTAAAAACAACACGTAAATGATCAAGATGTTCATCATATGACTTGCTGTAAATGAGGATATCATCGAAGTAAACCACCACAAATTGTCCAATGAAAGCACGTAAAACCTCGTTCATTAAACGCATAAAGGTCCTGGGTGCAGTAGTTAAACCAAAATGCATGACTAAGCACTCATAAAGTCCAAACTTGGTTTTAAATGCAGTTTTCCATTCATCTCCTAGTGCCATTCTAATTTGGTGGTAACCACTACACAAGTCAATTTTTGTGAAGATGATAGCACCACTCAATTCATCAAGCATGTCATCTAAGCGAGGAATAGGATAACGATATCGAATGGTGATGTTATTAATCGCTCGACAATCAACACACATGTGCCAACTACCATCTTTCTTAGGAACCAAAAGAACAGGAAGGGAACAAGGGCTAAGGATTTCACGAATGTACCTGCAGTCCAAAAGATCTTGGACTTGTTGCTGGATTTCCTTAGTTTCCTCTGGATTCGCCCTGTATGTTGCATGATTTGGTAAACTTGCTGAAAGTGCATCTAGGCATCCCTTGTGGCTTTAGTTGATTTATGACAAACGAATGAGATCCTAACCAAATTGCTGAGATCAGGGCAGGTTTTAATGAAATCATGAAGAAAGCGCAAAAAGAAAGAAGAATGAGGATCTATATGGAAAAGAGCTCAAGAGCTGAATAGATTAGATTTGTGTGTATGGAGTGTGTTGGAGAAACCATCCCCAAGAGCTCAAACACAAGAAAACTCATTCACTGCACAAATTTACAGAGGTCCGGACTAGTCCGATATACCCCGGACTAGTCCAATAATCCCTCTGTTCAAAATTGGACAAGTCCTCCCAGTGCGGACTTGTCTCCACAGTCCAGGTTTACACAGACCGGACTAGTCCGATATCACCACGGACTAGTCCGATATCTTTCTAACTAAAATCAGACTAGTCCTCCCCAGTGCGGACTAGTCCTCAACACTTCACAACTTTGCACGACATCGGACAAGTCCGATAATATCCGGACTAATCCGATAACCTCTCTGACTAAAATCGGACAAGTCCTCCAAGTGCGGACTTGTCCCCAATTCACTAAGGGGTTCACCACAGCCGGACTAGTACGATAATGACCGGACTAGTCCGAACTTTTCTAGAGCCTAAATCGAACTAGTCCGCCCGAGGCCGGACAAGTTCGATATTCCTGAGAACTTAGTGTTTCCTACACGCCGCACACCAGACTAGTCCAGACTCCACCACGGACTAGTCCGGACTCTCGAAACCCGAACGGTAACCTTTGGAAACCTCCATATAAATAGATATGAACGGCCCTACTTTCAATTCTCTTGACTCCCAGCGCCGTCACACCCTCCAAGAGCATAGAAAACACATGTCTCCACTCAATCCAACGCAAGGAAGATCAAATCCTTGAGGATTCACTTTGGATCAAAGAAGAGACACGATTGCACACGTTTGACCTCTTGGGTTTGATTCTCTAACACACTTCTGTTGTTTCATTGTTGATCTTAAGAGTGTGTTCTTGGTGGTTTTTGATTTGTAATCTTAGGGAGCCCTCAACTTGTGCGAAGGCTCCTTGAAATTGGTGATTTACCCTTTGTGATATTGGAAGAGAATTGGCCTTCATGGCGATTCGACGAGGTTAGGGTCGATGAAGACCCGATCCTTTCGTGGGCTCCTCAACGTGGACGTAGGTTACCTTTGTGGGAACCGAACCACGAGATAAAATCTTGTGTCAAACTTGTTCCTAAGTTTTTCATATCATATTCTAGGGTTTACTTGATCTTGTCCATCTTACGTTAAAACATTGAAATCAAAGTTAGTTTGTGCTACACTTAATTTCATTGAGTCACTACTTTCAAGTTACATACTATATTCCGCTGTGTATTGTGCTTGTATTGAAATCATTGATCTAACTTGATCAATTTAGTCTGCACGCACCGGACTAGTCCCCACACTACCGGACTAGTCCGATTTCCTAGTATTTGATCAAGTTGCTTAGTGTTTTAGGTTCCGACTAGAATTCAAAAAGGCCTATTCACCCCCCCCCCCTATAGGCCACATTCAATTGGTATCAGAGTAGGACTCTTCGCAAGAGACTAATCGCTCGAAGAGAACATGTCGGACATGAAGGATGTGCAGAAGAGTATCAACCAAGAGAAGGTTGAAGATGAAAAAGCTCAAAAATTGGAGAAGCTCCTCGACGCCATTCAGACTTCGAGGATGATGATGAGGAGACGCTTGAACTCAAGGCGCTCCTAAGGAAGAAATCCCTCTCCAAAGGGGAAGTGAAGATCGAGGACGAGAAGAAGAAGTGGAGTAGTCACACCGACTATTCCCGATATCCTTTCAACTATGATCGTCTAAATTCTAACAATAGCCATTATTTGTCTATTCCTCTAGGAAAAGCCCCACACTTTGACGGCAATGATTACTCAATGTGGAGGAAAAACATTTAAATGCATTTAATCTCACTCAATCCCAGCTTGTGGCATATTGTGTGTACAGGAATAGATATCCCGAACGACGATGAAGAGCTTACACCAAACCAAGAACAAGCAATTCATCAGAATGCTCAAGCTGTAGCAGTCATCACATCTTCACTAAGTCGGGACGAGTTCACCAAGGTGGATGGACTCAAGATTACAAATGAAATCTGGGACACATTGCAAACTGCACATGAAGGCGATCGTCATGTGCGAGAGGCGAAGATCGAAATGATCGAAGGCGAATTGGGAAGATTCGCCATAGATGAAGATGAGTCACCACAAGACATGTACAACCAATTAAAGACTCTCATCAACAAGGTTCGAGCTTATGGAAGTAAAAAATGGAACGATCACGAGGTCGCAAAGCTCATTCTTATGGCCTTCATGCCTCATAATGTTACCTTGTGCTCAATGATTAGAGAAAGCCTCGGGTACAAGAAAATGACCCCGGCCGAAATTCTTGGAAAGATCATCAATTTCGAGATGATGGAGAAGCAAGCAAAACATGTCAAGGAGATTGCCGATCTCACCTCGGCAAAGAAGAAGGGGGTCTCCTTGATGTCCACTTGCAAGCCCTTGTCAAAAGAAGCTCGAGAAGCTCAACAAGAAGAGGACAACGATGACGAGAGCAGCGATCCCGACGAAGAGGACATGATCCTCTTTATGAAGAGATTCAAGAGAATGATGAAGAGAAGACAAGGGGGCAAATTAAGTGAAGGAAAACACAAAGAAAAATCAAGACCGAAGCTGAGGAGGGCGTGCTATAATTGTGGTGAATACGACCACTTTATATTTGATTGCCCATATGAAGAAAACAAGAAGAAGACCAAGGAAACAAAGCCTCAACCCAAGAAATTCTTCAAGAAGAAGAAGCAAGCTGGACAGGCGCACCTAGGAAAGGAGTGGGACTCAAATGATGAGTCCTCATCCGAAGAGGAAGAAGAGATGGCTAGCATAGCCATCGAGAAGACAACTAAGAAGTCCACCCTCTTCCCAACTCTCGGTGCATGGAAGTGCAACAACACTTGCCTCATGGATAAGGAAGGTAAACGAAAGGTAACAACAAAATCTACCTCCTCGCGTTCTTTTGATAGTGATAGTGAAAACTATAGTGATGATCAGCATATGCTAGTTGGCTTAGACAAGAAAACTGCTACCAAAATGAAATTCTTGATGGATAAGCTTGTTGATAGGGAGGGGCTGGTTGATCGTCAATAAGATATGATCATCCTCAGAAAGGAGGAGTATCTCAAGATCAATGAGCTCCTTGAACTTGAAAAGGAACGAAGCAAATCACTTGAAATTGAGTTAGCTTCAAGCAAGGAAGCTTGTTTGAAGTTAAGCGACTCAAATGCAATCATCAAGGAAGAACTTGTTAACTTAACCAAAGTTAACAAGATCCTTGAAGTGTAAGTTGAGTCACTCAAACAAAGTGACCCTTCATCCTCTTCAAGCTCGCCTTCTCAACCCCTTAAAACTGAAACTACATCTACTTGTGCATGTCGTAAAATTGACACTAGCTTGAAAGACAAGTCAACCTCTACCAAGGACAAGCATCCTTCCCAAAGTGGCATATTTGACAAGGAGAAGGTCAAATATGCACGTAGTGCATACTTGGCCACAAGACCTCCTAATGTCAAATATGGCATTGGGTATTCCTATGATGAAAAGCAAAATGCTAGAAACCATAAGAATAACAAGGAGAGCATTGTCTTTGTGAGGGGAAACTACTCTCAAGCTAGAAAGACTAATGATGTTAATAAGTCCAAGATAGTTAACACATATGAACACCGGACTAGTCCGGTCCCTGTACGGACAAGTCCGGTCCTCCGGACAAGTCCTGTTTCCCGGACTATTCTGTTCATGAACAACAACAACTTTTATTTAGAACTTCCGATGCATCATATGTTCTTATGAAAACTTTTGGTAAAGTTTATACTCATTATGTTGGGCCATGCCATGGGAACACCAAGTCTCATGTGTGGGTGCCCAAATCTCTTGTAACTAACCTCAAAGGACCTAAGCAAGCTTGGGTACCTAAAACCAAGGCATGATTTGATTTTGCAGGCCTATTCCTCCGGTGGACGAAATGGATGCTAGACAGTGGATGCACCAACCATATGACCGAAGAAAGAATGATGTTCGTTGAGTATAAAGAAAATGAGGATCCAAGCGAGGGCATCTATTTTGGAGACAATAGTCAAGGAAGGGTGCTCGGTACCGGTAAAATTGCAATATCATCTCAACATACTCATTCTCACGTCTTACATGTCGATTCCATCGATTATAACCTGCTGTCCATATCTCAACAATGTGACAATGGTTATAATTGCTTGTTTACTATTGAGGGTGTGACCGTGTCTAGAAGGAGTGATGACTCAGTTGCATTCAAGGGTGTGTTGAAGGGAAAGCTTTATCTCATTGACTTCAACAAATATAAAGCCAAAATTGATAAATGCTTGATTTCAAAGAACAACATGGGTTGGTTGTGGCATAGGCGGCTAGTACATGTTGGTATGAGGAATATTAAAAAACTCCTTAAGGGCAATCACATCCGAGGTTTAAATGATATTGTTTTTGAGAAAGACAGGCCTTGTAGCGCGTGCCAATCCAGGAAGCAAGTAGGAGCACCCCATCCCGCGAAGAACGTCATGACAATGACAAGACCGCTCGAGCTACTTCACATGGATCTATTCGGTCCAATCGCTTACATAAGCATCGACGGAAACAAATATGGCTTAGTAATTGTTGATGACTTTTCGCGCTTCTCGTGGGTTTTCTTTTTGCATGATAAGACAGAAACTCAAGGAACCCTCAAGAAGTTTCTCAAGCATGCCCAAAATGAGTTCTCATTTAAGATCAAGAACATACGAAGCGACAATGGCACGGAGTTCAAGAACACTAAAGTTGAGGAGTACCTAGATGAAGAAGGGATAAAGCATGAGTTTTCAGAACCTTATTCCCCTCAACAAAACGGAGTTTCCAAAAGGAAGAACCGAACCCTCATATAGATGGCTAGAACAATGCTCGATGAATACAAGACCTCAGATCGGTTTTGGGCGGAAGCGGTTAACACCGCTTGCCACGCCATAAACCGACTCTATCTTTGTCGACTAGTCAAGAAGACATCATATGAACTACTCACCGGTAACAAGCCTAATAGTTCGTATTTTTGAGTTTTCGATTCTAAGTGCTATATTTTGAATAAGAAGCCTAGGAATTCAAAGTTTGCTTCAAAGTCCGATGAAGGTTTCTTGCTTGGTTATGATTCGAACTCTTACGCCTATCCTGTCTTCAACAAGACCTCTAGACTTGTTGAAGTAGCACGTGACGTAGTGTTCGATGAAACTAACGGCTCTCAAGAAGATCAAGTTGATCCATGTGTGCTAGATAGAGAAGAAGCTCCATGTCAAGCATTGAGAAGAATGGCGTTGGGCGACGTTCGACCACAAGCGCCACCTCCAAATGCAAATGAAGAAGATGAACCACAAGTGGAGGTTAATGATCAAGGGGGAGCTTCCACACAAGATAAACATCAAGAAGACAAAGATGATCAACAAGTCAATGAGGGCAACCATCTAGGGGGATAAGAAGATGACCATGCAGACTCAACACCACAAGTGCCACATCCAAGAGTACACCAATGCGTCTGGAGAGATCACCCAATCGATAGCATAATTAGTGACATCCAAAAGGGAGTAACAACTAGATCTCGCATAGCTAATTTTTGTGAACATTAATCCTTTGTATCCTTTTTGGAATCGCGCAGGATTGAGGATGCATTGAAGGATCCAGATTGGGTGGTGGCGATGCAAGAACTTAACAACTTCAAACGGAACGAAGTGTGGGAACTAGTCGAAAGACCCAAGTTCAACATCGTCGGCACCAAGTGGGTCTTGCGCAACAAGCAAGACGAACACGGGGTGGTGACAAGGAACAAGGAATGACTTGTGGCCAAAGGGTATTCAAAGTCGAAGGTTTGGATTTTGACGAAACCTTTGCTCCCGTAGATAGGCTTGAATCTATTAGAATATTACTTGCATATGCTACTCACCATGATTTCAAGCTCTATCAAATGGATGTGAAAAGCGCCTTCCTCAATGGACCAATCAAGGAGGAGGTATACATGGAGCCATCTCCCGGATTCGAAGATCAAGAGTTTCCCGACCACGTCTTTAAACTGCGTAAGGCTCTCTACAGACTCAAACAAGCTCCTAGATCTTGGTATGAGCGTCTTAGAGATTTCTTAATTGAAAATGGCTTTAAGATTGGTAAAGAAGATTATACATTATTCACGAAGATTGACAATGATCTCTTTGTTTGCCAAATTTATGTTGGCGATATAATTTTGGTTCAACAAACCAATCCTTCTGTGAAGAATTTAGTAAGATTATGACAGATAGGTTTGAAATGTCTATGATGGGAGAGCTGAAATACTTCTTGGGATTCCATGTGAGGCAACAAAAGGAGGGTACGTTCATAAGCCAAACTAAGTACACTCAAGACATACTCAAGAAGTTTAGAATGGACAAGGCGAAGTCTATAAAGACTCCCATGGCAACAAATGGACACTTGGATCTCAATGAAGATGGACCAAGCGTGGATCAAAAGGTATATCGCTCCATGATTGGATCCCTATGTTACTTATGTGCATCTAGGTCTGATATTATGTTGAGTGTGTGCCTGTGTGCAAGATTTCAAGCCAGTCCTAATGAGTGTCATTTGACAGCCGTAAAGAGAATCTTGCGGTATTTAGTTCATACACCCAACCTAGGCCTTTGGTATTCTAAAGGTTCCAAATTCAATCTCATTGGATTCTCCGATGCAGATTATGCCAGATGCAAAGTAGATAGAAAAAGTACCTCCGGTACATGCCAATTTCTAGGAAGATCCCTAGTTTCCTAGTCCTCCAAAAAACAAAACTCCATTGCCTTATCCACGGCTGAAGCGGAGTATGTTGCAGCTGGGAGTTGTTGTGAACAACTCCTTTGGATGCGACAAACTCTAAGGGATTACGGTTACAATATGAGCCGTATTACACTCCTTTGTGATAATGAGAGTGCCATTAAAATTGCCCATAATCCTGTTGAGCACTCTAGGACCAAGCACATTGACATCCGACATCACTCTTCGAGAGACCACTCAATGAAAGGAGACATAGCCATTTCCTATGTCCACACCGAAAAACAACTAGCCAATATATTTACCAAGCCACTTGATGAAAAACGTTTTTGCGAGCTCCGAAATGAACTAAATATCCTTGATGCTCGGAATGTGGCTTGAAAACTTGCATACCTGTATGGCTCCTTCAAAATATGTTGATTGTGTTGCGAAAATCATCTCTCTCAAATTTTTGCGAAAAACTATTTCAATTACTTGATCTTGATGAATTATGATCATTGCTTGATTGTTGTATGCTTACTGATCATATTCATCAAGATTACCTGATAGTTTTGACCCCTATTTCTCTTTAAAATAACCTTCGAATATATACGAATGGGCTAATCATATCTGTTCTGGTGACCACAGACTAGTCCATGGTTATCCGGACTAGTCCGCATACTGTAGACTAGTCCGCAGAGGTCCGGTAGTCCGGACCAGTCCGTCTGACCACAGACTAGTCCGATTTTTCGACTCCATAACCCTATCCGCCACCAAAACCTAATCTCCTTCATCCTCACAACTCACCTCACACTCTCTCTCTCTTATCACTCGAGTGCTCCCAAGGCGATTTCCTTTGTTATTCATCAAATCCCTCCGAGTTTGGGTGGAAATCGATCTCCATTGCATAGGGATTGAAGACCACAAACTTGTCCGCACCATCAACCCCTCCATCTCCAAGAATCGAGGAATTTCGGTAAAATTTCCTCCCAAACCCTAAAAATCTTGATTTCCTTCGTTGTTGACCAAATAGCTTAGCTCCTTCTTGTTAATACTTGCCTCCTTGTTGTATTAAATTTTGTAGGATCGAATAGCACGTGAGAAGCTACCAGAGGGGGGGGGGGTTGAATGGTAGATTTAAAAAATCTTACGCAGCGGAAACAATTAAATCCCAACCCCTTCGGCAGAAAAACGATCTGTTAAAGAAATCGTGTGCGAGACTAGTCTAAACGTGTTTCACCGGGACAAAAGTGATATATATCAGAGAGAATCAAGTCATGAAGAAATCACAAGAAGAATCACTCAAATCCATCGAGAGAAACTCAACTTATGATCGAAAGATCGAACAAAGGTCAATCTGTCCTACCCGAGAAAAACAGTTCTGGAATGCTGCAAAGAAACTCGTGTAGATCAGAAACCACAAATCCAATGACCGTGAAATTTTGACAGATGATAGATAATCAAGTTGTGAAGACAACCCAAAAAGAATCACATCAATTGCATCAGTAAAACTCTGTTATGATAAAACCACCGACAAAAGGTAGTGCTGTCCAGAAACTCGACGAATAAAACTTGTCTGGAACAAGTCGGACGAACAAGGCACAAAAGTTCCTTCAAACTACGAATTTTATTCAATAGAGCACAAGAGGAACAGCCCCAAAGTCGTGCCCATGAGCTCTGGCCTCCCTTGCTAATATAACCAGCTCAAAATCCAACTCTACTCAAATTAGGAACCTAATCCTACTCCGTTCACGAATCGAAACTTTCCATAACTGCTTAGGACTCTTCTATACGCAAATAGAAGCAATCTTAAGACTTCTAAACACCTTAGGAACGTATCCCACATTCCTAAAACAACTCAAATTAGTGTCCCACACGAAATCCTAACATAACCAACTCAAATCTTTTCATATCTGAGTCAAACACGACTCAGTGGCAGCTTGAGTCCATAACCTAGTCGGTTGGACCTTTCCGACCAATTCTTTACGTCCACATCTCTTCATCACGCCTCGGAACCATGTAGCCACGTCCATGCACTCCTTGAACATGTGCAAACATCTTCCAATGACGTCCACGATACCTTCATATGCATTATTCTTGATTCAAACATGTTGCGCAACCTCCCGATCAACTCAACCACAATTCCTCCCGAACTTGGTTGTTGAACCTCATCTTCTCCCTAAGACTAGTTCAATAGATCCCGTCACCAGCCATGTCTTGAACTCAAGCAACACCTGCACATGAACAAACAACCAATCTGTACGAGTCCAAGTCCGTGACTTGACTCAAGTTAGTTCCGAAACTACAACACCTTACGTGAGCACCTCACATAAGCATGTTGCAAAGCACAACAAAATGATATAAGCCTTATCAACCAATACACACCAAAAACATAGAAAAAGAATACTAAGCAACCTTTTCATAAGTGTAAAGCAAGTTCAAAACATTTCACATGAAAATTTGGAACATTACGATCAAGCTCCGAACCTTGCCAAAGCTAGCCGGAGCTTGAGCTTACCAAAGCTAGTACAACCTAGCGCCGGAGCTTACCAAAGCTAGTCGGACCTAGCGCCGGAGCTAACCAAAACTAGTCATAACTAGTAATCCCAAAAGTCGGAGCTATAAAAACATGTCGGTGCTAACCAACATAATCGGACCTAGCAAAACATATCGGAGCTTAACAAAGACATGTCGGAGCTATCAAAGACATGCCAGAGCTAAAGACAAAGCTCACCGGAGCTATCCAAAAAACATGTCGGATCTAGACAAAGAAAGTTGGACCTACTGTCGGACCTTGTAGAAGCTCGGAGCTAGAGTCGGACCTTGCTAAAAAGATGTTATGGCAGCATTCAAAACTTTTATTGTCAAAGCCAATGTATTCAGCACATAGGTCTCACAATCTCCCCCTTGATGAATGCATTGGAAACACCATTTAAAATCCGAACATTGGCATGAAAAGTTTTGAAAACAATTTTCCCCCTTTTTGAAAATCAAATGAGATAGAAATAAATTTCTAAATTTATCCCCCTATACATATTTCCCCCCTTGCATAATTCACCATATTATCTCTCCTCCTTTGACAATGTATTCAACAAGGTTCAAAAGAGAAATTTTAAATGTTATGAGCATATTGTAACACATACATATAAAACAAAACTCATCCAAATCATACTATCAAGTAACTTACACTATCACAACAATGAGATACATAAAGTAGTGTAAGCGATGCTAGAGATCAAATGTAATTTTCAATTTAAGCAAGCCATGATCTCACAAACTTAACTATTTCAATACCTGAAAGCATGACACTTGTTGCTGCATTTTATTATTTTTCAAGGCACAAATTTAGATCATATGATATTTGCAAGAGATTATATGCGCATCTGTCTTATTCAAACCAACCAAGCCAAGCCTATGTCATTTGACAATCAGAAGCTTAAGGACATGGTTTTAGTCATATGCAACTTCTTCCAAGTTCATATCTAAGTGCAATGATAAGCCATCTCAAAAGAAGAAGTACGATGCATGCATATTCTCTTGATCTTTTCTCAACTTATGTTTATTCATAAAAACTCAACATGTGAGTTGATTACCTGATTAATTATTTATGATTAAAAGCACTTGTGAGCATGCAACAAGTTCAAAACAGCAAGAAAGTTTGACCATGACCAGATTTAGTGTAAGTATTATTCCAATTACTAGACATGGCAAAAACTACAAAATGTATAACACGAGTAATGTAGTAAGAACTTTCAGTATGTAAAAGGAATCACAAAGTCATATATGTATGTAATACTATGCTCATATTATTTTAATTTCAGATTCACACATAGACTTCTAGGGTTTGAAAACTCTCCCTCAATGTAAGCCATGAGGATGCATAACCCCTATTTCACTACGAATGTAATAAAAACGAGTGAAATCCAAAGGTTTTGTAAAAATATCAGGCAATTGTTGTTCGGTATCTACATGGTGAAGCACAGTGTTTCCTTTTTCAACATTATCACGGAGAAAGTGATACCTAATGTCAATGTGCTTAGTTCTAGAATGTTGCACAGGGTTTTTAGCAATGCAAATGGCACTAGTGTTATCACAAAACAGTGGAACACAATCTAGATCAACTTCATAGTCCTTAAGTGTTTGAACAATCCAAAGAATTTGTGAGCAAGCACTAGCAGCAGCTACATATTCAGATTCAGCTGTGGATTATGCAACTGAATTTTGTTTTCTAGAGGACCAAGCAACAAGTGAATTACCAAGAAAATGACAAGCACCGGAAATACTTTTCCTATCAATCCTACAACCTCCAAAATCAGCATCGGAAAAAGCTTTCAAAGTAATGGTTGAGGAAGAAGGAAGAAAAATACCAAATTCTTGAGTTCCATGTAAGTACCTGAGAATCCTTTTGACGGCTTGACGATGTGAAGCACCTGGGGAAGCTTGAAACCTTGCACAAAGACATACGCTGAATTGTATGTCCGGTCTTGATGTCGTGAGGTACAAAAGTGATCCGATCATGCTTCTACATTCTTTTTGATCCACGGGTCCACCATCTTCATCAAGTTCAAGTGTTGTTGTTGTTCCCATTGGTGTCTGAAGAGGCTTACTTTTGTCCATGTTGAAGCGCCTTAGGAGGTCTTTTGTATACTTCGTTTGATGCACAAAGGTACCCTCCTTGGTTTTCTTGATTTGCAGCCCCAAAAAGTACGTGATTTCTCCCATCATACTCATCTCAAATTCTGAACTCATCATAGCTGAAAACTTGGACACAAGATCATGAGAAGCACAACCAATGATAATATCATCCACATACACTTGAACGAATAATGAGTCATTGCCATGCTTAAGCACAAAAAGAGTTTTATCAACCTTGCCCTTGGTAAACCCCTTTTTAAGTAAGAATGTTTTTAACCTATCATACCATGCTCTAGGGGCTTGTTTGAGACCGTACAAGGCTTTGGACAGTTTATAAACATGATTAGGAAAATCTGAATTTTCAAAACCCGATGGTTGTTTGACATAAACCTCCTCATCTATGTAGCCATTAAGAAAAGCACTTTTAACATCCTTTTGATATAGCTTAAAATCTTTAGATGCAGCAAAGGCTAACAAAATTCTTATGGCTTCTAATCTAGCAACAGGAGCAAAAGTTTCATCAAAAACTAGACCTTCAACTTGAGTGAAACCTTGAGCAACCATCCTAGCCTTATTCCTAACCACAACCCCATCCTCACTTTGTTTATTTTTGGACACCTATTTAGTTCCAATTAAAGTGTGACCTTGAGGTGGAGGTACAAGTTTCCAAACATTATTTCTTTAAAAAATTTCTAACTCTTCTTGCATGGCAATAATCCAAGATTCATTAGTGAGTTCGTGTGATATATCTTTGGGTTCAAAAGAAGCAACAAAAGCAGAATGAGCATGAGAGTTTGGATCGCAAAACCTGGACCGTGTAACTCATTCGTGCAAGCTTCCAATAATATGTTGTGGAGGATGAATTTTGAGAACCCGAAGGGGAGTGGACACTTCACAAGCTTCTTCTTCTTCATGTTCATCACAAATCGATGAGCTTGTGACTTGTGGAGGATCTGTACCAGCAATAGTGGTCGTCGGTGCTGGCTGTGAATCAAAATCAAGAGCTCGAAAAATGTCATTAGCTGCTGAATTTTCGGGCAGCAGCTCCACCTCTTCCTCATCTTCAACGAAAATGCTCTCCCGCTGCGGATATGGATCTGGACATGCAGTGTTTGAGCTAGTACCTGGGCTAGCTTCATCAAAAGACACTTCACAAGTCTCCACAATTTTGTTAGTGTCAAGTAAAAGAACACGGTAGCCTCTAGTATGAGATGGATAACCAAGAAACATGCCATCAATGGATCTAGGTTCAAATTTATCAAGATTACCATGTTTATTAACAATGCATTTGCAACCAAAGACCCGAAAGTGCGTAACACTAGTCCTATGTCCAAACTGGAGCTCATATGAGGTTTTACCTAGCTTAGCGCGCAAGAAAACACGATTTGAAACATAACAAGCGGTTGCAATCGCATCAGCCCAAATTTTCCTAGGAGTTTGATATTCATCAAGCATAGTCCTAGCCATCTCAACTAAGGTTATGTTCTTTCTTTCTACAACATCGTTTTGTTGAGGTACATATCGTGAAGAAAATTGATGATCTATTCCATTTTCAGCACAAAAGTGATCAAAAGATTGATTTTTAAATTCAACTCTGTTATCACTTCTAATTGCTTTTAAAGATCTTGGGTGATCAATTGATAATCTAAGAAATAAAGTTCTAAAGTGACTAAAAGCTTCATTCTTAGATGCCATAAAGTAAACCCAAGAGTATCTAGAATAATCATCAACAATAACAAGAACATACCATTTACCTCCGAAGGATAGAACACGTTAAGGTCCTACGGTGTCAAGGTGCAAAAGTTGACCCGGTTCAGTTGTCATGATCATTGTGAGAGGAGTATGTGAATCTGCAACCATCTTAGCATGTCTACAAGAAGAGCACACAATTTCTTCGTCCCCTTTAAGCTTAGGCAGCCCACGTATGCGATCAAGAGCACTAACACGCGTTAGGTGATCAAATCCTACGTGACCAAGTCTACGATGCCAAAAATATAAGTCCTTTGAATCATTAGCAACTAGACACCTATGCTTAGAGGAAGACATATCAAAATCAGCTTTAAAAACTCTTCCAAACCGAGACATGTTAAAAATAAGTTCACTATTTGAACCTACAACTTTGCAGCAATTTTATTGAAAATAATTTCCAGATTTTCATCTAGCAATTGTGAAACAGAAAGCAAGTTGTATTTCAAATTTTTGACAAGTGCCACATCCTTCAAAGTGTAGTGATCATGAAACATTCTCTACACGTGAAACAAAAGAGAGGGAGGAGAACCAATCTTTGTTACCGGTCATGTGGCGTGAGCAACCTGAATCCACAATCCAAATGTTCTCCTTCCTCAAATGTGTAACCTACAAAGAAGAATAATACGTCGATGACTCAATACTGGGGTTAGTCAAAAGGCATTTAGGAATCCAGTACTAAGTCACACGACGTGCAGCAGGAAAAACACGAAAGCTGAGATACAACAGCAGGTCTACAAGTCAAAGTTTGAGGTTTTTTACTCTTAACTAATGACCTATAAGATGTTACTTGAGTAGCACAAAAATCAGTAGCTCCGAAGGCAAAAACAGAAGGTCCGGAGGTAAACTTTGGATGGTTTTTACTCATAACAGCGGGTTGCATGTTCCTGGCATTCGGTTTAATATGTGCAGCAAATTTTGCATGAAAGTTATGAGATCTATTAATAATTCTTTCCCTTTTCTGTTGTTTAGCTAGTCTATAACAAAAATCTATGACATGACCATCTCTACCACAGTAGGTACAATGAAATTTAACTTTGTGTTCATGTCTAGATGAGCAAACAACATTTTTATTTGAAACCGAATGAGACAACACCCCTACAGAAAATTGAAAACTACTTCTTTTTGTTTAGGAACTGTTTGAATCAAACCACTTCCTAATGATTTTACAATTTTAGGTGGATGTGCCTTAGCATGAGCATGAGAATCAAAACCTAAACCAGTTTTATCTTTGCAAGACTTGGAAGAATTTAGAAGCAAGTTTAGGTTCTTATTCCCATTACAAAAGCGATCTAATGTCCTATGCATGTTATCAAGCTTATTGGACAAATCAAGACAATTTTCACATGAAGTTTTTCCTTTTAATTTGCGATTGGAACAATATTTAACTTCATGAGAACGTAAAGCATTATTCAATATTGAAATTTCATTCATAGCATCTCTTAGTTTCTTTTCAAGATCATCACAACTAGAACAATGCAAATCAATTGTAGAACAAGAAGCATATTTTAAGTTTCCAATGTCAAGTGCAGCAAGCTTTTTGTTCTTTTCAATTTCAAGTTCAAGTCTATCTAGAGTGGAGGAGTGTGCAGTTCTTAGTGTGGACAATTGTTCATAGATTAAATCACATGAGGGACAAGAATCATCACTAGTAATCAAGGTTTTCAAACGGTTGATTTCAGATTCTAGTGATTCAATTTTAGCAGTATCAACCCTAATCTTTTTGTCCTTTTTATTAACAATAATAGTTGCACGAGAAATTGCATCACACATTTAATTACAGGTAGAACATACCTCATCGCCGTAAATATTGTGTTCTGCATCCTCCTGACTTGATCTTGATCTTGTTTTGCCCGCCATGGAGCATAAGTTGGCCAAATCATCTTCATCTTTGTCACTTCCAATGTCCACGTCGCTTGAGACAAGTTCCTGGAGTGTGGAGATAAAACTGTTCACCAGTTGGCGACCTGTAAAGCCATTCTTCTTCTTATCATTTGTTGAGGAGTGCTTCGTCCTTGATTGTTTTTCTTCTCGGGAAGTAGAACCTGAAAGGTTAGGACAATTTGTACGAAAGTGTCCTGTCTTACCACATTCGAAGCATCGTTAAGGTCCGGAGCTTCCTCTCCTTCTAGTTCTCACATTTGGCAATGCTTTTGAGAACCTAGTAGAGAGAAGTGCTAGCTCCTCCTCTGGAAATTCCTCAATCTGTTCAAGGGTTAGAGAGGACAACAAAGCAAGTGTACCACAGGATGAAGGTTGACTGGAGCTAGGCATGTCACGTTGTGAAACAAAAGCAATAGACTTGTTGGGGTTTTTACGTGATATTATGTCAATTTCATGAGTTTTTAACTTGGAATATAGCACATCTAAAGTAAGTGTACTCATGACAGTAGATTCACGAATGGATGTACATTTCATCTCCCAAATTGACATGTCTAATGAACTTAACAATTGCCTAGCATTTTCAGCATCTGAAAAATTAACATTGACGCTACGCAAGTTGCTGAGAATTTTATTAAAGTGAGCAAAGAGATCATCAATTGACTCACCGGGTTGCATCTCGAAACACATGTATTCTTCCTTAAACATGTCTTGCTTTACCTCCTTGATCGTGTTGGATCCTTCGTGGTAGTCACAAAGTGCTTTCCACACATCGTATGCGGATCGGAGGTGTGCAACACGGTCGAAGTCGCTTTGAGTTAATCCTTGTATGATCAAGTTTCGAGCTTTGTAGTTGTTGTCGACATCTCTCAGATTTGTAGCTGTAACTTGATCATTTGACAGCACTTCATAAGGCTTGTACACCTTCTCCTGTATTGCAAAGCCTTGTGCCTGGATGAAAGCTTCCATGCGTGCCTTCCAAACATGAAAATCAATACCAACAAACACACAAGGTTTGGCGGAGTATTTCTCTATGATGATTAGTCAAAAACACATGCTAATCATAATGATTGGAGCACCTTGGCTCTGATACCAATTGTAGGATCGAATATCATTTTAGAATCTACCAGAGGGTGGGGTGAATGGTAGATTTAAAAAATCTTACGCAGCAAAAACAATTAAATCCTAACCCCTTCGGCAGAAAAACGATGTGTTAAAGAAATCGTGTGTGAGACTAACCTAAACGTGTTTCACCGGGAAAAAAGTGATATATATCAGAGATAATCAATTCATGAAGAAAACACAAGAAGAATCACTCAAATCTGTCGAGAGAAACTCAACTTATGATCGAAAGATCGAACAAAGGTCAATCTGTCCTACCTGAGAAAAACAGTTCTCAAACGCTGCAAAGAAATTTGTGTAGATCAGAAACCACAAATCCAATGATTTTTGAAGACAACCCAAAAAGAATAACGTCAATTGGATCTGTAAAACTCGGGTTATGATAAAACCACCGACAAAAGGTAGTACTGTCCAGAAACTCGACGAGTAAAACTTGTCTGGAACAAGTCAGACGAACAAGGCACAAAAGTTCCTTCAAACTACGAATTTTATTCGATAGAACACAAGAGGAACAGCCCCAAAGTCGTGGCCACGAGCTCTGGCCTCCCTTGCTTATATAACCAGCTCGAAAGCCAACTCTACTCAAAGGAGGACCCTAATCCTACTCCGTTCACGAATCGAATCTTTCCATAACTGCTTAGGACTCTTCTATACATAGATAGAAGCAATCTTAAGACTTCCAAACACATTAGGAACGTATCCCACATTTCTAAAACAACTCAAATTCATATCCCACACGAAGTCCTAACATAACCAACTCAAATCTTTCCATATTTGAGTCAAACACGACTCAGCCGCAGCTTGAGTCCATAACCTAGTCGGTTGGACCTTTCCGACCAATTCTTTACGTCCACATCTCTTCATCACGCCTCGGAACCATGTAGCCACGTCCATGCACTCCTTGCACACATGCAAACATCTTCTAATGACATCCACGATACCTTCATATGCATTATTCTTGATTCAAACATGCTGCGCAACCTCCTAATCAACTCAACAACAATTCCTCTCGAACTTGGTTGTTAAACCTCATCTTCTCCCTAAGACTAGTTCAATGGATCCCGTCACCAGCCATGTCTTGAACTCAAGCAACACCTACACATGAACAAACAACCAATCCATACGAGCCCAAGTCCGCGACTTGACTCAAGTTAGTTCTGAAACTACAACACCTTACGTGAGCACCTCACATAAGCATGTTGCAAAGCACAGTAAAATGATATAAGCCTTATCAACCAAAACGCACCAAAAACATAGTAGAAGAATACTAAGCAACCTTTCCATAAGTGTAAATCAAGTTCGAAACATTTCACATGAAAATTTGGAACATTACGATCAAGCTTCGAACCTTGCCAAAGCTAACCGGAGCTTGAGCCGGAGCTTACCAAAGCTAGTACAACCTAGTGCTGGAGCTTACCAAAGCTAGTACAACCTAGTGCGGAGCTTACCAAAGCTAGTCGGACCTAGTGCCGGAGCTAACCAAAACTAGTCAGAACTAGTCATCCCGAAAGTCAAAGCTAGAAAAACATGTCAGAGCTAGAAAAACATGTCGGAGCTAACCAACATAAGTTGGACCTAGCAAAACATATCGGAGCTTCACAAAGACATGCCGGAGCTAAAGACAAAGATCACCGGAGCTACCCAAAAAACATGTCGGATCTAGAAAAAGAAAGTAGGACCTATTGTCAGACCTTGCAGAAGCTCGGAGCTAGAGTCAGACCTTGCTAAAAAGATATTATGGCAGCATTCAAAACATTTATTGTCAAAGACAATGTATTCAGTCCACATAGGTCTCACACATTTACCTTGAACTAGTTTTGCATTGGGAATCACCATTGGTCGTCTAGTTAGGATTTGAGGTGATGAACACCGGACTATTCCGGTCCATGTATGAAGAAGTCCGGTCCCCAGACTAGTCCGTACCTGTACACCGGACAAGTATGATTTTTAACTGAACTCAACCCTAATTTCTCATTCCTCAATGCACTTCATTGCCATGAATTCTCATCCATACATTGTGCAATCCGTTCTCAGGACAATGTCGAGCTCCAATGATGAAATCTCTGATTATGAGGCCGAGTTGGACCAAGACTCCTTGCCTCGGTCCTCAACAGGCTATGGGAAGAAGAGGCAAGAGCATCCCTCCGAGCCTGCACCTTCTCCACCTCAGGTGCGATGCAAAGTGCTAGCCAAGAAGCCCGCGTCCAAGGCCAAGGATCCAGCTGGCCCTAGCTCAGCGGCTTCTCGCCAAGCTTAGGGCAAGGGAAAGGGAATTGCCTCGGGCCCAATCGCCCCCCTCAAGATGGCAGCTCTGAGGCAGGGGAACAGGGATCTCTCCGAGGAGAAATTCAAAAGCAAGGGAAGCGATACGGCTTCCAAGCTCAAATTTGTGGATTTCTACAGCCGACCAAAGAAGGCAACCAATATTAGGTTTTGGAGCACGTGGCGGCCCTGGGACTAACCGTGTCGGGGAAGCAGGTCCGCTTACACCTGACATGTGGGGCCTTTAGAGGTCTTCAAATCTGGTAGATGGAGTTTCCATGTGATCTTTGCAATCTCAAGGGGTATCCGGTACATAGGGTACCGACAGTGGCCCCCTGGGCCCACCTCCGGGAGAGACTTTTTGGATGAAGTCATTCGGCCGGAGGTGGGTCTATTCTTCGGTTTTTGAGCCGTGTCTTCAAGGGTCTTCGGATGTGCCGTTGCGATGGTTCGCAGTTAAACCACCACCACGTGGCATATCCTGGATGCGGCAGGTGAGATCTCAGCGTGCGGATCTCATGCAATTGAAGGTCGCCGGTTCCCGATACGAAAATCGTATCGGTTCCATGCGCCCTGTCAGTCTGCTGCCTTCGGGTTTCCCGCCTTTCATGATGACAACCGTTCGCCTGGGGTAAGGACCTCGACTTGATCATCGGGGTGGTCCCGGGCCCCCTTGTCATTGGCAGGGTGAAGTTTTCGACTGGTATCGCCGGCTCCTCTGTGATTTCCATCCAAGCGTTGCGGGGGCATACTTAATAAGGAAAGCACGCACCGTTTGGGTTTCTTTACGCCTTTCATTCGAACTTGCGCTCAAACCTTCCAAACTTTCACTTGCTTTTCCTCTCTTGCCTCGTTGTGCCGTGATGGAGTTGGGTCTCCGCCAGAGCCGACTGAAGACCGACGGTGATTTGAAGAAGGTCCAGGCCCTCATGAGGTGGTCACCTGACTTCTTCAACCACTTGGTCTGCGCTGGCAAGCTTTCGTTCAAGAAGGAACACGCCGGCGACATGGTGTACTTCTCCGCGTACGCCATGGTGGGGCTGATCCCACCTTTCTCCTCTTTCTTCTTGATGCAGCTAGACTTCTATGGTCTGCAGCTGTACCACCTTGGCCCCCACTCCATTCTCCTTGTGTCGATCTTTGTCCACTTCTGCGAGATGTGGGTGGGCATTCCCCCCTGCATTGAGCTCTTCTGCACCTTCTTCACTGTCCACACTACGGGCAGGAGTAACGAGTACCTTGGCTTCTACTATTTTGTGAAGCGCAAGAAGTGCCCGTACAGGTACTTGCAGTCGTTCCCTTCTGGGAAGTGGGACGACTGGAAGAAGGATTGGATTGTCATTAGGGTGGAGGAGCACGAGAAGCTGGAGTTGCCGAAAGGCCTCCCCAACATTGACACTATAGTTTGGAGTGAAGCTCCGGTGTTGTCGGACGCCTTCAACCCTACTCTGACAAGGATCCGCCTGTGCGTGGAAGGAGGGGTGACTCCTCAAGCGATGTTTTGCAACTTCCTGACCAACAGCTGGGCTCCACTGAAGAAGAGGGAGAAGATTGCTTGGGCCCTCAATAGTATGCTGGACGACGACCGGATCGATACTGGTTTGAAGTCCAACATGGAGGGTGCTACTTTGGAGTTCCACCTCAAGAAGTTCCAGCACGGCATCGACGTCGGGGGTGACGACTTGGCTCCACCGGCAGCTTTCCTCTCTCTGAACATGGAGGCAGAGTTCAGCAGGGAGCTCCGGCGAACGATGCCGGTGTTTGACGACCTTGGTGTCGTTGAGAGGCATTCAACCACCGGGTTGGTGATCTCCGGAGCTCTTGAAGGTGGCTCCGCTCCTGCCCCAAAGCCAAGAACCGAAGTCGTCGGCAAGGGCAAGGAGTTTGCCGAGCCCTCGAGCCGTAAAAGGAAACTGAAGCATGCCGACGGAAGGTCTGCCAGGCCTACTTCTTCCACGGCGGCTCCTTCTCCCCGGAGGGGGAGGTCTTCAACAGCGGCATCTACTCCAGCAGCGGCATCTTCCCGGGGTGCTAGCTCCGGCCAAGTGACTCCGGTACCAGGGCCAGCTGAGGGTTGTGGGTCCGGAGGTCCTTCCAGGTCGAGTGGGGCCTCGACCAAGGCAAGGCCGATAGCAACAGCAAGCTCCGGGGGACCCTCCAGGACTACCACACCAGTGGCGGCTGGGGTCAGTCCGGAGCGTCCGGAAAAGAGGTTCCGTGCTAACTAGTGCGGAAGCCTTCCGAGGTAATTTTTGATTTTTTACCTCAGCCACTTGTTTTATCGTTATGTCTATATTTTGAGTTTCTTCATCCTTCATCCACAGCGTACCTAAGAAAAGGGTTGAAGCTCCGGTCTCTGCAATAGAAGTTGAGGCTGTGCAGGCTGAAGCTCCGGCTCCAATTCCGGCGCCGCCCCAAGAGGTGGCTAAGGTTGCGGCAGCCCCGGCACTGGCTGTCGTGGTCTTGGACCTCGACTCATCCCCAGAAGCTCCCGTGGTAGCACCGGACCATGGGAATGACGATGTACCAGCGGCACCAGCTCTGGAGGTTGAAGCTCCGGGCTTGGATGCTGAGATGTTGGACGCTCCGACCACATAGCTGGAGGTAGCTGCGATTCCGCCCCTAGATCCGGATGTTGTTGAGGCCCCGGCAGTCGAGCCGGTGGTTTATGAGGTCCCGACAGTGGAGCTGGGTGTTGATGAAGCTCCGACACTTGAGCTGGTTGTCGAGGAAGATCTGGCGGTAGAGCCGGTTGCTGCAGAAGTTCCGTCTGTAGAGCTGGTCGTTGAAGAGGTTCTCCGAGCCAGTTGCTGCGGAGGTGTCGGCGCCTGAGCCTATGATGGTCGAAGCGCCAGCGCCTGAGCCCATGATGGTCGAAGCGCCAGCACCTGAGCCAGCGGCGGAGGAGGCACCTGCGTTGGAGCCGGAAGTAGCTCCTACTCCGACTGAACCTTCAACACCTGTTCCGGAAGTGGTGATCCCGGAGGCCCCCGCTGCTGAGCCAGGGTGCCAAGATGAAGCTATTGGCCCCCCGCCTGAGGGGCCAGTTGTTGATGACCTGGCGGCGGGACCTTCGGAGTCAATTCCGGAGGTCAAAACTTCTGTTGCAGGACCTTCCTCGGCGGCAGCCGAGGCTATCCCGGAGGACGGCCCTAGTGCCGTGGAAGCTCAGGGGACTGCTCTCGTAGAGTGGGACCCAATTTTTGTCACTAAAAATCTGCTGGAGCCAGCGAAGAGGACCCCGGAAGGTCCGGACCCGATCCCCCTATCGTTCTCTATTAACAACGCCTGCTCCAGTCTTCGCCAGGTCCAACTGGCTTTCTACCACGACAGAAAGGCCCTCGAGGAGGAGCGCCAAACCCTTAGGAGGTGGCGCAACCAACTCCATTTCGAGACCAAGCTGGCGCAGTCGAGGCTGGCTGACGACAAGGAGTGGGTGCAGAGGGAGAAGGTCCGCCTGGAGTACTGGGGTAAGCTGTTGGATGAGAGGGAAAGCATGACGCGATCCCTCGACAACCAGTCCCAGGTCATCTATGAGTAGGCCAGAGCTGCAAATAGCGCAGCGGATGATCGCCAGGAGAGGCTCGCCGCCATCCACGATAGTCTCGTCAAGTGCCAGGAGGCTCTTGAGGCGCGAGAGAGAAAGCTCGAAGATGAAGAGCAAAAACTCCTGGAGTTGCGGGACAACCTCATGAAGAGGGAGGAAGAGCTTGTCCAAAAGACAGCTCTAGCTGATAAGAGCCTCAAAGAACACACCAAGAAATTGGTGGAGCGTTGCGAGGAGGAGGAGAAGAAGGCCTGGGAGCGAGGGCAAGATCTCAACAAGCAGAAGAATGCCGTCGCTGCTAGGGAGAAGAAAGTGCTCAGCCGAGAGAAGGATTTGGTCAACCGCTGGAATGAGATCCACCTCCGGGAGGAAGAGCTCAGTAAACTCGAAAGGCAGGTTGCTGAAAAGATTAAGCAGAATGCCAAAGAGGTGGAGTTTCTTGCTCGGGAGAACTCGGAGCTTGCGGCAGCCAAAAGATCCCTGGAGGAGATGCGAAGCACAAGAGTTGTGAAGTCCCAACAAGTTTGGGACTTCATGGGCAAAGCCAACGATGCGCTGACGCCAATGGGCTTCAATCCCGTGCGTCCGGATGATCCGGAGCCGGAGCTGGACCAGGCGTTGCAGGCGCTGAGTTCAGCAGGCAACAAGCTCACCAAGATGGGCGATGTCATCACAGACCAGCTAGAAATTGAGGGGCAGCCCCTAGCGAAGAACGTCGCAGAGTTCGTGCTGACGTGCTACACCAGCCGGGACCCTCAATTCCCTCTGGACCCGGTGCTTGAAGGCCCCATCGAAGGAGAGGGTGAAGCCGCCTGAGCCAGTGTGTCGGAGGTTGCCCAGAAGGTCGCCATGTTCTTCCACAGGGTCTAGGACCATCTCTTTTGTAGCTCCCGCTTGTATTCTCTCTTCTTCTTCTCCAATTTTGTAATCTCTTGTCTCCAAATGAATGAAATCCAAATTTTTGTGAATTTCATTTTTTGTCTTCAACACCACCTTTGTCTCACTTGGCCCCCTGGTAGATTACACAATTTGATTGTGAACATGTACCAAAAGGATGTAACATTTGTTGAAGACTTGCGTGCTTTGAACTTGTAGAATGTAGGTCCGAAGTCTTCGATAGTGTAGGCCCCCTAAGGTTGTCGGAGCTTAGTGGCTCCGGCATTGACCATTGTCAGAGCTTAGTAGCTCCGGCAGTAGTCTCCATCAACACGTAAAGCATCGACGGTTAGCCCTCTGGGGTGTCAGAGCTTGGTAGCTCCGGTAGTGACCTCTGTCGACACGTGGTGTATCGACAACAGACTCCTCTATAGAGTCTTTCCACCATCTTTTCTTCACGTTGACGGCTTGCCCTCTAGCTTTACCGTAGCTGAGTAGCTCCAGCGACACTCAATGTCAATGTTTGAACATCGACCACAAGCCGCCTAGAGGACGTCGGAGCTTTGGCAGCTCCGGCTTAATTCACCATCATCATGAAATATTTATTTTTCTTGCACACTGAAGTCAAGAAAAACAGTAAAATCCGCTTCCTATCTATAACTTCATTGCGGCTTACTATTCTTGAGAAAGTTTTAGGTCGCACACAATTCTAAATACAATTAAGAGCGTTGTCTTGTTTCCTTCAGGTCCGATCGTTTCTGGACTCGCCTTACTTCAGCTTGTCGGGGTGTAGGTAGAGTGGCGTACTTAGGGTGCATGACCAGGCTAAGTCGATAGCACACTCCGACCCTAGATTGGCTTGGCGGCATTCAGATGAGTAGACCATCCACAATATTTGGACCCGGAAGAATAGACAATGCAACTCGAATTGTACATGAATTGGTCGAGCTAAGGTTTCTTAAAAATTGCACAACTTTGTTATAGACAAGAAAGAGAAAAATAAAAAATATTGAGCTTGTACAAAGTAAATGCATGTGGAGTCTGTTTTCACACAATGATGTCTTTCATTATAGGTCCGGGGTACAGGGGAAACAAGTACACTCTTACGGTACGGAACCAGGCTAAGTGTGTTTCGTTTCTCGTTTGACCCAAGGTAGCTAGCTACACTTTTAGTTCTGAGACTGTGACAAGTGTTGCATGGACGTTGCGGACCTAACAAGGTAGGTCCGACTGCCCTCCCGGAGGAGCTACCCAACTCTGTACAATGACTCTATAACATACATCACATGTAATTACAGACTCACATCCGTGATATTAAGCGTAGAACTTACGGAGGTGCTCAATGTTCCAAGGATTTGGGAGAGGTGTCCTGTCCTCGGTTGCCAAGCGAATGCATCCGGGACGGGATACTTTGATCACTCGAAAGGGTCCCTCGCAGCTGGGGGAGAGTTTGTTTAGCCCTTCTCTGGATTGTATTCTCTATAGCACCAGATCGCCTTCCTCGAGTTATCGGCTGTGAACACGCCGTTGGTGATAGCGCCGAAGAGCCTGGCGGTATCGGGCATTCCGAATAGCTGCTCGGCACCTTTCCTCTTCAAGGAGGCCAAGGTCTTCACGCCGAAGCTGGTCCTGCGTGGCTTCATCGAAGGTCCAGACCCGGAGCGACCCCAAGGTGATTTCTGGAGGAAGGATTGCTTCAGCTCCGTACACCAGGAAGAAGGGTGTCTCTTCAGTTGACCGGTTTGGAGTTGTCCTGTTGGCCCATAGAGTGGGCAGAAGCTCTTCGATCCAGTTGGCTCCATGTTTTTTCAGGCGCTCATATGTGTGCATCTTGAGTCCTTTCAGGATTTCTGCATTTGCTCT
Organism: Tuctoria greenei; assembly: GCA_036927565.1. Taxonomy (NCBI): domain Eukaryota; kingdom Viridiplantae; phylum Streptophyta; class Magnoliopsida; order Poales; family Poaceae; genus Tuctoria; species Tuctoria greenei. The sequence goes on from JAYESD010000005.1 coordinate 177,942,561, forward strand.
CTCGGCTTGGCCATTGCTTGCCGGGTGAGCTACGGAGGCGTAGCTGACTTGGATGCCGTGGTCTTCGCAGTATCCTTGGAAAGCAGAGCTTGTGAATTGGGTCCCATTATCTGTTATGATTTTGTTCGGGACTCCAAATCTGCATACGATGGACTGCAAGAAGTTGATATATGATTGCTTATTTATTGTCACAACTGGAGTTGCTTCCGGCCATTTGGTGAACTTGTCAATGGCAACATACAGGAACTTGTAACCTCTGACGGCTCTTGGGAAAGGTCCCAAGATGTCCATCCCCTACACAACGAAATGCCATGTAGGAGGTATCATTTGTAGAGGCTGAGCCGGTGTGTGAATTTGCTTTGCATGGAACTGGCATGCTTCGCATTTCTTCACCAGTTCAGTTGCATCCTGGAGCGCTGTAGGCCAGTAGAAGCCATGCCGGAAGGCTTTACCGACCAGCGTGCAGGAAGAAGCGTGGTTCCCACACTCGCCTCCGTGGATTTCTTCGAGGAGCTCGCAACCTTCTTCCCTTGTGATGCACCGCATTAGGACGCCGTTGGCACCGTGCCGGTAGAGATCCCCTTCTACTATTGTGTATCTTTTAGCCAATCTGACTATCCGGTCAGCGGATACATCATCGTCAGGAAGGATATTGTCTTTCAAGTAGCTTCGGATCTCCGAGATCCATGCATCGGAGCTTGCTTAAGCATTTGAGTCTTGCGTGCTGGGTTGCTCGGAGCTTCCGGCAGCACCTACGACCCTTGATGGCTGCCATGGTAATAGGACCATCGGGACCGCCAGCTTTGGGATGCTGGTCTCGTCCCCTTTGCTCATTTCGGCAGACTGAGCTGTGGGTTTTGACAACCTACGGACGAAGGTTCCGTCAGGAGCCGGAGCTCCGATTGACGCTTTCGTCGAGAGTTCTTCAGCTTCAGCGTTATGGACACGCTGGACATGGTGGAGATCCAGGACTTCGAAGTCCTTCTGAAGCCTCTGGACTTCAAGAAGATAAGTAGCTAGTTGAGGATTGTTACAAGAGCATTCACCCTTCACCTGTTTAACGATGAGCTGCGAATATCCCTTGACCAACAGCTGCTTGACACCATATGATAGTGCCACCTTTAGTCCGTAAATGAGTGCTTCATACTCCGCCATGTTGTTGGTCGCCTTGAAGTCAAGGTGGACCATGTATTTTACCTTCTCCCCGGTTGGAGCGAGGAAAAGGACTCCAGCTCTGGCCCCCTTCTTTTGCATGGAGCCGTCAAAGTAGAGGGTCAAGTGAGGCTCGGTGAAGACCGGAGCCTTGAGTTCCGGCTTCTGCTCACTAGGGCCCCCAGGGTTTGATGGAGAGGGGGTCCATTCCGCCACAAAGTCCGCCAATGCTTGACTCTTGATCTCTTGTTTCGGGACGAATTCAAGATCAAATTTGGCCAATTCCACTGCCCACTTTGCAATATTCCCAGTAGAGTTGGGATTATGCAAGATCACACGCAGTGGATAAGAGGTCACCACTGAGATCTTATGAGCTTGAAAGTAATGGCGAAGCTTCCTTGAAGCGATAAGAACTGCATAGAGCATCTTATGCACCTCTAGGTATCGAGTTTTAACATCATGGAGTACTTCGCTGATGAAGTACATTGGGCGTTGGACCGTCCGGGCCCTCCCGGGGGGGGGGGGGGGCGGAGCTTCCTCCTCATTGACTCGGACCCTCTCGGAGGGGTCTGGACCTGCTTCGGGGACCTCCAGGTCCTTGCTGGAGGCACTCGGAGCTTCTACTGGAGCGACCCGGACGCTTCCGGGGGGGTCCAGATCTTCCGGAGTAACTCCTTGTAGATCGAAGTCTTGGGGGGGGGGGGGGACCCAGACTCACCTTCAGGAACCTCCGGACCCTCCTGGAGGGGTCTGGATTCCTGAGCTTGGGGTGGTTCTGGTCTCTCCGCAACCAGGACCATGCTGACAACCTCGTCGGTTGCCGAAATGTAAAGCAGTAAGGGCTCACTAGGGTTCGGAGCTACCAAGGTTGGTAGAGAGGTGAGGAGCTGATTTAGCTCCTGAAATGCCTTTTCTGATTCTTCAGACAATTGGAATGGTCCGGACTTCCTCAATAGCTTGAAGAAGGGTATTGCCCATTCCGCCAGTCTTGAGATGAACCAGCTTAGGGCGGCTAGACATCCAGTCAGCTTTTGGACGTCCTTGATGCGGGTTGGTGGCCGCATATCCTCAATGGATTTAATCTTCGCCGGATTTGCCTCTATGCCCCGGTGGTTTACCAGGAAACCAAGAAGCTTTCCGGAGCTAACCCCGAAGACGCACTTGTTTGGGTTCAGCTTCGTGCGGGTGACTCGCAACTTGTCGAAGACAGCTTGCAAAGTGTCAAGGAGTGACTCCTTTTCTTTAATCTTGGCAACGATGTCATCAACATAAACTTCCACTACGTCTCTGATGAGCTCTCCAAAGGTTTTGTACATAGCTCGTACAAATGTTGAAGCTGCATTCTTGAGACCAAATGGCATGGCAGTATAGTAGTACAATCCATATACTGTGATAAAAGAAGTACATTCTTCATCTTCCCTAGACATTCTGATTTGATGGTACCCAGAATATGCGTCTAGAAAACACAGTAATTCACACCCGGAGGTGGAATCCACTATCTGATCTATTCTAGGTAGTGGGAATGGATCTTTTGGGCATGCCTTATTCAGTGTTGTGTAGTTGATACTCATCCGAAGCTTCCCGCCGGCCTTGGGTACAACGACTGGGTTTGCCGGCCATTTTGGGTGGAAGACTTCTCGGATGAATCCAACTTCGAGCAACTTCTTCACTTCTTGTTGTATGAAGTTCTGTCGCTCTACTGATTGCTTCCGAGGCTTCTGGTGCACAAGCTGAGCGTCAGGATAGATCATCAGATTATGCTCGATCACTTCACTAGGGATCCTAGACATTTGTGACGGTTGCCAGACAAACACATCAACATTAGCCCGGAGGAAAGTGATGAGCGCGAGTTCCTATTTGTCATTCAGACCTCCCGATATACGGGTGGTCTGAGCGGCATTGGAACCGATTTGGACGACTTTGACGGGGATGTCAATGTCGTCGCTTGGTTGCACACGAGGTGCGGTGGTTGAGCCTCGTTGCCGAATGCTCGGGGGTTTCAGAGCTTGTTCCTGCCTGGACTCTTCCTTCTGCGCTGTAGCAAGCGCATGAAGTTCTTCCAGAGCAGTCACTCCAGCAGTGCGGTCTCCGCGGATTCGGAGAACACCAGCTGGTGTTGGCATCTTCAACACCAGGTAGCCATAATGAGCAGCAACCATGAACTTGTACAAGGCGGGCCTGCCCAAAAATGCGTTGAAAGGTAAGTTGATCTGAGCGACGTCAAAGATCAACTTCTCAGTGCGATAATTCTCCCGAGTCCCAAAGGTCACGGGGAGCGTAATGGCACCGAGTGGGGTTATGGTCCCCGGACCTACTCCAGAGAAAGGTCGGGAGGGGCGAAGGTCCGAAGGTCGGAGCTGAAGCTTGAAGAAAGCTTCGAAGCTTATGAGGTTCAACCCCGATCCTCTGGCCACCATTACATGGTGGAGTTTAATGTTATTGATGGTCGGAGATACTATCAAAGGTAGTTGACCAGCTCCGATCATGTTCCTAGGGTAGTTCGAAGCATCAAAAGTGATGGTGGTGTCCATCCACTTTCGATGAGGCTCCGCCCTGGCTGTAGGAGCTACTGATGCCATGTCCCGCCGCATTGTCTTGAGGACACGGCGGGAGGTGATGTCCCACGAACCACCAAAGATGGTGTTCATGGTCTTCCGACGCTCATTTTCGGAGACGTCGGAGTCGTCGTCGAAGGAGGTGTAAACAGCCTTCGGGACCTTTTTAGGGTCCTGAAAGCCTAACTCCTCTTCAGCCGGAGCTTCATCGACTTTCTGTTTTCCTTCCCTCTGATGGAAAGGAACTTCTTCCCGACGCTTGTTGTAGCGCTCGGCAAGGTTTTGGACCTCCCGTCAGTCTTCCAAGTTGTGGCTGTTCGACTTGTGAATAGTACACCACACTTTGGAGTTGCCACCGTCTTCAGAGGACGGCCGAAGTCATTTCTCGGGGCATGCCCCCCGGCCACCCAGAGCTGCTGCAGCTGCAGTAGTAGATGTGCCGGCCGACGGCTTCTTCTTGCCGTTCGACGTTTTCTTCTTTTTGCCACTCCCCGAGGTAGCGGCTTCGCCTTTGGAGGATTTTTTACCATCCTCCGGAGATGGTTTGGAGTGCATTTCACGGCCCTCCGCAGCTTTGGCACACTTGTCTGCCAAGCTGAAGAGCTCTGTGACGCTGGTGATCTCCTTGATCGCCAGCTTCTCCAGCATCTTCTTATCTCGTACGCCCTGTCTAAATGCCACCATAACAGAGGCACTGGAGATAGACGGAATGGTGTTTCGTACCTGGGAGAACCTATGGATGAATGAGCGCAGGAATTCTCCCCCTTTCTGCACAACAGCAAAAAGGTCTAGTTCAGTGCCTGGTCGGGTGTATGAACTCCCGAAATTGGCGGTGAACTAATGGCACAATTCCTCCCAACTATTGATGGAGTTGTGAGGAAGGCTCATGAACCAGGACCTGGCAGTCCCAGTCAAGGCCACTGGGAAGTAGTTGGCCATTACGGCCTCGTTACCTCCGGCCGCAAGGATTGCGGTGGAGTAAATCTAGAGAAACTCCGCGGGATTAACAGTCCCGTCAAATTTATCCGGTAGGTAAGGCCGGAACTTTTGTGGCCATCTGACCATGCGTAGGTGCATGGACAGGGCAGAACAGCCTCCTCCTACTCCCTCGAGAGCAGGACTGTCTCGAGCCTCTCGCCTTTCGCGAGCACGCTCGATATGGACACGGACGTCCTGTTGACGGTAACAACAATCAAGCTCCGCCCGGAGGTCATGAGTTGAAAGCATGGTTACCGTATGAGTGCATCGCACCCTGAAAGGTAGCGACGTAGCTTACTGAGGTGCATCACGCCTCCTATTTTTGGAAGCGTGCGAACCAAGTCTACCCGACACAGTCCAGCACTATGATGGGGCCTGCCCCGAAGGAGGAGGACCTTGGTTGCTGATGTGGTCGGTTGCTGCTGCAAGTAGATGTTCCACGTCAGCCCTCTACTGCTCCATTTCATCCTGGGATGCACCTGGAGGTGGTGGACGTTGAAGGAGAGCACGCGCTGCATGGAGCGTGTGTTCAGGGTTGTTGTTATTCGCTGATGCGGTGACCGACGCCGATGCACCGTCACGCTGCCCATCATGACGTGCTGGTGCAGGCGGTGGCGGTGGAGGCATGACTCCTGCTGGAGCCGTGGCACCTGCTGGTTGCTGCATGTTGGAGGGATTGCCCCCAGCGGGTTGAACAGCAGGATTGCCATTGGATGATCCAGCAGCTGAGTTCACCATCCTTGGAATCTCGGGCGTCCCCTACCTAGCGCGCCAACTGTCGGTGTTAGGATCCGGCAGATCTCCCGATACTACCATTGATAGATCGAGGAGTTGTAGTTCGGTAATGGGTGCACAGAGATTCAAGAAGGTGAAGGACAAATGGACACAGAGATTTACATGGTTCGGGCCGCCTGAGTATAATACTCTACTCCACGGGGTGTGTTGGTGTTGTATTGAGCGTGTGAGTCTAGAAGAAGCTCCCGAAGAAGAAGCTCGTCTAGGTCAGGGAGTCTAGAAGTAGTCTCGAGAGGTCCCTTGTGTATCGTCGACCAGTCCTTTTATAGTACAAGGACTGGTCGTTACACTGTTAGGCTGGCCTGACATGTGGCCCCGGCGGTTACACATGCTTGATACACAATTAATGAGGTTAATTACCCTTAATAGCCTGGTAACGGGCCTTAACAGTGCCATTACCAGTATTAAGGGCCATTCAATCGTGTGTCATTAATATGGAATTAATGACACTTAATCGGGTCTTGAAGTCTTTGATTGCTCCTTAAAGGTTCGGAGCCGTTAGGGGTCCACCAGCCTGATTGTTGAAGTTGAAGGACCGGCGGTTCAGCCACGTGGCAGCTCCGGAGCTTACCATCGTGGACGGGTAGGTCCGGTGCTGTTGGACACGTGTCGGCACCGGAGCTTCCCCCTGTCTGGGGTTAGGTTCGGGGATACCATACTGGTATCTAGCTGGAGCTTTCCCATGTGTGGGCGATAGCTCCTGTCTTATGATACACGTGGCGGCCCTGGGACTAACCGTGTTGGGGAAGCAGGTCCGGTTACACCTGACATGTGGGGCCTTTAGAGGTCTTCAAATCTGGTCGATGAATTTTCCTTGTGATCTTTGCAATCTCAAGGGGTATCTGGTACATAGGGTACCGACAGATACTTGAGGACCTTGATGAAAGTAATAAGCAAGAACAGAAAGTTTGATATCTTTGACTATATCTAGAATGATATGGTCAACATCTCCTGCACACCGAATAGATCCTGTGGCTATGCCCCCTAATTGATGTTTGTGATTGATAAGGTCACAAGAATCGAGTTCGTGAAGGATGTGGAGCACACTCCTTTGATGACCCAAAAGCCTCCCCAAACCACTGTCCAAGTTGCTCCATCTTCGGTGTCCAGTGAAGAGGCTCCGAGGAGAGCTCGAGGAGATGAGAGGACTGCTCCAATTACTAGGGCCCCTCCCCAAAAAGGGTCTCCTAGTGGAATCTTGAAGTACTTGGCAACAATTTTTTGCAAATGCAAGAAGGTTGAGGTAAAGCTTCACAAGCTGAACAAGGCGAGGAAGGCATATATGAGATATGTAAAAGAAAATGTCAAGCATATTTGCCAGAAGCTAGAGATCGAGCCCATTGGATCCCCTGTTATCTCTGAAGATTCAGACTCTGATTTCGCTGATCTCGGACCTTTGACTCCCTCCGAGCTTGCTTACTTTGGCATTGGGGGTACTTCGAGTGGATCTGCTCCTCCTCCTCCTACCCAACCTTAAGATGAAGATGAGGAGAGGACCGACAGCGAGGAATGAGCCACTAGATCCATCCTCTTCCTCTTTTTGGTGTCTTGATGCCAAAGGGGGAGAGATTGAGGAGGAGTCACTAGATCCTAGCTGTAGGTTGAGAGATGAGAGCTTCATTTGTGTATCTTTTTGCGTCTCTTTTGGGTTGTAAAACTTTAATTATGTTATCTCTATCTTTAGTATTATGGTGTGATGGAATGACTATGTTTATGCTTAAGTTATGAAATTTGTGATGATGATTTGAGATAATCTATGATTTTGCTTTGGAATTGACATATATGCTTGATATTGGTATTTCCATGTCAATCATTTCATTATCATCACGATTATTGCTCATACTCACGTAGTTTTACACCCCACCATAAAGAGTGCACATATGCCCTATGTTTTCACTACTTAACCTGTACAAAACTCATATGTGCACACTTTATGAAAATTCTATATTTTTATCATATTTTGTGAAATCTCAATTGGTTGTCATCAATCACCAAAAAGGGGGAGATTGAATGTACATCTAGGCATCCCCTGTGGGTTTTGGTTGATTTATGACAAACAAATGAGATCCTAACAAAATTGTTGAGATGAGCGCAGGTTTTATTGAAATCATGAAGAAAGCACAAAAAGAAAGGAGAATGAGGATCTATATGGAAAAGAGCTCAAGAGCTGAATAGATTAGATCAGTGTGTATGGTGTGTGTTGGAGAAACACACCCCAAGAGCTCAAGCACAAAAAAACTCATTCACTGCACAAATTTACACAGGTACGGACAAGTTCGGTATACCCCGGACTAGTCCGATAATCCCTCTGTTCAAAATCCCTCTGTTCAAAATCAGACTTGTCTGCATAGTCCAGGTTTAAATAGACCGGACTAGTTCGATATCACCACGGACTAGTCTGATATCTTTCTGACTAAAATCGGACTAGTCCTCCCCAGTGCGGACTAGTCCTCAACACTTCACAACTTTGCACAACATCGGACAAGTCCGATAATATTCAGACTAGTCCGATAACCTCCCTGACTAAAATTGGACAAGTTCTCCATGTGCGAACTTGTCCCCAATTCACTAAGGGGTTCACCACAACCGGACTAGTCCGATAATGACTGGACTAGTCTGAACTTTTCCATAGTCTAAATCGGACTAGTCGGCCGGACAAGTCCCATATTCCTGAGAACTTAGGGTTTCCTACACGCCGCACACCGGACTAGTCCGGACTCTCGAAACCCTAACGGTAACCTTTGGAATCCTCCATATAAATAGATGTGCACGACCACACTTTCAATTCTATCGACTCCTAGCGCCGTCACACCCTCCAAGATCTTAGAAAACACATCTTTCCACGCAATCCAACACAAGTAAGATCAAATCCTTGAGTATTCACTTTGGATCAAAGGAGAGACACGATTCCACACGTTTGAGCTCTTGGGTTTGATTCTCTAACACACTCCTGTTGTTTCATTGTTGATCTTAAGAGTGTTTTCTTGGTGGTGTTTGATTTATAATCTTGGGGAGCCCTCAACTTGTGAGAAGGCCCCTTGAACTTGGTGATTTACCCTTTGTGATAGTGGAAGAGAATTGGCCTTCGTGGCGGTTCGACGAGGTTAGGGTCGGTGAAGACCCGGTACTTTCGTGGGCTCCTCAACGTGGATGTATGTTGCCTTTGTGGGAACTGAACCACGAGATAAAATCTTGTTTCAAACTTGTTCTTAAGTTTTTCATATCATATTCTAGGTTTACTTGATCTTGTCCATCTTACGTTAAAACATTGAAATCAAAGTTAGTTTGTGCTACACTTAATTTCAATGAGTCAATACTTTCAAGTTACATACTATATTCCACTACGTATTGTGCTTGTACTGAAATCATTGATCTAACTTGATCAATTTAGTCCGCACGCACTGGACTAGTCCGATTTCCTGGTATTTGATCAAGTTGCTAAGTGTTGCAGGTTCTGACTAAAATTCAAAAATGCCTATTCACCACCCACCCCCACTCTAGGCCACATTCACTTGCTCCTGTAATCAAATCGATCTTGTGTTCAATGCCTTTCATCGGTGGTAAACCAGGGGGTATCTCGTAGTGAAACACATCCTCAAACTCCTGCAAAATGTTAGCAACGGCAGGGGGCAATGCAATAGACATTTCATGAAGTGAAAACATGGCTTCTTTGCATACTAAAGCATAGCACATCCCCTTAGCATCGAATAAATCGACAATGTCAGATTTAGTTGCGAGCAACGATGGTGATTTTAACTTAATGACTTGCTTTTTTTCAGATTCTAGTTTTGTTGCTTTGCAATCACGAATTTTACTTTTCTCAAAATGCACAATTTTAGCAGGAGTCATGGGGAGCAAAGTGATTTTGTTTCCCTTATACATGAGAGTATATTTATTAGTTCTACCATGATGAATAGCATTTGTATCAAATTCCCATGGACGACCTAATAAAAGAGAACAAGCATCCATAGGAACACATCAAAATCAGCAAAATCATGGTAAGAATCAATTGAAAATTGTATTCTCGCTGTTTGTGTTACCGAACCTTACCGCTGTTGTTGAACCATTGAATGTGGTATGGATGAGGGTGTGCTCTTGTTGTTAAACCAAGTTTATTGACGACGTCCATGTTCACCAAGTTATTGCAGCTACCTCCATCAATTATAGTGTGTACATGGCAGTCCTTGACAATGAGAAACATGTGGAAGAGGTTGTGTCGTTGTAGCTTGGCGTGGGTCTCCACTTTGGAGCTCAAGGCATGCTGCACAATGATGCTCCTATAGTTCTCCGTCGCTGCTGTACCAAGTACCTCTTCTTCGGTGTGTTCGTCATTTGGATCTGTAAAGTCAGTAGCAAGAGAATATTCATCTTCAACATCTGAAGTACTATCATACCCGCCATCATCGCGTGCTATGTATGCTCATTTGCTTAGGCAATCTAATTTCGCCGAACGCGGCTACGCAGCGGAAAATCAGATGCGAAATTTTGCGTAGATAAATTTATAAAAAAATAGCCCAATTTTGAGTTCGTGTGCGAAAGTTATGGTCGTTTTAGGGTAGGTTGTCCGAGTTACGATTTTTGGATGTTGATTCCAACTCGGTTTGAGAACAGAACTCGCGCTCAGATATGAAGACGATTGGGAATTTGCATAGCAACTAATGTGGTGGTGTGTGATGATTCAAGGATGAGTGGCACAAAGGTTTGTCACCTAATCTAGGGCTGGCGATGCGGGAGTATACGCAAAGCGTCTAGCTAGAACAAACCGATGAACGTGATGGATCGGTTTGTTATTTAGGGATTGTGAAATAGGTGTCGAACAGCAAGAAAACAAGGACGAAACACGGTAACTAGGACCCAAAACACAAACCTAAACCTAAACCAGCAACAAGACTCGACCACACGAATGCAAACTCGACAATGCAAACTGAAAAACGAAACTGCAGGCACTATGGTCTAGGAAGCGGTAAAAACGATCTATTTTTTTGTGGCTTTTCTGTGGACTCTAGGTACAAAACAAAATCGATCTAATGGAAGGAAAACAAAAATACCTCACGGGCAACCTAGAAGTCTGATACCAATTGATGAGTAGTTTTAGGCCCGATCTTCCAAAAGGTAAGTCGATTGGGGTGGAGAACTCGACGTTGATGATCCGCGGCACTCGAGCAGTGCGAATACCCCTGCAATCACTACACCACTGTTCTGTTGGTTATCAACTGTGCGGCACATGCTTGACCTCGCAAAGAAGGCCAATCCCTGCAAGTGAACCGAGAACACAAGCAAGAACGTAGAAGACATGATCTGAAATTGAGAAGTTGGGGTCTCACAAACTGTAGAACGGCGAAATTGTTATTCTAAGAAAAACCACCAAATATGACCAGTGGATGCAGTATTCAAAGGCTAGGGTTCGGCCAAAACACGGCTATACGCGTCCCTAATGGACTCATACGGGATACAAGGCCCAAATGTCCTATTCGGTGGCGCATCACCGGACAAAAATCTGGACTCGACTTGTTTCAACGATTCCCAATGACTCCGGAGGAATTATAAGGTGGGACCAGAGCCATTGGAAAGTTTATCTTCTCCTCTTTCCGTATATATGTAGAACATCGAAAACGGAATCCGTATGCATCCTGGGTGTCCGTTTTAAGGTGGACTGCTCCTGGACTCCGAGTTGAACTTGAGTCCGAGTTGTAAACTGCTTCCATCAACTTGTGGACGTCCCAGCTGGTTCTCCATGCTACCAAGGCCTCTTTCCTTCACTTGTTAATCTTCTCCATTATTCCTAATAAAAATTAAATCATCATATAGCAATCTATTCTCAAACTCACATGCAAAAGAAGTTAGGAGCGAGTTCACCTGCTGATTTATTAACCGTGCTCGTGCTCTTGTGATTGGTCTTTGCATTTCAATGTGTGTCTCCGCTGTTATGATTTTCTCATCACGTCTCGGTCGCACAACCAAGGAAGCCCGGCATGGATGCCCAGTGCATTTCAAATCTAAAGGGCTGATTCACATATTCCTTAGTGAAAGGTTGAAAGGTTGCAGCTGAATAGGGCAATGATCGGAAGCAGAATATGATAGAGCTTGCAGCATAGGATTAGAATATACGGCTTCCCACAGCGGTGTGACAAATGCCCTAGCAATTCGGGTCATAGCAGGTTTACTTTGTTCGTTCGACCACGTGAAACGGCGTCCCGTCAGCAGTATTTCCTTCACCTTCATGTGATTTAGAGCCTGTCGGAACCGGTTCATCATTCTGTAATTGACTCTACTATTATTCTTGACTTCAATATTGTAAATGAGGTTAGAATCGCCCAGAACTAACCATGCTTGCTTAGCTTCATCCTTAAGGTGCTTGAGCTCTGATAAGAACAGCCGCTTGTCCATCTCCGAGTGCGGACTGGTTGAGCTTCAGTTGTCTGTGATGTTCGCTGAGATAGAATAGATCTTCACCGAGATATCAGCAAGCTGCATATAAACACTATTGTAGGCAAGTAAAATTCCACCTCTCGTGCCCTCTGCTGGCAAGTAACATAGTTATCTTTGTATTACGAGCCAAGAATGCTTCTGACTTCCCTCGAGCTGCTCAGCTCAAGCTTAGTCTCCTGAAGACATATTACCATCGGTTTGTAAATCTGTACAAACTGTTTGACCTTTGCTTGCTTAGCACTGTTATTCAAACCTCTGACGTTTCAGGAGATGAACGAATATTCTGTTATTGGCTCATCCATTAAAGACAAGTGATGACCACTGAGAGGTATGGGACGCACACCATAATGATGCCTCAAGCATTTTTGACGCAAATGGCAGATGCTCTGTCTTTTCACTAAAGAAGGAGAAAATTAGACAAAGTACAAACACACGAACACAGTTACCAGCAGCTTCAGCTGCAGTAATCCAACACACCACGCTCAAACACATGCTAACCGACTTCCCAGACCGAAAAGGGGCTCATATAGAAAAAGATAACCGACGGTGAGCATTTTGTTGTGACAACGAGAGGTCTATCATTATACCTTCTAGCTACTCACGACCAGCAAACCATAGAGAGCGAGATGCGAGAGAGAAGAAGATCTGCTTCTTCTCTACAGCATTGTCGCTGTCAGTAGTTGAGAGACAAACAATAAGCAACTAGTTGTCCCGTAAGTAGATCGAAATGGACCTCCAATAATGACGCCTCCATGGAGGAAAACGACATACAAGTGACGTCGTCGCTCGTCCAGTGCACCTGGACATAGGTTTTCACCTGGAGGAAGCCAACGGAGGCAATGAATAGATGACAACATCCCCAAGGAGATCACGACGCCCGCAGGCATCGCTGTTGCCGGTCCAAACTATCGTCGGACAATGCTTTCGCCTGTAGCCACTGCCATTTGCATCCATTTGACTACTACACAAAGACCACCGTCAAACACCACAACCGCCTTGCAGTGCACCAACTCACCGAACAACCGTGCCGCACCTGCCGATGCCACTGCCATGTCATGGCTACCATGCCGCACACTGCCCCTGCTCGGGAGTCTCCACTTGGGTCATGCTCCCCAGACCCTCTCTGAAGGCACCACCTCCTCGGTTCATGTCTTGTCAGGTCTTGATCGTCCACTTCGATGTACCACATCGGTCATTGCCGTGGCCGCCAACCATTTTGGCACCCTCTCGCGCAGCTGCTGCCCCAGTCAAGTCATCGCCTCCGCCCATTCTAGCAGCCCGAAAACTAACGGGTCCGAGCTTCCATTGCCAGATCCACCGACGTCGATGCAGTGCCACGTCCAGGTACCCATTGAGCACAATGTCCTCCTCATCGGCACGGCCAACCGAGCCGGCCACCACCGAACCACGCACCACCAGATCCATCCAGTTCCAGATCCGGCCTCCTCCTTCTCCCGATTGTGGCGCAGTCAGCCGCACTCTTCCTCACTGCTGCCTTCTCCACCTCCACATCCCAGAGCTCGGCTTGAGCTCCATCATCCAGGCAAGACGCCACCGCTCTGGACTGCAGCAGCCCTCTGCACGACGTCTTGCCACTTGCTGATCCGTGTCAGGCCGCACACTGCAGCCTCCGGCCACGCCCATCGCGTCGCTGTTCATAAACATAGGCGTGAACTTCCACCAGCGTCGTACGGACGCCAACTGAGCCTGTCGGAGTGTCGCCGCTACGAATCTCATCGTCGACAACCACAGCTGCATCCGCCACGATCGCCTCCTCACTAGATCCGATTGGTCCGGTGCAAAATCTGCCCGAACGTCGCCGGATCCACATCATCAGCGCCGCAAGCGCTCGCCCGACATCCTTGTCGCCATCCTCGCCTTGCTCATGTCTTGTCCACTGCTCGTGTCACCTCTGCTGGGGAACAGCGGCCCTGCCGCCGCCATCCTTGCAGGGGCGCTGTGCCCCCTGCTCCGGCGACGGCGCGGCACGGTTGGCCGGAAAAAAGTGGGCGGCAGCTGGATCTGGGAGTCGCCCCCGAGTCGCCAGAGGTGGACGACGCGGGGGCCTGTTTGGCTAGCTATCCGAGTCGATTACAGGATACAATTGTGCCCAAACCTCAAGCATTTTCATAAACCAGAACCATTGCAGACTCAAGGCCATGCAACACTCATGATAGACTGAAATCAAAGGTCTCACTGGACCACACAAGGCAGGGCGTAGCCATCCGCGATTAGACTCACAACTGGAAATGTTGGTAAAATAACGATGAGGGTAGTGAGCTTGACTGTAACACCCTCAATTTTTGCATCATGCATTGCATACATGATCATGCATTAAATATTAGTAGAATAAAAGAAAGATAATAAAAGATAAAACATACATAAATATGTAGCAAAAGAAGAAAAAGAAAATAATAGTGTAAAACATGTATTATGGAATAAAAATATAAATAAAATATATAAAAAGAAATATATATAAATAAATAATATATAATAATAATATATACATGTAAATAATAAAATATATGATAATGAAAAAAGAAATAACAAAAAGAAAATATAAATAAATAAATAAGTAAAGAAAAGAAGAAGAAAAAAAAAGAGCAGCACCGCCGGCCAGGCCGAGCCGGCCCAGCCAGGGCGCGCCCCAGCTCCCGCACGTGAGCGCCCCGCCCGCTCGATGCCGCCAGCCCCGCACCGCATGCCCTGCCCCACCGCTCCGCGCGCCCAGCGCATCCAAGCGCGCGTGCCGCACGCCAGCGCGTCCAAGGGCCGGCGGGACCGAGCCAGATACTCGCGTCCTTGCCCGTCTATAAAAACAGCCGTAGGCTTTCGCGTTATCCACGAAAGCGATTCTCAGCGCCGCCAAAGAAAAAAAGCCCTAGCGCCGAGAGCCCTCGTGCCCTGCGCCTATAAAAGGACCGGAGGACTCCGTGATTCCATCGACAGAAGCTGCCCCAAAGCCGTAGCCACCATAGAAACCAGAGGAGACCAGAGGCGCTGCCAGGAAGAAAAAAAAGAGAGGGAAAAAAGGGGAGGAAGAAAAAGAGGAGAGCGCCGCCGTCCGCTGAAGATCGTCGTCGTCGTCGTCGTGCCGCCGGAGGACCGTTGCGCCATCTACTTCGTCTACGCGTCGCCATCGTCCCGCGATCTTCGAAGCGGTCGCATCTACGGTAGGATTCGTTTTTCCGATGCAAATTTTAGCGATGTATTAAATCTAGTAGACATAATTTAATCGAAGTTGCACCATAAATTTATTTTCAGAAGCATTAATCCTCGCTAAAACCCCCGTAAACTCGTATGAACACGTATGAACTAGTTGCATCTAATTAATAAACAACCGTAGTTAATCAATAATTGATCTTTGCATGCATGCATATCATCGCATGTTGATTAATGTGTGTGCATCATGTTGATTTGTATGTATTTTCTTGTATGTGTGATCACGAGTAGAGGGAAGTGCTCAAGAGGTCGTGTACCAGGATTTCGAGAACTAAGACTTCGAAGCGCTTGAGCAACCCTATCCGCTGGAGCAAGGCAAGTGTCCTTGAAGCATATTGATCCTGTTTTAAAATAAATGTTTTATTTTCAAAACTGCATGCTTGTGTCAATTTTGATGGGAATTCTATGGTAGGAAGTTTACTAGTTTTGTTTACCACCCTTGTCACTTGGAATATATGGTAGAGAGTCGGGAAGGGTTTTTTACCTTTTGCTTCGCTTAATCAACTAGGATGGGAAACAACTATACCACTCAATTTAATTATGCATGGATGAGATTATGGTTAACATGAACTGGTTAAATATGATACGGTAATGGGTGATCTAAGCAAGCCTGGTATGTGGATGGGTTGGATGTTATGGTGGTTTTCCTTGCTTTAGATCTAAGGACCGGTTCGTGGAGCGACCATCCAGGATTTACAGTGTCACCAAGAGGCCAAGTATGGGTGATGTGTAGCTGATTAATTAGGGCTTTGCTAGTGCTATTTGGACCATTAAGGATGCTCGGGGAAGGGGTAGTCGGATTGAGTTTGTTGATGATTGGTGGGACTACCCTGGGATCCGAATGGCTCAAGAGGGGGCCCTTGGTTAAAGATGTGCTTAGTTGGAGACATCGCCACCGGTGAAACCTCAGTGGGGTCTAAATAGGCTAGTAATCCATTTGTAAAGGCTATTTTGTGATCTCTTGGCCATACACCAAAGGAAGTGTAATTGGCGAAAGGGAGGTTCCTTAGTCGCCGACGGGTGATTAAATCACAAACACGTGGGTAAAGCGATACAACCTCTGCAGAGTGTGTCTAAAACTATCATGATATCCGTGCTCCCGATTATGAGCAACCTGGACCCTCACATGATTAGAGGGAACTTGGGATTTCGGATGGTTATGGTTTGGTAATGGTTATCGTTGATATTATGGTTATGGTTATGGTGATGGTTATGGGATGAAATCGTGGTTTATGACATTGATTATGGTTATTGGTAATGGTGAATTATGGACTGGTATTATGATGGTTGCATGGTTTATGATGGGTTTACTTTACATAAATATGATACATTGCTTTTCCAAATGGTTTTTACTGTACTTTTCAGCACTTAGCCTTTATTACATTCGTCATTTGAATCAGCCACATGTCATACTTTCCACACTTGCTGAGTACGACATGTACTCACTCTTGCAATCCCCCCCCAACAGTTGCAGGTCAGGATTGTGAGTTTAATGACGATAATGCGGAGTTCTAGGCCGTGTCTACCGTTAGCTTTGCCTGTGGTGGTATTGGAGCTGCACTATCCCTTTTGCTTAGTTTGCTTAGTTGCTTAATTAGTTTATTTCCGCTGCATTAGTTGAACTTGCCATTAATCTTCATTAGAGCTTGTATTCGAGAATATTTTGAATTGTGTAATAGAATTTGATTAATTAATCTTGTTCTGTGGTAATTTTCTGTATATCCTTTTGTGAATGCACTCGTGTATGTGTGTTGAACATCCTGGTCACACATATGCTTTAGCTTGGTTCATTTTTCGGAACCGGGCGTCACAGATTGGTATCAGAGCCACAGGTTGACCGTAGGATGCAGCCTAGATAGAATGGACACTTTAGAGCACATAGGAGCACTCAAGAATCGATTTGATTTGTTGGCTTGCTATTTTCTATATATATTGTTTGCTTGTGTGCTTAATAGAGGATTTTGTGATTCTTTAGCATTGCCATGTCCACCTAGGCTAGTATAGCTAGTTGTTTAGATTCATATCCCTTGATGCATTTAGTTGGGGATGTTTTCTAATTCTTACCTATTGCTTTCCTCTAGATGGTGAGGACTCGCAATTAGAGGGATGCCAATGATGAGGAGGAGAACCATGGAGTACCTCAAAACAACAATGGACAAGGACCTGCTCATGGAGTTATCAATATTGAGCAGCTACTGGCTATATAGAACCAGCTCATGCAGACCATGATACAAACTATGGGACAACTGCAGGCTGGTAACATCAACAATCAGCCCCACATGCCTCCACCGCCACCCCCGCCTCCTCCTAACCGATTGGGAGAGTTTATGAGGACTAGGCCGCCAACCTTTGCTCAAGCTGCTGACCCTATGGATGCTGATGATTGGCTCAAGTCCGTGGAGAAGAATCTTGCTATTGTCCAATGCAGTGACTGAGAGAAGGTGCTATTTGCTTCTCACGAACTAGTTGGAGCAGCTGCCGATTGGTAGGATTCACTATGCAATGCTCATGAGAATCAAGAGAGGATCACTTGGGCGGAATTCTAGGAGAACTTCTGTTCTCATTATGTGCCGGAAGGTGCTATGATCTTGAAGAAACATGAATTCGAGAACTTAAGGCAAGGAAGATCAAGCGTGAGTGAATATCTCAATAAATTCACTGAACTTTCAAGGTATGCCCCTGAAGATGTGAGTCGGGACAGTTGGAAACAATACTTATTCATGAGAGGCTTGAACAATGAGATCCAAGTGCAATTGCTCAATTGTGACTATGCCAACTTCCAGAAGCTTGTGGACAAAGCAATTGTTGTGGAGAACAAGGTCTGTGAGATGGAGCAAGACAACAAGAGGAAGGCGCCATACCAAGGAGAACAACAAGGAAGCAATGTGTGCCCTCGCTTTGCGCTGCCCAATGCGCCTTACTTCAGCTCTTCTGAGCCTGCTCACCGCCCTGGATTTGCACCGCGCCCAACTTAGTTTGTGAAGTAGCGCCCTGTTATGCAAACTCCTAGGCCTCCAATGCCTTTTGCACCTCGGGCCAACTTTCCTGGAGCCAATGCACAAAATCAAGTCCGTCCAAATTCTGGTGGAGTTAAGAAGTGTTATACTTGTGGAGAAGCTAGACACTTTGCGCATCAATGTCCTAAGTCAGGCCTTGGTCAAGGAAGCAATGCACCGAGGCAAAACCCAAGACCCAATGGAGGACAACCACAAGGGAACTGTGGACAGCAGAATTTTGCTCGTGAAAACATTAACCATGTCTCTACGGAGGATGCTCAACAAGCAGATGACGCGGTCATTGGTATGTTTCTCGCCAACTCCAACCCCGCGACTATGTTGTTTGATTCTGGAGCATCGCATTCATTCATTGCATCAAAGTATATTGCCAAGTATAGTTTGCCTATCTCTCATATGAAGTTTACTCTATTGGTTAAGTCTCCTGGAGGAGAGATGAGGCCAAATATAATATGTCCAAAAGTAAGCCTTAGAATAAGGGGGGTAGACTTCTCCGCCAACCTCATTGTTTTGGATTCTCAAGGATTGGACATTATACTTTGTATGGACTGGTTGAGGAAGCACAATGGAGTTATTGAGTGTGCCACGAAGACAGTGAAGTTGACTAATGAGGAAGGGATCACCGTAGAATTTGAAGCATCTCAAACCGCACCAAAGCGATTGGAGCTGAATCATATGGACGGTATCACAATTGAGGAGATTCCGATGGTGTGTGAATTTTTGGATGTTTTTTCGGATGAGTTGGCAGGTATGCCACCTGATTGAGACATTGAGTTTGTTATTGATTTAATACCTGGCACTGCACCTATAGCTAAGAGGCTGTATAGGATGCCTCCTGTGGAATTAGCAGAGCTCAAGAAGCAGATTCAAGAGCAATTAGAGAAGGGTTTTATTCGCCCGAGCTCTTCACCTTGTGGAGCGGCCATTCTATTTGTGGACAAGAAGGATGGAACGCAAAGGATGTGTGTGGATTACCGAGCTCTCAACAAGGTGACAATCAAGAACAAGTACACCTTGCCCCGTATAGAGGATTTTTTTGATCAGATGAAATGTGCCTGTGTGTTTTCCAAGATTGATTTGAGGTCAGGTTACTTTCAAATGAAGATTAGACCGTCGGACATACCCAAGACAGCTTTTAGGACACGATATGGATCATATGAGTACACCGTGATGTCTTTTGGATTGACAAATGCACCGGCCTACTTTATGTACCTCATGAATAAAGTCTTCATGGAGTACTTGGATAAGTTTGTCGTGGTGTTTATTGATGATATTATGATCTACTCGAAGGATGAGAAAGAACATGAGGAACACATGAGGTTCACATTGCAGAAATTGAGGGAGCATCAATTGTATGCCAAGTTCAACAAGTGTCAGTTTTGGTTAAAAGAGGTGCCATTTTTGGGTCATATCATCTTAGGAGGAGGAGTATCGGTTGACCCCGGTAAAGTGAGGGATGTGTTGAAGTGGGAACCACCGCAAAACGTAAAGGAAATAAGGAGATTTATTGGAATGGATGGATATTACCGTCGATTCATCAAGGACTTTTCCAAGATAGCCAAGTCAATGACGGAATTGCTAATGAAGGGAAAAGATTTCCATTGGACTCAAGCTTGTCAAGAAAGTTTTGAGGAGTTGAAGAAGAGGTTAACAACAGCCCTAGTTTTGGTATTGCCGGATGTAAGCAAGATTTTTGACATATATTGCGACGCAACAAGACAAGAACTTGGATGTGTATTGATGCAAGAAGGTCAAGTGGTAGCCTATGCGTCGAGACAGTTGAAGAAACATGAGCAGAATTATCCTACACATGATCTTGAACTAGCAGCCGTGATACATGCATTGAAGATTTGGAGACACTATATTCTTGGACATAGGTGTGAAATTTATACGGATCACAAGAGTCTTAAATATATTTTCTCACAAACAGATCTGAATTTGAGGCAACGAAGATGGTTGGAGCTCATCAAGGATTATGATGTGGGGATCAACTATCATCCAGGAAATGCTAATGTAGTGGCCGATGCTTTGAGTAGAAAGGGAGTAAGTTATCAACTCACAGTCCGAGAGTTGCCATCCGAGTTACGCAAGGAGTTCGAACGGTAGAATCTTGGATTTTTGAATGAGATGAGAATAATGGAGTTAAACCCAACCTTGGAGCAAGAAATTCGATATGCACAAACCACGGATGAGGAGATCAAGGAAATCAAGGAAAGGAACGAAGAAGGGAGATAATTCAGATTTGACGAGGATGAACATGGTACCCTATGGCTCGGAAAAAGGATTGTCGTGCCCAATGTGAAGCATATTCGGGAGATAATATTAAAGGAGGAACATGACTCGCCGTACTCAATTCATCCTGGATGTACAAAGATGTACAAAGACTTGAAGACATGCTATTGGTGGGCCAGCATGAAAAAGGTCATAGCCGAATATATTGCATTGTGTGATGTGTGCCAACGAGTTAAAGCTGAACATCAAAGACCAGCAGGATTATTGCAGCCATTAAAGATTCCAGAGTGGAAGTGGGAAGTGATTGGTATGGACTTTATAGTTGGATTACCACGTACACAGTCCGGATATGACTCGATTTGGTTAATCATGGATCGATTAACTAAGTCAGCTCACTTCATTCCCGTCAAGACCACCTATAATGGAGAGAAATTGGCGGAACTATATATGGGAAGAATAGTATGTTTGCATGGAGTTTAGAAGAAGATAGTCTCGGATAGAGGTTCACAATTCACTTCCAGGTTTTGGCAGAAACTGCATGAAGCTTTGGGAACGAGGTTGAATTTTAGTTCAGCATATCACCCTCAAACGGATGGACAAACCGAGAGGACCAATCAAATTTTAGAGGACATGATAATAGCTTGTGCTTCAAAGTATGGGAAAAGTTGGAATAAGAGCTTGCCATATGCAGAATTTTCATACAACAATAGTTACCAAGCCAACTTGAAAATGTCACCCTATGAAGCTCTATATGGAAGGAAGTGTAGGACACCTTTGTTCTGGAATGAGACAGGAGAGAATCAAGTATTTGGTCCGGATGTGTTACAATATGCTGAAAGACAAGTTCAAATAATACGGGAAAACCTAAGGGTTGCCCAGTATCGACTGAAGGGTTATGCGGATAATAGGCGAAGGAGTCTGACTTTCGAAGTTGGAGATTTTGTATACCTCAAAGTGTCACCTATCCGAGGTCAGCGACGGTTTAACGTCAAAGGAAAACTGGCACCTCGCTATATCGGGACATTTAAGATTCTGGACAAGCGAGGAGAGGTAGCTTATCGACTTGAACTGCCGATGTATCTCTCCAATGTACACGACGTGTTTCACGTGTCTCAACTCAAGAAGTGTCTCAGGGTGCCGGAAGAAAAGGTGCCGATGGACGAGTTAGAACTTTAGGAGGATTTGTCCTATGTCGAGCAACCTATCAAGATCTCGAACGTGAAGGAAAGGGTCACGAGGAATAAGAGAGTCGGTTGGTGCAAAGTGCAATGGAACCACCATACGGAAGCCGAAGCTACGTGGGAACGTGAAGAAGACTTGAAGACTGAATTCCCTCATCTTTTCTCCACGCCGTCGAATCTCGAGGGTGAGATTCACTTTAAGAGGGGTAGGTTTGTAACACCCTCAATTTTCGCATCATGCATTGCATACATGATCATGCATTAAACATTAGTAGAATAAAAGAAAGATAATAAAAGATAAAACATACATAAATATGTAGCAAAAGAAGAAAAAGAAAATAATAGCGTAAAACATGTATTAGGGAATAAATATAAAAATAAAAATAGTAATATATAAAAAGAAATATATATAAATAAATAATAAATAATAATAATATATACATGTAAATAATAAAATATATGATAATGAAAAAAGAAATAACAAAAATAAAATATCAATAAATAAATAAATATATAAAGAAAAAGAAGAAGAAGAAGAAAAAAGAGCAGCATTGCCGGCCAGGCCGAGCCGGCCCAGCCAGGGCGCGCCCCAGCTCCCGCCCGCGAGCGCCCCACCCGCTCGATGCCGCCAGCCCTGCACCGCACGGCCTGCCCCACCGCTCCACGCACCCAGCGCATCCAAGCGCGCGTGTCGTGCGCCAGCGCGTCCAAGGGCCGGCGGGACCGAGCCAGATACTCGCGTCCTCGCCCGTCTATAAAAACAGCCGTAGGGTTTCGCATTTCCCACGGAAGCGATTCTCAGCGCCGCCAAAGAAGAAAAGCCCTAGCGCCGAGAGCCCTTGTGCCCTGCGCCTATAAAAGGACTGGAGGACTCCGTGATTCCATCGACAAAAGCTGCCCCAAAGCCCTAGCCGCCGTAGAAACCAGAGGAGACCAGAGGCGCTGCCAGGAAGAAAAAAAAGAGAGGGAAAAAAGGGGAGGAAGAAAAAGAGGAGAGCGCCGCCGTCCGCCGAAGATCATCGTCGTCGTCGTGCCGCCGGAGGACTGTTGCGCCATCCACTTCGTCTATGTGTCGCTGTCGACTGTTGGAGTCGGCAGATCTCCTGGCACTGCTAAAGTATTGAAGGAATTTGTGGTTCGGTGTGGGCGCGCGGAGATTCAAGAAGGTGAATTGTAGTTTAACACAGGAGACACAAGGATTTACGTGGTTCGGGCCGCCTGAGCGTAATACCCTACTCCACGAGTGTGTTGGTGTTGTATTAGCTTGTCACGTATGATCGCTTGACAACGTCCGTGAACGTCCCTGAGTGTATTGTCGGCCTGTCCTTTTATAGTACAAGGACAGGCCGTTACAAGCTAGCCTGGCCCGACATGTGGCCCCAGCGATTACTAGTATTGATACACGATTAATTGCTGTTAATGATCCTGTAACGGGCTCCGACAATGCCGTTACTGGTGTTAAGATCGTCCGTTTAAGTGTCATTAATATGGCATTAATGACATTTAATCAGGTCTTGAATTCCTTGGCTCTCCTTTGAAGATCCGAAGCCGCAACAAGGCCTTCCGGAGGTTAGAGGCTGGCAGGTCCGACGATTGGACACGTGGTGGCTCCGGAGCTTGCTGTGGAAAGCAGGTAGCTCTGGGGCTACCAGTCACGTGTCGAGTCCGGAGCTTCTCTCGGTCAGGGGTTAAGTCCGGAGGTGTCGTTTCGGTACCTGGCTTGGAGCTTCCCCCTTGTGGGTTGTAGCTCCGGTTTGGCAGTACACGTGGCGACCCAGGGATTAACCATGTTGGAGAAGCAGGTCCGGTCATGTCTGACAAGTGGGCCTCCGAGGGTCTTTAACCCAAGTATATGGCTTTCCTTTGAAATATTTGTAACCTCAGGGGGTGTGCGGTTTTTAGGGTACCGACAGTGGCCCCCTGGACCTACCTCCGAGGAAGATCACTGGGGTGAAGTCATTCCGTCGGAGGTGGGTCCATCCTTGCGACTCTTGAACTGGGTCTTCAAGGGTCTTCGGAGGTGCCGTTGGCAGGGATTTACAGTTAGATCCCGCCGCGTGGCGTACCTCAGGCGGCAGATGAGATCTTTGATGTGCGGATCTCACGCAATTGAAGGTCGCCGGTTCCCGATACGAAAACCGTATCGGTTCCACACGCCCTGTCAGGCCGCCGCCTTTGGGTTTCCCGCCTCGTGATGACAACCGTTCGCCTGGGTTAGAGCCTCGACTTGATCGTCGGGGTGGTCTCGGGCCCTCTTGTCATCGGCTGGGTTGAATTCTTGAGTGGTATCTTCGACTTCCCTGCGTTTTCCATCCAAGCGTTGCGAGGGCTTACTTAAGAAGGAAAGCGCGCACCGTCGGGAGTTCTTTACGCCTCTCATCTGATCTTGCGCTAAAACTCCCGACTCGTACTTCGCTCCTCTTCTCTTGCCTAGCTGTGCCGCGATGGAGTTGGGTCTGCGCGAGAGTCGCTTGAAGATCGACAACGATTTGAAGAAGGTCCGGGCCCTCATGGGGTGGTCCTCGGACTTCTTCAACCGCTTGGTCCGTGCCGGCGGAGAGCTCCCCTTCGAGAAGGAGCGCGCTGGCGAGATGGTGTACTTTTCTTCGTACGCCATGGTGGGGTTGATCCCACCTTTTTCTTCTTTCTTCTTGATGCTGCTAGACTTCTATGGTCTGCAGTTATACCACCTTGGCCCTCACTCCATTCTCCTCGTGTCTATCTTCGTCCACTTCTGTGAGATGTGGGTGGGCATCCCCCCCTGCATCGAACTCTTCCGAACCTTCTTCACCATCCACACCACCGGTCGGAGCAATGAGTACCTTGGTTTCTACTACTTCGTGAAGCGCAAGAAGTGCCCATTCAAGTACCTCCAGTCGTTCCCTTCCGGGAAGTGGGATGACTGGAAGAAAGATTGGATAGTCGTCAGGGTGGAGGAGCATGAGCGGTTGGAACTGCCCGAAGGTCTGCCCGGCATCGACACGACGATCTGGAGTGAGGTTCTGGTGCTGGCGAAAGCTTTCGACCCCGCCTTAACCAGGATCCGCCAATGCGTGGAGGGGGGATTGACCCCTCAGGCTGTATTTTGCAACTTCCTGGCCAACAGGTGGGCGGCGCTGAAGAGGAGGGAGAAGCTCGCTTGGGCCCTCAACAGCGTGATGGACGAGGACCGGGTTGAGACCGGGTTGAAGTCCAACATGGTGGGGAAGACCTTGGAGTTCCACCTCAAGAAATTCCAGCATGGCATCGACGTCGACGGTGATGACTTGACTCCGCCGTCGGCCTTCCTCCCCCTGAACGTGGAAGTGGAGTTCAGCAGGGAGCTCCGATGAACGATGCCCGTACTTGACGACCTTGGTGTCGTCGAGAGAAGATCAACCACCCGGGTGGCAATCCCCGGGATGCCCGAAGACGGCTCCGCCCTTGTCCCACAGCCGAGGGTCGAGGTCGTCGGCAAGGGCAAGGAGCTGGCGGATGAGCCGGAGAGCCGGAAGAGGAAGCTGCGACATGCCGACGGAAGGTCCGTCAGGCCCGCTACTTCCGCCTCAGTTCCTTCTCCCCAGGGGGGAAGATATTCTGCCGCAATGGCGACTGTCCCGTTAGTGAGGTCCTTCCGGAATGATACTGTTCCTGCAGTGGGATCCTCTCGGAGCGCGTCTGTCCCCGTGGTGGAACCCTCCTAGGGCGCTAGCTCCGGGCGCAAGACTCCAGCACCTGGGACGGTGGGAGCCTCCAGGTCCAGGGGTTCCTCCCGATCGAGGAGAGCCTCGACCCGGGAAACGCCCGTGGCTGCGACAAGTTCTGGGGGGCCTTCCGGAGCTCCTACGCCGACCATGGCCAGCCCGGAACGTCCGGGAAAAAGGTTCCGCACAAGCTGGTGCGGAAACCTTCCAAGGTAATTTTTGATCTTTACCTTGGTTAACTTTTTAATTGTAGCGATTGTTTGTTAATTTTCTTTGTCCATCCTCTGCAGCGTCCCCAAGAAGGGGAGTGAGGCTCCACCCTCGGCCACGATGTCTGAGGCCGTGGGAGCTTCTGCTCCTGTCCCGGTGCCGCCCCAGGTGGTGGCTGAGGCTGCGACAGCTCCGGCGCCGGCTGTCGTGGTCATGAACCTCGACTCGTCCCCAGAAGTTCCCGTGGTAGCGCCGGACCACGGGAGTGAAGACACGCCAGCGGCACTTGTCTCAGAGGTTGAAGCTCCGGGTCCTGGTGCTGCAGTGGTGGAAGCTTCGGCTGTTGAGCCGGAGGAAGTAGTAGTCCCGGCCTCGGAGCCGGAAAGCGCTAAAGCCCCGGCGGTTGAGCCGGAGGTGACTGAAGCTCCGGCATGCGAGCCGGAAGTCGAGGTAGTTCCGGCAGTTGAGCCGGTTACCTCCGAAGCACCGGCCGCTGAGCCGGTTATTGTTGGAGCGCCGGTCATAGGGCCGGTGGTTGAAGAGGCGATGGAGCTCGAGCCTCCCCCGGAAGAGGTGTCCCGGCCGGAGCCAGTAGCAGCTCCTGCTCCAGAGGCGATAGCATCGGAGGTACCTGCGGCCGCGCCGGAGTGCCCAAGCGAAGTCGCTAGCCCCCGGCCCGAGGAGGTGAACGAAGACTTGGCGGCGGGGCCTTCTTCGATGGCGAATGAGGCCATCCCGGAGGACGGCCCTAGTGCCTTGGAAGCTCAGGGTTCCGCTCTCGTAGAGTGGGACCCAATTTTTGTATGTGAAGACCCGCTGGAAACAGCGGAGGAGACCCCAGCAGGTCCGGAGCCCATCCCGCTGTCGATGTCTATCGACAACGCCTGCTCAGTCTGCGTCAAGTCCAATTGGCCTTCTTCCACGATAGCAAGGCTCTTGAAGAGGAGCGCCAAACCCTTAGGCGGTGGCGTAATCGACTCCACTTTGAGACCAAGCTGGCGCAGTCGAGGCTAGCGGATGACAAGGAGTGAATCAAGCGGGAGAAGATCCGTCTGGAGTACTGGGACAAGTTGCTGGATGACAGGGAGAGCATGACTCATGCCCTCAACGCTCAATCCCGGGAGATCCACGATCAAGCCAAGGCTGCCAACGACGCGGCCAATGCTCTGCACGAACAGCTTGAGGCCATCAACACCGCACTCATCAAGCGCCGAGAGGCACTTGAAGAGAGGGAGAGACGGCTCGAGGATGAAGAGCAGAAACTCCTGGAGCTGCGGGATGACGTCCTGAGGAGGGAAGAGGAGCTCGCCGAGAAAGTAGCTCTGGCTGACAAGGGCCTCGAGGAGCGCACCAAGAAGTTGGAAGAGTGCGGGGGCAGGAACTCTACGAATACGAGTGTGCCCTTGTTGCCCGGGAGAAAAAAGTGGAGGCTAGGGAGAAGGACCTGGTCGATCGTCGGAACAAGATCCACCTCCGGGAGGAGGAGCTCGGAAGGCTTGAGAGGCGGGTTGCTGCAAAGATTCAGCAAAACGCCAAAGAAGTTGAGTGCCTTGCCCGTGAGAATTCCAAACTGACAGCGGCCAAGAGATCCCTGGAAGAGATGAAGGGCTTGAGGACGGCGGACTCCCTACAGATTTGGGAGTTCCTGGGCAAGGCCAATGATGCGCTGACGCCGATGGGTTTCAGCCCCGTGCGCCCGGATGATCCGGAGCCGGAGCCGGACCTTGCGCTGCAGGCGTTGAACGCAACAGGTAGCAAGCTCTCCAAGGTGGGCGATGTCATCGCGGACCAACTGGAGGTTGAGGGGCAATCCCTAGCGAAGAACGTCGCAGAGTATGTGCTGACGTGCTACACCAGCCGGAACCCCCAATTTCCTCTGGACCCGGTGCTTGAAGGCCCCGTCGAAGGAGAAGGCGAAGCTACCCGAGCCGACGTATCGGAGGTCGCCCAGAAAGTCGCCGAGTTCTTCCATAAGGTCTAGGACCATCTCTTTAGCTCTCACTTGTATTTTCTCTTCTTCTTCCTCAATTTTGTAATCCCTTGTCTCCAGATGTAATCTCATGTCTCCAGATGAATGAAATCCGCAAATTTTTGCGAATTTCATTTTTTGTCTTCAACATCTTTATCTTCACTTGGCCCCCTGGTAGATGTACACAATTTGATTGTGAACATGTACCAAAAGGATATTGAGTTTTGTTGAAGACGCATTTGCTCCGAACTTGTAGAATTTAGGTCCGAAGTCTTCGATAGTGAAGGTCCCCTGTGGTTGTCGGAGCTTAGAAGCTCCGACATTGTCCATCGCTGGAGCTTGGTAGCTCTGGCAATAGCCTCTATCAACACATAGGGCATCGATAGTTAGTCCTCTGGGGTGTCGGAGCTTAGTAGCTCCGGCAGTGACCTTTGCCAACACTTGGTTTGTTGGCAGCAGACTCCATTTACGGGGTCTTCTCACCATCTTTTACTCAGCGTCGACGGTTGGCCCCCTTGGGGGAGTCGGAGCTTGGTTAGCTCCGACTTTCCTCCATCAACGTAGACTTTATTTTTCCTTCACACTTAAGTCAAGAAAAATAGTAAAATTCGTTCCTTGTCTATAATTTCGTCGCGGCTTACGATTCTCAAGAAGATTTTAAGTTGAACGCGATTTTAAATACAACCGGGTGCGTTGTCTTTTCCCTTAGATTCAATTGTCCATGGACCCGCCTTACTTCGGCCAGCCAGGGTGTAGGTAGAGTGGCGTACTTAGGGTGCTTGACCAGGCTAAGTCGATAGCACACTCCGGCCCTAGATTGGCTTGGCGGCTTTCAGGCGAGTTGGCCATAAACGATATTTAAATCCAAAAGAACTGACATTGCAACTCGAATTGTATATAAACCGGTCGAACTAAAATTTCTTAAGAATTGCACGTCTCTGTTATAGGCAAGAAAGAGAAAAATAAAAATGTCGAGCCTGCACAAAATGAATGCACGTGGAGTCTATTTCACATGAAGATGTCTTTCATTATAGGTCCGGGGTACAGGGGAAACAAGTACACTCTTAGGGTATGGAACCAGGCTAAGTGTGTTTGGTTTCTCGTTTGACCCAGGGTAGTTAGCCACACTTTTAGTCCGGAGACTGTGACAAGTGCTGCATGAGCTTTGCGGACCTTTCGGGAAAGATCCGGCTGCTCTCCCAGAGGAACTACCCGACTCTGTACAATGACTCTATAACATACATCTCAAGTTACTCAAGACTCACCTCCGTGGTATTAAGTGTAGAACTTACGGAGGTGCTCGATGTTCCAAGGATTTGGGAGAGGTGTCCCATCCTCGGTAGCCAAGCGAACGCTTCCGGGACGGGATACTTTGATCACTCGGAAGGGCCCCTCCCAGCTGGGGGAGAGTTTGTTTAACCCTTCTCTGGATAGTATTCTCCGTAGCACCAGATCGCCTTCCTCGAGCTGTCGGTTGTGTACATGCCGCTGGTGATAACGCCGTAGAGCTTGGCAATATCGGGCATTCCGAACAGCTGCTTGGCACCTTCCCTCCTCTAGGAGGTCTAGGTCTTCACGCCGGAGCTGGTCCTGCGCGGCTTCGTCGAAGGTTCGGACCCGGAGCGAACCCAAGGTGATTTCCGGAGGAAGGATTGCTTCAGCTCCGTACACTAGAAAGAAGGGTGTTTCTCCGGTTGACCGGTTTGGAGAAGTCCTGTTGGCCCATAGAGTGGGCGGAAGCTCTTCGATCCAGTTGGCTCCGTGTTTTTTCAAACGCTCATAGGTGCGCGTTTTGAGTCCCTTCAGGATTTCTGCATTTGCTCTCTCGGCTTGGCCATTGCTGGCTGGGTGAGCTACGGAAGCGTAGCAGACTTGTATGCCGAGGTCTTTGCAATATCCTTGGAATGCGGAGCTTGTGAATTGAGTCCCATTATCAGTGATGATTTTGTTTGGGACTCCAAATCTGCTCACAATGGATTGCAGAAAGTTGATAGTAGATTGCTTGTTGATCGTCACAACTGGAGTTGCTTCCGGCCATTTGGTGAACTTGTCAATGGCGACGTACAGGAACTTGTAACCTCCGACGGCTCTTGGGAAGGGTCCCAAGATGTCCATCCCCCACACAGCGAAGGGCCATGTAGGAGGTATCATTTGTAAGGGCTGAGCCAGTGTATGAATTTGCTTTGCATGAAATTGGCATGCTTCGCATTTCTTCACCAGCTCAGTGGCATCCTGGAGCGCTGTAGGCCAGTAGAAGCCGTGCCGAAAGGCTTTTCCGACCAGCGTGCGGGAAGATGCGTGGTTCCCACACTCGCCTCCATGGATTTCTGCGAGGAGCTCGCAGCCTTCTTCCCTTGTGATGCACCGCATTAGGATGCCGTTGGCACCGCGCCGGTAGAGATCCCCTTCTACCAGCGTGTATCTTTTATCCAATCTGACTACCCGGTCAGCGGATACATCATCGTCAGGAAGGATGTTGTCTTTCAAGTAGCTCTGGATCTCCGAGATCCATGCATCGGAGCTAGCTTGAGCATTTGAGTCTTGCGTGCTGGGTTGCTCGGAGCTTCCGGCAGCACCTACGACCCTTGATGGCTGCCATGGTAACAGGGCCATCGGGACCGTCAGCTTCGGGATGCTGATCTCGCCCCCTTCGTCCAGTTCGGCTGGCTGAACTGTGGGTTTCGACAATCTTCGAACAAAAGTTCCGTCAGGAGCCGGAGCTCTGGTTGACGCTTTCGTCGAGAGTTCGTCGGCTTCAGCGTTGTGGGCACGCTGAACATGGTGAAGGTCTAGGACTTCAAAGTCCTTCTGAAGCCTCTGGACTTCTAGGACGTAAGCAGCTAGCTAGAGATTGTTGCAGGAGCATTCACCCTTCACCTGCTTGATAATGAGCTGTGAATCTCCTTTGACCAGTAGTTGCCTGACACCGTATGACAGTGCCACCTTTAGTCGTGCTTCATACTCCGCCATGTTATTGGTTTCCTTGAAGTCAAGGTGTACCATGTATTTCACCTTCTCCCCAGTCGGTGCAAGGAGAAGGACTCCAGCTCCAGCCCCCTGCTTCTGCATGGAGCCGTCGAAGTAGAGGGTCCAGTGAGGCTCGGTGAAGGTTGGAGCTTGATGCTTCGTCTTCTGCTCGCTGGGGCCCCCAAGATTTGATGGAGAGGGAGTCCATTCCGCCACAAAATCTGCCAACGCTTGACTCTTGACAGCTTGTCTTGAAATAAATTCAAGATCGAATTCAGCCAGTTCCGCTGCCCCCTTTGCAATATTCCCAGTTGAATTGGGATTATGCAAGATTGCTCGAAGTGGATAGGAGGTCACCACCGAGACTTTGTGATCTTGGAAGTAGTGTCGAAGCTTCCTGGAGGCAATAAGAACTGCATAAAGCAGCTTATGCACCTCTAGGTATCGAGTCTTGGCATCATGTAGTACTTCACTGATGAAGTATACAGGGCGTTGAATGGTTCGGACCCTCCCGGAGGGGTCCGGAGCTTCCTCTTCATTGATCCGGACCCTCTCGAAGGGGTCCAGATTTTCTTCGGGCACCTCCGGGTTCTGGCTGGAGGAACCCGGAGCTTCTTCAGAAATGACCTGGACCCTCCCAGAGGGGTCTGGGTCTTCTGAAGTGACTTCTTGTGGGTTTGAGTCTGGGAGCTGGGACCCAGACTCACTTTTAGGAACCTCTGGACCCTCCCGAAGGGGTCTGGATTCCTGAGTATGGGGTAGTTCCGGTCTCTCCACAACCAGAACCATACTGACGACTTCGTCAGTAGCTGAAATGTAAAGCAACAAAGGCTCACCAGGGTTTGGAGCTACCATAATTGGTAGGGTGGTGAGGAACTGTTTCAGCTCCTGGAATGCCTTCTCTGCTTCTTCGGACCATTGGAATGGTCCGGACTTCCTCAATAACTTGATGAAGGGAAGTGCCCGCTCCGCTAGTCTTGATATGAACCGGCTGAGGGCTGCTAGACATCCAGTTAACTTTTGTACGTCTTTGATGAGGGTTGGTGGCCGCATGTCTTCAATGGCTTTTATCTTCGCCGGATTAGCCTCTATGCCCCGGTGACTTACCAGGAAACTAAGAAGTTTTCCGGAGCTAACCCCAAACATGCACTTGTCCGGGTTTAGCTTTGTGCGGGTGGCCCGCAGCTTGTCGAAGACAGCCTGCAAGGTGTCTAAGAGGGACTCCTTGTTCTTGACCTTGACCACGATGTCATCGACGTACACTTCCACTATGTCTCTGATGAGTTCTTCAAAAGTTTTGTACATAGCTCGTACAAAAGTTGAAGCTGCATTCTTGAGACCAAATGGCATGGCTGTGTAACAGTACAATCCATCTACTGTGATGAATGAAGTATGCTCTTCATCCTCCCTAGACATCCTGATTTGATGATACCCATAATATGCGTCTAGGAAACACAGTAATTCACACCCGAAGGTGGAATCCACTATTTGATCTATTCTAGGTAGTGGGAATGGATCTTTTGGGCATGCCTTATTCAGTGTGGTGTAGTTGATGCACATCCGAAGCTTCCCGCCGGCCTTGGGCACAACGACTGGGTTCGCCAGCCATTTTGGATGGAAGACTTCTCGGATGAATCCGGCTTCGAGTAGCTTCTTCACTTCTTGTCGGATGAAGTTCTGCCGCTCTACAGATTGCTTCCGAGGCTTTTGATGCACAGGCCGAGCATCGGGGTAAATCTAGAGATTGTGCTCAATCACTTCCCTGGGGATCCCAGGCATTTGTGACGGTTGCCAAGCAAACACATCGACATTTGCCCGGAGGAAAGTGATGAGCGCGAGTTCCTATTTGTCGTTCAGCCCTCCCGATATACGGGTGGTCTGGGTAGCATCGGAACCAATTTGGACGACTTTGACGGGAATGTCGGTGTCGCCGCTTAGCTGCACACGGGGTGCAGAGGTCGAGCCTCGTTGATGAATGCTCGAGGGTTTTGGAGCTTGCTCCTGTCTGGAGTCCTCCTCTTGCGCCGTGGTGAGTGCATGGAGTTCCTCCAGAGCAGTTACTCCGGCAGTGCGATCTCCGCGGATACGGAGAACACCTACTGGTGTTGGCATCTTCAACACCAGGTATCCATAATGAGCAGCTGCCATGAATTTGTATAGGGCAGGTCTACCCAAGATGGCGTTGAATGGTAAGTTGATCTGAGCGACATCGAAGACCAACTTCTCAGTGCGATACTTCTCCTGGGTCCCGAAGGTAACGGGGAGAGTTATAGCTCCGAGTGGGGTAATGGCCCCCGGACCTACTCCGGAGAAAGGTCGAGAGGGCTGAAGATCCGAAGGTCGGAGTTGAAGCTTAGTGAAAGCTTCGAAGCTGATGAGGTTAAGCCCCGAACCTCCGTCTACCATGACATGGTGGAGCTGCATGTTGTTGATGGTAGGAGATACCATCAAAGGTAGCTGTCCTGCTCCAACCATGCTCTGCGGGCAATCAGAGGCATCGAAAGTGATGGAGGTGTCCATCCACTTTCGATGAGGTTCCGGCCTGACTGTAGGGGCTACAGCGGCCATATCCCGCCGCATAGTCTTGATGACGCGACGAGAGGTGATATCCCATGATCCACCAAAAATAGTGTTCATGGTTTTCCGACGCTCGTTGTCGAAGACGTCGGAATCGTCATCGACGGAGGTGTAGACGGCTTTTAGGACCTTTTTGGGATCCTGAAACCCTAACTCCTCTTCAGCCGGAGCTTCGTCGACCTTCTGTTTTCCTTCCCTTTGTCGGAAAGGAGATCCTTCCCGGCGCTTGCTGTAGCGCTCGGCAAGGTTTTGGACCTCCCGGCAGTCTTCCAAACTGTGGCTGCCCGTTTTGTGAATGGGACACCACACTTTGGGTTTTCCACCGTCTTCAGAAGACGGTCGAGGTCGCTTCTCGGGGCGTGGCCCCCAGCCACCCGGAGTTGCAGCAGCTGCAACGTTGGATGTGCCGGCCGATGGCTTCTTCTTGCCGTTGGTCTTCTTTTTCTTCTTACCACCCCCGGAGGTAGCGGCTTCTTCTTTAGAGGATTTCTTGTGATCCTCCGAGGCTGGTTTGGAGTGCATCTCACGGCCCTCCGCAGCTCTGGCACATTTGTCTGCCAGGCTGAAGAGTTCCGTGACGCTGGTGATCTCTTTGATCGCCAGCTTCTCCAACATCTTCTTGTCCCGTACGCCCTGTCTGAATGCCACAATGACAGAAGCGCTTGAGATAGAAGGGATAGTGTTGCGTACCTGAGAGAACCTCTGGATGAAGGACCGCAAAGATTCTCCCCCTTTTTGCACGACCGCAAAAAGGTCCAATTCAGTGCCTGGTCGGGTGTATGAACTCCCAAAGTTGGCAGTGAACTGACGGCACAGCTCCTCCCAACTATTGATAGAGTTGGGTGGAAGGCTCATAAACCAGGACCTGGCGGTCCCAGTTAAGGCCACTGGAAAGTAATTGGCCATCACAGCCTCGTTTCCTCCAGCTGCCAAGATTGCAGTGGAGTATATCTGAAGGAATTCGGCGGGGTTGACAGTCCCGTCGAATTTTTCCGGCAGGTGTGGCCGGAACTTCTGTGGCCATCTAACCATGCGCAGGTGCATGGCTAGGGCTGAACAGCCTCCTCCTACCCCTTCCAGAGTAGAAAGGTCCTGAGCTTCCCGTCTTTCACGAGCACGCTCAATATGGACACGACCATCCTGCTGGCGGTATCGGCGATCAAGCTCCGCCCGGAGGTCATGAGGCGAAAGCCTGGATACCGTATGGGTGCGTCGTGCCCCAGAGGGCAACGACGTCACCTGTTGTGACGCAGATCGTCTCCTGTTGTTGGAGACGTGCGGACCAAGTCTACCTGACAAAGTCCGCCTCTGCGACGGGGCCCGTCCTGAAGGAGGAGGACCCTGGTTGTTGAGGCGTTCGGCCGCTGCTGCGACCAAATGCTCCACATCGGCCCTCCACTGCTCCATTGCATCTCGAGATGCATCCGGAGGTGGTGGACGTTGGAGAAGAGCACGCGCGGCATGGAGCGCGTGTTCCGGGTTGTCATGACTTGCCGACGCAGTAAGTGACGCAGGCGCACCATCACATTGCCCAGCACGATTTGCTGGAGATGGTGGTGGTGGGAGTGTGGCTCCTGCTGGTGCTGACGCTCCTGCTGGTAGCTGCCTGTTGGAGGGATTCCCCCCAACAGCTTGAGCAGCAGGTTGGCCGTTGGATGATCCAGCCGCGGAGTTCACCATTCTTGAAATCTCAGGCGCCCCTTCCTGGCGCGCCAACTGTCGACTGTTGGAGTCGGCAGATCTCCTAACACAGCTAAAGTGTTGAAGGAGTTTGTGGTTCGGTGTGGACGCACGGAGATTCAAGAAGGTGAATTGTAGTTTAACACAGGAGACACAAGGATTTACGTGGTTTGGGCCGCCTGAGCGTAATACCCTACTCCACGGGTGTGTTGGTGTTGTATTAGCTTGTCACGTATGATCGCTTGACAACGTCCATGAACGTCCCTGAGTGTATCGTCGGCTTGTCCTTTTATAGTACAAGGACAGGCCGTTACAAGCTAGCCTGGCCCGACATGTGGCCCCGGCGGTTACTAGTATTGATACACGATTAATTGCTGTTAATGATCCTGTAACGGGCTCCGACAGTGCCATTACTGGTGTTAAGATCGTCCATTTAAGTGTCATTAATATGGCATTAATGACATTTAATCGGGTCTTGAAGTCCTTGGCTCTCCTTTGAAGATCCGGAGCCGCTACAAGGCCTTCCGGAGGTTAGAGGCTGGTAGGTCCGATGATTGGACACGTGGCGGCTCCGGAGCTTGCTGTGGAAAGAAGGTAGCTCCGGGCTACCAGTCACGTGTCGAGTCCGGAGCTTCTCTCGGTCAGGGGTTAAGTCCGGAGGTGCCGTTTCGGTACCTGGCCCGGAGCTTCCCCCTTGTGGGCGGTAGCTCCGGTTTGGCAGTACACGTGGCGACCCAGGGATTAACCATGTTGGAGAAGCAGGTCCGGTCATGTCTGACAAGTGGGCCTCCGAGGGTCTTTAACCCAAGTAGATGGCCTTCCTTTGAAATCTTTGTAACCTCAGGGGGTGTGCGGTTTTTAGGGTACCGACAGTCGCCATCGTCCCGCGATCTTCGAAGCCGTCTCATCTATGGTAGGATTCGTTTTTCCGATGCAAATTTTAGCGATGTATTAAATCTAGTAGACGTAATTTAATCAAAGTTGCACCATAAATTTATTTTCAGCAGCATTAATCCTCGCTAAAACCCCCGTAAACTCGTATGAACACGTATGAACAAGTTTCATCTAATTAATAAACAACCATAGTTAATCAATAATTGATCTTTGCATGCATGCATATCATCGCATGTTGATTAATGTGTGTGCATCATGTTGATTTGTATGTATTTTCTTGTATGTGTGATCACGAGTAGAGGAAAGTGCTCAAGAGGTCGTGTATGAGGATTTCGAGAACCAAGGCTTCAAAGCACTTGAGCAACCCTATCCGCCGGAGCAAGGCAAGTGTCCTTGGAGCATATTGATCCTACTTTAAAATAAATGTTTTGTTTGCAAAACTGCATACTTGTGTCAATTTTGATGGGAATCCTATGGTAGGAAGTTTACTAGTTTTTTTGACCACCCTTGTCACTTGGAATATATGGTAGAGAGCCGGGAAGGACTTTTTACCTTTTGCTTCGCTTAATCAACTGGGATGGGAAACAACTATACCACTCAATTTAATTATGCATGGATGAGATTATGGTTAACATGAACTGGTTAAATATGATACGGTAATGGGTGATCTAAGCAAGCCTGGTATGTGGATGGGTTGGATGGTATGGTGGTTTTGCTTGCTTTAGATCTAAGGACCGGTTCGTGGAGCGACCATCCAGGATTTACAGTGCCACCACGAGGCCGAGTATGGGTGCGGTGTAGCTGATTAATTAGGGCTTTGCTAGTGCTATTTGGACCACTAAGGATGCTCGGGGAAGGGGTAGTCGGATTGGGTTTGTTGATGATTGGTGGGACTATACTGGGATAAGAATGGCTCAAGAGGGGGCCCTTGGTTGAAGATGTGCTCAGTTGGAGACATCGCCACCGGTGAAACCTCGGTGGGGTCTAAATAGGATAGTAATCCCTTTGTAAAGGCTATTTTGTGATCTCTTGGCCATACACCAAAGGAAATGTAATTGGTGAAAGGGAGGTTCTTTAGTTGCTGACGGGTGATGAAATCACAAACACGTGGGTAAAGCGGTACAACCTCTGCAGAGTGTGTCTAAATCTATCATGATAGCCATGCTCCCGGTTATGAGCAACCTGGACCCTCACATGATTAGAGGGTACTTGGGATTTCGGATGGTTATGGTTTGGTAATGGTTATCGTTGATATTATGGTTATGGTTATGGTTATGGGATGAAATTGTGGTTTATGACATTGATTAATGTTATTGGTAATGGTCAATTATGGACTAGTATTATGATGGTTACATGGTTTATGATGGGTTTACTTCACATAAATATGATACATTGCTTTTCCAAATGGTTTTTACTGTACTTTTTAGCACTTAGCCTTTATTACATTCGTCATTTGAATCAGCAACATGTCATACTTTCCACACTTACTGA
Organism: Tuctoria greenei; assembly: GCA_036927565.1. Taxonomy (NCBI): domain Eukaryota; kingdom Viridiplantae; phylum Streptophyta; class Magnoliopsida; order Poales; family Poaceae; genus Tuctoria; species Tuctoria greenei. The sequence goes on from JAYESD010000005.1 coordinate 177,979,590, forward strand.
GTAGACATGTACTCACTCTTGCAATCCCCCCCAACAGTTGCAGGTCAGGATTGTGAGTTTAGTGGCGATAATGCGGAGTTCTAGGCCGTGGCTACCGTTAGCTTTGCCTGTGGTGTTATTGGAGCTGCACTATCCCTTTTGCTTAGTTTGCTTAGTTGCTTAATTAGTTTATTTCCACTGCATTAGTTGAACTTGCCATTAATCTTCATTAGAGCTTGTATTCGAGAATATTTTGAATTGTGTAATAGAATTTGGTTAATTAATCTTGTTCTGTGGTAATTTTCTGTATATCCTTTTGTGAATGCACTCGTGTATGTGTGTTGAACATCTTGGGCACACATATGCGTTAGCTTGGTTCATTTTTCGGAACCGGGCGCCACATTGACCCTCACTACCAAAGATAACCTGAATCCTCCAACAGACTAGTAAGGCAGCGACCACACTACGACAACACAGGACAAACATAAAAACTACTTGATGACAAAACTGCATATGAGGTAGGGGCTTCATTTGGATGGAATTTCGACCACCTTGTTACCCGGGACTTCCACCACCTTGGAGCTTTTCTTCTTCTGCTTCTGAAGGGTCTTTGCCTTTTGCTTCTTTTTCTTTCCCGCCACTAAAGTGAGTGCGGTGATTGCTTCCAAAGCAGCCGGAGTGAGAGGCTTCTTGTAACAGTGTAGATGTTGTTGGAGAGTTGTATCATCCAATGACTGTGATGCCTTTATGATCCCCCATTTCGTTGCTAAGACCTCTTGTGCTATCTTGATGACTGGCTTATGCATTTTCATCTTCTCTTTAAGTCTGGGACTATGGCGCTATGGAGGCTTCTTGTTTTCCTCATTTTCCTTGGATGCATCTTCCCTCCTGTTAGGTTCACTTGAGGAACTGTTAGTAGCGCCAGAGGGAGAGGCTGAGAAACCAGGTCTAAGAACTCAATAAGTTTTGTGATGTTTGCATCTTGCTCCTCCTGGACCTCTGCTGGAATTGGTCTCCCTGTTCTTTGTTCAGACACTCTCCGACCTCCTCCTAAGAATTGATAGACTTCTCCAACACCTATCATGCAACAGCAACTGAATTCTATGCAAGTTGCGTGTCAGTAGTTATTTCCTCCACTGTGCACCTGAACTCTTGATTAGGAGGCTCTATGGGGAAGGACTCAATTGGGGTAATGATAATGGCTTCCAATGCGTAACTCCGCTCTTCATCAAAGAACCGAGAAGTATCTTAAGAACTCTCTGTCACCTCAACAGCAGCTTCAAACACTACAGGAAACGATGAATAGGGTGTCAGTATATCTATATGCGTCAGCCCCGACACATTTAACACGTCTAGGGGTGTCGGTTTATGGAAACTGACACCCATAAGTTAGAGCCGTCAGTTTTCTAGATCCATCCGACGCACATATTAAATGCGTCGGCTAGACCGACGCTTATAATATATGTGTCGGTTAAACCAACGCTCATATGGTGGGCCCGGCTGGCTCCGGCTCTAAGAGCGTCGGCCGGGTAGAAACTGACGCTTTTAAGCAGGCCCCACTCAAAACCTTATCCCGTCTCGCCTCCTCTCTTCTCCCACGTACTCCATCCTCCCACACGAGAGCACCCTACTCGTCCACGCCCCCACCCGCCGCTGCTGCCGCCAGCCCGCAGCATCACCGGCGCCCCGACCCATTGGCCCGCTGGTCGGCGTCCCCTCCGCCTGCCTGTTCGGCCCCCAGTCTGGCCCCCAGTCTGCCCTCTCTGCCCGGCTTGGCTGCTGGCGCCCGCGACGCCCCCATCCCGCCTCGGCTGCCACCTACCCACCGCCTCGCCAGTGACCATGACTGTTGGTCGGACGGTGTCCCCTCCGCCTCCCCCAGCCGAAGCCCTCTGTACGGCCCCTGTCCAGCACCCCGTTCGCCTCGGCCACCGGCGCCCCCGTCCACCTTACCCACCGGTTCAACTCTAAGTGCGAAGGTAACATATTAGGTGCATTGCAAGTACGTGATTAGAGTTGTATGTGATTAGAGTTGAATGTTATATCATATAGTTGCTAACTTGTGAAAGTAATGTTTTATCATAATATGTGATTAGTGTTAACTCGTGAATGTGATTCATACTGTATAGTTGCTAACTCGTGAATGTGATTCATATTCATTATGCTATATGATTTGAATGTGATTAAAAGTTTGTATCATGCATGTGATTGCTTCTTTTTAGCATTTGCGATATGATGACTAATTATGTGTTTGTAATATAGTAAATATTTTTATCATTATGGTAGCTTTAGAGGATTGTAGTGAAAGATGATTCTAGTTGTGAAGTATGCATTAAGACGAGCACAGATGCGTACGGCGACAATGGGGACGACTAATTAACCGCGCCTGAACGGTGGATCCGGACTTAGAACTTTCAACTCTGACCAACTTTCCTCCTCTGTCTTGTTCTTTCCTCTCTTGTAAATTATTGAAAAATGAAAATGAGGAACGTAACCTATAGAATTTGATTACCCATTTCGAATAGGCACGTATCACATGATATTGGCATGTGAGACATGAAGGTTCAGAATTGTCCCTTTTTGAACAGCCTGGGAGTGGATAGGGGGGGGGGGTGGCTTGTGACGAGACGCGAGTCTGGATATGGACGAGATTTCAAAGGTATAACCCTAATGTTCTCTGCTACACCATTTTCGGGCGTGCAGTGGAGAACAGTGGGGTTATGCTGCCGAAATTTCGTCTGGATCCAGACCACGCGTGTCGTCATAAGCACCCCCCACTCAACCACTCTTGGGTAGGTTTATGACCTATTTGCCTAGTTGTAGTGACTATCACATAATATGAAAATAAACTTATTATAATGATTTTTCTGCTTTGAATGTATAAGCAAAAAAATGGGTGACGGTCGTAAGGTGATGTATGATGGATGTAGTTCAGATGGTGTGTACACTTTGGAATGGGCACAAATCGCAAATGTGTTCGTGAACCAAGCATTTCCTAGTGGTGCTCGTTTTGGGAAGTGTGCTTGTAGTAGGTGCCAGAATCGTCGACGTTTGGAGAGGTCTGAAATGATGTTGCACCTTTGTAAGCACGGATTTATGCCAGACTATCTAGTGTGGCGTGAGCATGGAGAGATGGATCATGCTAGTGAGTCAGACGGAAACGAGAATGAAGATCGGATGGATGAGATGATGGCGGATGTTGGTCGAGAGTACGACGAGCAGTCACTGCTAGAGGAGGTTAAGAAGTTTTACAAGCTTCTTGCCGTCGCGAATGAAAAAGTGTATGAGGGCACCAATGTGACCATTCTGCAGGCGGTCACACGACTTATGGGGTTGAAGTCTAAGTTCAATTTTGCAATCAATTGCTACAATGGTATCCTGAAGTTGATCAACGATCTCTTTCTGTTACAACATAAGATACCGGAAGACATATATCACTCAAAGAAGATTTTGGAAGGTCTGGGCATGAGTTATGAGAAAATTGATGCGTGCGAGAATAATTGCATGTTGTTTTGGAAGGAACACTAGAACGATACTCACTGTATGCATTGCAAATCATCTAGACATGTGAAGGTTTTAAAAGATGATGGAGTGGAAATAAGTACAAAGGTACCAGTTAAACAGCTTCGGTACATGCCTATCACGTCCAGGCTTAAATAGTTGTTTCTTTCTCAAGAAACAACCAAGCAGATGAGGTGGAATTCAGAAGGGTTACGTGAGAGCGATGACAAAGATATTATGGTGCATCCTTCTGATGGCGCGGCATGGCAAGATCTAGACCGTTTCGATCCAGAGTTTGGTAAAGATCCAATAAATGTTCGTCTTGGGTTGTCAACAGATGGTTTCACTCCATTCAGCACAAGTAACAGTTCATACTCTTGTTGGCCTGTTTTTATCATGCCTTACAATCTCCCTCCCAACATGTGCATGAAAGAAGGATACATATTTCTCTCGGCCATCATTCTTGGTCCTAAACATCCTGGGGCGAAAATCAATGTGTTTATGCAACCGTAGATTGAGGAGTTGAAAGAGTTATAGCAAGGTGTCAAGGCATACGACAATCATTTAAAATGTAAATTTACTTTACGTGCCGCGTATCTATGGTCTATACATGATTTGTTGGCATATGGATTTGGGCTGGTTGGTGTGTCCATGGAAAATTGTGTTGCCCCATATGTATGGCTAACACAAATGCCTTCAGGTTGAAGTATGGAAGAAAAGTCAGCTTTTTCGATTGCCATCGACGATTCCTTCCTTCAAATCACCATTTTAGGAGTGATACACGATCATTCCGAAAAGGCAAAAGTGTTACAGAAGGACCCCTTTGTAAATTGACAAGCGAACAAAAAATGGCATGGCATGAAAAGTTAAAAGAGTTCGCTGAAGGTGGTTTCGAAGGGTACGGTACAGAACACAAATGGACTCATATTTCTTTTCTTTGGGAGCTACCATATGCAAAGGCGTTGCTTTTACCGCACAACATAGATTTGATGCACCAGGAGCGTGATGTCGCTGAAAGCATCATAAGCACATGTTTTGATTTTACCGGTCAAACCAAAGATAATTTGAGTGCCAGGAAAGACTTAGCTGATATTTGCGATCGTCCTGGACTTGAGGTTATAACAAATGCAAGCGGAGATGAAAGTAGGCCACGAGCTCCATACTGTGTTAGACCAGAAGAAAGAAAGCAAATACTTAGTTGGTTGAAAACACTGAAGTTTTTAGTCCGCTATGCAGCTAACATAAAATGATATGTTAATCTCAACACTGGTAAATTGAATGGGTTGAAGAGCCATGATTACCACATTATGATGGAGACACTTATACCGGTAATGTTCCGTGGGCTATTTCAAACCTGATTTGTGGAAGATGTTTGCTGAACTTAGCTACTTTTATAGACATATTTGTGCTAAGGAAGTGTCGAAAAAGATGATGCGGTCGTGGCAGAAATAAATTGTTGTGCTTGTATGTAAGATGGAAAAAGTGTTCCCACCTGGATTTATGAATGTCATGCAACATTTTCTGGTGCATTTACCTTATGAAGCATTGGTAGCAGGTCCTGCACAGTTCAAGTGGATGTATAGCCAAGAAACAGAATTGAAGAAACTTAGAGCTACAGTGCGCAACAAGGCAAGAGTTGAGGGTTGCATTGCAGGAGCATTTGCAGCTAAAGAGATTACTAACTTCTCTAGCAAATATTTTTCACATGCCAACAACGTGAATGCATCTATCACACGATATCATAATGTAGAAGAGCAATCTACGGGTGAGATTAAGATTTTTCAATGGAAGGCTAAAGGTGTTGGGGCTGCTAATTCTCATTATATTTCGGCACAAGAGAGGAACTACACCATGCTTTACATATTTTTCAACATGGAGGAGGTGTTACCATATTTTGAAATGTTTTACAAGTTGTATTGGAAATCTTCACGAAAACCTACACGAAGTCAATTGGATAAGATGCGTCAGCATGGCATAAACGGTGGAAAAATCTTTGTGGACAGGTTTCGTGAACATGTAATTTCCTATCCATTTTTCTTTCAATATTAGTTCGAATGTTTATCATAAGATGCTAACTTTTTTTATTTATGTAGTGTATGAAAGATGTCAACATCTCCGATGACTTGCGCAGATGTTGCATGGTCAATTGAGAGCAACAAAATTTAGCAGGTACGATATCAACGGATATCATTTTTGGACGGCAATTTTAGAAGCAAGTCATCCACTTGCTGCCACTACAAACAGCGGAGTAATGATAGATGCCAAATAGGGTAGTGGAAAAGTGACAGGATACTACGGTGTTCTTAAAAAATAATAGAGTACACATTTGGCAGTCCAAAAACACTTCAACTTGTGATTTTTGGCTGTGAATGGTTTGATCCAACATCGGGCACATGAGTTGATGATTTTAGAAAGGTGGAGGTCAACCACAAGTCACGATACACAACCCATAACAACAATGTTGTACTTGCGAATCAAGTGGTACAAGTGTACTATTTAAGTTATCCTCATCCAAGTTTGAAAAATTGCCGGGTTGTGTATACAGTTAACCCTGAAGTGCACCCTCATCGTTATGATGAGTATATGGAGATTCAAGAAGATGATGGTATTACCTATCAAGATGAAGTCGAGGAAGCAGACGACTTTATAATATCTTGTGGGATAGGACTCGCAGAAATAGATAGTGATACACTAGAGTTGATGTCTGAAGAACAAGCTGGCCCTTCAAGAAAATGTGTTCGGTAATCAAAAAGGATTATGGAAAATAAGAAAAGGATTATGGAAGAAGAAGAGAGATATGATGAAGAAGAGATGGAAGAGAGTGAAGAGGAAGAGATGGAAGAAGAGATACGTGAATATCTTAATGCACGTGTGACAGAAGCAAATTCTAATGCTGATGATTTTTTATTTATATTGTACGCATTTTTTAGATTTTTATTATTAATGTATACATTCTTTATTTATTATCTAATGTTGTATACTAATAATTTCCAAAAAATGTGAGTAGATGTTTAAGCTTTTTCCAAGTTTGGGGAAGAAGAAGAGCAAGAAGGGTAGTGGATCTTTGCCCTCCACTCCCAGTTCTACTTCGAGCCAGCCGGACCCGTTTTAGATACTTGTTTTTTACATACATTTAAATATTAATATTAAATATCTATTGTTTCTTACTTCTTTACATACTTTTTTATTTATATTTTAGGGTACTACTTATAGTGGGCAAAGGAAGAGGCAGTTTTTGAGTTGTGTGGCAGAGCCGACGTCGAGCGAGCCTGCACGAGGTCCGACACAGGTGGCCGATCGTTGTCCGACGTACAAGGAGATGTATGGGGAGGAACCAGAGACTGGCAGGAAGACGTCAGAGCAGGAAGGTGGCTCAGGAGGAGACTCAAGACAAAGCTCAGGGGGATGCTCAGGATGAGCCTCAGTGGGAGGCTCAGGAGGAGGCTCAGATACTGCTGGGCGGTGGACCTCTTCTGATGGTGGTAATGACGGGGATGATGAGGACGACGATGAAGAGTCTGAGGATCCAGAGCGAGATGCCAGAATTGCAAGAAGGGCAGAGCTAGAAGAGTTAGGACACCCCGATCGATGCCCCTTTAGGTAATATATCTTATTAATTAATAAGGTCATTATATCTTTTCAATTAACTAATGTTGTGTACTTTTTATGTATAGGCTGCGGAGACACCTTTTGTGTGGTGTAAGTAAAAGCCTGGACGAGTGGACAATTATAAGGCCAAAGGGTACTAGGTGCTGGGTCGAGCTTGCTTGGAGTGGAAAGGGGCATCGACGAGTTGTTAACACCGAGTTAGGAAACGCCGTCCGGTTTTGCTATCCCAGGATGGTTTTAGTGGATGGTCAAAGGATTGCAGCGCATCATTGGAACCACTATGCACTTCAAGAGTATGGTGATTCGGGTACATATCAGTATAGAGTTTGGGAGATCTTCTGGGTAAGTTTGTTTTGATTGTTTCCATTACCTTGCATCCTATTTTATTTGACATTAATTGTTACTTGTATGCATGGTAGGTTTCGTTTGGAGGAGGGTGTGAGTAAAGATATGCTTGTTCGGTTTTTCATAATGCAGCAAAAATACGTGTCAAAGACTCCTTCTCTAAGGCACGGATCAAAGCTGTGACCGTCTACTATAAGACGATGATGTTCCAGCCCATGACAAATAAAGAAGCAGCCAAAATTCACCTTACTTGGAAGGAGTACTTGCAAAGTCATGTGGACTGGATTTGTGCAAATATGGAGGCTTGAGAGTGGTTATGCGGGTATTGGGGTTCAGCTGAATTCAAAAATATTTCTGATAGGCACCGAAAAAACAGGAAGAGCAAGCCAGCAAAATACTTCTTCGGGCCGGATGGTTATGTTCGGATGGAACACAAAATGGTATGAATTCCTACATTCATACTTAGATTGCTTCAATTAATTGTATTGAGTACATTGTTGAATTTTTATATTGTAGACAACTGAAACTTGGACGCCTCCTACGTTTTTTGAGGTTTATCTTAAGGCGCACAAAGGTCCAGACCCAAATCGCCCGGAGGTGTTGTGTGACGAGACATCAACGCAGAAATTGGTATGTATGTTTATTCTTTGTTTCTTTTATTCATCAACTCAATTTATCTTGTATTATATTAATTCATTAACTAAATGTATCACAACAAAAATATGTTGAGTGTTTTAAGAAGAACCACGGAGCTGATTTAGACTATTTGAGAGAGCCGTTGGATGTTGCTACGGCGTACGATGTCGGCGGAGGTCTACCACATGGGAGGTATGTGTAAAGATAATGATGATTTATATGTTAATGATTGTTGATTCTTCACACTTGTATTTTTTGTAGACTTGGGTTGGGCGACGGGTATGTAGAGCGTGAGGCTTATGCTAGACGACGGCCGTCTAATGTTGGTGGTAGTCGATTTCATTCTTCTACAGAGGCTGAATTACGATAAGAATTGAGACGCACCAAGGAGGATATGCAACAACAACAGCAACAGGCACAGTTGCTGCTGTAACAACAACAACAACAAACATAGATGCTGCAGCAACAGATGCATTATTTGTATATGTCTCAGTTAATATATAATTTTCTTATTTGACCCATGTCGATTTACAAATATTTCTACTCAAGATATCACAAATAATTTACTTGATGCAATTCATGGTTCAAGGTAGCTCCAGTTCTCAATTTGGTCCGCCACGGTAACCTTACCTCGACATGATGCCTCGACCAATGCATCCAACATTACATATTGGCTCCTCCTAACAGGTAAAACTGCTTATCTTATTGACTTGGGTTACATAATGCAATATCGTAACCATTTGTGTTGCAGGGTTTCGAGAGTGGTCAACCATGCGTTCCATAACCTTACGGGTTCATGTCACTGTTGGCTTCTGAATTGCAACAAAATAATCCAGATAAACTGTAATTTTTGCATTTGATCACTTTATTTGATTTCAAAATGATTCTAATTATAATCTCACAACTCGAACCAGTTTTCCCACCGATGCCTTTCCCTCCGGTGCAGACTCATCCATCACAATTTGGAGACGCGACGGTATGCATGACTTGTATACTTGTTACAATATTTTCATTATAACATCACATATTAATTAGCACAATATTAAGAAGAAAAGGGTAAGACTTAGCGGAGAGATGAAGTGAAAGGGGGAACAAATGAGAGAGCGAGAAAGGAAGAGATAGAAAGAGAGGGAGATGAAGGCATAGAGAGAGAGGGGTAGATAAAGAGAGAAAAGAAGTGATAGATAGAGAGGGAGAGAGATACATAGAGGGAGAGAGGGAGAGATAGAGAGAAAAGAAGAGATGGATAGAGAGGGAGCTAGAGAGAAAGAGATAGAGACAGAGGGGAAGAGACAAAGAGAGTGGGAGAGCGAGTGAGGGCGAGGGAGATAGGGAGAGTGAGAGGATATGAGAGAGCTTTAATAGGTTTTAGTTGAAGTGAACAAGTTAAGCTATTAAGATTCACTTATATTTGTTTACCGCAGGGATGTCGTCATGGAACACCCGAAGGTGGTGATGGTTTCCTTAACATCACGACGGAGGTGCGAGCGGAGGAGATGGGAGCGCAGGACGTGCGAGTGGAGGCTCCCACAACGACATTTGAATTCCGTTTACTTATTTGCGTACTGTTGTGCTTATGTTTCGTTGTGCTTGTGTTTCAAATGTTTGAAAACTTGTGTATGGTGCTATGTTTGGAATGTTGTTGAATTATATAGATGTGTTGTGCTGTATATATCTGTTCTGTCTGTTAAAATGGAGGCTCCCTAACAAGGGAGGGAGAGGAATTAAGCAGTTTTATTTTTAAAAAATGTGTTATGTGCGTCGGTTTTGCTTAAACCGACGCCCATAGTCGCCCTCTGTAGGCTGCCCACGTGGCCAGTTATATGTGTCGGTCTCCAGTAACCGACGCATTTAAATGTAGTAAGGGCATCGGTTCTTCAGAACCGACGCACAAACACGCGCCCGGCGCGCTCGCCACGTGGCCCGTTAGGTGCGTCTGTTTCGTGCGACCGATGCTTTTAGTTGACTTAGGTGCGTCGGTTCCTTTGGCTGACGCCTTTAAGAATAAGTGTGTCGACCCTTCCAAACCGACCCCGATATGACGTAAATGTGTCGGCCCCGACGCACTTAAGGGTTAAAGGTGTCAAAACTATTTCGTCGGCTAAGTGCGTCGGTTAACCGACACCTTTAGTTTATGGGTGCGGTTTCTGTAGGCAACCGACGCTCATATGGCCGACGCCCTATTGCCGAATTCCTGTAGTCAAAATGAGCTTGTGGTGTAATAGTGATGGCATCGGAGGCTGAGGAGGCATTTGTGTACAGGTTGCCAGGAACACGAGAAGCTTCTGATCCAGCCCGTTGTACCGCCAGGGTGGGCTTGACCATTGGAGGTTCAGACATGACATTTTTTTTTCTTTCCAAAGCTGCCTCATTGCTTTTTTTTTCAGCAAAGTTGGCCTCACCCATAGTAGGAGGTGAGGAGGGGATGCGTTATCATATCGGCGACGGGATGATTCTCCTTGATGGCATCCATCTCGACGTCCACGTTCCGGAGATCGCCCTCTGCCTGAGTTACGGGTCCCAACCCAGCGTGCCACACGGGCCATCAGCGGACGCGAACGAGTGGAGCACTCATTATGGTCGTGATCATCATCATCTTGGGGGTGTCTTGTTTGCTGTCCAAGGGGCCGGCATTCAGGAGTTAGGGGATGCAGTTCATCCTACATCAGGTCTCCGTCAGCGCGACCGTATTGCAACCTGAATTTCCGAATTGGACGCTTGCCATCAGCTATCAAGTCTTCATGGGGATAGTGGTAGAATAGGAGATCCTCAACATAGTCAATATGAATGAATGCTCGATGGACATAGCCTTTCTGCAAGCTTCACGGTCTTGTAAAGTTAATTTGAGGGTCTGGACCTTTGTTCCCACTGCGCTGTGATAGTGTGAGGTATACCACTTGGAGAATTAAGTTTGGATATTGGCAAAAGGTCCAACAAACAAATCTTCTCAAGTCTTCTCTCTGTCTCGACTCTTCCACCACGTGATGAATGGCGCAGAAATCGCTTAACACTTTTGCTGCAATTTCCTCATACCACGCATGATATGGAAGGCCTTCAAGACTGATATTTACATGGAAGGGGATGGTGCGCCTCTCCATGCACATCGGCATCCCATGAGTGAAATTTGAACACAAATGGACCTTCAGTAATTAGCTCCCGAGAAAACGCTAAATCTCGTAGCATGGCACTGGTAAATAGCACCAAAAATGGTTCTGGATAGCTTCCGAATACAAGAAATCCATACTCACATAATTCCAAATGATGAATAATTGCTTCTTTGAGTTCCTCTCTTGAGCTTTTACACCCAGAGCTCCCTCCTCTGTCACAACCAGGCCCGACTTGCAAGCAGCGACGGTCGGTGTTCCATCTCGTCAGACAAAACCGCTACCTACTCTGCATAGCGAGGTCTGAACCTTGGATTGCCTAGAAAGTCGATGGCGTTGCTCCTCAGCATGGGCCCAGTTCGCTGCACATGAACCAGGTCACGGTCTTCCCTCTGACGGAGGCCAGAGGAGTCTCTCCCGGAAGCGCGTCTTCCGTCCATAACTAACTCAGGGGAGTGGTTGGGTTTTTCCTGTAACGAGGGGCTTCTGAATGTTCTGTTAAGCTGTGGTGCCTTCCATGGCCACCAGGCTTGCGGGGTATAAATATTGCAGGAACCTTCTTTCTGCTGCCAATCCTTTGCATGCTGACCTGGGCAACGGGCTGCTATATGCCCACTAGCTTTGCATTTCCAACATCTTACGACAGTCTAAACTATCGTAATTAAGGCCTAAACTATCGTAATTAGCTTACTTACAATGATTTTTCTTAATTACGATGGTTATTAGCTGACGTAATGGTTTAATCGTAAATAAGTTAACTTACGATGGCCACCGTCATAAGTTAAAACTTACGATGGTGACCCACAACGGTCGTAAGTCAGTGTCCGGACTGGGCTACGGGCTGAGCCAGATTAGTTACAACGACTTGCTTTAGCCGTACGATGGCCACCGTCGTAAGTTAAAACTTACGATGACGACCCACAACCGTCGTAAGTCAATGTCTGAATTGGGCTACAGGCTGTGCCAGATTACTTACGACAGCTTGCTTTAGCCGTTGTAAGTAAGATTCTTAACTTACATCGGCCAGCCGATCCCGACATAAGTAGCTGGGCTAATTTATGACGACGTCGGCTAGCCGAGGTAAGTACCCTGGGTTATCTTACGACGACAAGTGTTTGGACCGTCGTAAGTTAAGTTTCTAATTAAAAAACAGAAACTGACTAACCTGACACGATGGTTAGCTCACAGAACAATAAACATACACAGACCGTGGCAATAAATAGTCAAACAGTCTCCAAACACAACAATAAATAGTCAACCACAATACAGAACAAACATACACAGACATCAGCAAAAAATAGTCAAACAGTCTCCAAACGCAGCAATAAATAGTCAACCAGAATGCTACATCAAAACGGGTTACACACTAGCCCCTCCACTACCTCCGGAGGCGAAAAGCTCATCTTTGCGCGTCCCTCTGGGCACCAGTAGCAGTGGCAATTGAGTTTGCACCTCCGTCGCCGAACCCTGCAAAGCACATTAGAGTTAAACATGTTAGGCATCTCTTTTATTGTTTCTCTCACTATCTTACTCTCTCTCTCTCTCTCTAACTTCCATTCTCTCCCTCTCTCCCTCTCACTCTCTCTCTTTCTCTCACACTCTTCCTCTCCCTCTCTTTCTCTCTTCCTCTTCCTCTCTTTCTCTCTTTGTCTCACTCTCTTCCTCTCCCTGTCTTTCTTTCACTCTCTTCCTCTTCCTCTCTTTCTCTCTTTCTCTCACTCTCTTCCCCTCCCTCACTCTCTATCCATTATCTCTTTCTCTCACACTCTTCCTCTCTGTATCTAGCATCCTCTCTCTCACTTTATCCTCTCTCTCGCACTCTATCTATCTCTGTCCCTGCCTCTCTTACTCCAGCTCTATCTCACTCCTCTCTCTCAACCTATCTTGTCTCTCTTACTCCAGCTCTATCTCACTCCTCTCTCTCAACCTATCTTGTCTTTCTTACTCCACCTCCATATCACCCTCTCTCACTCTATGTTCCACCTCCTTCTCTCTCTATGTTAAATGAATACAATAATATTAAAGAGGTTATTACCTATGTTGGGGGCACCTGTGCTGGGGGCGCCTGTGCAGGGGTCGCCTGTGGTAGCTGAAATGCAGGAATCTCGATCTGGTGGTCGTTATATCAAGCTAAGGCATGCCATTGCAAAATATTAGAAGATATATATTACTAAAATGCTATGAAACTAAAGTAAAATAGTTTGAATTACTTACCTCCATCGTTGCCTACATCTGGGCGTCTCCTTCATGGCATTGAACTCCAGGTCCCTCTGCGAGAGATGACCACTTGATGGCCCAATGGACGAAGCCTGCATCAATGAAGCGCCTCTCGAAGGTCGCTCCGAACTCGAGTCGACAACTTCATCAAAAATGGCAAACCTACAAAAAAATGAAAAATTATTAGTAAAAGAAGTAAGATTGTAAAAATGAAACAACTGACCAACTCACCGTCCATGGGCCTTCCCGCCTCCGCTTGCGTACGTGGCTTGGGGGTAGATTGGTGCGTTTTCCCAATCGTACCCTTCACCGTGTATCTTCACGACCTCCTACGCATACTTTTCCTAAAAAACAAAGAAATCGTGTAAGCGTGTCAATAATAGTATTAGTTATAAGTAATTGATAAATTTTGAAAACTTACCAGTCGATCGGTTGCGTCCTGACTACACTACCGAGGCTGGGAAATGTCACTTCCCCTGTGACCTCTCCTCCAAACCTGGGTTAGGGTCGGCTCCGAACCGGTCTATCGCTCCTGTATAACCGAGTTAGTAGGACAAATATATGAGGAACACATAAATGTACTTAAAATGCACTTATCATGCGTTTAGCCAAATGCAAATAGCCATCACCGCCGTAGTTGTGCTTGCCGTCTGAACCCTGCAATCTCGAGCCTTATTGGACTAAGTGATGAAATCATTGCTAGCCCAGTGCTGATAGAGAGCTCGATATGCGGCGGATTGACCCTATAACCAGAAAATACTAACCTGCACATATTTAATATTTTATCAATACTATTAACATATGTAACTATTGTAAATATTTAACAAGAAAAACTTACCTCTTTGTACTGATCTTCTATCAAGTACGTGTCGGAGTCCTTCCTAAACGGACCCCGTTCCTGCTGCTGCTCATGCCGCTTCTAGCTGTCATTAATGGCCAGAATTCGGGCGTACGACAACTCCTTTGTCACGAGCTTTCGAGCATTGTTGTGGAACACGTGTTTTGCATGCTCCTCCATGCTCTCTCTCGGTTCCTCTAACTGGTACCTCAACTTTAAGCAAATAAACATTTAAGTGATATAGATTAACAATTTATTGAAAAATTTAAGCAGTTAAACTTACCATAAAATCATTCCTCTCGGACCCCTGAAGGCTGTTGTGGACCACATGAGAGATATGAGCATAGTCATCCCACTATAAAGCAGGGAAATTGTTGATGACACCGAGATAGTGCAAATGCACTGAAGCCCCGATGACATCGTTAACTTGCTTGTGGTGTCCTTGTCCCATGAACGAACAGTCGTATCGAGATCTTCAAATTTTGTTAACACATTAAGTACTGGTAGAAAACATCTAATATTTAATACTATACGATTTTTTACCTGTCTCCAACTGGATGAATGGTGATCTGCTCACGAGGAATAGAAGGAGGAGCCGCAAGGTGGGTCCTCCTCGTCTGTCACCTCTGCAGCGGCACCACGTTCGGTGACCCGGAAGGCTGGTCACCACTGGAGCCCGAAGGCTCTACACTCGGGGGCTTCGAAGGGAGGCTTGCTGGCTCCGCAGGTGTGATACCCTGATTTTTGAGTTTTGGCAAACTAAGAACATAAATTGGAATTTAGAGTTAATGATAGGAAAACATTGTTTTTATAAATAAAATATAACATATGTACATCTCATCTTGCATTTTGCATTCATTCTCAAGTATTGAAAATTGAATGTGGGCCTAGAGGGGGGGGGGGGGTGAATAGGCCTTTTCGATTTTTGTCGGATCCTGCAACACTCAACAACAAGTTCAATACCAGAGATATCGGACTAGTCCGGTAATGTGCGGACTAGTCCGGTGTTCATGGACTGAGTTGTTTAAGCTTGATCGATTAGGTTGATTATTTTATGTATGCAGCGGAAATATAGAATCAAATAAAGGTTCCAATGTTATATATTAGACTATATCACAGTTAATTCTTATGTTTGACAATTCAACATAAGATGAGCAATGATTGTTGAAACCCTAGATTATATTGATGATGAGAATGATGAACACCAAAAGCAAAACACAAGGATTTATCCCGTGGTTCGGCTACCACAAAAGGCAACCTACATCCACATTAAGGAGTCCACAAAAGGACCGGGTCTTCTCCAACCCTACCCTCGTCGGATCGCCACGAAGGCCAATCCTCTTCCACTAATCACAAAGGGGTGAATAACCGAATTCAAGGGGCTATCTCACACGTTGAGAGCTCCCTTGGATTACAACAGAAAATACCACCAAGAACACACTCAAAAATTACAAATGAATTGTAGGAGTGTGTTAGAGAATCAAACCAAGAGCTCAACATGGTGTTGCAAGTGTCCCTCCAATGATCTAGAGTGAATCCTCAAAGGATTGATCGTTGTTGCACTTAATTTCGTGGAGAGATGTAGTTTTTGAGGCTCTTGGGTGGTGTGATGGCGCTAGGGTTCGAGAGTGGTCATAATTGGGCCATGCACCTCTATTTATATGGGGTTTCTAAAAGTGACCGTTAGGCTTCAGAAAGTTCGGACTAGTCCGTGGTGGTCACCGGACTAGTCCGATGTGCTGTGTGTAGCAAACCCTAAGTACCCCGAAATATCGGACTAGTCCGGCTAGGAACGGACTTGTCCAATCCGGACTAGTCCGATTTCACTACTGGAAATCTTCGAACTAGTTCGATAGTCATCGGAATTGTACGGACATGTGAGACCCTAAGTGTATAGGATGACAAGTCTGCACTGGGGGACTTGTCCGATTCAGATCAGAGGGTATTTCGGACTAGTCCGTGTAGATATCGGACTTGTCCGATTTGGATCAGAAAGAATATCGGACTAGTCCGGTTATGATCGGACTTGTCCGATTTTGTGTGACTTGTGAAGTGTTTTGAGGACTAGTCCGCATTGGGGAGGACTAGTCCGATCTCGTGCAGAAAGGATATCGGACTAGTCCGGTTGTGATCGGACTTGTCCGATCTCGTGCAGAAAGGATATCGGACTATTCCGACTGTGATCGGACTAGTCCGGTCCTGTGTAACTTTGTGCAATGTGTGTGTTTAATTGTGATTGAGCTCTTGGGGTGTGTTTCCTTAACACACTCAATACACAATAATCTACTACTCTTCTTCCTCGAGCTCATTTCCACTTTGCTTCTCATTCTTCCTTCTTTTTGGCACTTTGCTCATTTTCCAATAAAAATCCTACACTCATCTCAACAAGGAGGTTAGGATCTCAATTGCTTGTCATAAATAATCCAAAACCCACAAGGGAGTCCTAGATGCACTTTCAATCTTCCCCTTTTTGGTGATTGATGACAACCAATTGAGATTTCACAAAATATGATAAAAATTGAGATTTTCATAAAACATGCACATATGGGCCCAAAATACATCAAGCAGTGAGAGTATAATCCATATGTGCATTCTTTATGGTGGGATGCATATCTAAGTACACTAGAACATAAAGAATGGCATAATTGACTTTAATCAACCAATAGCAAGAATATATGTCATTTTAGAACAAAATCTCAGTTTTCATAAACACTAATCAAAGGATAAAATCATTGCATCACAGAACCATAATAAACATAAGATCATTGTTAAAACATTACAAGCTACAAAAGAGTTAAGAAAACATAAAGAGAGCTCTCTCCTCGCACCTTACAGCTAAAGCTAAGACTCCCCCTCAATCTCTCACCCTTTGGCATCAAGACACCAAAAAGAAGGAGAGGAGGGTCCTAATGTCTTCACTCTTCACTGTCGGTCCTCTCATCGTCGTCTTTGTCTTCTTCATCTTCAGCTTGATGAGGAGGAGAAGGAGGAGGGGCGGAGACACTCGAGCCCCCAACGCCAAAGTAGGCAAGCTCGGATGGGGTCAAGGGTCGGAGCTCAGTGTAGTCCAGGTCGGAGTCCTCAGAAATCACTGGAGATCCAATGGGGTCGATCTCCAGCTTCTGGCAAATTTGCTTCACATTTGCCTTGATGTACTTCATGTCCTCCTTTCTTTTCATGTTGAGCTTGTGGACCTTCACTTCGGCCTTCTTGCAGGAGGTGAAGATGGCAGCCAGGTATTTGAGGATTCCACTAGCCGATCCTCTCTGAGGGGCTGCCGTTGAGGTTGGAGCAGCTCTGACATCTTCTCTTGTTCTTGCCGGTGCCTCGGGACTGGAGGCCGGCGAGGGAGCAGCCTGCACACTCGACTTTTGAGGCATTAGAGGCCTCAAGGGGAGATGCTCCACATCTTTCACAAACTCAATGCCAGTGACTTTTTCAATCACAAACATTAAGTAAGGAGCGTATCCGCAAGATCTGTTGGGAGTGCAGGATATGTTCACCATATCATTACAAATGTACTCCACCACATCAAATGGGCGGTCCTTGCTTATGACTCTCATCATAGTCCGGGGGTATCCTTGCACACTCCCAGCATCTCCATCTTTGGGAGCAATTGTCTTCCTTAACACTCTGTTCAGTACCACAAAGAATGGCTTCATGTTTTTGGTGGAAGGAGGGTTGAACTTTGAGTTTGGCTCATATAAGAACTTCATCCTATCCTTGTCAATGACACCAATGTTGTGTATGACGAAGCAATCAGATCTTGTGGTGTCAAGATGAAGCAGGTTAGCGAAATCTTCTTGAGTAATGCTGTACTTGGATCCATGGGTCATCCAAGTGACACTCTCCTCATCCTCACTAGAGAAGTGATAGGTCGCAAAGAACTGCGCAATCCCTTCATCATTCCATTTATATCTGAAAGCAAATAGATCTCTTAGTCCATGCTTCTCAATGGCTCTCACCACATCAGTGAACGGTGAGCAACCCTTCTTCTCAAAATGTGCCCAGTCAATCCACTGACTGCGCACAACTTGTGTCTTCATTGGGAGATACACCGATCTGTAGAAGTCAGCATGGAAGTTGCACCAGAGTCGTCCATCAGCCGCTTGCTTCGGTCGGCCATACCAATCGATGCTTCTGAACTTGGCCGCCGAGTCACTGCCCTTCCCATTGAACTTCTCTTCATTTGGGTCTCGAACCCCTTCCCTTGGAGCATGAAGTTTCAACAGGCCAACCGGACCCATAGCAATCCCCTTTCCCTTGCCCTTTGCTTGGCGAGGGCCACTCGATGATGCAACTGCCTTAGAGACTGGCTTCTTAGCTAGCACCTTCCTCCGAGCCTGTGGAGGAGACTGGGCTGGCTCGGACGGTCTTTCTTGGCGCTTCTTGCCAAGACCTGTCGAGGTCCGAGGTGCCACCTCATGGTCCATCTCGGCCTCAAAATCGGAGACATCATTATCGGAGCTCGACATGACCTGAGAATGAGTGGTATGAATGATAATGAATGACACAAGGCATAGGTGTGAACGAGCAGCAAGGAATTGCATTAAGGAATTGAAGAATTAGGTTTTGAGTTCAGAAATATCGGACTTGTCCGGTGTACAGGCACGGACTAGTCCGGGGAGACCGGACTTGTCCGTGCATGGACCGAACTAGTCCTGTATTCAAACTCAAAAGCCTAAGAAACTGGACAAATGTTGATTCTTAATGCACAATTAGCTTAGCAAGAACGTAATACAGCAAGGAGGCATGTATATAGTGAATGATGCTAGGCTGTTCGATCTACAATGAAGAAAATTGAGATTTCTAGGGTTTCGGGTGAAAATTACCGAAGAATTCGATTGAAACTTGGAGATGAGGGGTGTTGAAGGCCGGACAAGTCCGCTAGCTTCAATCTTCAAGTGGACAAGCTTGATTTCCACCCAAAAATGAAGCTTTTTGGTGGAGGGAGCAAGAGATCGCCTTGGGAGCTCGAGCGGAAGAAAGAGAATGCGTGAGCTAGAGTGGAGGAGGAAGGGATTAGAGTTTGGTGGCGGCTAGGGTTATGGACACGAAAAATCGTACAAGTACGGATGTGACCGGACTAGTTCGAACTCATCCAGAGAGCAATATCGGACTAGTCCATGGTCTGTCGGACTAGTCCGGCCTAACCGGCACTCTGCGGACTAGTCTACATGAGCGTACTAGTCCGGGTAACCAGGAAAGAATGTCATAGCCCATTCATATATATTTGAAGGTTCATAAACAGAGAATAGAGGGGCAAATCAAATCAAATAGTCTTGATGAATATGATGAGTAAGCATACAATAATCAAGCAATGATCACAATTCACCAAGATCTAGTAATTGACATAGTTTTTTGGAGAAAAAAAGAGAGAGGTGATTTTCACAGTCCAAAACAACATATTTGAAGAATTCATACAAGTATGCAACATTTCAAGCCACACTCCGAGCATCAAGGATATTTAGTTCATTTCGGAGTTTGCAAAAGCGTTTTTCATCAAGTGGCTTGGTGAATATGTCGGCTAATTGCTTCTGAGTGTTGACATGTGAAATGGCTATGTCTCCTTTCATGGCATGATCTCTCAAAAAGTGGTGTCTTATGTCTATGTGTTTAGTTCTGGAGTGCTCAACTGGGTTGTGTGCAATTTTAATGGCTCTCTCATTGTCACAAAGGAGTTGAATATAGTTCATATTGTAACCATAGTCCTATAGAGTTTGTCGCATCCAGAGGATTTGAGCACAACAACTCCCGGCTGCAACATACTCCGCCTCGGTTGTGGATAAGGCAATGGAATTTTGTTTCTTGGAGGACCAAGAAACTAAGGATCTCCCTAGGAATTGGCATGTACCAGAAGTGCTTTTTCTATCTACTTTGCACCCAGCGTAATCCGCATCGGAGTAACCAATGAGATTGAATTTTGAGCCTTTTGGGTACCAAAGGCCAAGGTTGGGTGTATGAACTAAATATATCAAGATCCTTTTTACGGCCGTCAAGTGACATTCCTTAGGATTGGCTTGACATCTTGCACACAGACATACACTCAACATAATATCTGGCCTAGATGCACATAAATAGAGTAGAGATCCAATCATGGAGCGATATACCTTTTGGTCGACGCTAGGTCCATCTTCATTGAGGTCTAGGTGGCCATTCGTTGCCATGGGGGTTTTATAGGCTTCGCCTTGTCCATGCCAAACTTCTTGAGTATGTCCTGCATGTACTTGGTTTGGCTTAGGAACGTTCCTTCCTTCTGCTGTCATACTTGGAATCCTAAGAAGTACTTTAAATCTCCCATCATTGACATTTCAAACCTGTCTGTCACTATTTTACTAAATTCTTCACAAAAAGATTGGTTAGTTGACCCAAAGATTATATCGTCAACATAAATTTGACAAATAAAAAGATTATCATCAAAATTCTTTGTAAACAGTGTATAATCTACTTTGCCAATCTTAAAACCATTTTCAATTAAGAAATCTCTAAGACACTCATACCAGGCTCTAAGAGCTTGTTTGAGGCCGTAGAGAGCCTTACGCAATATAAACACGTGCTCGGGGAACTCTTCGTCTTCAAACCTGGGTGGTTGCTCCACGTACACCTCTTCCTTGATTGGTCCGTTGAGGAAGGCGCTTTTCACATCCATTTGATACAGCTTGAAATCATGGTGAGTAGCATATGCAAGTAATATTCTAATAGATTCAAGCCTAGCTACTGGAGCAAAATTCTCATCAAAATCCAAACCTTCGACTTGTGAATAACCTTTGGCCACAAGTCGTGCCTTGTTCCATGTCACCACCCCGTGTTCATCTTGTTTGTTGCGGAAGACCCATTTGGTGCCGACGACGTTTGCATTGGGTCTTGCCACAAGTTCCCATACTTCGTTCCGCTTGAAGTTGTTCAATTCTTCTTGCATTGCCGCCACCCAATCCGGATCTTTCAATGCATCTTCAACCCTGTGTGGTTCCAAAAAGGATACAAACAAATAGTGTTCACAAAAGTTAGCTAAGCGAGATCTAGTGGTTAATCCCTTTTGGATGTCACCGATGATGTTGTCGATTGGGTGATCCCTTTGGACGCATTGGTGTACTCTTGGGTGTGGCACTTTAGGAGTTGTATCTTCATGATTATTTGCTTCTCCCCCTAAGTTATTGCCTTCGTTGACTTGTTGATCATCTTGGTATCTTTGTGGTTTATCTTGTGTTGAAGCTCCCCCTTGATCGTTGATCTCCTCCTGTGGTTCATCTTCCTCATGTACGTGTGGAGGTGGCTCTTGTGGTCGAACCTCACCTAGAGCCATTCCCTTCAATGCTTGACAGGGAGCTTCTTCTTTACCTAGTTCACATGGATCAACTTGCTCCTTTTGGAAGCCATTAGTCGCATCGAACACTACGTCTCGTGCTATTTCAACGAGTCCGGAGGCCTTGTTGAAAACACGATAGGCGTAAGTGTTCGAATCATAACCAAGCAAGAAACCTTCATCGGACTTCGAAGCGAACTTTGAAGTCCTAGGCTTCTTGTTCAGGATATAACATGGAGAACCGAAAACTCGAAAATATGAGATATTTGGATTGTTACCGGTGAGTAGCTCATAAGATGTCTTCTTGAGTAGTCGATGAAGATAAAGTCGATTTACGGTGTGGCAAGCGGTGTTAATCGCTTCCGCCCAAAATCGATCCGAGGTCTTGTACTCATCGAGCATTGTTCTTACCATCTCTATGAGTGTTCGGTTCTTTCTTTCGGCAACTCCGTTTTGTTGTGGTGAGTATGGCGTTGAAAATTCGTGCTTGATACCCTCTTCATCAAGGTACTCCTCCACTTGTGTGTTCTTGAACTCTGTGCCCTTATCGCTTCGAATACTCTTGATTGTTAATGAGAATTCGTTTTGAGCTCGCTTGAAGAACTTCTTGAGTGTTCCTTGTGTTTCTGACTTATCGTGCAAAAACAAAACCCAAGTGAAGCGAGAAAAGTCATCAATAATAACTAAACCATATTTGTTACCGCTGATGCTTATGTAAGCAATTGGACCAAATAAGTCCATGTGAAGTAGTTCGAGCGGTCTTGTTGTAGTCATGACGTTCTTTGCGGGATGAGGTGCTCCAACTTGCTTCCCGGCTTGGCACGCGCTACAAGGCCTGTCTTTCTCAAAAACAACATCCTTCAAACCGTGGATGTGATCGCCCTTGAGGAGTTTTTGAAGATTCCTCATACCAACATGCGCTAGCCGTATATGCCACAGCCAACCCATGTTGGTCTTTGCAATCAAGCATGTGTCAAGTTCGGCTTTATCCTTGTTGAAGTCAACGAGGTAAAGCTTTCCTTCAACATACCCTTGAATGCAATGGAACCATCACACCCTCGTTAGTGAACAAGCAATTATAACCTTTGTCACATAGCTGAGATATGGACATGAGGTTATAATCTAAGGATTCAACATGTAAAACATGAGAAAGTGTGTGTGTAGAAGATATTGCAATTTTATCGGTACCGAGAACCCTTCCTTGACTATTATCTCCAAATTAGATGCCTTCGTTTGGGTCCTCATTCTCTTCATATTCCACGAACATTCTTCTTTCTCCGGTCATGTGGTTGGTGCAGCCACCGTCTAGCACCCATTTGGATCCACCGGAGGAATAGGCCTGCAAAAATAAATTATGCTTTGGTTTTAGGTACCCAAGCTTGCTTGGGTCCTTGGAGGTTAGTTACAATACATTTGGGCACCCACACATGAGATTTGGTGTTCCCATGGCGTGGCCCAACATAATTAGCATAAAACTTGCCAAAATTATTTCTCATTAACACATAGGAGGCATCAAAGGTTCTAAAGAGTAATCGTTGTTGTTTGTATACAGGGCTAGTCTGGGAGGCCGAACTTCTCCGGAGGACCGGACTTGTCCGGACACTTACCGGACTAGTCCGGTATTCATGTGAGTTCAAGTTTTTGTCCTTCGACTTACCAGTTTGAGAAGGTCTTCCCTTCACAAAGGAAATCCTCCCCTTGTTATTCTTATGACTTCTAGCAAGCTGCTTTTCACCACAAGAGTAACCAATGCCATATTTGACATTTGGAGGTCTTTGGACCAAGTATGCACTACGTGCATAGTTGATCTTCTCCTTGTCAAATATGCCACATTGGGTAGGATGTTTATCCTTGGTGGAGGTTGACTTCTCCTTCAAACCGGTGTCAATCTTACTACATGTGCACATATGAGCAAAATCAGTTTTAGTGGGTTGAGAAGGTGAACTTGAAGAGGAGGAAGGTTCACTTAGCTTGAGTGACTCAACTTGCACTTCAAGGATCTTGTTAACCTTGATCAGGTCAGCAAGTTGGTCCTTGATTGCAACATTTGAGTCAGTTAACTCCAAGCAAGCTTTCTTGCTTGAAGCTAACTCAAGCTCTAGTGAATTGTTTTTCTCCTTTTCAAGTTCTAGAAGTTTGTCAAGTTTGACATACTCCTCCTTTTGGGAGATAATCGTGTCCTCTTGACGATGAATCAACCTCTCCTTCTCAACAAGTTGATCAAGTAAAAATTTCATTTTTGTTGCAGCTTTCCTATCTAGTCCACTAACCATATTTTCATCATCACTAATTATTTCATCATCACTAAAGTAGGAATGCACGGAAGGGGTTTTGATGATTACCTTGCGTTTACCTTCCTTTGCCATAAGGCATGTGCCATTTCCCTTCCTTGCGCCGAGTGTGGGGAAGAGTGTATATTTCTTGGACGCACTCTCGATGGCTATGCTAGCCATCTCTTCTTCTTCGGATGATGAGGACTCATCGTTTGAGTCCCACTCCTTCCCAATGTGTGCTTGTTTGGCTTGTTTCTTCTTCTTGAAGAATTTCTTAGGTTGAGGCTTGGCTTCTTTGGTCTTCTTCTTGTTCTCCTCATATGGGCAATCAACTATAAAGTGGTTATATTCACCACAATTATAGCATGCCCGCCTCAACTTCGGCTTCGTTCTTTCCTTGTACTTTCCTTCACTTGATTTTGTCCCATATCTTTTCTTCATTATTCTCTTGAACTTTTTCATGAATAATATCATATCCTCTTCATCTAGCTCACTGCTCTCGTTGTCACTCTCTTCCTCTAGTTGTGCTTCTCTTGCCTCTTTGGATAGAGGCTTGAGGGTGGACTTTAAAGCAACCCCTTTCTTCTTGGCCGAGGTGAGGTCGGCAATTTCCTTGACGTGCTTTTCTTGTTTTTCCATCATGTCAAAGTTGATGATTTTTCCAAGCAATTCATCCGGAGTCATCCTTTTGTATCCGGGACTTTCTCTAATCATGGAGCATAGCATGACATTGCGAGGCATAAAAGCTCTAAGGATGAGCTTTACCACCTCATGGTCATTCCACTTCTTGCTCCCATATGATCGATCTTTGTTGACGAGTGTCTTCAATCGATTGTACATATCTTGGGGTGACTCGTCTTCCTCAATTGCGAATCTTCCTAGTTCGCCTTCGATCGTATCAATCTTTGCTTCACGCACATGTCGGTCACCTTCATGTGCAGTTTGCAGTGTATCCCAAATCTCCTTAGCAATTTCGAGTCCATCCACCTTGGTGAACTCGTCCCGACTGAGTGAGGAGGTGATTACAGCTGCGGCTTGAGCATTTCTATGAATGGCCTGCTCTTGGCTTGGGGTGAGCTCTTCGTCGTCATCCGAAATGTCTATCCCTGTGCATACAACATGCCGTAGACTTGGATTGAGAGAAATCAAATGCATTTTTATATTCTGCCTCCACATTGAGTAATCACTTCCATCGAAGTGTGGGGCTTTTCCATGTGGGATGGATAAGTAATGATTGTTATTGAAATTTAGACGATCATAGTTAAAAGGATATCGGGAGTAGTCGGTGTGACTACTCCCCTTCTTCTTCTCTTCAACTTTCACTTTCCCTTTGGAAAGTGCCTTCTTTCTAAGGAGCGCCTTTAGCTCCAGTGTCTCCTCATCGTCGTCCTCGAAGTCTTGAATGGCTTCGAGGTACTTTTCAACTTTTTGAGTCTGGTCATTGTTAACCTCTTCTTGGTTGTTGATTTTGTGGATGTCCTTCATCTCTGACATGATCTCTTCGAGTGATTAGACTCTTTCTTGAAGAACTTTGCTCTGATACAAATTGAATTTGGGCCTAGAGGGGGGGTGAATAGGCCTTTTCGATTTTTGTCAGATCCTGTAACACTCAACAACAAGTTCAATACCAGAGATATCAGACTAGTCCGGTAATGTGCGGACTAGTCCGGTGTTCACGGACTGAGTTGTTTAAGCTTGATCGATTAGGTTGATTCTTTTATGTATGCAGCGGAAATATAGAATCAAATAAAGGTTCCAATGTTATATATTAGATTATATCACAGTTAATTCCTATGTTTGATAATTCAACGTAAGATGAGCAATGATTGTTGAAACCCTAGGTTATATTGATGAATGAGAATGATGAACACCAAAAGCAAAACACAAGGATTTATCCCGTGGTTCGCCTACCACAAAAGGTAACCTACATCCACGTTGAGGAGTCCACAAAAGGACCGGATCTTCTCCAATCCTACCCTTGTCGGATTGCCACGAAGGCCAATCCTCTTCCACTAATCACAAAGGGGTGAATAACCGAATTCAAGGGGCTTTCTCACACGTTGAGAGCTCCCTTGGATTACAACAGAAAATACCACCAAGAACACACTCAAAAATTACAAATGAATCGCAGGAGTGTGTTAGAGAATCAAACCTAGAGCTCAACATGGTGTTGCAAGTGTCTCTCCAATGATCTAGAGTGAATTCTCAAAGGATTGATCGTTGTTGCACTTAATTTCGTGGAGAGATGTAGTTTTTGAGGCTCTTGGGTGGTGTGACGGCGCTAGGGTTCGAGAGTGGTCATAATTGGGCCATGCACCTCTATTTATATGGGGTTTCTAAAAGTGACCGTTAGGGTTCAGAAAGTTAGGACTAGTCCGTGGTGGTCACCGAACTAGTCCGGTGTGCTATGTGTAGCAAACCCTAAGTACCCCAAAATATCGGACTAGTCCAACTAGGAACGGACTTGTCCGATTTCACTACTGGAAATCTTCAGACTAGTCCGATAGTCATCGGACTTTTCCGGACATGTGAGACCCTGAGTGTATAGAATGACAAGTCCGCACTGGGGGACTTGTCCGATTCTGATCAGAGGGTATTTCAGACTAGTCCGTGTAGACATCGAACTTGTCCGCAGAAAGAATATCGGACTAGTCCGGTTATGATCGGACTTGTCCGATTTTGTGTGACTTGTGAAGTATTTTGAGGACTAGTCCGCACTGGGGAGGACTAGTCCGATTCTAGTCAGGAAGGATATCGGACTAGTCCGATGTTTATCGGACTTGTCCGATCTCGTGCAGAAAGGATATCGGACTAGTCCGGTTGTGATCGGACTAGTCCGGTCCTGTGTAACTTTGTGCAATGTGTGTGTTTAATTGTGATTGAGCTCTTGGGGTGTGTTTCCTTAACACACTCCATACACAATAATCCACTACTATTCTTCCTCGAGCTCATTTCCACTTTGTTTCTCATTCTTCCTTATTTTTGGTACATTGCTCATTTTCCTATTATAATCATGCACTCATCTCAACAAGGAGGTTAGGATCTTGTCATAAATCATCCAAAACCCACAAGGGAGTCCTAGATGCACTTTCAAAAATTTATTTACCAGAACAAATATGCTCAAAATAATTTATTTGTCATAATGAATATGAGATAAAAGAAATAGATGAAACTATATATATATATATATAATATTTTAATATGATGAATTCATACAACTAGAATTAAGTAGGATACAAAGGAACAAACGTAAAAGAAATAGAAATAAAGATGTAACTAAAAATTGAGGGAGACACCGGATTAGTCCGAACAATGACGGATTAGTCTGAATGCCTTTACTGGACAACAATGTACTTCTAGAGTACAATACCGGATTAGTCCGCTAGTTTGATCACGAACTGCACAAAGAGCCTTGTCGCTTGCAAAAGAAAAATAAACAAACAAACAAATAATAAATACATAAATAAATAATGAGCAAGAAACAAAAAACAAACAAAAGAAAATAATTAATAAGAACGGCAGAATAAACAAAAAAAATAAAATACCAAAAATAAATAATCAAATAGTAAGGAAAGGAAAAAATATATATAATAAATAATAATAAGAGTAATAAGTAAATAAAAAGGAAAAAAGAAGGGAAAACAAAAAAAATAAAGGATGTCACCTGCCGGCCATAGGCTTGCCGCACTGCCAGAAAAAAAAGGGTCAACCCTGGCCACAAGGTCTGGCCGCACCAACAAAAAGAAAGAAAAAAAAAGGAGAACCACCGCCAGCAAAAAAAACAAAAAAAAACCAAAGTCAACCTCAGAACCAGGCCGTACAGCAACTAGCCGGAAGCCTGCGGCGCGCCAAAGGGAAAATAAAAAAGAAAACAAAACGAAATATGAAGAAAACAAAAAAAACAAAAAAATTCCACCGGGACCGAGTCCCACTCGATCGGGACTCCCAGGTCCCGAGGGCCCCTTGCCGCGATCTATAAAAGCAACGCTCCACCGTAAGCCCTGCCCCTGTATCGTAAGCCACACGTGAAAAAAAGGGAGCCACTGCCCCTCTGCTGCTTGCACCCGTAAGCCACCGTCAGGAGGAAAAAAAAAACAAGCGCAGCCAGCCGCTAGAGAAAAAAAGCAAGGAAGAGAAGAAAAGAAAAGAAGAAGAGAAGCAAAAAGAAGGGAGTCGCCGTTTTGCTAGTGATTGTCGCAACGTCGCTATTCTTCGGGGGAGATCGTTGTATCGTCTTCTTCGTTTACATCGCACCGTCGATCTTCGATAGAGTCGTTATATTGATGTGGTTCCTTCATCAACGTCACATCATAATCTTCATCATCGGAGCCTAGATGCCGATCGACGAAACCATTACATCACAGTAGTTACTCTCGGTTCAGATTCTTTCGACGAAATTAATGCACTGCTTGAACTATATTATGTCCACACTTAATTCATCGTGTCTTGCTTTACCGTCATGGACTAGTTTGATCCCGCGCGCACTAGTCCATTGCAGTGCGGACTATTCAGGATCTGTGCGGACTTGTCCGATCAACTTTCTGGTCCGGAGCGGACATGTCCCGCCCTCTTGCGGACTAGTCCGGTATTAAATTTGGGCAATACCTAATTGTCTCAAAAACCACTATTATTGACTCAAAAGTCACATAAACACTTGAGAACTAGTTGAACCTAATTATTAAACAACAACAGTAAATTAATAGCATGTGTTACACTTATAATTGTGCATTCATCCGCATTATTGCATATTAATTAGTATGTGTGCATTGTATCGATTGAATGTGCTTGGTTGCTAGTAGACGGTTCATTCAGGATGTTATGATCGAGAAGCGATTATCCGAGGATCTTCATGCGCAAGACTTTGAATTGCTTGAGCCATCAAATTACGAAATATTAAGGCAAATGTCCTTGACCATTTTGATCCCGTTTTTAAATGTTTTGCTTGCAAAACTGCATGCTTGTGTCAAATTGATGGGAAACCCATGATAGATGTTTACTAGTCTTTTTTGACCATCTTTATCGCTTGGAATATATTGTAGAGAGTCGGGAAGGATATTTTACCTTTTGTTACGCTCTAATTAATTGGGATGGGAAAGCAACCAAATGGCTTAACTATAAATTAATGCACTTATGAATGATGTGAATTGACGAATATGGTTAATTGGTAACATGGGATTAGGAGATCTAAGCAAGCATAGTTTGTGGATTGGGTTGGATGATATGGTGGTCTTGCTTGTTTTAGATCTAAGGACCGGTTCGTGAAGCGACAACCCGGGTTTTACAGTGCCACCACAAGGCTAAGTATAGGTGCGGCGTAGCGGAATAATTATGTGTGCCGCTAGTATTATGCGGACCATTTGGACGAGCGGTGAATGGGGGTCGGATGGGTTTGCATTAGTGGCGGGACTCCTTGGGATCCGAATGACACAAGAGGGAGCCCTTGGTTGGATGTGCTCAGTTGAAGGTATCACCACTGGTGAAACCTTAGCGGGTCTATGCATGGTAGTTGTCCCTTTTGAAACGCTATTTTGTGATCTCTTGGTCGCACACCAACGAAATTGTGACAGGGCAACATAGATGTTCTTAGTCACCGAAAAGTGATGAAATCACAAACATGTAAGTAAACTGGTACAACCTCTGCAGAGTGTTAAAAACTATCATGATAGCCGTGCTCCCGGTTATGAGCAACCTGGACCCTAACATGATTAGAGTGGAAATTAGGATGGTTGGGTATGGGATTGGTTATATGAGTTGGTCGGTTATGAAAAGAGATGGAATTGACATATGGTAACGATATTAATTAATGGCTGGTCATTAATAAGTTATGATGGTAAATGAGAATGTTGGATACAAGTTATGATAATTATTTGGGTTATGATGGAATTTTAACTCACATGGACATTGTAGGATGTTTCTTACATATTTTTTAATGTACTTTTATGCAATGAGCCATTTATTTATCATTCCTTGTTTTTAGCTACATGTCATATTTTCCCACACATGCTGAAGACGACATGTGCTCACCCATGATATTCCCACAATTAATTCAGTTACAAAGATATACTTTGGAGGTCAACGTGGAGCACTAGGCATGCGTACTACCGTCGATTGCCTGTGGAGTTGGAGTCGCCTACACTAGATTAATTACCGCTGCCATAGAATCAAGATATATTTATTACTCGTGACATGATTATTTATGATTATTATTTGTGATGTTGATGTGTATGTGGAAGCAACATCATGGGCACATATACACTGCACTTGGTTCGTTTTTCAGATTTGGGTGTCACAGCAGGCTAGCTAGCCTGTGGCGGTGCCCTAACCTCTGACTCTAACTCAGATGACTCCGAGTAAGACTACAAAAATACAAGTTTGATAAGATCAAATTGTTGATAAATGCAATTTAAAATAACATGATTATCAACCGAATTTACCTCCGTGTGCTGTAAGGCCACTCATTTCGCAAGTTCAAGAAGGTGCGTGAGAGCGTTTGCTCGCACCTGACGGGATACCAGAGAAAATGTCTCATGACTGGGTGAGGAACCCTCTCACCCCTTCCCCTTCCCCTTCGATGACGACATCTTGTTGTAAGGAAAATCATGTTAAGTTAATATACAAAATACACTAAGGATAATTGATAAATATGCTAAGATAATATACAAAATTCATGTTAAGTTAGTGATGAAAATGTTACTTCATGAATTTCAAAATTCATCAACATCACGTTCATGTACCCTACTTTTTAAACCAGACCATCAATCTTCTTTTGTGAGCATCTCGGTTGCATTTTGTTTTTGTTTCTGCATAGCAGTAGTCTGGATATCTTGAGCATCTCCAACTAAGTCGAGCCCTACCCCAGGCTCGACTGTGAACGGGTCTGGCGACTCTTACTCTTGGTAAGCCTCATCAACTTTATCTTCCGCTTCAACTGAAGTGTCACGGGTAAGTAACGAAGTTCCTTACGCGCGACTTCTGTCATCACATATCACCATCATTATTAACAACTTCGATAAACCTCGATTCACCATATTTTAAACATTTGTTCTCTTTGGCATGCTCTTTCATGAAAAGCAAGCAATTGTTTAGACACACATCAATATTCTCGTATTTCGTAACGAGATTAGAAAGCAATTTCTTCGTTTGCTACATATCTTTAGTCACTTTATGGAGCTGCGGAGGTATACCGCTGATCAATTTGATGAGGTCATTGTAGAAGTTAATAGAAAAGAAGTACTTAGACTTAATTGCCATAAGCCTAGTCATGAAAGTGAAGAGGTTCACTTCAGTGTGTCGATGCAGCGACTCTTCTGCAGCTTTGAGAAGCTTGAAGAATGCTTCAACCTTCATTGTAGGAGGATCCTCCGTAAGCTCTGGTTGTATAGCTTCTAGCATTCATACATCCTATCAACCCTCGTGTCATCATCACTGTCCTCTTCCATCTCTTGTACAACTTAAGAACCTGTCTTGCCGTGGAAGGGCCACACCTCATAATGTGGCATATAACCATTTCAACACAAGTGCATCGTAAGTTCCATTTTGTTCAAAAATTTCGTGTTCTGGCATTTCGTACATGGGCATTGTCGAAGTATTCCAACAACACTTCCCCTGGTACTACTAAGAAGTAGCCCGCGGAGATTCGTATTTAGGCAGTGAGCAAAATAAAAATCCTAGAACGGGGTGACACAAATAGTTTTACATGGTTTGGGCCGCCTGAGCGTAATATCCTACTCCACGTGGTGCTTGTGTATTGGACTGCTATGTGCGGCTATACTCATGAGCTAGTCTGAATGACCTTGGCCTTGGATGGCTTAGGATCGCCTGTGTTCTACCGTGCAACCCAATCCTTTAATATGCCAAGGACTAGCTGCTATAGTATGTTCCATGGCCTGACAGGTGGCCCCGGCTATAATAACCACCCTATATACGATCTACGAGTGTTAAGGAGGGTTAATAGTGTGATAACGTGCCTTAATAGTAGCGTTACTAGTCTTGATAGTCCTCTGATTGTGCGTAATTAATATGACATCAATGACGCGTTAACCAGGTCTTGTAACGGCTAATTGATAGCCCTTGAATGTCCGCACCGTTGGAGATCTCGATGCCTTCCTGTTGTAGACATAGATTTGGATGTGTGACACAAGGCAGCTCTGGAGCTTCCCTCTTCAGGGAGGTAGGTCCGGAGCTACTGGACACGTGGCAGCACTGGAGTTTCCCTTGTTGGGGAGGTAGGTCCGGCACCCCTGGACATGTAGCAACGCTGGAGCCATCTTGAGGAGGGAGGCAAATACGATACTTTGGGAAATGTGGTGGCGCTGGAGCCACCCTAAGGAGGGAGGCAGGTCCGACACTACGAGCCACATGGCAGTGCTGGAGCCACCCTAAGGAGGGAGGCAGGTCCGGCACTGCAGGACACGTGTTGCCTCCAAAATTCCACAATACTGGAATGTGGAACTTAATGTGTCTCCTTTTGGTACAAACGTATACCTGGTATCGACAGTGGCCCCCGGGCTCACCTCAGGTGAGATTGTAAGATTTCGATACCAGAGGTGGGGCCATTATCTCTTTCATGTTGCTGCTTCAGTTTTCCTTTTTAGACACACAACCCTCCTTGATTTGGTAGTTGAGATACATGACGTGCGGATCTCACGCAATAGAAGGACGCCAGTTCCCAATACGATTTTCATATCAGTTCCCAGAGCAATCTTTGTAGCCCTGTGAGGCCGCTACCCTCGGGCTTCCAACTTCTCATCATGACAACAGTTCACCTGGTGTTATTTTTTTGGCGAAGTGGACCCGTGCCCCCTTGTCATTGACGAGGTAACTTTTTTGAGCGTGATCAAGGTCCTGATGCAATTGCCATCCAACCATTGCAAAGGCTTAATAAAGGAAGAGGCGTTGCAAGGGGAGAAAATTCTTACGCAGCGATCTGTTCTTGCTCATAGAATTCTCCGCTTGAAACCTTGCATCGCGCTCCCACTTTTGCTACACTTTGCGGTGATGGAACTCGAACTTCCCCTCAGCAAGATTGTGAGTGAGTGGGATCTTACAAGAGTCTGAAAGCTGATGGGCTGACAGAGCTACTCCTTGAACAATGCTATTCGTTGAGGCAAGCTCCCATTTAAGAAGGAGTCCCCCGACGACATTGTCTACTTCTCCACGTATGTCCTTGGGCTGGTTCCTCCAGTATCCAGCTTCTTGCTGATCCTGCTGGAGTCATACATGCTCCAACTGCATCATCTCAGACCATATTTGATCTTGTTGGTGGCGATCTTTGTCCACTTTTGTGAGATGTGGGTAAGCGTGCCACCCTGCGTGCTGCTGTTCCAGACCTTCTTCACACTCTGGGCGACAAGCAAAGGTAAGAACTTGTTGGGGTGCTACTACTTTGTAAGGTGTAGGAATCCCCATACAAGTACATCAAGTACTTTCCTTCCGGAAAGTGGTAGACTTGGATGACTGACAGGGTACACTACAGGAAACGCGAGTACTTATGTCGGCCGGACTAACTTACGTCAGCCAGAACAAACCAATGTAAGTTAAATAACTTTCGTCGGCGGCCGACGTTTTACGTTATAGACCGACAGGAAAAAAACATAAACTTACGTCAGTGAAGAACCGAAGTCGACGTAAGTTAACAGGCCGACGTAAGTTAAGCATAACTTACGTTAGGCACTATAATGGCTGACGTAAGTAATTAAGGCCAACGTAACTATATTAATTTGCCGACGCAAGTTAGTGAATTTAACCTACCCGCGCGTGCCTCTCTTTATCCTTACCCGCGCGCTGCTTCTGTCTTTCGCCGCCGCCTCGCTCCCTCGCCCGACGCCGCTGCCTCAGCCACCGCCGCGCGCGCCGCCGCCGCCGTCCGACGCTGCCACCGCCAGGTACTACTCCTCCCCCTCCCCTCCCCTCCTCCCCTCCCCTCCCCTCCCCTCCGCGGCCCCCCCCCCCACCCCGAGCACCGCCCCCCTCCCCGGCTGACTGCTGCCGGCCCGGCCCTCTCCGCGCCCTCCTCGAGCGCCGGCCCCCTCCACTCCCCTCCGCGAGCCCCCCTTCCCTCCCCGCCCGTCCCCCACTCCGCCCCTCCTAGGCCCCCCCCCCTCCACCTCCCCTCCCCGGCCCCCTCCCCCTCCCCCCCCCCTCCCCGGCCAAGCGTCGCCCCCCTCACCCTCCCTGCAGAGGTCCCTCCACCCTCCCCCTCCCCTCCCCGAGCCCCCCTCCCCTCCACAGACCCCCACCCCCCCCCCCCCTCCACAGACCTCCCCCACCCCCTCCCTTCCACAGACCCCCCCCCCACTCCCCCCTCCACAGACCCCTCCCACCCCACCACCCCCCCCCCCCCCCCAAACAGCCCCACCCCACCCCCTCAATTTCAAATTTGAAATTCAATTGGATTGCATTGTTCAAATTTGAATTGAATTGAATTGAATTGAATGGTTTAAATTATACTTAAATTGCTTAATTGTTTATTTAATTATGCTTAATTATTTAATTTGCTTACTTTAGATTATGTTTATTTAATTATGCTTAAGTGGTTAAGTTGCTTAATTGTGCTTAATTTGCTTAGTGTAGATTATGCTTAATTAGTGTAGTGTAGATTATGCTTAATTCGTTTCTGTCGAGGGCGGCGTCGGGGGCGGCCGGCTGTCGGGGCACTTAGGTTCTGTCATGGCTATAGATGGCCAATGGGCTATGCCGGACCGGCCCGGCCCAAGCCCAGCCGGTCTCATGCATGAAAGCATTAGGCTCGGCACGGCCCAAGAATTCGCCGTGTCGGCCGGGCCGGCACGGCAGGCAATAAGTCAAGGCCAAGCACGACGGATCCCATTTTCACTGTCGGGCCACGCCAGGCCCGTTCGCGGGCCGAGTGTATCATGCCAGCCCGAAGCCCGACCGAGCCGTGGTATATATGTAGCGTATATATGGCCCATTGGGCCCAACTTTAGCGTATGTAGGCAGTGTGGATCATGATCATGACCCGTGACTGGTTACACGAGGTGAATCATTAGAGTTAAGTGTATATGGGCTGGGCGGCCCATTACTAACCCTAAAAGTCTGTAACCAGGTATCTCTCCGCCGCAAGACACCCCATTCACATCGCGCGTATTTGTGAGTACGTATAAGACGATGGAAACTCCGAAAACGTATGTTGCAAGTATTGTCCTTGACTCGCAACATCGGTAAGGCAACAGGTTTCCCAGCTAACCGTTGCCCCCCTTTGTACTTTAAGAACTGCACCGGATAGGGGGGTGTAGTGTTAAATATGCGGCGTTATGCTGCCGAAATTTTGTGATTTATGAGACGTAACCTATCATGTATACCTTTTATGGGCTGAGCGTGATGTGCTGGCCCGAAGTTCGGCCGAGCCGTGGTCACCTCCTCGCGCCTTGTCGCCTCCTCCGCAGCTTCTTTGCCAACAGTTTCGTCGGCTCGCCGTAGACCTACCGGGGTCCTCACCTCGCCTCCTCTAGACGAGAGTCTAGGAGTCGTCGCTCGTCGGGCTCGCCTTGCATCCTCATAGATTCGGGGAAGAATCGGGCTGGGCACCACAGATGGCGGGCGGTGGCGGGTGACTCAATACGAGGCGAGGGAGTTGAGGGCGGCCGAGTGGGGACAGAGGTCAAGCCCGAGCATGGCCCGTGTCAGGCTTCGAGCTGGCCCGGACCCAGTTCACTGTCTCTCTCATTATTTTCTCTATCGTGCATAAATTAACGAGAAACTAACGGTAATTTGTCCGGCTATTAATTGCAGAGTCAAACATGGGCGAAGATCGTAGTTGGATGTACACTGGTTGGAAGAGCAGAACTAGTGGTCACTCAGATGAGTGGTACGCCAAGACAAAAGCTTTTGTGGAACGAGCTTTTTCGTTGTCAAATAGCGATAAGGTGCGGTGCCCATATACAAAATGCTAAAATGGAACATTTTTGGACAAAGTGGAACTTATGATGCAGTTTTATCGAAACGGTTACGTGTCACATTATGAGTTGTGGAACTTTCACGGTGAGACAACTTCTCAAGCTGTACAAGAAGTGAAAGCGGACAATGACGATGCCACGGAGGTTTATATGATAGATGAGATGCTGGAAGCTATACGACCAGAGCTTACAGAAGGTCCTCAAACAGCAGAGGTTAAAAAGTTCTTCAAACATCTCAAAGATTCAGAAGAGTTGCTGCATGGACACACTAAAATGACAATCCTCAATTTTGTGACAAGACTTATAGAAATTAAGTCGAAGTTCTTCTTTTCTAATAACTGTTACAACGAGCTCATCAATTTGTTCAACGATGCCCTTCCACATCCCAACAAAGTGCCTAAAGATATGTATAAGTCAAAGAAAATTCTTTCTGATCTCGGCATGAAGTACGAGAACCCGTCCGATGGTGAGGCATGGAAGGCGCTGGACTGGTTCGATCCAGAATTCAGTCATGCAGTGAGAAATGTTTGCATCGGGTTGGCGACAGATGGGTTCACACCGTTCAGCACAAACACCGCACCATACTCCTGTTGGCTCGTCTTTGTCAATCCGTACAATCTTCCACCGACTTTTTGCATGAAGAATGAGTTCATGTTTCTTAGCCTCATTGTACCTGGGCCAGATCATCCTAGGTCACGTCTCAACGTGATGTTGAAACCGTTGATAGAAGAGTTGAAAATATTGTGGACAGGAGTCGAAGCGTACGACTGTTACAAGAAGCGGAAATTCAACCTTCGAGCTGCTTATTCATGGTCCGTCCATGATTTTCCGGCATACGACATGTTTTCTGGATGGAGCACTCATGGTCGGTTGACGTGTCCGATATGTGCCTTGGATACCGATTGCTTTCGACTTACCCATGGAGGCAAGATATCTTACTTCGATTGTCATGGAAGTTGGCTGCCTCCGAATCACTTGTTTAGACAACAGAGAAATATCTTTAGAAAGAACACTGTTGTCACTAAAGAGCCACCAAAACGTCTTAACGGCTCAGAAATATCTGATATGTTGGACAAATTGGTGCCAGATGAAGGTCATCCAGGATATTTTGAAGGTTTCAGAGACAAACAAAATTGGACTCACATATGTGGACTTTGGGAGCTACCGTATGTGAAGTCGTTGATTCTAAGGCACACTATTGATGTCATGCATCAAGAGCGTAACATGGCCGAATGTATCATAAGCACATGCATGGACATGACGGGCAAAACAAAAGATAATTTAAAGGATCGAAAGGATCTCGCTGAGCTTTGTAACAGTCAAACTGTAACACCCTCATTTCCATGCATCATGCCCTACATGCACTCATATACATGTTTAACATTAACCCACATAAAGAGGAACGAGTTTAACATTGGTTCGGAGCATTTAAAATTGATTTGGAGCAAAACCGCACTTAAAACGCAGGAAAGTGCGGACTAGTCCGATTTTACTGAGGACTAGTCCGATTTCTCTCTGACTAAAAACGGACTTGTCCGTTTTTGCTGCGGACTAGTCCGATTTTGGCTCTGGAAACTTCCGGACTTGTCCGATTTTGTGCGGACTAGTCCGATATTCCATGAATCCTTGAAAATTTGCTAAGTCCCTGGACTTTTCCGGACTAGTCCGGTGTTCCAGCGGACTTGTCCGTTTTCCTTTCTGACTAAGATCAGACTTGTCCGATTTTTGGCCAGACTTGTCCGATTTTCTCTCTGGACGACTTCGGACTAGTCCGGTCCTGTCCGGACTTGTCCGATATTTCGTGACTCCGAGATTGACCTTTTGTTTTACGACTTGTTTCTTGGGTTTCACGTCAAGTGGGCCTAGGGACGTCGTGCCCAACTCTTTTAGAGCCCATGTGGGACTCTAAACCGGCCTCTACTCATCCCAAAACTCGAAATCCATCTAACCCTAGCCTCCACCCCTATATAAACAACCCCACCCCTTGGTTTGACATCTATTTGCCACTTTTCCACCCACCCAAACCCTAGTTCGTGGGGAGCCACCATCAAGGAGGGAGGAGAAGATCCCAAACGAGAAGAAGAAGAGGAGGAAACGAAGGAGGATCAAGATCTCCACCAAGTTTCGTCCTTCACCACCAATTCATCCCCAAGTTCATCACCAACCCTAGATCATCAAGATCCAAGTGTTACCTCCAAGTTTCTTGGTTCATTGGAGTTCTAAACACCTGGTATACCTTCTATTCTCTTTTCCTTACGAGAATTCAACCCCTAATCTCCAAATTTACGTCGATCTAGAAAACCCTAATCTGCTGATCTCGTCAAGTGCGGACTTGTCCGGTCCCTAGCGGACTAGTCCGATCTTTCTGGTTAAATTGTGTTGAATTAATTCTAAAATTTGATCTAATCGAATCCAAACCTGTATAAACTTGTTAAAAGCTATTAGGACTAGTTAGTGATCTTTAAAAGCAATCTAGTAACAAGTTCTACCTTGCATTGCATCAATCATGCATGTCATGTCATATTGAGTAATATTTGTGCACTCTTTGATTGTGTTTCTTGTTTTGTATGTTTATTGTGTGGATTAGACGGATTTGCGCTAGAGAGTGCCACGGAGGATCTACAACCTCAAGAGTTCGAAGGCTTTGACCCTAATCAACAGCAAGAGCAAGGCAAGTGTCCTTGAAGCATATTGATCCTATCTTTAAAATAAATGTTTTGTTTGCAAACTGCATGCTTGTGTCAATTTGATGGGAATCCTATGGTAGGAAGTTTACTAGTTTTGTTTGACCACCCTTTGTCACCTGGAATTTATGGTAGAGAGAGTCGGGAAGGGTTTTTACCTTTTTGCTTCGCTTAATCAACTGGGATGGGAAACAACCATATCACTCAATTTAATTATGCATGGATGAGATTATGGTTAACATGAATTGGTTAAACATGGTATGGTAATGGATGATCTAAGCAAGCCTGGTATGTGGATGGGTTGGATGTTACGGTGGTTTGCTTGCTTTAGATCTAAGGACCGGTTCATGCGAGAATAAGCCAGGACTACAGTGCCACCACGAGGCCAAGTTATGGGTGCGGCGTAGCTGATTAATTAGGGCTTTGCTAGTGCTGTTTGGACCATTGTGGATGCTCGGGGAAGGGGTAGTTGGATTGGGTTTGTTGATGATTGGTGGAACTACCCTGGGATCCGAATGGCTCAAGAGGGGGCCCTTGGTTGAAGATGTGCTCTGCGGGAGACATCGCCACCGGTGAAACCTCAGTGGGGTCTAAATAGGCTAGTAATCCCTTTGTAAAGGCTATTTTGTGATCTCTTGGCCACACACCAACGGAAGTGTGTTATGTGACCGACGGGTCATGGGCATAAGGGAGGTTCTTAGTCGCCGAAAGGTGATGAAATCATGAACACGTGGGTAAAGAGGTACAAACTCTGCAGAGTGTTAAATAAAACTATCATGATAGCCGTGCTCCCGGTTATGAGCACCTGGACAACTTCCATGATTAGAGGCAAATTGGAATTTGGTAATGGTTATGGTTATGGATGGTTATGGATTAATTTCTGGTATTGAATATGGTTATTGATGATGGTGAAATCTGGAATTATTTATGATGGTAAGGAATTCAGTTTGGTATTATGGTATTATTTATGGTTATGATGGGTTTATTTCACATACTTATAATATATTGCTTTTCAAATGTTTTACCGTACTTTTCAGCACTTTACCAT
This sequence comes from Tuctoria greenei, assembly GCA_036927565.1. NCBI lineage: Eukaryota > Viridiplantae > Streptophyta > Magnoliopsida > Poales > Poaceae > Tuctoria > Tuctoria greenei. The sequence continues at coordinate 178,019,042 of JAYESD010000005.1, forward strand.
TATTATTGTCGTCATTTGAATCAGCCGCATGTCATACTTTCCACACTTGCTGAGTACGACATGTACTCACTCTTGCAATCCCCCACCCCAACAGTTGCAGGTCAAGACTGGGATTTTAATGGCGATAATGCGGAGTTCTAGGCCGTGTCTACCGTCAGCTTTGCCTGTGGTGTTGATTGGAGCTGCGCATACATACCCTGTCGCTTATGCTGCATAGTTGCTTAGTTTGCTTAGTTGTTTAATTAGTTTATTTCCGCTGCATTAGTTGAACTTGTCATTAATATTCATTAGAGCTTGTATTCGAGGATTTAATGAATTGTGTAATAAGAGTACTTAATTAATAATTTGAGCTGTGGTAATTTTCTGTATATCCTTTTGTGATTTCACTCGTGTATGTGTGATGAACATCCTGGGCACACATATGCGTTAGCTTGGTTCATTTTCGGAACCGGGCGTCACAGATTGGTATCAGAGCCACAGGTTGACCGTAGGATGCAGCCTAGATAGAATGGACACTTTAGAGCACATAGGAGCACTCAGGAATCGATGTATTTTTGCTTGGGATGCTGGTTGCTATATATATTGGTTGCTTGTGTGCTTAATAGAGGATTTTGGGATGCTTTAGCATTGCCATGTCCACCTAGGTTAGTGTAGCTAGTTGTTTAGTTTCATATCCCTTGATGCATATAGTTGGGGACGTTTTCTAATTCTTACCTACTGCTTTTCTTCAGATGGTGAGGACTCGCAACCAGAGGGATGGCAATGATGAAGAGGAGAACAATGGAGTGCCTCAGAACAACAATGGGCAAGGACCTACTCAGGGAGCTATCAACATCGAGCAGCTATTGGCCATGCAAAACCAGCTCATGCAGACCATGATACAAACTATGGGACAGCTGCAGGCTGGCAATATCAACAATCAGCCACACATGCCTCCACCGCCACCCCCGCCTCCTCATAACCGATTGGGAGAGTTCATGAGGACTAGGCCGCCAACCTTTGCTCAAGCTGCTGACCCTATGGATGCTGATGATTGGCTCAAGTCCGTGGAGAAGAAGCTAGCCATTGTCCAATGCAGTGACCGAGAGAAGGTCTTGTTCGCTTCTCATCAACTAGTTGGAGCAGCTGCAGATTGGTGGGATTCTTATTGCAATGCTCATGAGAACCAAGAGAGAATTACTTGGGCCGAATTCAAGGAAAATTTTCGTTCTCACTATGTGCCGGAAGGTGTTATGCTCTTGAAGAGGCAAGAATTTGAGAACTTGAGACAAGGAAGATCAAACGTGAGTGAATACCTCAATAAGTTCACTCAACTCTCAAGATATGCGCCTGAGGATGTTAGTCGGGACAGCCGGAAACAATACTTGTTCATGAGGGGATTGAACAATACGATCCAAGTGCAATTGCTCAACTGTGATTATATCAATTTTCAGAAGCTTGTGGACAAGGCAATTGTGGTTGAGAACAAGATCCGTGAGATGGAGCAAGAAATCAAGAGGAAGGCGCCATATCAAGGACAACAACAAGGAAGTAATGTGCGCCCTCGCTTTGCGCCGCCCAATGCGCCTCATTATAGCTCCTCTATTCCTGCTCAGCGCCCTGGTTATGCACCGCGCCCAACTCAGTTTGTGCAGCAGCGCCCTGTCATGCAAGCACCTAGGCCTCCGATGCCTTATGCACCCCGTGCTGATTTTCCTGGAGCCAATGTTCAAAACCAAGCTCGTCCCAATAATTCTGGTGGAGTTAAGAAGTGTTATACTTGTGGAGAAGCTGGACACTTTGCGAATCAATGTCCTAAGTCGGGCCTTGGTCAAGGAAGCAATGCATCGAAGCAAAACCCAAGACCTAATGGAGGACAGCCACAAGGAAGCCGTGGACAGCAAAATTTTGCTCGTGGCAATGTGAACCATGTCTCTATGGAGGATGCTCAACAAGCGGATGACGTGGTCATTGGTATGTTTCTCGCCAACTCCAACCCCGCGACTATGTTATTTGATTCTGGAGCATCGCATTCATTCATTGCATCGAAGTATGTTGCCAAGTATAGTTTGCCTATCTCTCATATGAAGTTTACTCTGTTGGTTAAGTCTCCTGGAGGAGAGATGAGGACAAATATAGTATGTCCAAAAGTAAGCCTTAGAATAAGGGGGGTAGACTTCTCCGCCAACCTCATTGTTTTAGATTCTCAAGGGTTGGATATTATACTTGGTATGGACTGGTTGAGGAGGCACAATGGGGTTATTGAATGTGCCACAAAGACAGTGAAGTTGACCAATGAGGAAGGGATAACTGTAGAATTTGAAGCATCTCAAACCGCACCGAAGCAATTGGAATTGAACCATATAGACGGTGCTGCAATTGAGGAGATTCCGGTTGTATGTGAATTTTTGGATGTGTTTCCGGATGAGTTGCCAGGTATGCCACCCGATCGAGACATTGAGTTTGTTATTGATTTAATACCTGGAACTGCACCTATAGCTAAGAGGCCGTATAGGATGCCTCCTATGGAATTAGCGGAGCTCAAGAAACAAATTCAAGAGCAATTAGAGAAGGGTTTTATTCGCCCTAGCTCTTCACCCTGGGGAGCGCCCGTTTTATTTGTGGACAAGAAGGACGGATCCCAAAGGATGTGCGTGGATTACCGAGCTCTCAACGAGGTAACAATCAAGAACAAGTACACCTTGCCACGCATAGAAGACTTGTTTGATCAGATGAAGGGTGCTTGTGTCTTCTCTAAGATTGACTTGAGGTCGGGATACTTTCAAATGAAGATTAGACCATCGGACATACCCAAGACAGCTTTTAGGACACGGTATGGATCTTATGAGTACACCGTGATGTCTTTTGGATTGACAAATGCACCTGCCTACTTTATGTACCTCATGAATAAGGTCTTCATGGAGTACTTAGATAAGTTCGTTGTGGTGTTTATTGATGATATTATGATCTACTCGAAGGATGAGAAGGAACATGAGGAACACTTGAGGCTTACGCTGCAGAAATTGAGGGAGCATCAATTGTATGCCAAGTTCAACAAGTGCCAGTTTTGGTTGAAAGAGGTGCCATTTTTGGGTCATATAATCTCAGGAGGAGGAGTATCGGTTGACCCCGGAAAAGTAAGAGACGTGTTGAAATGGGAACCACCGCAAAACGTCAAGGAAATAAGGAGTTTTCTTGGGATGGCTGGATATTACCGTCGGTTTATCAAGGATTTTTCCAAGATAGCCAAGCCTATGACGGAGTTACTAATGAAGGGAAAGGCATTCCAATAGACTCAAGCTTGTCAAGAGAGTTTTGAGGAGTTGAAGAAGCGGTTGACAACAGCCCCAGTTTTGGTATTGCCGGATGTAAGCAAGAGTTTTGACATTTATTGCGATGCATCAAGACAAGGGCTTGGATGTGTATTGATGCAAGAAGGTCAAGTGGTCGCCTATGCGTCGAGACAATTGAAGAAACATGAGCAGAATTACCCCACGCATGATCTTGAACTAGCAGCCGTGGTACAGGCATTGAAGATTTGGAGACACTATATTCTTGGACATAGGTGTGAAATCTATACGGATCATAAGAGTTTGAAGTATATTTTCACACAAACGGATCTGAACTTGAGGCAACGAAGATGGTTGGAGCTCATCAAAGATTATGATTTGGGGATTAACTATCATCCGGGAAAAGCCAATGTAGTGGCCGATGCTTTGAGTAGAAAGGGAGTAAGCCACCAACTTACAGTTCGGGAGTTACCGTCCGAGTTATGTAAGGAGTTTGAACGGTTGAACCTCGGGTTTGTAAATGAGATGGAGATGATGGAGTTAAACCCAACCTCGGAGCAAGAAATTCGAGAAGCACAAACCATGGATGAGGGGATCAAGGAAATCAAGGAAAGAATCGAAGAAGGGAGAGAATTCAGATTTGATGAAGACGAACATGGTACCTTATGGCTTGGAAAGATAATCGTTGTGCCTAATGTAAAGCATATTCGGGAGACAATATTAAAGGAGGCACATGACTCACCTTACTCGATTCACCCCGGTTGTACGAAGATGTACAAGGATTTGAAGACTTGCTATTGGTGGGATAGCATGAAAAAGGACATAGCTGAATATGTAGCATTATGTGATGTGTGCCAACGAGTCAAGGCGGAACATCAAAGGCCAGCCGGATTATTGCAACCGTTGAAGATTCCGGAATGGAAGTGGGAAGAAATTGGAATGGACTTCATAGTTGGGTTACCCCATACTCAGTCCGGGTATGACTCAATTTGGGTAATTGTGGATCGTTTAACCAAGTCAGCTCATTTTGTCCCTGTGAAGACCAAGTATACAGCTGCACGATTGGCCGAAATATACATGGAGCATATTGTGTGTCGACATGGAGTCCCTAAGAAGATAGTCTCGGATAGAGGTTCTCAATTTACCTCCAGATTTTGGCAAAAATTACATGAAGCTTTGGGAACGAGGTTGAATTTTAGTTCAGCATATCATCCTCAAACGGATGGACAAACCGAGAGGACCAATCAGATTTTGGAGGACATGTTAAGAGCTTGTGCTTTAAAGCATGGGAAAAGTTGGGACAAAAGCTTGCCATACGCGGAATTTTCATACAACAATAGTTACCAAGCAAGCTTGAAAATGTCACCATATGAAGCGCTTTATGGGAGGAAGTGTAGGACACCTTTATTCTGGAATGAGGCAGGAGAAACTCAAGTATTTGGTCCGGACGTGTTGCAAGAAGCCGAAAAGCAAGTCCAAATAATTCGTGGAAACTTGAGGGCTGCCCAATCAAGGCAAAAAGGCTATGCGGATAATAGGAGAAGGAAATTAGCCTTTGAAATAGGAGATTTTGTTTACCTCAAGGTGTCACCAATGAGAGGTCATAAGAGGTTTAACATAAGGGGTAAGCTCGCACCTCGTTATATTGGACCATTCAAGATTTTGGACAAAAGAGGAGAAGTAGCATATAAGTTGGAGATGCCAGCTCATCTTTCAGACGTACATGATGTGTTTCATGTTTCCCAGCTCAAGAAGTGTTTGAGAGTACCGGAAGAACAAGTGCCAATGGAAGAATTGGAACTAGAGGAAGATTTGACGTATGCCGAGCAACCGGTCAAGATCTTGGAAACCAAGGAGAGAGTCACAAGGAACAAGGTGATTCGATGGTGTAAAGTCCAATGGAAGCACCATACAGAAAAAGAAGCAACTTGGGAGCTAGAAGACGATCTCAAGAAGGAATTTCCCCATCTCTTCTCTTCCGCGTCGAATCTCGAGGGCGAGATTCATTTTAAGGGGGGTAGGTTTGTAACACCCTCATTTCCATGCATCATGCCCTACATGCACTCATATACATGTTTAACATTAACCCACATAAAGAGGAACGAGTTTAACATTGGTTCGGAGCATTTAAAATTGATTTGGAGCAAAACCGCACTTAAAACGCAGGAAAGTGCGGACTAGTCCGATTTTACTGAGGACTAGTCCGATTTCTCTCTGACTAAAAACGGACTTGTCCGTTTTTGCTGCGGACTAGTCCGATTTTGGCTCTGGAAACTTCCGGACTTGTCCGATTTTGTGCGGACTAGTCCGATATTCCATGAATCCTTGAAAATTTGCTAAGTCCCTGGACTTTTCCGGACTAGTCCGGTGTTCCAGCGGACTTGTCCGTTTTCCTTTCTGACTAAGATCAGACTTGTCCGATTTTTGGCCAGACTTGTCCGATTTTCTCTCTGGACGACTTCGGACTAGTCCGGTCCTGTCCGGACTTGTCCGATATTTCGTGACTCCGAGATTGACCTTTTGTTTTACGACTTGTTTCTTGGGTTTCACGTCAAGTGGGCCTAGGGACGTCGTGCCCAACTCTTTTAGAGCCCATGTGGGACTCTAAACCGGCCTCTACTCATCCCAAAACTCGAAATCCATCTAACCCTAGCCTCCACCCCTATATAAACAACCCCACCCCTTGGTTTGACATCTATTTGCCACTTTTCCACCCACCCAAACCCTAGTTCGTGGGGAGCCACCATCAAGGAGGGAGGAGAAGATCCCAAACGAGAAGAAGAAGAGGAGGAAACGAAGGAGGATCAAGATCTCCACCAAGTTTCGTCCTTCACCACCAATTCATCCCCAAGTTCATCACCAACCCTAGATCATCAAGATCCAAGTGTTACCTCCAAGTTTCTTGGTTCATTGGAGTTCTAAACACCTGGTATACCTTCTATTCTCTTTTCCTTACGAGAATTCAACCCCTAATCTCCAAATTTACGTCGATCTAGAAAACCCTAATCTGCTGATCTCGTCAAGTGCGGACTTGTCCGGTCCCTAGCGGACTAGTCCGATCTTTCTGGTTAAATTGTGTTGAATTAATTCTAAAATTTGATCTAATCGAATCCAAACCTGTATAAACTTGTTAAAAGCTATTAGGACTAGTTAGTGATCTTTAAAAGCAATCTAGTAACAAGTTCTACCTTGCATTGCATCAATCATGCATGTCATGTCATATTGAGTAATATTTGTGCACTCTTTGATTGTGTTTCTTGTTTTGTATGTTTATTGTGTGGATTAGACGGATTTGCGCTAGAGAGTGCCACGGAGGATCTACAACCTCAAGAGTTCGAAGGCTTTGACCCTAATCAACAGCAAGAGCAAGGCAAGTGTCCTTGAAGCATATTGATCCTATCTTTAAAATAAATGTTTTGTTTGCAAACTGCATGCTTGTGTCAATTTGATGGGAATCCTATGGTAGGAAGTTTACTAGTTTTGTTTGACCACCCTTTGTCACCTGGAATTTATGGTAGAGAGAGTCGGGAAGGGTTTTTACCTTTTTGCTTCGCTTAATCAACTGGGATGGGAAACAACCATATCACTCAATTTAATTATGCATGGATGAGATTATGGTTAACATGAATTGGTTAAACATGGTATGGTAATGGATGATCTAAGCAAGCCTGGTATGTGGATGGGTTGGATGTTACGGTGGTTTGCTTGCTTTAGATCTAAGGACCGGTTCATGCGAGAATAAGCCAGGACTACAGTGCCACCACGAGGCCAAGTTATGGGTGCGGCGTAGCTGATTAATTAGGGCTTTGCTAGTGCTGTTTGGACCATTGTGGATGCTCGGGGAAGGGGTAGTTGGATTGGGTTTGTTGATGATTGGTGGAACTACCCTGGGATCCGAATGGCTCAAGAGGGGGCCCTTGGTTGAAGATGTGCTCTGCGGGAGACATCGCCACCGGTGAAACCTCAGTGGGGTCTAAATAGGCTAGTAATCCCTTTGTAAAGGCTATTTTGTGATCTCTTGGCCACACACCAACGGAAGTGTGTTATGTGACCGACGGGTCATGGGCATAAGGGAGGTTCTTAGTCGCCGAAAGGTGATGAAATCATGAACACGTGGGTAAAGAGGTACAAACTCTGCAGAGTGTTAAATAAAACTATCATGATAGCCGTGCTCCCGGTTATGAGCACCTGGACAACTTCCATGATTAGAGGCAAATTGGAATTTGGTAATGGTTATGGTTATGGATGGTTATGGATTAATTTCTGGTATTGAATATGGTTATTGATGATGGTGAAATCTGGAATTATTTATGATGGTAAGGAATTCAGTTTGGTATTATGGTATTATTTATGGTTATGATGGGTTTATTTCACATACTTATAATATATTGCTTTTCAAATGTTTTACCGTACTTTTCAGCACTTTACCATTATTATTGTCGTCATTTGAATCAGCCGCATGTCATACTTTCCACACTTGCTGAGTACGACATGTACTCACTCTTGCAATCCCCCACCCCAACAGTTGCAGGTCAAGACTGGGATTTTAATGGCGATAATGCGGAGTTCTAGGCCGTGTCTACCGTCAGCTTTGCCTGTGGTGTTGATTGGAGCTGCGCATACATACCCTGTCGCTTATGCTGCATAGTTGCTTAGTTTGCTTAGTTGTTTAATTAGTTTATTTCCGCTGCATTAGTTGAACTTGTCATTAATATTCATTAGAGCTTGTATTCGAGGATTTAATGAATTGTGTAATAAGAGTACTTAATTAATAATTTGAGCTGTGGTAATTTTCTGTATATCCTTTTGTGATTTCACTCGTGTATGTGTGATGAACATCCTGGGCACACATATGCGTTAGCTTGGTTCATTTTCGGAACCGGGCGTCACACAAACTCTTGAGCTCTCCAAAAATGGTGGTAAACCACGCGCTCCTTTCTGTCTTCGACCTAAAGAAAAGAAAGAGGTTCTCGAATGGTTGCAAAGGTTGAAATTCCCAGATGGTTATGCAGCTAGTCTGAGACGAGCCGTGAATGTGAAAACGGGAAAGCTCGTTGGGTTGAAGAGCCGTGATTATCACATAGTCATGGAAAGACTTCTGCCTGTTATGTTTGGAGGCTACTTTGACGATTCGGTGTGGAAGGTGTTAGCCGAGCTTAGCCACTTCTATAGGCAACTCTGTGCTAAAGAAATCATGCCAAAGATGATGACTCAGTTGGAGAAGGAGATTCCTGTACTTTTGTGTAAGATGGAAAAAAAATTTCCTCCAGGATTTTTCAATCCAATGCAACATATCTTAATTCATCTCCATTTGAAGCGAAAATGGGCGGTCTCGTGCAATATAGCTGGATGTATCATATTGAAAGAGCACTCAGATATCTGAAACCAATGGTTGGTAACAGGGCAAGGGTTGAATGTTGCATCGCTGAAGCTTTTACTCTTAAGGAAGTAGGATATTTCTCAAGTGTTTACTTTGCAGGAACACAATGTTAATACTTCGGTAATGCGGTACAATATGGATGAGCAACCTCCTTGTAGCGATCTCTCCATTTTTGCAACAACAGGCACTACTGCTGGTAGTTACACTTCCTACGATGTTAGTGAAAAAGAAAGGCGTGCTGTTTTCTTATACATGTACGCTAATATGGAGGAAACGAATGAATATTTCAAGTAAGTGTTTCTCCTACACTTATGCTTTTCAACATCTTTTCCAACACATGTATTCTACAAGGTTCTCCTTTCGTGTAGTATGTTTGTGTTGGTACCCTGTGTACCGTATACCCATTGGGACTACAAAAGGACCAAAGGAACTTAACCTGTCTGAGTTGAAGACCTCCGAAGGCCCCACGTGTCATACGGGACCAGACCTGCCTCCCATCTATGGTTAGTCCCGGTGCTGCCACGTGTATACTACAACCGGACCTACATCCCACAGATGGGATAGCTCCGGGCTAAAAACTTGTGCGGCACCCCCGGACCTAACCCCCGACAGAGGGGAGCTCTAGTACCGACACGTGTACATCTACATCGGACCTACCCGTCCCAAACAGAAAGCTCTGAAGCTTCCACGTGTCCAACCGCCGGACATTCAACCTCGGCAATCAGACTGGTGAACCCACAACAGCTCGGACCTTCAAGGGGCAATCAAAGACTTCAAGACCCAATTAAGTGTCATTAATACCATATTAATGACACACGATCGAAAGGCCCTTAATACCAGTAACGGCACTATCAAGGCCCGTTACCACGCTATTAAGGGTAATCAACCTCATTAATTGTGTATTAAGCATCAGTAACCGCCAGGGCCACATGTCGGGCCAGGCTAACGGTGTAACGACCAGCCCTTGTACTATAAAAGGACTGGTCGACGATACACAAGGGGGGACACACACTCTCTGATCTCGAACTCTCTAAGGCCCGAAGGTAGAAGCTCTGGACTCTTAGAAGCTCAATACAACAACTACACACCCCGTGGAGTAGGGTATTACACTTAGGCGGCCCGAACCACGTAAATCCTTGTGTCTATTTGCCATCGTCTTTTGAATATCTGTGCACCCAATACCGAACTACAAACTTCGTAGGCTACCAACAGTAGTACCTAGAGAATTGCCGGAAAAAAACTCCGAGAGTTGGCGCGCCAGGAAGGGGGCAGCCCGAGAATCAAAGATGGTGAACTCTGCTGCTAGATCGTCCAACGGCAACCCTGCAGCGCAACCTGCTGGAGGCAATCCCTACAATGTGTAGAAGCTAGCAGGTGTCGTGGCTCCAGCAGGAGTCATGTCTCCACCGCCACTGTCCGCACTGGCAAATCAAGCTGGACAGCGGGACAGGGCATCTGAGTCGGTCACAGCATCGGCTAACAACAACCCTGGACACGCGCTCCATGCAGCGCGTGCTCTTCTCCAATGCCCACCACCTCCAGGTGCATCCCAGGATGCAATGGAGCAGTGGAGGGCTGATGTGGAACATTTGGTTGCAGCAGCAGCCGATCGCATCAGCAACCAAGGTCCTCACCCCTCAGGGCGGGCCCCATCGCAACATCAGACTGTGTCGGGCAGACTTGGTCCGCACGCTTCCCAACATAGGAGGCGTGCTGCGTCTGCACAAGTGACATCACTGCCTTCCAGGGCGAGACGCACCCATACGGTAACCAGGCTTTCAACTCACGACCTCCGGGCAGAGCTTGATCGCCGTTACCGTCAACAGGACGACCGCGTCCATATCGAGCGTGCTCGTGAAAGGCGAGAGGCTCGAGACAGTCCTACTCCTGAGGGAGTAGGAGGAGGTTGTTCTGCCCTAGCCATGCACCTACGCATGGTAAGATGGCCACAAAAGTTCTGGCCTCACCTGCTGGAGAAATTTGACGGGACTGTCAATCCCGCTGAGTTTCTCCAGATTTAGTCCACCGTAATCCTTGCGGCCGGAGGCAACGAGGCTGTAATGGCCAAATACTTCCCCGTGGCTTTAACTGGGACCGCCAAGTCCTTGTTCATGAGCCTTCCGCCCGACTCCATCAACAGTTGGGCGGAACTATGCCAAGAGTTCACCACCAATTTCGGGAGTTCATACACCCGACCAGACACCGAACTGGACCTTTTTGTTGTCAAGCAGAAGGGGGGAGAATCCATGCGATCCTTCATCCAGAGGTTCTCCTAGGTACGAAACACTATTCCTTCTATCTCCAGCGCCTCTGTTATTATGGCATTTAGACAGGGCGTAAGAGATAAGAAGATGCTAGAGAAGCTGGCGACCAAGGAGATCACTAGCGTCACGGAGCTCTTCAGCTTGGCAGACAAATGCGCCAAAGCTGCAGAGGGCCGTGAAATGCACTCCCAACCACCTCCGGAGGACAATAAAAAATCCTCTAAGTGTGAAGCCACTACCTCCGGGAGTGGCAAAAAGAAGAAAAAGTCCAACGGCAAGGAAAAGCCATCGGCCGACACACCAACTGCTGCAGCTGCCGCAACTCCGGGTGGCCGGGGGCCACGCCACGAGAAATGAACTTGGCCGTCATCAGAAGACGGTGGCAGCTCAAGATGTGGTGTCCTATACATAAGTTGAACAGCCACAACCTGGAAGACTGCCGAGAGGTCCAGAACCTTGCCGAGCGCTACAACAAGCACCGGGAAGAAGTTCCTTTCAGTCAAAGGGAAGGAAAACAGAAAGTCGACGAAGCTCGGGCTGAAGAGGAGTTAGGCCTTTAGGACCCTAAAAAGGTCTTGAAGGCTGTTTACACCTCCATCGACAACGACTCCGACGTCTCCGACAATGAACGTCGGAAAACCATTAACACCATCTTTGGTGGTTCGTGGGACATCACCTCCCGCCGTGTCCTCAAGACCATGCGGCGGCACATGGCCTCAGTAGCTCCCACCGCCAGGGTGGAGCCGCACCGGAAGTGGATGGATACTGCCATCACTTTTGATGCATCAGACTACCCTCAGAATATGATCGAAGCTGGCCAACTCCCATTGATGGTATCTCCGACAATCAACAACATCCAACTCCACCATGTAATGGTGGACGGAGGTTCGCGGCTAAACCTCATAAGCTTCAAAGCTTTTGTCAAGCTTCAGATCCGACCTTCGGACCTTCGCCCCTCCCGACCTTTCTTCGGAGTAGGTCCGGGGGCTATAACCCCACTCGATGCAATTACTCTTCTGATGACCTTCGGGGCCCGGGAGAATTATCACACTGAGAAGTTGGTCTTCGACGTAGAGAAGATCAACTTACCTTTCAACGCCATTCTGGGCAGGCCAGCCTTATACAAGTTCATGGCTACTGCTCATTATGGCTACTTGGTGTTGAAGATGCCAACACCAGCTGGTGTTCTGCGGATCCGTGGATATCGCACCGCCAGAGTGACAGCTCTGGAAGAACTCCACGTGCTTGCTACAGCGCAGGAAGAAGAATCTGGAAAGGAGCAAGCTCCTAAACCCCCGAGCATTCGTCATCGAGGCTCAACCTCTGCACCTCGCGTTCAACCAAGTGGTGACACCGACATTCCTGTCAAAGTCATCCAAATCGGTTCCGATGCCGCTCATACACCCGTATATCGGGAGGTCTGAATGACAAATAGGAACTCGAGCTCATCACTTTCCTCCGGGTTAATGTCGACGTGTTTGCCTGGCAACCGTCACAAATGTCTGGGATCCCTAGGGAAGTGATCGAGCATAATCTGAAGGTTTATCCTGACCCTCGGTCTGTACATCAGAAGCCTCGGAAGCAACCAGTAGAGCGATAGAACTTCATACAACAAGAAGTGAAGAAGTTGCCCGAAGCTGGATTCACCTGAGAAGTCTTTCACCCAAAATGGCTGGCAAACCCAGTCATTGTACCCAAGACCGGCGGGAAGCTTCGGATGTGTATCGACTACACTACAGTGAATAAGGCATGTCCAAAACATCCATTCCCACTACCTAGAATAGATCCGATAGTGGATTCCACCTCCGGGTGTGAATTACTGTGTTTCATAGACGCATATTCTGGGTACCATCAAATCAGAATGTCTAGGGAAGATGAAGAGCATACCTCCTTCATCACATTAGATGGATTATATTGTTATACTACCATGCCATTTGGTCTCAAAAATGCTGCTTCAACATTTGTACGAGCTATGTACAAAACTTTTGGAGAGCTCATCAGAGACGTAGTGGAAGTGTATGTCGATGACATCGTCGTCATGGTTAAGAACAAGGAGTTGTCTTTGACACCTTCCAAGCTATCTTTGACAAGTTGCGAGTCACTCGCATGAAGCTGAACCCGGACAAGTGCGTCTTTGGTAGCTCCGGAAAACTTCTTGGTTTCTGGGTGAATCACCAAGGAATAGAAGCAAATCCGGCGAAGATAAAAGCTATTGAGGATATGCGACCTCCAGCCCGCATCAAGGACGTCCAGAAGCTGACTGGATGTCTAGCTACCCTTAGCAGGTTTATCTCAAGACTGGCGGAACGGGCACTACCCTTCTTCAAGCTATTAAGGAAGTCCGGACCATTCCAATGGTCTGAAGAAGCAGAAAAGGTGTTCCAGGAGCTGAAGCAGCTCCTCACAACCCTACCAACCTTGGTAGCTCCGAACCCTGGTGAACCACTATTGCTTTACATTTCGGCAACTGACGAAGTTGTCAGCGTGGTTTTGGTTGCGGAAAGACCAGAACCATCGACAGTTCAGGAATCCAGACCCCTTCGGGAGGGTTCGAAGCTACCTGAAGTCGAGTCTGGGTCCTAGCTCCCAGGCCCTGATCCTCAAGGCGAGATGCCGAAGGATCCGTCTCCTTCAAATGAAGGAGCCACTGTTACTGAACAACAAGATCCGAATCCCTCGGAGAAGGTCCAGGTCACTTCAGAAGAAGCTTCGGGTTCCTCCAAACGGAACCCAAAGGTCCCCAAACAAGGTCCGGGCCCCTCCGGAGGGTCCGGGTAGATGAGGAGGAAGCTCTGGGCCCCTTCGTGAGGGTCCGGACGGTCCAGCGCCCAGTGTACTTCATCAACAAAGTACTCCATTACACCAAGACTCGGTACCTTGAGGTGCATAAGCTACTCTACCCAGTTCTTATTGCCTCTAGGAAGCTCCGACATTACTTCCAAGCTCACAAGATTTCTGTGGTAACCTCTTATCCACTACGTGCAATCTTGCATAACCCCAATTCCACTGGGAACATTGCAAAGTGGGCAGCGGAATTAGCCGAGTTCGACCTTGAATTCGTCCCAAGACAAGCGATCAAGAGTCAAGCATTGGTGGACTTCGTGGCGGAATGGACCCCCTCTCTAGCAAATCCTAGGGGCCCTAGTGAGCAGAAGTCGGAACCCAAGGTTTCGGTCTTCACTGAGCCTCACTGGACTCTCTACTTTGACGGCTCCTTGCAAAAGCAAGGGGCCAGAGCTGGAGTCCTTCTCCTCGCTCCGACCGGGGAGAAGGTTAAATACATGGTGCACCTTGACTTCAAGGCGACCAACAACATGGCGGAGTATGAAGCACTAATTTATGGACACAAGGTGGCACTATCGTATGGTGTCAAGCAGCTGTTGATAAAGGGTGATTCACAACTTGTTGTAAAACAAGTCAAAGGTGAATGTTGCTGCAACAACCCTCAACTAGCTGCATACCTACTTGAGGTCCAGAAGCTTTAGAAGGACTTCGACGTCCTGGATCTTTGCCATGTCCAGCGTCTCAACAACATTGAAGCTGACTAACTCTCGATGAAAGCTTCAACCGGGGCTACGGCTCTTGACGGAAACTTCGTCCGGAGGTTGTCTAAACCTACAGCTCAGCCTGCCAAACTGAGTGAAGGGGGTGAGACCAGCACCTCGAAGCTGGCGGTCCCGATGGCCGTGTTACCATGGCGTCCATCAAGGGTCGTAGGTGCTGCAGGAAGCTCCGAGCAACCCAACACGCAAGACTCAAATGCTCAAGCTAGCTCCGATGCATGGATCTCGGAGATCCAGAGCTACTTGAAAGACAACTCGCTTCCTAAAGATAATGTATCCGCTGACCGGATAGTTAGATTGGATAAAAGATACACACTGGTAGAAGGGGACCTCTACCGGCGCGGTGCCAACGGTGTCCTAATGCGGTGCATTACAAGAGAAGAAGGACGCGAGCTCCTCACGGAAATCCATGGAGGTGAGTGTGGGAACCACGCGTCTTCCCGCACGCTGGTCAGTAAAGCCTTCCGGCATGGCTTTTACTAGCCTACAGCGCTCCAGGATGCAACTGAGCTGGTGAAGTAATGTGAAGCATGCCAGTTCCTTGCGAAACAAATTCACATGCTGGCTCAGACTCTACAAATGATACCTCCTACATGGCCTTTCGCTGGGTGGGGGATGGATATCTTGGGACCTTTCGCAAGAGCCGTCGGAGGTTACAAGTTCCTGTATGTTGCCATTGACAAATTCACCATATGGCCGGAAGCGACTCCAGTTGTGACAATAAACAAGCAATCAGCTATCAACTTCTTGCAGTCCATCATACGCAGATTTGGAGTCCCAAACAAAATCATAACTGATAATGGGACCCAGTTCACAAGCTCTGCATTCCAAAGATATGGCAAAGACCTCGGCATCCAAGTCAGCTACGCTTCTGTAGCTCACCCGACAAGCAATGGCCAAGACGAGAGAGCAAATGCAGAAATCCTAAAAGGACTCAAGACGCGCACATATGAGCGCCTGAAAAAACATGGAGCCAACTGGATCGAAGAGCTTCCACCCACTCTATGGGCCAACAGGACAACTCCAAACCGGTCAACTGGAGAGACACCCTTCTTCCTGGTGTACGGAGCTGAAGCAGTCCTTCCTCCAAAAATCACGGGTTTACTCCGGGTCCGGACCTTCGACGATGTCGTGCAGGACCAGCTCTGGCGTGAAGAACTAGACCTCCTTAAAGAGGGAAGGTGCCGAGCAGCTGTTTGGAATGCTCGATACCGCCAAGCTCTTCGGCTCTATCACCAAAGGCATGTTCACAGCCGACAGCTCGAGGAAGGCGATTTGGTGACACAGAGAATACAATCCAGAGAAGGGTTAAACAAACTCTCCCCTAGCTGGGAAGGACCCTTCCGAGTGATCAAAGTATCCTGTCCTGGATGTGTTCGCTTGGCAACCGAGGATGGGACACCTCTCCCTAATCCTTGGAACATTGAGCACCTCCGTAAGTTCTACGCTTAATATCACGGAGGTGAGTCTGTAGTTACATGTGATGTATGTTATAGAGTCATTGTACAGAGTCGGGTAGCTCCTCCGGGAGAATAGCCGGACCTTCTCCGGAAGGTCCGCAAAGTTCAGACAACACTTGTCACAGTCTCAGAACTAAAAGCGTAGCTAGCTACCTTGGGTCAAACAAGAAACGAAACAGACTTAGCCTGGTTCCGTACCCTAAGGGTGTACTTGTTTCCCGTGTACCCCGAACCTATAATAAAAGACATCATTGTGTGAAAACAGACTCCACGTGCATTTACTTTGTACAATCTCAATATTTTTTTGTCTATAACAATGTTGTGCGATTCTCAAGAATTTTTTAGCTCGACCAATTCATGTACAACTAAAGTCGCATTGTTAATTCCTTCGGGTTTTCATGTTGTTGAATGGCTCACTCGCCTGAATGCCGCCAGCCAATCTAGGTCCGGAGTGTGCTATCGACTTAGCCTGGTCCTGCACCTTAAGTACGCGACTCTACCTACACCCCGGTAGGCCGAAGAAAGGCGGGTCCTGAAAACGATTGGACCTGGAGAAAACAACTCAGTGCTGATTGTATGAAGAATTGCGCTCGACCTAAAAATTTCTTAAGAGAATAGTAAGTCGCAATTGAGTTATAGATAGAAAACATATTTTACAGTTTTTCTTGACTTTAGTGTGCAGGAAAAATAAAGATCTCATGATGATGGTGAATTAAGCCGGAGCTACCAAAGCTCCAACATCCCCTAGGTGACTCGTAGTCGATGTTTCAAACATTGATAACAAGCATCTCTGGAGCTACTCAGCTCCGGTAAAGCCAGGGGGCCAACCGTCAACGTGAAGAAAAGATGGTGGGAAGACTCCACAATGGGGTCTGCTGTCGACGCACTACGTGTTGACAGTGGTCACTGCCGGTGCTACCAAGCTCCGACATCCCAGAGGACTAACCGTCGATGCTCTACGCGTTGATGAAGACTGCTGCCGGAGCTACTAAGCTCCAACGATGGTAAAATCAAGAGCCACTAAGCTCCGACAACCTCAGGGGGCCCTCACTATCGAAGACTTCGGACCTACATTCTACAAGTTCGAAGCAAGCAAGTCTTCAACAACTGTTACAACCTCTTGGTACATGTTCACAATCAAATTGTGTACATCTACCAGGGGGCCAAGTGGGACAAAGGTGTTGAAGACAAAAAATGAAATTCACAAAAAACTGACAAAAAATGAAATTCACAAAAAACTTGGATTTCATTCATCTGGAGACAAGAGATTACAAAATTGGAGAAAAAGAAGAGAGGATACAAGCGGGAGCTACAAAGAGATGGTCGTAGACCCTATGGAAGAACGAGGCGACCTTCTGGCCAACCTCCGATACGCTGGCTTGGGCAGCTTCTCCCTCTCCGTCGATGGGGCCTTCAAGCACCGGGTCCATGGGGAATTGAGGATCCCGGCTTGTCTAGCACGTCAGCACGTATTCTACGATGTTCTTCCCCACAGATTGTCCCTCAGTTTCCAGCTGGTCCGCGATGACATCGCCCATATTGGTGAGCTTGTTGCCTGCTAAACTCAACGCCTGCAACGCCTGGTCCAGCTCCGGCTCCGGATCATCCGGACGCACGGGACTAAAACCCATTGGCGTCATTGGCTTTGCCCAGGAAGTCCCAAAACTTGTTGGGACTCCACAGCCCTCGAACCTCGCATCTCCTCCAAGGATCTTCTGGTCGCTGCAAGCTCCGAATTTTCACGGGCAAGGCGCTCAACCTCTTTGGCGTTCTGCAGAATCTTTTTAGCAACCTGCCTTTTGAGTTTATTGATCTCCTCCTCTTGGAGGTGGATCTTGTTCCGACGGTCGACCAGGTCCTTCTCCCGGCCCCGCACCTTCTTCCCCTTGGCAAAAATTTCATCCTCCCTCTTGTGGAGGTCCTGTCCTCGCTGCCAGGCCTTCTTCTCCTCTTTCTCGCAGCACTCATCCAACTTCTTGGTGTGCTCTGTGAGACTCTTGTCACCCAGAGTTAGCCTCTGGGTAAGCTCTTCTTCCCTCTTCACGAGGTCATCCCGCAGCTCCAGGAGTTTTTGCTCTTCATCTTCGAGCTTTCTCTCCCGCTCCCCAAGAGCCTCCCAGCGCTTGACAAGACTGTCGTGGATAGCGTTGAGCCTCTCTTGGCGATCACTCGCTGCATTATTAGCAACTACGACCTGTTGGTAGATGGCCCGGGACTGGTTGTCAAAGGATCGCGTCATGCTTTCCCTCTCGTCCAGCAGCTGGCCCCAGTACTCCAACTGGACCTTCTCCTTCTTCACCCACTCTTTGTCGTTGGCCAGCCTCGACTGCGCCAGCTTGATCTCGAATTGGAGCCAGTTGTGCCACCTCCTAAGAGTTTGGCGCTCCTCCTCGAGGGCCTTGCTATCGTGGTAAAAAGCTAGCTGGACTTGACAAAGGCTGGAGCAGGCGTTGTGGATAGACAACGACAGAGGGATCGGCTTTGGATCTGCTGGGGTCATCTCCGCTGGTTCCAGCGGGTTCTCTGTGACAAAAATCAGGTCCCACTCTACAAGAGCAGTCCCCTGAGCTTCCACGGCACTAGGGCCGCCCTCTGGGATAGCCTCGGCTGCCGCTGAAGAAGGTCCTGCTACAAAAGTTTCGACCCCCGGAGTTGGCTTCGAAGGTCCTGCCGCCAGGTCAGCAACAAGTGGTCCCTCAAGCGGGGGGCCAGCAACTTCATCTTAGCACCCTGGCTCAGGTGCGGGCACCTCAAGAACCACCACCTCCGGGGCAGGCGCTGAAGATTCGGTCAGATCTGAAGCCACTCCCAGCTCCGACGCTGGCGCCTCCTCCACCACCGGCTCAGGTGTTGACGCTTCGACCACCATGGGTTCGGGCACCGGCAGTTTTGTAGCAACCGGCTCAGGCGCCAGAACTTCTTTGACAACCGACTCAGGTGCTGGAGCTTCATCAACCACCGGCTCTACCGCCGGGGCCTCATCAACCATCGGCTCTACAGCCGGGGCATCAACAACATCCGCCTCTAGGGCCAAAATTGCAGCTACCTCTGTTTCTGAGGCTGGAGCGTCCACCATTTAAGCATCCAAACCCAGGGCTTCAACCTTCGGGGCAGGTGCCGCTGGTACATCTTCATTTCCGTGGTCCGGGTCTACCACAGGAGCTTCTTGGGATGAGTCGAGGTCCAAGACCATGACAGCCGGTGCCGGAGCTGTCGCAGCCTCAGCCACTTCTTGAGGCGGCGCTGGGATTGGAGCCGAAGCCTCCGCCTGCACAGCTTCAGCTGCTGTTGTAGGAACCAGAGCTTTAGCCTCTTTCTTTGGTACCCTGTGGATGAAGGACTAAGACACTCAAAACACAGTTACAACAAAAAACAACCAACTAAGGTAAAAAACAAAATTTACCTCGGAAGGCTTCCACTCCAGCTAGCGCAGAACCTCTTCCCCGGACGCTCGGAGCCGGACCCTGTCGCCACTGGTGTGTCAGCTCCGGAAGGTTCCCCGGAGCTTGCTGCTGCTGCCGGTGTCGCTTTGGCTGAGGCCCCCCTCGATCGGGAAGGACCTCTGGACCCAGAGACTTCAGCTGGCCCTGGTATAGGAGCCACATGGCTGGAGCTAGCACCCCGGGGAGATACCGATGCTGGAGTAGTTACCGCCACCGAAGACCTCCTCCGCCAGGGAGAAGGAGCCGTCGTGGAAGGAGTAGGTCTGACGAACCTCCCGTCAGCATGCTTCAGCTTCCTCTTGTGGCTCGAAGGCTCGGCCAACTCCTTGCCCTTGCCTACGATTTCGGTTCTTGGCTTTGTGGCGGGAGCGGAGCCGCCTTCAGAAGCTCTGGGGATTGCCACCCCGGAGGTTGATCGCCTCTGCACCAGGCCCAAGTCGTCCAACTGCGGCATCTTCCCCCGGAGCTCTCTGCACTCCTCTGGAATCATATCCAGAGGCAGAAAGGCCGCTGGTGGAGACACATCACCGGGATCGATGTTCCCAGGCTGGAACTTCTTGAGATGGGTCTTCAAGGCTTCACCGGCCAAGTTGGTGTCCAAGCCGACTTCAATGCGGTTGGTATCCATCTCACTGTTGAAGGCCCAGGCAGGTCGGCTCCTAGCCCTCAGCAGGGCCCACCTGTTCGTCAAGAAGTTGCCAAAGACCATCTGCGGGGTCACCCCACCTTCGACACATTCCTGGATTCTGTCCAGGATGGGCCTGTACTCCCTCGACAGCGCCAGCACGTCACTCCAAGTGTCGGTGTCGACGCGAGGATGGCCTTCAGGCAGCTCTAGCCTCTCGTGTCCCTCGACGGTGATGACCACCCAGTCTTCCTTCCAGTCATCCCACTTACCAGAAGGGAAGGACCTCAAGTACTTGAGGGGAGAGTTTTTCCGCTTCACGAAGTAGTAGAAGCCGATGAACTCATCACTCTTCCCGGTCGAGTGGACAATGAAGAAGGTCCAGAACAACTCCACGCAAGGGGGCACGCCCACCCACATCTTGCAAAAGTGGACAAAAATCACCACCAGCAAGATTGAGTGGGGGCCCAGAGGGTGGAGCTGCAGACCATAGAAATCTAGCAGCATCAGAAAGATGGTGGAAAAAGGTGGGATCAAACCCGCCATGGTGTACCCAAGGAAGTACACCATATCTCCGGCTCGCTTCTTCTCGAAGGGAAGCTTGCCGCAGCGAATGTCATTGTCGAAGGAGTCACTGGACCATCCCATGTAGGTCCGGACCCTGGACAACTCCTTCTTTCTCCCAATGCTGCTCGTGGGGAGTCCCAACTTCATCACAGCACAGCGCGGCGAGGGAGGAAAAGCAAGCGAAAGTTTGGAGGATTTGAGCGCAAGTTCAGATGAAGGCGTAAAGAATCCCCAAACAGTGCGCGCTTTCTTTCTTAAGTAAGCCTCTGCAACGCTTGGATGGAAACTGCAGAGGAGTTGATGATAGAATTCAAAAACTTCACCCTGCCAATGACAAGGGGGCCCGGGGCCACCCCGACGATCAAGTCGAGGTCCTTACCTCAGGCGAACGATTGTCATCATGACAGGTGGGAAGCCCGAAGGCGGCGGCCTGACAGGGCGCGCGGAACCGATATGGTTTTCGTATCGAGAACCGGTGACCTTCAATTGCATGAGATCCGCACTCTCAGATCTCACCTGCCGCATCCTGGATATGCCACACGGCGTTGGTTTAACTGCAAACTACCGCCAATGGCACATACGAAGACCCTTGAAGACACAGCTCAAAAACCAAAGGATGGACCCACCTCCGGCAGAACGACTTCATCCAAAAGGTCTCTCCCAGAGGTGGACCCAGGGGGCCACTGTTAGTACCCTGTGTACCGTATACCCCTTAGGACTACAAAAAAACCAAAGGAACTTCACCTGTCTGAGTTGAATACCTGCGAAGGCCCCACGTGTCATAAGGGACCGGACCTGCCTCCCATATATGGTTAGTCCCGGTGCTGCCACGTGTATACTGCAACCGGACCTACATCCCACACATGGGATAGATCTGGGCTAAACACTTGTGCGGCACCCCTGGACCTAACCCCCGATAGAGGGGAGCCCCGGTACCGACACGTGTACATTTACACCGGACCTACTTGTCCTAGACAGAAAGCTTCAAAGCTGCCACATGTCCAACCGCCGGACCTTCAACCTCAGCAATAAGAGTGGTGAACTCCCAACAGCTCGGACCTTCAAGAGGCAATCAAAGACTTCAAGACCCGATTAAGTGTCATTAATAACATATTAATGACACACGATCGGAAGGCCCTTAATACTAGTAACGACACTATCAAGGCCCGTTACCACACTATTAAGGGTAATTAACCTCATTAATTGTGTATTAAGCATCAGTAACCCCCAGGGCCACATGTCGGGCTAGGCTAACAGTGTAACGACCAACCCTTGTACTATAAAAGCACTGGTCGACGATACACAAGGGGGGACACGCACTATCTGATCTCGAACTCTCTAAGGCCCAAAGCTAGAAGCTCTGGACTCTTAGACGCTCAATACAACAACTACACACCCCGTGGAGTATGGTATTACGCTCAGGCGGCCCGAACCACGTAAATCCTTGTGTCTATTTGCCATTGTCTTTTGAATCTCTGTGCGCCCAATACCAAACTACAAACTCTGCGGGCTACCAACAGTAGTACCTAGAGAATTGCCAAAAAAACTCCGACAGTTTGACAAGCAAAATTGGAGACATAGACATCAACCCACGAGCAAGAAAATTGAACAGATTCGACGGGGAGAAATAAACGGGGGATCTAATTTTCTTTCCTGGTTTCGAGATCATGTAACGTTTTCTCGTTAACTTATCAATGTTAACAATGTTTTCTTATAACTTAAGAATGCTTACGTTTTCTAATAACTTCATATCTTAGACAGTGCAAAAAAGATGCCAACGTCCATGAAGATTTGTGACAACTATCATGTGGAGTGGTTAATGTTTGAAGCTATGGTCGATATGACGTCAATGGCTTTCGATTCCGTACAACTCAATTTGAATCTCTTCGTCCTCTCGCGGCAACATGTAATACCGGAGTTGTGATGAGGGCAGTCGATTCGCAAGAAAATGAAACTCAGTACTACAGAATTATTGAAAGAATCCTTGAATTCACTTTTGTCGGAATCAATACAATTCGAGCAGTATTCTTTGACTGCGAATGGTTTGATTCCATTCGTAGAATTTGAGTAAACGAATTTGGCATGGTCAAAATAAAACACAAGGAACGGTTGAAAGGATTCAATTCATTAGTTCTTGCACACCAAGTCAAGCAAGTGTACTATCTACCTTATCCATACAATAAATTCAAAGCTTGGTGGGTGGTGCATAAGGTGAATCCTCGTGAGCGGTTATACGCTCCAGGAGATGATGATTATCATGACCAAGCTGAGGTTGATGTGGTCTAAAGAGGAAGAGTTGTCAGACTCCTTCTCAGTCGAGCCCAGTGTAGGAATCGATGACTTAGTTGGAGACGCTCAAGATATCGAGGCTAACACAAAAGCGGAAACAGAATCAGAATTGGAAAATGAAGACATCGATGACTTAGTTGAACCCGCTGATTTGCGCAAACAAAAACGATATGCGGAAGAAGAAGATCGATGGGCTGGTTTGAGGAGTAGGGTGCATGACCGTGATGTTGATGAATTTTGAAGTAACATTTTATTCACTAATTTAACATTAATTTTTTTATATTATCTTTGCATATTAATCATTTATTCATTGCAACAGGATGTCGTCGTCAAAGGGGAAGGTGAAGGGGAAGGGGAAGCCAGTGAGAGGGTTTGAGCCGCCACGAGACCCTTGCTCAGGGACCCCGTTACCTTCGAGCCGACGTTCCCTCTTTGTGGCGGACCCTCCACCCTCAGTTCATGTGTGCTTTCAGTGGACAGAGGTAAGTTTTAGTTTACAATAAAGTTATTGCAGTTGTTAATAATTATTTATTGTCAATCTTTTTCTTTTGTGCAGTCTGACTCAGAGTCTTCTGAGTCAGAGGCTAGGGGGTCGCTATAGGAGCCCGAGTCAGAGGTGGGGCCGCTACAGGAGCCCTTTAGCGCTAGCCTCCCTTCGGAGTCGGCTAGCGCTAGCCTTCCTCTGCAGCCGGCTACCTCTAGCCTTCCTTTGGACTCTGGTGGTTCAACAGAGCCTTCTGGATCACAAGACGCGGCGGTGTCGCAGCAGAGGCGACGGACGAGGAGCACCCACTTTGCGGCTCCTCCTCCGGTTACTTCTCAGCGGACTCCGATCTGTCCTATTGGTGACAGGTAAAAATTGTATATAGTATATTGAATATTAGATGTTGTTTTCCTTTACTTAATTATTTAATATACTTTGCAGATGTTGGTATGACTTTTCGTTCACGGGGGCCGAGAAACACCACAGGAAGGTTAACGGTGTCCTGGGTGCTATCGTGAAGTGCACTACCCCGGTGTCATTGATGGTTTCCCTACCCTGTCGTGGAATGACTACGCTCGTGTCTCTCACCCGGTCCACTGCACGACTCAAGGAGCCGTGTAGCACGATTTTATGGTAAGTTTAACTGTTTTATTTTTTCAACTCATTTGAATTGTTAATGCATATCACTTAAATGTTTTTTGATTAAAGCTGAGGTACCAAGTAGAAGAACCGGGCATGGAGGACCACGCGAGACGCGTGTTCCATTACAACACTCGGAAGCTCACGACGGCGGCATTGTCGAACGTCCGGATTCAGGCCGTCAACGCGTACTACAAGCTGCACCCTCGAGAGCAGGAGCAGGAGCAGGAGCAGCAAAGGGGTCCATTTAGGAAGGACTCTGATGCGTACTTGATAGAGGAGTAGTATGCGGAGGTAATTTTTTAATATTGTTAAGTATTTACACTATCTGTGTATGTTAACTACATTGATGAAAAATGAAATATGTGCAGGTTACTATTTCCTGGTTACAAGGTAACATCGAGGAATACTTAGCTCTCTGTCGGTACTGGGCTAGCGACGCTTTCATCAATAAGTCCACAAAGGCTAGACAGTGCCACATGGGGTCCGAAGGCAAGCACAACTATGGTGGCGATGGCTCCTTGCGTTTGGCTAAACAAATGGTAAGTAATTTTTCAATTTATTTATGTGTTCCTAATATATTTATCTCACTAACATGGCTATACAGAAGCGAGAGATGCGTCATGAGCTGACCCCGACCCAGGTTTGGAAGAGAGGTCACAAGGAAAGTGACCCTTCTCAGCCAGGGCAGTGTAGTCAGGTCGCAGCCGACTGACTGGTAAGTTTTTGAAATTCATCAATTTTATTATAACTAATACTTTTATTGACATGCTTACAAGATCTATTTGTTTTGTAGGCAAAGTACGCGCAGGAGGTCGCAAAGATACACGGTGTGGATTACGATTAGGAAAGCGCACCGATCGACCACCAAGCCGCGTACGCAAGCAGAGGCGGGAAGGCCCATGGACGGTGAGTTGTTCATGTGTTTCATTTCTTTTTCAATTTATCTTCTTCTATTTTCATTCTTTTGCAGGTTTGCCATTTTTGGTGGAGTTGTCGACTCGAGGATGATGCGGTCTTTCAGAGGCGCTTCATCGTCGCAGGCCTCATCCATTGGGACCACCAGTGGTCATCTCTCGCAGACCCAGCTAGAGCACCTCGCCTTGAAGGAGAGGCTGACGAAGACCCAGGCAGAGCTAGAGATGTCGAGAGCGGAGGCAAGGGAAGAGCAGCAAAGGACGGCCTTAATGATGGCCCAGATACAAGTTGCGGTGGTGGCAAGTTATTTAAAGTACCGTAGTTAAATTTCATAGCATTTCAATAACATTTATCTTCTAATATTTTGCAATGGCAGGATCTTGCTCGACATAGCGGTCAGGATATCGAGATTCCTATGCTTCCGCCGCAGCAGACACCAGAGCAGGTGATAAACTCTTTAATATCAGTTCGGCCTCCCTTTAGTTTCAGTTTCAGTTCATTAGCAATCTGTTCGGCCTCCCTTTATTAGCAATCAGGTCTAACGAATTCAAAGCACTTCCTAACTGTTTTAGTTTCAGTTTGGGCATTATAATTAAAGTCCAGTTCAATTTGGGCACTATAAGTTTCATATTCACATCTAGGGCAGATTCCGACTTTAAAATCATGAAAAATGACATAAGAACATAAGCTGTTCTACTACCAAATCATTCATTCTTTCATGGTGAAATGGTATTTTATTTTTGCTCTAATCTCAATCTGTTCATATACTTTACCTCCATGCTTTAGGATTGGGAGGTAATCTTTAGGATTGGGAGATGGAGAAGTGGATGAATGTATTGTACATGGTTGGAAATATATGGAAGTCCTCTAAAACTAAAATTTTGTATGTATAATTTCTTCTGCAGGGTTTGGGAACGCGCTGAGAGGATCCCGGAGGTAGTGGAGGGGCTAGCGTATAGCCCAATACTGAAATTGTGTTTTTTCTCGATGTTTGAATACTATTTTGAAACTGTCTGCTGTATATGTCTATATCTGTGTATATGTTTGCCTTTTCTATGTTCTCGCCATCGTGCAAGGTAGCCAATTTTTGTTTTTAAGAAAAATACAAAAACTTAACTTACGTCAGCAATGGTAATGCCGACGTAAGTTAGCCCAGTTTAACTTATGTCGGTCCGGGCGTACCGACGTAAGTAAAGCCACTTAACTTACGTCGCTTTGCCGCAACCGATGTAAGTTATACCACTTAACTTACGTCGGCCAGCTACCGCCGACATAAGTACTCCGACCCAGCCCGCGGCCCATCTCGGTACATAACTTACGTCGGTTGCCAGAGACCGTCATACTTAAGTAACTTACATCGACAGTAGATGTAAGTTATCTTAATTACGTCCAAACTGCTTTGTTGGCCGGCAACTGATATAATTAAGGCAAAACCGACATAATTAAGTAACTTATGTCGGTTTAGGCCTGGGCCGACGTAATTGCTCGGAATTCCTGTAGTGGTAGTTATCCGGATGGACCCTCATGATCGACTAGAGCTGCTAGAAGGGTTCACGACAACGGAGTCCGACTCCTGGGAGGATCTCTCGAAGATGAATGAGGAGTACAACCCTGTGCTATCAATAATCTGGAACTTGGTTGATGAAAGATTGACATCTCTGATGGTCCTCGGCAACTTCCTGACCAACTGCTGAGCTCCACTTAAGAATCGAGAATTTTTAGCTTGGTCATACTACGGAGAAATGATTTTCCTCTAGATTGAGGTTGGTCAGGGAACCAACTTAGATGAGCATGCCTTGAAGCTCCATCTGCAGAAGTTCAACAATGGAACTCTATCAAGAGATGACCTTGTACCTCCGGCAGAGTTCTTGCCGCTCTGTGCAGTTTCAGAGGTTAGGAGGGAGCTGCAGAAGGTGATGCCTCTCCTTGATGATACAGGTCTTGCGGTGCGACAAAGGAGCAATCCTCCTGCGATGATTGTGATCCCCGGAGCTTTGGCCCCTGCCCACATGAAGGGTACGACTCTGCACCTGTCAGTGGAAAAGGCAAGGCTCCTGCAGATCCAAGTCAGAAGAAGTGTGACCCAAGTCGGGGCAAAGGCAAAGAGCCCGTCGACGCCTCCAACCGGAAGAGGAAGTTGACACAAACTTATGGCAACTCTATCAGAGCAGCTCCAACACAAGGTGTGCCACTGCCTCGCCCGACCCTCAAGTCAGTGCTGGTTGTGCCTCTAGCAACGACAACTCCGGCTCCGACGGCCAAATAATCTTCGAACCCAGTGCCTACGGTGGGTGCTAGGTCTGGTAAGTCTACTCCAGTCCTGGTGTCAACGGTGGGCTCTGGGTCCGGAGTATCTTCTCAGACGACAGAGATCCCAACTATGGCAACACCGGCGGTTTCCACCACTCCTGGGATGAAGTTCGAAGCTTCTACCTCACCGATGACGGTTGGTTCTAAATCCGGCCATCTAAGGAAGAAATTTCATGCCGACTGGAGCGACAGCATCTCCAGGTAATGATTGACACTTAAACTTGTGTGTTATTTTTGTTTTTTGCTTTTTCTTAAATTCTCTATACCTCTATTTCCAGAGTTTCAAGAGGAGGAGCTAGTACTCTCGCACCTGCCAGTGCCGCGGCCACAGAGACCGCACTGACTGGAGCCCCCGCTGTTGATATGGCTTCTCCTATGGTCATGGCGGATGACACGGTAGTCCCGGGACCAATTGCTGTGAATATGACCTCAATGTTAGTGACCGAAGAAGTCGTGGCTACACTGGACCACAAAGAAGAAACGCTGGAGCAAGCTTTAGCGATTTGAGAGCCAGTATCGGAGGTACCAGCATCAGGCCGGAGATTTTGGAAGTTGCGGGGGAAGTTTCGGCACCAGCTCCGGAGGTAACGGTGCCATTGGCTGATGTTGATATGCCAGAGGTGGCAATTCCTAAGCCGGTACCTGAAGATCTAGCTGCGGAACCTGCTACATCTGCGCTAGAGGTCGATGAGCTCCCGGAACTCATCGTTGTAGATGTTGAGCTGTTGGAGTCTATGCTTGTGCCATGGGACCTGACAACTATTCCGGTAGACTCGGGGGAACCAGGTGAACCTCAGGCAGGTCCTGAGCCAATCCCTTTGGACATGTCGATTGACAATGCATACTCGAGCCTCCACCAAGTTCAGCTCGCCTTCGACTACGAGCAAAAGGCCCTGGAGGATGTGTGTGCCACCCTAAGGCACTGGCACAAGCTGCTCTACATCAAAATGAAGTTGACACAGCCTCGGCTAGCGAACCTAAGGGATTGGCTAGAGGCTGGGAAAGCTCGGCAAACGCGTCTGAACAACGTGCTGGATGAAAGAGAGGCTGTAATAAAAGCCCTCAATGACAAGACTCAGGAGATCTATCAGCACTACAAGAAAGTCGATGAATTGGTAGATGATCGCTCAAAGAGTCTCAATGCTTTGAGGGAATAGCTCCTCAAGCACCGAGATGCACTTGACAATAAGGAGGATGAGCTCTAGATGAGAGATGCTAAGATCTCTCAGAAATTAGAGCGCGGTGAGCAGGACTTGGCTGACTGCATTGAGAATTTCAAGTCCTGGTGCGATAGAGAAAAGCACCAAGTATGACTGGCAGGAGAAGGAGTCAGCAAGCGAGAAAATGTTGTCTCTGCCAAGGAAAACAAGGTGAAGGCTATGGAGAGGGAGCTTGTGGAGAAGCGAGATCGCTTGAACCTTCGAGAGAAGCAAATTGCTGACCAAGAGAGGCGGCTGGCTTAACGGATTCAGCAGCTTGCTAAAGAGGTCGAGCGGTTCCCGAAGGAGGGCGCTATGGAGCTATAATCCGCAAGAAGGTCGCTGGAAGAACTCCTTGGCCGAGCGGGAGATGCTCTGATGCCACTGGGGTTCAGTCCGGCCTGATCGGCTCATTTGGAGCCAAAAAAAGACAAAGCATTGGTCGCGCTGAACTTTACCAGAGCTAAGCTAGATGGGATGGAAGATGTGATCAGTGACCAGCTCGAGACCGAGGGAAGATCCTTGGCAAAAAATATCACAGAATATGTGGTGACATGCTTCTGAAGTCGGGATCCCTCTATGTCTCTAGCTCTGGTGATTGATGGACCCATCACCGAGGAGGAAGAAGCTGCCAGGCCAAGCGTTCAAGAAACCACCCAAAAGGTTGCTGGATACTTCAAGCAGAACTCCAATAGCTAGAATCCTTCCCCTTTGTACCTTCAACTTGTAAATATCCAAATTTTGAATGAATGAAATCCTTTTGAATTCCAATTTTGTCTTCAATGTTTCATTGCCTTTATCTTGTTGGCCCTCAGGTAAATGCACTCAATTGATTGAGGACATCTACCATTAGGAATTTGGCAATATCTTGAAATCTTTATATATCCTAACTTGTAGCCACTGTGATAGCTCCGAGGTCCAGGTCTTGCATCCCAAATTTACAAGGACCCTTCACCATATTCTTGACGTCGACAGCGGGCTCTCTTGGAGTTGTCAGAGCTTAGTTGCTTCGATGTTGCTCACTATCAATGTATGAAACGTCATCGGCGGGAACCCTGGGTGTGGCTGGAGCTTGTTGCTCTGAGGGCATCTACTATAAACGTATGAAACATCAACGGTGGGCCCCCTGGGTGATGCCGGAGCTAGGTGCTCTAGCATCATCCACAATCAACATGCAGGTCGTTGTCAATTATTCTTTTTTCCTGCACATGAGAGACAAGAAAAGCAGTAAAATTCATCCTCTTGCCGACAGCTTATTTGTGGCTTATTATTCTTCTCTGAATTTTAGATCCTAATAAAGTCATTGTGGCAATATAAGAATACAAATTAAACTTCTATAGGTCCCTGTGCTTTTCGAACCCGCCTTACTGAGACCCACCAGAATAGGTAGAGTGGCGTACTTAGGGTGCTGTACCAGGCTAAGCCGATAGCGCACTCTGGATCTGTCATTGGCATTGGTTTTCAGGCGAGTAGGCTATCTAGCAATACGAGGATCCACTAGAAGAGTATCAATAAAACTTATTTATACATCACATGAATCTTTAGGACTAACTTTCAAGTGGATTGCACAACATCACTATTAGCAAGAAGGTAAAAGAATGAAAAATAATGAGCATGCGCAAAGTAAATGTACATAGAATATGATTTCATATAAATGCATTTCATTATACGTTTGAATAACAGGGGAAGGCAAGGACACACTTAAAGTACAGGACCAAGTTAAGTGTGCTATTCATCTTGGACCAACTCGACTCTATTCATAGACTCTATGAGATACATTTTATACAAATACAGACTCACCTTCGTGCTACTAAGTATAGAACTTACATAGCTGCTCAATATTCCAGGGGTTGGGAAGTGGTATCCCATCCTCTAATGCCAAGAGAACGCATCTGGGGCGGTAAACTTTGATAACTCAGAAGGGAGCCTCCTAGCTGGGGGGAAGTTCGTTCATCCCTTCTCAAGTGAGTATTCGCCACAGCAACAGATCACCTTCTTCCAACTGTCGAATGCGCACATGCCTTTGATGATAGCGCCAGAGCGCCTGGCGATATCGCGCGTTTTGGATAGCTACTTGGCACGTTGCCTTGTCGGTGAGGTCTAAGTCATCACGCTGGAGCTGGTCCTATGTGGCTTCATTGTAGGTTCGGACTCGGAGAGACCCCATGGCAATTTCCGGAGGAATGATAACTTCAGCTTCGTACACCATGAAGAAGGGTGTTTCTCCTATTGCCCGGCTAGGTGTTGTCTAGCTTGCCCACAGTGCAGATGGAAGCTCTTCTATCCAGTTGGCACCATGCTTCTTCAAAGCGCTCATAAGTGCGTGTCTTGAGTCCCTTGAGAATTTCTGCATTTGCTCTCTCGGCTTGGCCATTGTTTGCCAGATGAGCTACTAATGCGTAGCTGACAGTTATGCTGAGGTCTTCGCAATAATCTTGGAACGCTGCACCTGTGAACTAGGTTTCGTTGTTAGTGATGACTCTGTTCAGAAGTCCAAATCTGCAGACAATAGACTTCAAGAACTTGATGGTAGACTGCTTGTCTATTGTCACAACTGAAGTTGCTTTTGACCACTTCATGAACTTGTCGATGACGGCGTATAAAAATCAGTACCCTCTGACGGCTTGTGGGAAAGGTTCCAAAATATCCATCCCCCACACAGTGAATGGCCATGAGGAAGGAATCATTTGCAGTTGCTGTGTTGGTGTATGAATTTGCTTCGCGTGGAACTGGCATGCCTCACACTTCTTGACAAGCTCAACTGCATCCTGGAGTGCTGTTGGCCAGTAAAAACCATGCCGAAAGGCTTTAACGACCACCATGCTGGATGATGCGTGATTCCCAAACTCACCTCCATGGATCTCTACGAGAAGATGGCAGCCCGCTTCCCGAGAAATGCACCACATTAGAATGTCATTGGCAACACGTCGATAGAGATCCCGTTCTACTAACGTGTATCTTTTAGCCAATCTGACAATTTGCTCAGCGAACACACCATCTCCAGGAAGGATGTTGCCTTTCAAGTAGTCCCGGACCTCCGAGATCCATGCATCAGGACTGACTTGAGCTTCTGGATCTTGCGTGCTTGGTTGCTCGGGGCTTCCTGTAGCGCCTACGATCCTTCGTGGATGCCATGGTAACAGGGCCACTGGGACCGCTAGCTTCACGGTGGTGGTCTCGCCCCCATCACTCAGCTTGGCGGGCTGAGTAGCAGGTGTTGTTAATATCCCGACAAAAACTCCTTCGGGTAGCAGAGCTCCGGTTGAAGCCTTTGTCGAGAGGTCATCAGCTTCAACATTGTTGAGACGTTGGACATGGTAGAGGTTCAAGACCTGTAAATCTTTCTGCAACTTCTGGACTTCAATAAAATATGCAGCAAGCTGATGGTTATTGCAACTACATTCATGTTTGACTTGTTTGATGATGAGATGTGAATCTCTCTTCACCAGCAGTTGACAGATGCCAAACGATAGTGTCGTCTTGAGTCTCGAGGCGTACCATGTACTTGACCTTCTCCCCAGTTGGAGCTAGGAGAAGGATTGCAGCTCCGACCCCCTTCTTCGGCACGGAGCCATCGAAATAGACAGTCTAGTGAGGATCAGTGAAGACTGGGACCTTAGGTTCTGGCAGAAGCCCCCCGGACTTGATGGAGAAGGTGTCCACTCCACGACGAAGTCAGCCAGTGCCTTACTCTTAAGTGCATGTCCAGGTAGGAATTCGAGATCAAACTCTGCCAGCTCTGCAGCCCACTTGGCGATATTTCCCGTTGAATTGTGGTTATGCGAAATAGCACGCGGTGGATAAGATGTTACCACTGATATCTTGTGGGCTTGGAAGTAATGATGTAACTTCCTTGAGGCAATAAGAACAGCATACAATAGCTTATGCACCTAAATGTATCGAGTCTTGGCGTCATGAAGTAATTCACTGATGAAGTATACTGGTCGCTGGACTGTTTAGACCCTCCCTAAGGGGTCCAAACTTTCATCTTCATCCATCCAGACCCTCTCGCGGGGGTCCGAATCTTATTCTTGAGTGGTAGATACTCCCTCGGATGAGAGAGGTTGATCCATAGGCATCTTGCTTTTAGGATCCGTGCCTGGGGGCTGGGACCTAGACTCGCCTTCAGGTAGCTCCAATCCTTCCCCGAGGGGTCTGAGCTCTTGAGTTGAAGATGTCTCTGGCCTTTCTGCAACAAGGACCATGCTCACAACCTCCATAGTTGCAACGATGAAAAGCAAAAGAGGCTCACCAGGTTCTGGAGCTACCATGATTGGTGGTGTGGCGAGGAGCTACTTGAACTCTTGGAATGTCTTCTCTGCTTCTTCAGACCAATGGTATGGCCCATACTTCCTCAATAATTTGAAGAAGGGAAGTGCTCGCTCTGCCAGCCTTGAGATGAAGCGACTGAGCGAAGCTAAACATCCATTAAGACTCTGGACATCCTTGATGAGAGTTGGAGGCCGCATTGCTTCAATGGCTTTAATTTTAGCTGGATTTGCTTCAATTCCTCAGTGGTTCACCAAGAAACTAAGAAGATTTCTGGAGTTAACCAGAAGACACACTTGTCAGGGTTGAACTTCGTGCATGTCTGGTGCAGCTTGTCAAAGACAGATTGAAGGTTGTCCAACAGTGAGTCTTTGTTCTTCACTTTGACAATGATGTCATCTATGTAGACTTCCACTAGGTCCCGAATGAGCTCCCCAAAGGTTTTGTGCATAGCTCGAGCAAAGGTGAAGCGTGCATTTTTGAGACCATAAGGCATTGCTGTGTAACAATAGAGACTATCTACCATAATAAAAGCAGTGTGTTCTTCAAGTTCCTTAAACATTAAAATTTGACGGAAACCAGAATATGCGTCTAAGAAACATAAATGCTCACAACCAGAGGTAGAATCCACTATTTGATCTATGTTTGGTAGTGGAAATGGGTCTTTTGGACATGCCTTATTCAAAGTGGTGTAGTCATGCACATTTGAAGCTTCCCGCCGGCCTTTGGAATGACGATCGGGTTTGTTAGCCATCACGAATGATGTACCGCTTGGATGAATGTAGCGTCAAGCAGCTTTTTGACTTCTTCTCGTACAAAGTTTTGCCACTCAACAGATTGCTTCCGGGGCTTCTGTTGTATAGGTCGTGCGTCGGGGTAGATCTTCAGATGATGCTCGATCACTTCCCTGGGGATCCTAGACATTTGTGACGGTTTCCATGCAAACACGAGGGAAGTGACGAGCGCGAGTTCCTATTTGTCACCTAGACCTCCCAATAGTGGAGTGGTCATAGTGGCATTAGAACCGATTTGGATGACTTTGACGGGAACGTCGATGTCGTCGCTTGGCTGCACACGAGGTGCAGAGGTTGAACCGTGCTGGCGCGAGCTCGGAGGTCGCTGAGCAGATTGCTCCTTGCCGGATTCAGCTTCTTGCGCTGCTATGAGCGCATGAATCTTTTCCACTGCAGTAACCCCAACAGTGAAGACTCGGTCCTTTCGTGGGCTCCTCAACGTGGACGTAGGTTGCCTTTGTGGGAACCGAACCACGAGATAAAAATCGTGCGTCTTCACTTTGTGTACATTGTTCTTACTTTTCATTGATATCTAGGGTTTCACTTGATCTTGTTCATATTATGTTAAAACATTGAGTATAATATTAACTTGTGCAATACTCCGTTTCATAGAAGTATTACCTCTATTTACAAGTATATTTCCGTTGCATAGAGTCTAGGATCGAGATAATCGATCAAACTTGATCGATCTAGTCCGCACGCACTGGACTAGTCTGCACTCTACCGAACTAGTCTGATAACTCGGGATTTGATCAGTTTGTTAAGTGTTGTAGGTTCCAACTAAATTTTAAAAAGGCTTATTCACCCCCCCCCTCTAGGACACATTCAATTGGTATCAGAGCAGGACTCTTTGCAAGAGACTAATCACTCGAAGAGAACATGTCAGACATGAAGGATGTGCACAAGAGTCTCAACCAAGACAAGGTTGAAGATGACAAAGCTAAAAAACTAGAGAAGCTCCTTGATGCCATTCAGGACTTCGAGGATGATGATGAGGATACACTTGAACTCAAGACGCTCCTAAGGAAGAAAGCCCTCTCCAAAGGGAAAGTGAAGATCGAGGACAATAAGAAGGGGAGTAGTCACACCGACTACTCCCGATATCCTTTCAACTACGATCGATTAAATTCTAATAATAACAATTATTTGTCTATTCCCCTAGGAAAAGCCCCACATTTGACGGCAATGATTACTCAATGTGGAGGAAAAACATGAAAATGCACTTAATATCACTCAATCCCAGCTTATGGTATATTGTGTGTACAGGAATAGATATCCCAGACGACGATGAAGAGCTTAAACCAAGTCAAGAGCAAGCAATTAATCAGAATGCTCAAGATGCAGCAGTCATTACATCCTCTCTAAGTCGGGACGAGTTCACCAAGGTGGATGGGCTCTAGATTGCGAAAGAAATCTAGGATACATTGCAAACTGCACATGAAGGTGATCGTCATGTGCGAGAAGCGAAAATTGAAATGATCGAAGGCGAATTGGGAAGATTCGCCATAGAAGAACATGAGTTGCCACAAGACATGTACAACAAGTTAAAGACACTCATTAACAAGGTTCGAGCATTTGGAAGCATGAAGTGGAATGATCACGAGGTTGTGAAGATCATCCTTAGACATTTCATGCCTCGCAACGTCACCTTGTGCTCGATGATTAGAGAAAGCCCCGGGTACAAGAAAATGACCCCGGATGAGCTGCTTGGGAAAATCATCAATTTTGAGATGATGGAAACGCAGGCAAAGCATGTCAAGGAGATTGCCGACCTCATCTTGGCAAAGAAGAAAGGGGTTTCTTTGAAGTCCACTTGCAAACCCTTGTCAAAAGAAGCTCGGGAAGCTCAACAAGAAGAGGACAACAATGATGAGAGCAGCGACATAGATGAGGAAGACATGATCCTATTCATGAAGAGATTCAAGAAAATGATGAAGAAAAGACAAGGGGGAAAATCAAGTGAAGGAAAATACAAAGAAAAATCAAGACCGAAGCTGAGGCAGGCATGCTATAACTGTGGTGAATATGACCACTTTATAGTTGACTGCCCATATGAAGAAAACAAGAAGAAGACCAAGGAAATGAAGCCTCAACCTAAGAAATTCTTCAAGAAGAAGAAGCAAGCTGGACAAGCGCACCTAGGAAAGGAGTGGGACTCAAATGATGAGTCCTCATACAAAGAGGAAGAGGAGATGGCTAGCATAGCCATCGAGAAGACAACTAAGAAGTCCACCCTCTTCCCAAATCTCAGTGCATGGAAGGGCAACGACTCTTGCCTCATGGCAAAGGAAGGTAAACGAAAGGTAACAACCAAATCCTCTTCCTTGCATTCTTATTCTAGTGATAGTGAAGTCGCTAGTGATAATGAAGACATGCTTGTTGGCTTAGATAAGAAAACAGCTGCGAAAATGAAATTTCTACTTGATCAGCTTGTTGAGAAGGAGAAGTTGATCAACCATAAACAAGATATGATTATCTCCCAAAAGGAGGAATATCTTGAACTTGAAAAGCTTCTCGAACTTGAAAAAGAGCGAGGCAAGTCACTGAAACTTGAGTTAGCCTCAAGCAAGGAAGCTTGCTTGAAGTTAAGTGACTCAAATACTACCATCAAGGACGAACTTGCTAACCTATCAAAGATAAACAAGATCCTTGAGGTACAAGCTGAGTCACTCAAACAAAGTGACCCCTCATCCTCTTCAAGCTCACCTTCTCAACCCCTTAAAACTGAAGCTATTATTACTTGTTCATGTGCTAAAGTTGACACTAGCTAGAGAGACAAGTCAACCTCTCCCAAAGACAAGCATCCTTCCCAAAGTGGCATATTTGACAAGGAGAAGGTCAAATATGCACATAGTTCATACTTGGCCACAAGACCTCCTAATTTAAAATATGGCATTGGGTATTCTTATGGTGAAAAGAAATATGCTAGAAGCCATAAAAATAACAAGGAGAGCATTGCCTTTGTGAAGGGAAACTCCTCTCAAGCTAGAAGTCCTAAAGTCAACACATATGAGCACCGGACTAGTCCGGTATCCACACGGACAAGTTGAGTTTCCTGGACTACTTCTATTCATAAACAACAACAACTATTATTCAGGACTTTCGATGCATCCTATGTACTAATGAGAAGTAATTTTGGTAAAGTTTATGCTCATTATGTTGGGCCACGCCTTGGAAACACCAAGTCTCATGTGTGGGTGCCCAAATCTCTTGTAACTAACCTCAAAGGACGCAAGCAAGCTTGAGTACCTAATACCAAGGCATGATTTGTTTTGTAGGCCTATTCCTCCGGTGGATCGAAATGGGTGCTAGACAGTGGTTGCACCAACCATATGATCAGAGAAAGAAGGATGTTTGTTGAGTATGAAGAAAATGAGGATACAAGAGAGGGCATCTATTTTGGAGACAATAGTCAAGGAAGGGTGCTCGGTACCGGTAAAATTGCAATATCATCTCAACATACTCTCTCACACATTTTACATGTTGATTCCTTAGATTATAACCTGTTGTCCATATCTCAATTATATGGCAAAGGTTATAATTGCTTTTTCACTAATGAGGGTGTGACCGTCTCTAGAAGGGGTGATAGTTCCATTGCATTCAAGGGTATGTTAAAGGGAAAGCTTTACCTTGTTGACTTCAACAGAGATAAAGCCGAACTGGACACATGCTTGATTGCAAAGACCATCATGGGTTGGCTGTGGCATAGAGGCTAGCGCATGTTGGTATGAGGAATCTTCAAAAACTCCTCAAGGGCGATCACATCCGAGGTTTGAAGGATGTTGCTTTTGAGAAAGACAGACCTTGTAGCATGTGCCAAGCCGGGAAGCAAGTTGGAGCACCTCATCCCGTGAAGAACGTAATGACTACAACAAGACCGCTCGAGCTACTTCACATGGACTTATTCGGTCCAATTGTTTACATAAGCATCGGCGGTAACAAATATGGCTTAGTAATTGTTGATGACTTTTCACGCTTCACTTGGGTTTTCTTTTTGCATGATAAGACAGGAACTCAAGGAACCCTCAAGAAGTTCCTCAAGCGTGCCCAAAATGAGTTCTCATTGAATGTCATGAACATACGAAGCAACAACAGCACAGAGTTCAAGAACACTCAAGTTGAGAAGTACCTAGACGAAGAAGGGATAAAGCATGAGTTTTCAGCACCTTATTCCCCTCAACAAAATGGAGTTGCCGAAAGGAAGAACCGAACCCTCATAGAGATGGCGATAACAAT
Source organism: Tuctoria greenei (assembly GCA_036927565.1). Classification (NCBI taxonomy): domain Eukaryota; kingdom Viridiplantae; phylum Streptophyta; class Magnoliopsida; order Poales; family Poaceae; genus Tuctoria; species Tuctoria greenei. The sequence goes on from JAYESD010000005.1 coordinate 178,056,751, forward strand.
GCTCGATGAATACAAGACCTCAAATCAGTTTTGGGCGGAAGCGTTTAACACCGCTTGCCACACCATAAACCGACTCTACCTTCATCGACTACTCAAGAAGACATCAGATGAGCTACTCATGGGTAACAAGCCTAATATTTCGTATGTTCGAGTTTTCTATTCTAAGTGCTATATTTTGAACAAGAAGCCTAAGACTTCAAAGTTCTCTTCGAAGTCCGATGAAGGTTTCTTGCTTGGTTATGATTCGAACTTGTACGCCTATCGTGTCTTCAGTAAGACCTCCAGACTTGTTGAAGTAGCACGTGATGTAGTTTTCGATGAAACTAACAGCTCTCAAGAAGAGCAAGTTGATCCATGTGTGCTAGATAGAGAAGAAGCTCCATGTCAAGCATTGAGAAGAATGGCGTTGGGAAATATTCGACCACAAGCGCCACCTCCAAATGCAAATGAAGAAGATGAACCACAAGTGGAGGTAAACTATCAAGGGGGAGCTTCCACACAAGATCAACATCAAGAAGACGAAGATGATCAACAAGTCAATGAGGGCAACCATCTAGGGGGAGAAGAAGAAGATCATGAAGATACAAGACCGCAAGTGCCACACATGAGAGTACACCAATGCATCCAAAGAGATCACCCAATCGACAACATCATCAGTGACATCCAAAAGGGAGTGACAACTAGATCCCGCATAGCTAACTTTTGTGAGCATTACTCTTTTGTGTCCTTTTTGGAACCACGCAGGATTGGGGATGCATTGAAAGATCTGAACTGGGTGGTGGCAATGCAAGAAGAACTGAACAACTTCAAACAGATGAGGTATGGGAACTCATCGAAAGACCCAACGCGAACGTAGTAGGCACCAAATGGGTCTTTTGCAACAAACAAGACGAACAAGGGGTGGTGACAAGGAACAAGGCATGACTTGTAGCCAAAGGGTAATCACAAGTTGAAGGTTTGGATTTTGATGAAACCTTTGCTCCCGTAGCTAGACTTGAATCTATTAGAATATTACTTGCATATGCTACTCACCATGATTTCAAGCTCTATCAAATTGATGTGAAAAGCGCCTTCCTCAACGGACCAATCAAGGAGTAGGTGTATGTGGAGCAACCCCCGGATTTGAAGATGAAGAGTTCCCCGACCACGTCTTTGAACTACATAAGGCTCTCTATGGCCTCAAACAAGCTCCTAGAGCTTGGTATGAGTGTCTTATAGATTTCTTAATTGAAAATGGTTTCAAGATTGGAAAAGAAGATTATACATTATTTACGAAACACTTCGACAGTATGGACTAGTCTGATTTTTCGACTCCATAACCCTAGCCGCCGCCAAACCTAATCTTCTTCACCCTCACAACTTTCCTCAGACTCTCTCTGTTCACTCGAGCTCCCCACGGCGATTTGGCGATTCCTCCATCAAAACTCTTCGAGTTTGAGTGGAGATCGATCTCCATTGCATAGGGATTGAAGACCACGGACTTGTCTGCTCCTTCAACCCCTCCATCTCCAAGAATCGAGGAATTTCGGTAAAATTTCCTCCCAAACCCTAGAAATCTTGATTTTCTTCGTTGTTGATCAAATAGCTTAGTTCCTTTCACCTAATACATGCTTTCTTAATGTATTACATTGATGTTGAGCTATTTTTGCATTGAGCAACACCATTGATAGTCTAGTTAGGGTTTGAGGTAATGAACACTAGATTAGTCCGGTCCATGTACGGACAAGTCCAGTCACCCAGACTGTTCTGTACCTGTACACCAGACAATTCCGATTTTTGACTGAACTCAACCCTAGTTTCCCATTCCTCAATGCAATTCCATGCCATCAATTCTCATCCATACCTTGTGTAATCCATTCTCAGGACAATGTCGAGCTCCAACGACGAGATCTCTGATTTCGAGGCCGAGATGAACCAAGAAGCCTTGCTTCGTCCCTCGACAGGGCAAGGCAAGAAGCGCCAAGAGAACCCATCCGAGCCGACACCTTCTCCACCCCAGGCTCGGCGCAAGGTTCTTGCCAAGAAGCCTGTCTGCAAGGCTTTAGCTGGTGCTGGCGCTAGCTCGACGGTTGTTCGCCAAGCTAAGGGCAAGGGAAAAGGGATCGCCACGGGCCCAATTGGCCCTCTCAAGATGCCATCTCCAAAGCAAGGGACCCGGGACCCCTCCGAGGAGAGGATCAATGGTAGGGGAAGCGACACGGCTTCCAAATTCAGAAATGTAGACTGCTACAGCCAGTCCAAGAAGGCAGCCGATGGAAGATTTTGGAGCAACTTCCATGCAAACTTCTATAAGTCCGTGTACCTCACAATGAAGACTCCAGTGGTGCGCAGCCAATGGATTGATTGGGCGCACTTTAAAGGAAGAGCTGCTCTGCCTTTGATGAGGTAGTTCAGGCAGTGGAGAAGCATGGATTAAAGGATCTGTTTTCCTTCAGGAACAATTGGAACGACGAAGTCATTGCTCAGTTCTATGTTGCATGCTACTTTGCGAGTGATGAGGAAGAGCGGGTAACTTGGATGACTCATGGATCCAAGTACACCATTACCTATGACGAGTTTGCAAGGCTGCTACATCTTGAGAACTCCAGCAATGACAACTTGATCATTCACAACATAGGTGTCCTTGAGAAGGACAAAATGAAGTTCCTTTATGATACCCGCTCGACTTTCAACCCTCCTTCCACCAAGAATATGAAGCCATTCTTTGTGGTCCTCAATAGGTTCCTGAGGAAGACTATTGCCCCTAAGGATGGGGATGCAGGTAGTGTCCAAGGCTATCTCAGGACACTGATGAAGGTGATAAGCAAAGACAGGAAGTTTGATGTCTTTGACTACATGTGGAATGACATGGTCAACATCTCCTGCACTCCGAACAGATCCTATGGCTACGCACCTTACTTGATGTTCATGACTGAGAAGGTCACAGGGATCGAGTTTGTGAAGGATGTGGAGCACACCCCATTGAGGCCCCAGAAGCCTCCCCAAGCCTCTATCCAAGCTGCCCCTTCTCCACCATCCAGTGAAGAAGCTCCGAGGAGAGCTACAGGAGATGCAAGGACTGCTCCCGCCACTAGGGCCCCTCCTAAATAATGGTCTCCTAGTGATATCTTGAAGCACTTAGCAACAATCTTTGCCTCATGCAGGAAGGCCGAAGTGAACACTCACAAGTTGAACAAGGCGAGGAAGGCTGATATGCGGTATGTCAAAGAGAATGTCAAACACATTTGCCAGAAGCTGGAGATTGAGCCTATTGGATCCCCAATCATTTTTTATGATTCAGCTTGTGATTTCACTGAACTCGGGCCTTTGACTCCCTCCGAGCTTGCCTACTTTGGCGTTGGGGGCACCTCCTATGGATCCGTTCCTCCTCCTCCTCCTCTCAGCCCGAGAATGAAGATGAAGATGATGAGAGGACCGACAACGAGGATTGAAGATCTTAGATCCCTCCACTCCTTCTTTTTGGTGTCTTGATGCCAAAGGGGGAGAGATTGAGGGGGAGTCACTATGTCTTAGCTGTAGGTTGAGAGACGAGAGCTTCATTTATGCATCTTTTTGTCTCTTTTGGGTTGTAAGACTTCATATTATTCTCTTTTGATACTTTTGGTCTTGTGATGCAATGCTATGAACTATTTATTCTCATATTTATGAAATCTGTGATTTTGCTCTGAAATTGACATATATGCTTGTTGTTGATATATTGTTGTCAATTATTTCACTGTCATCATGATTACTACTCACACTCACTTAGTTCTGCATCCCACCATAAAGAGTGCACATATGCCTTATGTTGTCATTGCCAAATGAGTTTCAAGCTCATATGTGCACACTTTATGAAAATCTCAATTTTTATTATACTTTGTGAATTCTCAATTGGTTGTCATCAATCACCAAAAAGGGGGGGATTGAAAGTGCATCTAGGCATCCCTTGTGGGTTTTGGTTGATTTATGACAAAAAAATGAGATCCTAACCACATTATTGAGATGAGCGCAAGTTTTAATGAAATAATGAAGAAAGCGCCAAAAAAAGGAGAAGGGGGATCAATTAGGAAAAGAGCTCAAGAGATAAATAGAATATATCATTTTTTATGGAGTGTGTTGGTGTAACGCATCCCAAGAGCTCAAGTACAAGAAATCCTCACACACTTCACATTTCACATGAAAAACGGACTTGTCCGGTGTACACTGGACTAGTCCGATATCCTCTCTGTATAGGTTCGAGCAAGTCCTGCTAGTGCGGACTTGTCCGCACCAGACTAGTCCGATAATGTGTGGACTAGTCCGATAATGCCTCTGACTAAAAACAGACTAGTCCTCCCTTGTGCAGACTAATCCTTAATTATTCACATTTGCACGAAATTGGACAAGTCCGAAATCACCACGGACTAGTCCGATAACCTCTCTGACTAAAATCGGACAAGTCCTCCAAATGCGGACTTATCCACAATTCACTAAGGAGATCACCACAGCTTGACTCGTCCGAAAATAATCGGACTAGTCCGAACTTTTCCAGAGCTTAAATTGGACTAGTCCGCCCTAAGTCAGATAAGTCCGATCTTCCTGAGAACTTAGGGTTTCCTGCACGCTGCACACCGAACTAGTCTGGACTCCACCACGGACTAGTCCAGACCCTCGAAACCCTAACGGTGACTTTTGGAAGCACCCTATAAATAGATGTGCACGGCCTTACTTTCAACACTCTCGACCCCCTGCGCCGTCACACCCTCCAAGAGCTTAGAAAACACATCTCTCCACGCAATTCAATGCAAGAAAGATCAATCCCTTGAGTATTCACTTTGGATCAAAGGAGAGACACGATTCCACATGTTTGAACTCTTGGGTTTGATCTCTAACACACTCCTGTTGTTTCATTGTTGATCTTGAGAGTGTGTTCTTGGTGGTGTTTGCTTTGTAATCTTGGGGAGCCCTCAACTTGTGAGAAGGCCCCTTGAACTTGGTGATTTACCCTTGTGATAGTGAAAGAGAATTGGCCTTCATGGCGATTCGACGAGGTTAGGGTCAGTGAAGACCCGGTCCTTTTGTGGGCTTCTCAACGTGGACGTAGGTTGCCTTTGTAGGAACCGAACCACGGGATAAAAATCGTGTGTCTTCACTTTGTGTACATTGTTCTTACTTTTCATTGATATCTAGGGTTTCACTTGATCTTGTTCATATTACGTTAAAACGTTGAGTATAAGATTAACTTGTGCAACACTCAATTTCATAGAAGTATTACCTCTATTTACAAGTATATTTTTGCTGCATAGAGTCTAGCATCGAGATAATCGATCAAACTTGATCAATCTTGTCCGCACGTACCGGACTAGTCTGCACTCTACCGGACTAGTCCGATATCTCAGGATTTGATCAGTTTGTTAAGTGTTGCAGGTTCCGACAAAATTTCAAAAAGGCCTATTCACCCCCCCTCTAGGCCACATTCACATCCTCACTTTGTTTATTTTTAAACACCCATTTAGTTCCAATTAAAGTGTGATTTTGAGGTGGAGGAACAAGTTTCCAAACATTATTTTTTTCAAAATTTTCTAACTCTTCTTGCATGGCAACAATCCAAGATTCATTAGTGAGTGCGTGTAATATATCTTTGGGTTCAAAAGAAGCAACAAAAGCAGAATGAGCATCATAACTGGGGTCGGAAAACCTGGATCTTGTAACTCGTTGATGCAAGCTTCCAATTATCAGTTGCGGGGGATGATTCTTGTAAATCCGTAGGGGAACAGAAGTCTCACAAGCTTCTTCTTCATTAGATTCATCACATATTGATGAGCTTGTGGCTTGTGGACGGTCAAGACCAGAAGAGGTGGTAGTCGGAGCTTGTTCAAGGTTCAGAGTTGGACATGTGTCAGCTTCGGAACTATCAGGCAGTATCACTGACTCTTCTTCTTCTTCAAAAATACCCTCCCCTAAGGATATGGGTCTGGTCCTGCAATGATGGAGCTAGTACCTGGGCTAGCTTCATCAAAAGAAACTTCACAAGACTCCACAATTTTGTTAGTTCCAAGTAAAAACACACGGTATCCTCTAGTGTGAGATGGGTAACCAAGAAACATGCCATCTTCGAATGTGGCTTCAAATTTATCAAGATTTCCATGTTTCTTAACAAAGCAATTGCAACCAAAAACCCTAAAGTGTGAAACACAGGGCCTATGTCCAAACCGAAGTTCATAAGGTGTTTCACCAAGCTGTTTGAAAGATAACAAGTTGTTGCAATTGCCTCAGCCCAAAATTTTCTAGGAGTTTGATATTCATCAAGCATAGTCCTAGCCATCTCAACTAAGGTTATGTTTTCCCTTTCTACAACACTGTTTTGTTGAGGTACATATGGTGAAGAAAATTGATGATCTATTCCATTTTTAGCACAAATGTGATCAAAAGTTTGATTTTTAAATTCGATTCTGTTATCACTTCTAATTTCTTTTTAAATATCCTAGGTGATCAATTGATAATCTAAGAAATAAAGTTCTAAAGTGACCAAAAGCTTCATTCTTAGATACCATAAAGTGAACCCAAGAGTATCTAGAATAATCATCAACAATCACAAAAACATACTATTTTCCTCCAAAGGATTGTACACGTGCTGGACCAACGGTGTCAAGGTGCAAAAGTTGAACATGTTCAGTTGTCATTGTCATCATGAGAGGGGCATGTGAACCTGCAACCATCTTAGCATGTCTACACGAAGAGCATACAATATCTTTGTCCCCTTTGAGTTTAGGCAAACCACGTATGCGATCAAGAGCACTAACACGAGTGAGGTGATCAAAGCCTACGTGACAAGTCTACGATGCTAGAAAAATAAATCTTTTGAATCATTGGCAACTAGACACCTATGCTCAGAAGTTGACATATCAAAATCAGCTTTAAAAACTCTTCTAAAGTGAGACATGTTAAACAAAATCTCACTATTTGAATTTACAACTTTACAAAAAAATTTAGAAAAAATTATTTCTAAATTCTCATCAAGCAGTTGAGAAACAGAAAGCGAGATGTATTTCAAATTTTTGACAAGTGCCATATCTTTTAAAGTGTAGTTATTATTTACTCTAACCGATCCTTTAGCAATGATAGGAGTTGAAGAATTATCGGCAAAAGTAACATTTTCTACATGTGACACAAAAGAGAGGGAGGAGAACCATTCTTCGTTACCGGTCATGTGGCGTGAGCATCCTGAGTCCACAATCCATATGTTCTCCTTCCTCAAACGTGAAACCTACACATAAGTAGAATACGTCGATGACTCAATACTGGGATTAGTCAATAAGCATTTGTGAATCCAGTAGTGAGCCATGCGTTGTCCAATAGGAACAACACGCGAAAGTTGTAACAAAACAACAGGTTTATGAGTCAAGAATTGAGGTTTTCTGTTTTTAACCAATGATTTAAAAGTTGTTACTTGTTTAGCACAAAAACCAGTAGCTCTGGAGTTGAACGCAGAAGTTTCAGAAGAAAAAGTTGAAGCTCCGGGTGCAAAAACTGAAGTTTCGGAGGGAACAACAGAAGGTCCGGGAGCTCTCGGAGCTATAAGAACTACTGGAGCTGCCTTTGCAGATTTCTTACCAGAAGGCCCGGAGGCTACCTTTTCAAATTTCCGACTCATTAATGCAGGTTGCATGTTTCTAATATTTGATTTAGCATGAACATTATGAGATCTAGCAGGCATTTTATCCTTTCTAATTTATTTAGCTAGTCTATAACAAAAATCTACAACATGACCATCTTTATCACAGTAAGTACAATGAAATTTAATTTTCTAATCATGTCTAGATGAGCATTCAACATTAGAAACAGAATTAGAAAGCACTCCTGCAGATTTAAAAATCACACCCTTTTGTTTGAAGACAGTTTTGATTAAACCTCTTCCAAATGTTTTTACAATGTGTGGTGGATGTGTTTTAGAATAAGCATGGGAATCAAAACCTAAACCAGTTGTATCATTGCAGGATTTAGAAGAATTCAACAACAAGTCTTTATTCTTATTCTCATTACTAAACCGCTCTAGTGTCCTATTCATGTCATCAAGCTTTTTAGACAAGTCTAGGCAGTTTTCACATGAAGTTTTACCTTTAAGTTTGCAGTTAGACAATTTTTAACTTCATGTGTTCGTAAAGCACTATTCAAAATGGAAATTTCATTCATTGCATCTTTTGTTTTTTATCAATATTATCACATGCGGAACAATACAAATCATTTGTAGAACAAGAAGCATCTTTTAAGTTTTTAACATTAAAATCAGACAGCTTTTTGTTCTTTTCAATTTCTTCATCAAGTCTATCTAGAGTGGTGGAGTGTGCACTTCTTAATGTGGACAATTGTTCATAGATTAAGTCACATGAGAGACATGAATCATCACTAGGAATCAAGGTTTTCAAATGGTTGATTTCAGATTCTAGTGATTCAATTTTAGCAACATTATTCCTAAGTTTTTTGTCCTTTTTCTTGACAATAATAGTTGCACGAGAAATTGCATCACACATTTCATTACATGTAGAACATTCGTCATCGTCGTTACTGTTGTGTTCTGCATCCTCCTGACTTGATCTTGATTTTGTTTTGCCCGTCATAAAACATAAGATGGCCAGATCATCATCATCTTCATCACTTCCAAAGTATACATCACATGAACCGGGCTCTTGAAGTGCGGTGATGAAGCTATTTATCATCTTGCGTCCTAAGGTACCCTTCTTTTTCTTGTTGGATTTTCCAGAGATGGTCTTGACCTTGTTCTGCTTCTCATCACGGGTAGTAGGACCTGAAAGATTAGGGCATTCTGTATGGAAGTGTCTTGTCTTACCACATTCAAAGCAGCGTTGTGGTCCGGAGCTTCCTCTCCTTATAGTTCTCACATTTTGTAATGCTTTTGAGAATCTAGTAGAGATGAGTGCTAGTTCTTCTTCATAAATTCTTCAATCTGCTACAGGGTTAGTGAGGACAACAAAGCAAGAGCATTGCAAGATGATGATTGGCCAGAGCTAGGCATATCACATTGTGAGACAAATGCAATAGACTTATTTGGATTCTTACGTGATAAGATGTCAATTTCATGAGTTTTTAGTTTAGAGTAAAGCACATCTAATGTAAGAGAACTCATGACAGTTGATTCACGAATAGATTTAACTTTTATCTCCCAGATTGACATGTCTAATGCACTAAAAAGTTGCCTAGAATTCTTAGCATCAGAAAAGTTGACATTGACACTATGCAGGTTGCTGAGAATTTTATTGAAGCAAGCAAAAAGGTCATCGATAGACTCACCGGGTTGCATCTCGAAACGCATGTATTCCTTTTTGAACATATCTTGTCTCACCTCCTTTATCGTGTTGGATCCTTCATGATAGTCACAAAGTGCTCTCCATACATCATATGCCGATCGGAGGTGTGCAACGTGGTCAAGGTTGCTCTGAGTGAGTCCTTTGATGATCAAGTTCTGAGCTTTGTTGTTGTTGTCGACGTCCCGTAGGTTCATAGCTGTAACTTGATTATTTGGTTGCACTTCATAAGGTTTGTATACCTTTTCCCATATGTTGAAGCCTTTTGCTTGGATAAAAGCTTCCATGCGTGCCTTCCAAACTTGAAAATCAATACCAACAAACACACAAGGTTTTGCCGAGTATTTCTCCATGTGGATTAGTCAAAAACACGTGCGAATCATAAAGATTAGAGCTCCGTGGCTCTGATACCAATTTTAGGATCGAAGAGCACGTAAAAAGCTACCAGAGGGGGGGTGAATGGTAGATTCAAAAATCTTAGGTAGCGGAAACAATTAAATCTCAACCCCTTCGGTAGAAAATCAAACAATTGATAAACCGTGTGTGCAAATAATCTTAAATGTGTTCAATCGTGACAAAAATTGTAGATATTCTAGAAAACCAAGTCACGATGACAACACAATAAGAATCACTCAAATCCGTCGAGAAAATCTCATGTTACAATCAAAGGACTGAACTGAGATCGATCTGTTCTACCGAGTAAAAAAGTTCTATTTTTCGCCAAAGAAACTCGTGTAGATTATAAACCACAAATCCAATGACTGTGAAATTTTAACAGATGATATAAAATCAAGTTGGTGAATACAACCCAAAAAGAATCATGTCAATCGGATCTGTAAAACTCGAGTTATGATAAAACCACCGAAGAAAGGTAGTGCTGTGCAGAAACTCGACGAGTAAAACTTGTCTGGAACAAGTCGGACAAACAAGGCACAAAAGTTCCTTTCAACAATGAATTTTATTCAATAGAACACAATAGGAACAACCCAAAAGTCGACTACCAGGAGTTCTGGCCTCCCTTGCATATATAACTAGCCCGAAGGCCAACTCAGCTCAAATGAGGATTCTAAATCCTACTCAAATCACGAATTGAAACTTTCTATAACTGCTCAAGATCTTCCTATTCGCAGATAGAAACAATCTGGAGACTTCCTAACAAACCAGGAACATATCTCACATTGCTAAAACAACTCATCTTCGTGTCCCACACGAAAACTACCATAACCAACTCGATACTTTCCATACCGAGTCATAACCAACTCTGCCGCAACCAAAGTCATCATCCGACACGATCCGATCCTTCAGATCTTCCTTCCATAACCCGTCTTCGGAACCATGTTGCCACGTCATTCACTGCATGCATACGTGCGAACACCTTCCTTCGACGTCCAGTAACCTTCATAAGCACTGCCCTTGACTCAATCATCCTACGCGACCTCCTGACCCTTTCAACCACAATTCCTCCTGAACTTGGTTGTTGGAACCTCATCTCCCCCCTGAGACTAGTCCAAAGGATCCTGTCACCAGTAATTACTTGAACTGAAGCAACACTTGCACATGAACAAACAACCAATCTGTACAAGCCCAAGTCTGTTATTTGAATCAAATTAGTTCCGAACATAACACCTTACGTGAGCACCTCACATAAGCATGTTGCAAAACCACAATAAAACGATATCAGCCATATTAACCAAAACGCACCAAAAACTTAGCAAATGAATACTAAGCAATCTTTCCAAACAATGTAAAGCAAGTTCAAAACATTTCACAGTAAAAGCAGGAACATTGTGATCAAGCTCCAAATCATGCCAAAGCTAACCGGAGCTTGAGCCAGAGCTTACCAAAGGTAGTACAACCTAGCGCCGGAGCTTACCAAAGCTAGTACAACCTAGCGCCGGAGCTAGACAAGGCTAGTCAGAACTAGCGCCAGAGCTTACCAAAGCTAGTCGGAACTAATCATCCCAAAAGCTGGAGCTAGAAAAACATGTCGGAGCTATCAAAGACAAGCCGAAGCTAAAGAAAAAGCTAACGGAGCTATCCAGAATTATGTTGGACCTAGACAAAGCAAGTCAGACCTATTGTCGGACCTTGCAGAAGCTCGGAGCCAGAGTCGGACCTTGATAAAAAGGTGTTTTGGTAGTATTCAAAACTTTTATCGCCATAGCCAATGTATTCAGCACACATAGGTCTCACACAAGTCTTCCAGACAAGGTCCTGTTATGGGAAGGTGCTTGTCCTGAGTTGGGCAAACCCTAGTTGTTGAACGATGTGGCTACAGCTGCAACCAGATGCTCAATGCCTGCGTGCCATTGTTCCAGCGTGGCCACGGGATCTCCCAGCACTGGGGAGGACGCTGAAGGAGAGTTCGCGCTGCATTTAGCGCATTCTCTGTGTTGTTTGTCGACTTTGTGACCGACGAAAAGTCACCATCCTACTGTCCAGCGTTCGCTGCTGCAGCGGGTGGTGGTGGTGGTGGGACGACGTTCTCCAGGACGATGTTGGCCAGCTTTTGAGCATTGGAGGGATTTCTACCAACTGCTTGTGCAACCTGTCTGTTTGAAGCGGCAGCAGAGTTCACCATCTTGAAGATCTTGAAAAGAGGGACCTGACGCAAAAAATGTCGAAGTGTTCCAATGACACTTCCCCCGATACTACTAAGAAGTAGCCCGCGAAGGTTCGTATTTAGGAAGGGAGCAAAATAAAGATCCAAGAACGGGGTGACACAAAGAGTTTTACGTGGTTCAGGTCGCATGAGCGTAATTCCTACTCCATGGGGTCTTTGTGTATTGGATTGCTATGTGCAGGTATACTCGTGAGTTAGTCTGAATGACCTTGTCCTTGGATGGCTTAGGATCGCCTGTGTTCTACCGTGCAGTCCTGTCCTTTTATATTCCAAGGACTGGCTGTTATAGTATGTGTTGTCGCCCGACAGGTGGCCCCATCTATAGTAACCACCCCACGATCTACGAGTGTTAAGGAGTGTTAATAGTGTGATAACATGCCTTAATAGCAGTGTTACCGATCTTGATAGTCCTCTGATCATGCCTTATTAATATGGCATTATTGACGCGTTAATCAGGTCTTGTAACGTACAATTGATAGCCCTTGAAAATTCCGTGTTGTTGGAGATCCGATGTCTTTCTGTCGTAGACATAGATCCGGACGTGTGACACGTGGCGGCTCCAGAGCTTCGCTTTGCAAGGAGGTAGGACCGGAGCTACTAGACGTGTGGCATCACCGGAGCTTCCCTTATTGGGGAGGCAGGTCTGGCACCCCTGGACACGTGGCAGCGTCAGAGCCACCTTGAGGAGGAAAGAAGATCTGGTACCGCGGTACACGTGGTGACGCTGGAGCCACTCTAAGGAGGGAGGCATGTCCAGCACTACGGGGCACGTGGCAGCGCGAGAGCCATCCTAAGGAGGGAGGAAGGTCTGGCACTGCGAGACACGTGTTGCCTCCGGAATTCCACAATACTGGAAGGTGGAACTTAACGCGTCTCCTTCCGGTACAAAGGGATACCTGGTATGCCTGGTATCGACAAGCACCGCACCTTATCGATATTGACAACAAAAAGCTCGATCTACAAAAGCATTAGTCTTGGTGAACCACTCATCTGAGTGACCACCAGATCTGCTCTTCCAACTAGTATACATCCAACTGCGGTCTTCATCCATGTTTGACTCTGCAGTATAAAGCCAGGGAATTATGGTTACTTTGTACTTTGTTTAATGTCACAACCCTACATCTATTGCAAAGGATAGGTCCTAAACCCACTCTAGAGCGACCGGCGGGGCATGCTTATGACGAGACGCGTGGTCTGGTTCTGTGCATAATTTCGGCAGCATAACCCCGTTGTTCTCTAACTGCATGTCCAAAAATGGTGCAACAGAGAACATCAGTATTATGCCGTCGAAATCTCGTCCAGATCCAGATCCACGTCTCGTCACAAGCATGTCCCCTTATTCACTCCCAGACTGTCTCAAAAATGGACTATTTCTAACCTACACGCCTAACATGCGTAACACATGTTAGACGGGCCAGTTTGAAACATGTAGCGAATATTGTACAAGTAACATGAATCTTTCATTTTGAGGTCATTTACGAGATAGAGGAGAGAGAGAGAGAGAGGAGGAGGAGGAGGAAAGAACGAGAAAGAGAAAGGAAAATGCGAAAGAACGATGAGAGAGAGAGAAAGCGAATATTGTTCTCTAACTACATGCCCCATCTAGGCCCGCCGTTAACAGCCGAAGGTCTTTAAAAGATAGCCGTCGTACTTTATGCTCAGTTGGGTCCCGTTCTCCACGTGCAGGAGCTTGCCGTCATCACCGTCGCTTTTCGTCCCCTGTGCCCGTCTGTACTCATAAAATACTACAGAATGGGTCATGTCGAGTGGGCTGTGCCGGATCGAGCCGGTCCGAAGTCCGTTTATTTACATATCGTAAATAAACACTCAAGCAATCAAAATAATTTTAGAAGAATTAAACAACTAATTAGTAATTAAACAATTTTCAAACAATTAGACAATCAAAATAATTAAACAATTAAAAATTAAGCAATCAAAACTATTACTTACTAAAAAATTTGTAATTGCTAAAAATTAAGAAATAATCACTAATTGCCGAACAATTTGTATTTGCAAAACAATTAATAAAAAGTTCCTAAAAAAATTCTAATTGCAACACAATTGCTAAACACAATCGCTAATTGCTAAACAATTTCTAGTTGCAACACAATTCCCAAACACAATCTCTAGTAGCTAAATACAATTGCTAAACACAATATCTAGTTGATAAACAATTAATATACAATTGATAATTGGCTAAAAAATAATAAGAAATTGCTAATTGGAAGAAAAAAGAAAAAACCGAGCTATGCTCGGTACGGCCATGTCTGTTGGCGTGGGGGGTGGGGGGCGCCAGCAGCTGGCCATGGCTGTTGTCCGACGAGGTAGGGAGGAAGGCAACCATACCTGCGTGACGCGGTGCCGCGGGTGTGGATGGCGGAAGGGAGACGGGCGGCACGGCACGACGAAGACGGTGCGCCATGGGGCGCAGCTCCATCGGTGTCGGCTCGGCCAGGGAAGGCGGCGGTGGCGGCTCGCGCGGGTGAGGTGGCTTTGGTGGTGGCAGCGGTGCATGGAGGAAGAGGCGCGCGTGGTTTGGGTTGCACGCCTGGCCCGCGGGTTGTAGGGTTACTTCCCTAACGACGGCCTCGTTACTTACGTCGGACTAGGTTTTGAGCCGTCGTACATTTACTAACTTAAGTCATCTTAGGGCTTAGCTGACATAAGTTAGGTATTCAATTCTGATGGTTTGATTACTTACGACATTCGTGAGCCCGTGGCTTACGTAAGTTATCTTACATCGGCTGATCGACGTAAATTATTTCAGCCGTCGTATAGAGTTTCGACATTGAGGCTTAAAGTGATCCCATGCCACACAATTATAGCAGGGCCCTTGCAACTTCATCTTAAAGATTTGTCTGCCAAACAGATTCCTACATGGTGAGAGGAAAGGTTTCTTGCCTTTCGCCACCAGTAATTATGCATCCCTTCTTCAATCTTGGGGCTTCCTTTAGCGTCTTCCAGCCTATCCTGATCAATTCAAATGGTCCTGCTCTTGTTCTTCTTCGGTACGACTTGAGGAGCAGCTTCCAGCTGCCATCTTCGAGCAACCATGATGATCTCACAGCGAAGGGAAGCAAAATGGTTGTAATGGAAGTTGGGTGTGTGGGCTGGATGCGGGGTAGTAAGGATCTATGGCTGGGTTATCAATGGGGTCGCCGAGCGTTGGAGGCAACTGCTCTTCTTCCATCGTCCCGGTTTGTTGCAGGCAGTTTTCAGGGAAAGTTTTGACAGTGGTGGTGGTGGTCGCCAGCGTCTGGGAGGCCGCCTGCGAATGTTGCGTCGGGGGTTGGGTTCCCGGTGGGAGGGTGTGGGGCTCTCGTTCTCTCATCTCTCCCTGGATCCCCCAACGAATCTGCTTTTGTTGATTTGATGATCCTTGGATGGATTGTGCCTCTTCCCCCTGCTCTGATTCCCAAATCAACTGCTCCTCCAACAAACTTGAAAGGCTGCCTCTGCTCTTCGAGTCGGTAATGGTTGGGCACGATTGGATGAGTGTGGTGGTGGGTGGTGGAGACAGAGGAGTTGTGCCTTGCCTTTGGGTGTTGTCTAAACTAATCTGATCTACTATGGTGACCGGCTCCGGCGAGAGGCACGGTCGCCACACCATATGATCCCAATAGACCTACTTTAACATTGTAGCGATTTGCCTTTTGGGATATTTGTGGATATATTTGCATGGCGAAAATCCGATGTAACGTCTAATCAACACAACCATCGTACACTAAGAAAATCCGGATTAGAGGTTATAATAAAGGTGTAATGTGGTTTGGTTTAACAAATCACGGAGGAAAGGTGAATCAAGTATTAGCACATGTGGTTATGTGGAAAAAGGTATACTTTAGGGTAGTAAAATACACATTTTTTCTTTTATTTATGACATTGTCATACTTTTTTTGAGTTGGATAACTCCACCTTCATTCCATATAGAAACATAGATCAAACAGTACCAAGGGTGCATCCGACCATAAGAAATGAGTTCTAAATTTCTAATCTACACTATCCTCCATATTCTAGGCAATGCCTAGATTGATGGATGCCCCTACCATAAACCGTTCTCGAATATTACATAACTGTTTTCCATCTTGATACTGAAACTAGGCAACATATCTCTTAAAACATAAAAACATCAAGCTTGTGATTACTTCATCTCCATTATCAGTGAGTTTTTTTCTTCTCCTCGTGATAGCTCTTATCAGTCTTTGTATTTGCTTTGTTACTCCTTCATTTCTGGATCGGGTGCTGGCAGTAGAGCAAGACACCCTTGATCTCACTACAGGAATCCTGATAAATTACGTCGGCCAGGGCTGATGTAATTAAGGCCTAAACTGATGTAAGTTACTTAATTGCGTCAGTTTTCCCTTAATTACGTTAGCTCTCGACCGATAAAGCAGTTTGGACGTAATTAAGGTAACTTACGTCGGCCGCTGACGTAAGTTACTTAATTACGTCGGTATCCGGCAACCAACGTAAGTTAAGTACCGGGATGGGCCGCGAGCTGGGACAGAGTACTTACGTCGGCCGCAGCCGGCCGACGTAAGTTAAGTGGTATAACTTACGTTGGTTGGGGGAAACCGATGTAAGTTAAGTGGTTTAAATTACGTCGGTACGGTCCGACCGATGTAAGTTAAACCGGGCTAACTTACGTTGGTGTTACCATAGCCAACGTAAGTTAAGTTTTCGATTTTTTTTTAGAAACAGAAACTGGCTACCTCACACGATGGCGAGAACACGGAACAGACAAACATATACACAGATATAGACATATACATCAGACAGTTTCAAAATAGTATTCAAACATCGAGACAAACACAATATTCATTCTTTCATGGTAATTCCAGTAGCGGACTACACGCTAGCCCCTCCACTACCTCCGGGATCTTCTCGGTGCGTTCTTGAACCCTGCAGAAGAAACAATACATAGAAAAGTTTAGTTTTAGAGGACTTCCATATATTTCCAACCATGTACAATACATTCATTCACTTCTCCATCTCCCGTGCAACCCAGCCCCATACCGGAAAGAATGAATGATTTGATAGTAGAACAGTTTATGTTCTTATGTCATTTTTCATGATTTTAAAGTCGGAATCTGCCCTAGATGTGAATATGAAACTTATAGTGCCCAAATTGAACTAAACTTTAATTAGAATGCCCAAACTGAAACTGAAATAGTTAGGCAGTGCTTTGAATTAGTTAGACCTGATTGCTAATAAAGGGAGGCCGAACATATTGCTAATAAACTGAAACTGAAACTAAAAGGACGTCGAACTGATATTAAAGTGTTTATCACGCTTGGGGAGGGGGCGGGGGGGGGGGGGGGGGGGGGGTGGGCCGGCTATCGGGGAGGGGAGGGGAGGAGGGGAGCGGAGGAGTAGTACCTGGCGGCGGCGGCGTCGGATGGCGGCGGGCGCGGCGGCGGCGGCGTGTGCGGCGGCGGTTGAGGTAGCGGCGTCGGGCGAGGGAGCGAGGCAGCGACGAAAAGAAAGAAGCGGTGTGTGGGTAAGGAGAAAGAGCGGCGCGTGCGGGTAGGTTAAATTCCGTAACTTACATCAGTTAATTAATATAATTACGTCGGCCATTATAGCTGCCGACGTAAGTTATGCTTAACTTATGTCAGCCTTTTAACTTACGTTGGCTTGGGGTCTTCGCCAATGTAAGTTTATGTTTTTCCTGTCGGTCTACTAACTTACGTCGGCCAATGACGGAAGTTATTTAACTTACATCGGTTTGTTCTGGCCGACATAAGTTAATCAGGCCGACGTAAGTACTCACGTTTCTTGTAGTGTCTTTCATCACTTCAATTGCTGCTTGTAACATTGCATCAACTCCAGCTTGAATAACATGTCGCATCTCTTTTGAGTACACTATGTAAGAACCCCAAATAGGAGACCAAGATGAGCGACGCGCTAAAATGAGAACGTCTTTGATAACCTTAAGAGAGATGAGCCAGCTTCAGTGAAGATCTGACATGTCTCGGTTGAATGTACAAGGAGATGCGTTACAATACAACCCGTCTCAGTTAAGTAGGTATCCGAGACGCGCCCTCCTCTCTGACAAACGGGAGACACACTTTCATTGAGCGCGACTCATATTTGTTTCGTAACTGAGATGGACTTTCCTTTCTGTGCATCCCCTTCCATAACCAAATCTGGCGCATCTCCCATACCCACCGGTCAGGTGCATCTCCTTTTGTTATGGAAGCGAGCTCGGGTCCCGTTCCCTCTATAGACAGACGTGCTTTATATCGGTTCATCTCAATTTTATGTTGCCCTTCTACGACCTCCCAGCTGTGGCAGAACAAGTGGCTACCAGATCTGCCCTGTTCTTGCCCTGTTCTTTTCCTATTTGGAGGTGACCTTCTAAAAGTCTCGCGGTGATTATTAGTGGATCTTAAAACAAAGGGTTAGTCCTCTCCTCCTCTCCTGTTCCTTACTATTTTTTACCTTTAGATCTTGACTATCAGTGGCTTCGAATTTCTTTGATTTAGCTCTTCTTTTCCGTACGTAGATGTTGTCGGATCGAAGTTGGATTTATGGGCCCCGCCTTTGCAATGAATATATCCAAGGAGTAGATGCATTTATTGCTTTTGGTAAGAAAGACGTGTTGGACAACATTAGAGGGACTATTTGTTTTCCTTGCAAACACTGCAAGAATGAGAATAGATATCACACAGATGAAGTGTTGAGGTCACATTTGATCACGCATGGATTCATGGTGGATTATCGATGTTGGAACAAACATGGGGAGGAGGGGCTTAATGAAGTAGAGATGAGAGATTCATATTTGGAGAGGGACGTCCCTACCAGTGTCAAAGAAAATCACGACAAGGATGTGAACAAGCCAGATATATCAAGGTTCACCGATGATGACATTGAGTTTTAGGTGCATAACATAGAGGGGACGGTATGCAATGTCGAGAGACACGGCGACGATGATCAGTACAGTAATGGTGAACTTGCAAATTACAAGAAGATGATCAAAGACTCGAAGAAGCTATTGTATTGTTATGAGGCTAAGTACATTAGACTGTTTGCGATGGTAAAACTTTTCCACATGAAGGCAAGCAACAATGGAGTGATTGTAGTTTTAAGGAATTGTTGACCCTCTTTAAGGACATGTTACCCAAAGGCAACATAGTTCCTACGACAGTTTATGAGGCAAAACATATAATATGTCCACTGGGTTTGGAGGTGGAGAAAATCCACGCGTGCAAGAATGATTGTATTTTATATCATAGACCTGAGTATGAAAACCTCGAGAAATGCCCCATTTGTGGAGTGGACATATTCAATGGTAGAAAAGACGATGGTGATGACAAGAACTGCAATAGAAGAAAAAGAAGGCCTAAAAAGGTGTTTTGGTACTTTCCTATCATTCCTCGTTTGAAGCGTTGGTTTGCAAACAAGAAGGAGTCACAATTGTTTCGATGGCACAAAGGGAAGCATAAGTAGGATGCTGGAATGATAAGACATCCTGCTGATACCACATAGTGGCGAAACATTGATTCACAAAATCTTGAATTTGCCATTGATCTGAGGAATATTAGGATCGCAATGAGCATCGATGGCATGAATCCTTTTTTGAACAGTAGAACACATAACAAATGGCCAATTATGCTTATAATTTTGGACCTTACTCCTTGGTTGTGCAACAAATGGAAATATATTATGATGTCAGGACTGATATCGGGGAATGACATCGACACTTATTTCATGCCTCTGGTTGAAGACCTGAAGCAGTTGTGGTACAACGACAGAGTGCAGGCCTGGGATGACCACAAGCGTGAGTACTTTCGCCTCAAAGCCATTTTATTTGTGACTGTTAGTGATTCTCCAGCGGCACGTAACTTTTCCGGACAAAGTAAGAAAGTAGGTTGTGGATGTCCACATTGTTTGAGAGAAACAGTCTCACAGTACTTGAGCGAGTCACGAAAAATAGTGTACATGGGACATCGACGCTACATTCCAATGAAGCACCTATTTCAGAGTATGAAGGAAAATTTCAATGGCGACACTGAGAAGAGGCGTACTCCACCTCATATCACGGGTCATGAAATCTATGAAATGGTCAAGGATATTCGTGTTGTCCTTGGTAAGCAAAAAGGGACTTGCAAAAATACTGACGAAGATGATATGTGGAAGAAGCAATTGATTTTTCGGGAGCTACCGTATTGGAAATACTTAGACGTCCATCGATCGATTGATGTGATGCATGTTGAGAAGAATGTGTGCAAGAGCCTACTCAGGACATTGCTTAAGACGGATGGGAAAACTAGGTACCATGGACATGCACGGGCAGATCTAAAGAAAATGGGAATTAGGCCTGAGTTGTGGATCGATGACTCAGTATAAGGAATGAAACTACCCACATCATGCATCACCCTTTCAAAAAATGAAAAGAAAGAGTTTTGTGGGTTCCTGAATGATGTGAAAGTACCATCCGGCTACTAGACGAACGTCTCAAGGCATATTTCATTTCCAGATCTAAAAGTAGCTCCCGGTGTGAAGTCTCATGATTACCATGTATTGCTTACACAGATGATTGCTGTTGGAATTCGGAATATCCTACTGGTCAATGTTCGGGGGGCTATAATGAACTTCTGCTTTTTCTTCAATGCAATTGATGAAAAAATACTATTTGAAGAAGATCTCGAATGATTGGAAAAAAAGGCATTATGAAACTTTATGTTCCCTTGAGATGTATTTTCTACCTACCTTTTTCGACATCAGCGTCCATTTCACAACTCATCTTATTAAGGAGATAAAGCTACTTGGCCCTATGTTACTTCACCAGATGTATGCTTACGAGAGATTCAACGGCATACTAAGGTCCTTCGATAGAAATAGAGCTTACCCTAAGGGCAGCATGGTACAAGGATACTCTACACAGGAAGATGTGGAGTGGGCTCTAAAGTACACTAAGCCGAGTAACCTGATTGGTGTTCCCAAGTCTCGTCATGAGGGGAGGATCACAGGAAAAGGGACCATTGGGAAGAAGGCTATAACTCCAGATTCACATTTATTCTTTTGCGCTTATTTCCACGTGTTGCAATACATGTCCATTGTGTCGGAGTACCTCGATGAGCACAAGGAGGTGGTGTTTTGAGAAAATCCTGGCCGCAGTGAATCATGGTTAGCAAATGAACACAGGAGAAAATTCATTGGCTGGCTCCGAGATCAGATTTCTCACTCAACGGGTACTCAAACAAGTGAATGCCTAAAAAAGTTGGCTCGTGGTCCTATATTCACAGTTATTACATATGAAGGGTACGACATAAATTGATACACGTTCTACACTGTTGAACAAGATAAGAAAAGCACATATCAGAATAGTGGTGTCCTTGTTGATGCTTATAGTGCTGCGGGTCAAGAAAAAGACATGTACTATGGTCAAATACAAGAGATCTGGGAGCTTGACTTTCAAGGATTCAACATTCCTCTTTTTCGTTGCAACTGGCTTGATGGCATCAATGGTGTTGTACAAGACAAATACGGGTTTACTAGCGTTGATCTTAACCGACAAGGATATAAGCGGGAGCCTTTCGTGTTAGCAGAACACGTTGTTCAAGTGTTCTATGTTCCAGACACAACAAATAAAAGACTTAAGGTGGTTATACATGGAAAACGACGAATCGTCGGAGTCAAGAATGTCGTCGATGAGGAAGAGTTTGACCTATTTGATGAGATTCCTCCTTTTGTCACCTCAATGATCAAGCTAAGAATATAATCGGGCAACGAACTTCCTTACTTGCAGAATGGCCACCATGAAAAAGTCAAGGATTTCAAAAAACCAAAACCAAAACGTAAAGTACCAAACTAATTGTGTGTAAATATGGTCAATCGAGTGAAAATTTGACTTCCATTTGGATATTTGTGTGATATATGCTCAAATGTGTGAAAATATTTCCATTTGAGTAAAAATTTGAGTTTCATTCGTCATATGTGCTCTGTTTCTTATGGAGAAGTATTGATGCCTTGTATTATGTTTCTTAAGGAAGCACTACTGAACATAGCACTTGCTCTGCCTTGAAAAATGGGATACAAAAGTGATGTGAGACACACCTCACGAAGGCGCGTCTCTCAGGCAAGATAATGTGAGACGCGTTTTTCAGAAGCGCGTCTCCGATTTAGACTCTTCGATCTGCGTGATGGCATTACTGACAACATCGCATTAATTCAAAATAAAAGAGACGCGCCCGACGGTGGATCTTCTGCAGTGCGTTTCCGATTGTTGCCCTGTTACTTTTAGCTCTTTGTCCCACCTCATAACTCTGAGCGCGTTGCAACAAGCACATAAGGCATGGCGTTGAAACGTTCGCAACAAGTTCCGTGTGGACCTTCGTGATGTTAAATTAAACAAAATTTAATCTGGTAATCATGAAGGTTCAAACGTAATTTGAGCTTTTGCATAATAAGTATTGGCACGGTCCCACATGTCATAGACAATGAGGTTGGTGTGCTTTGAATTCTGTGCCTGAATGGCATTATGGCAACAGATGCACATTAATTCAAAAGAAAAGAGACGCGCTTTTCCAAAGTGAGACGCGCTTAGCAGTGGCTCTTCTAAGGCGTGTCTGCAATAGTTGCCCTAAGGTACTTTTAGCTCTCTCACATGCTCTCTTCGCAACACTTAGCACAACTTTTTTACTTTTCGCGCATGCTGATCATTTCTCGCCCTAGAAACCGCTACCGTGTCGTCCCCTTCCCCAGAGCACGCCACCGCGTCGGTCCGCTTCCCCAGAGCTCGTCGCCTCCTTGACACTACCCTAAGGTACTTTTAGCTCTCTCGCACGCTCTCTTCGCAACATTTAGCCAAACTTTTCAATTTTCGCGCGCGCTGATCACTTTTCGCCGTAGAAACTGCTGCCTTGTCGTCCCCTTCCCCAAAGCAAGCCGCCACGTTGGTCCACTTCCCCGAAGCTTGTTGCTGACTTGACACTGCCCTCTTGGTCATTGTGGCGCTGCCGCCGTCGACCCTCGACTCCCCGTTGACCAGCTCGGCACTGCCCTAATAAGGTTTGTTCGCACTCTCGTTGGAGTCGAAATGGTCCGTGCTTTGGTGGTTCATTGGTCAATGTTTAGTATATTTCAGAGTACTACGCTTAGAGTATTACACTTTGGTTGGAGTAGAAATGGTCCACGCTTTGGTGGTTCACTGGTCAATATTTAGTATATTTTTGGAGTCGTACGCTTAGAGTATTACTCTTTGGCTAAGTATCGGTCAATGTTTAGTGATTTATTTAATAATTGATTGGTTTGGATTGTCCTTACACTTGGCACGTAGATCTTTTTCTTATTAAGGTACAAATGCCATGAGAGAATTTGCTCCCTTATGTGACTGTTTGTGCGAATGTGACTGAAATTTGATAATGTTTTACAGGTTTCTAGTGTTTTTTGTGAATTTGAAGATGTCTCCGTCAGAGCATCACCAGCATATTGAAGAGGAGGCTCAACAACAGACTCAACAGCAGATTCAACGGCAGACACATGAAGAGGATGCATCTGCCTCTGGTAACAGAAGAAAGAAAAGGTCGCAGACGACGTGGCCAACAGACGTTGTGACTATTGATGAGTGCAATGATGAAGGCATACCTCTGGATCATAATGTGAATATGACACTGTCCGAAATTTGTGGTCCAGCTGCTCGGGAAAGGGTGCCGCTAAACCTGCAGAGATTCGATCACTTGATCAAAAATGAATAGGATGAACTCTTTGAAAGCTCTATCCAACTCCTAGGAGACGTGAAGCAAATGCTGGAGGGAGCAGGTATAGCAATCCCTAACGCGTTTTCAACGACCAGGAGCGTAGGAGCAGCTTTGCTTCTACAGCAGCTGGGGGTGGACAACCACAACAGGATCTTCAAGCACTAACGTCTGGACCTTCAATTGAGCCGGACACGATAGATCACTTGGCTCAGCCAATGACATGCAACCTTTTTCTAATGGTCGAAGGAATCGCTCGAATGGAGGTCGGGAGTAGGCTAGTATATCCCGATCAGAACATGCTTGACGACATCCAGGTGGACACAACATCCTATGTTGTGGTCAAGGTGGGCATGGTGCATAAAAATACGAAAACCCTGCGGCTCAAAGTGCCACCGGACGATACAATGTTGACTATGCGGGATGCAGTTACTAGAGGGGTTCAATGGAGACAGAGCCTTATTGTTGGTGACCCAACAGCAGCAACAGCTTCTGCATCGATCGCTTCATTGTCTCCTGAGGCACATCTGCTTTTGCAAACAGATGGATCTGTCGCCAATTCCAAAGTTATCGTTGCCTCCAGTTATAGAGAAGCAGCAGAAGTTTCCAATTGGAGAGCATCTGCTTCTAGTTACAGAGAAGCCGCATTTGTCTCCAACTATAGAGCTATCGCAGAACTCTCCACTTGAAGAGAAGTCGCGTCGGTCTCCACCTCGCACTCAAAGTGTCGTGCACCCTACACCTGATCAGCTGCTGGCAAAGCCAACGAAGAATGTACATGCCAAGAACAAGAGTATGCCGCAGCGGCGATTATCGTCAAAGGAAGGTTGGAAGAAACCAATGCAAGAGTCAGAACCTAACCTGAGGGCGCCGAAAGCTATGACACATGCAAACCCGAAGTATGAAAAGGGAAAGTCGATGTTAACTGCGGCCGTACTCAAACAAGATGGTAAACCCTGTGTTCAACTTCATCAATACTACATGGAAAATTACAAAAAGTCAGATACCATACTAGTGGCATTGAAGGATAAACACTTTCTCTCGGGTGATGGCGCTTTTGTCATCTCATGGTCTGATCTCACCGACCTTTTCAACCTCGATGCGTTGGATGTCTCCCTAATACGCTGCTTCGCATTGTAAGTCTCCTAAAAAACTAGGTTCTTCAATACAAGTGTTATATGTGATAAATTTGGCATTTTGCATGTAGGCACCAGCAACAACATGATCGTCATAACACGGGAAATGCGTCTGCTGCATATCTTGACCCACGAGTACCAGCGAGGACTTATATTCAAACATCGAGTGGTAGAAAGGAAGTTGATCAATATTTCGTGAAGGCAACGAAATGGTACAGTGATAAGTACCTCCTAGTCGTACCCTTCAACCCGAGTAACCATTGGGTAACCATAGTAATATCTACATTGTATGACCTGGTCTGGTACTGTGAGTCCTCAAGGCCGACAGATGAAAAAACTAGCGAGCGGAAGACCCGATCATGGAATGATATCTCTTCCTTTATTGACGAGTAAGTTCCTTCTCCACTTTAGTTTCCTTGCATGATAATTTAGTTTTTGTTAAGAGCTTTTAGACAAGTAAAAGTAAAACACTGACAACTTACACATCATACTGCATTCGACGTCCCACAACAAGCTCCGGGCATCACGTGCGGCTTCCACGTCTGTCTACACATAAATTTATTTGGAGAGCAACCTAATTGCAATGTATGTGTAAGTGCATTTATTTTACTTTATTACTAATCTTTTGCTAAATCTCATTTCATCGTGTGGCAGGGCTACAGACCCGCCTTCATGAACGCTGAAGGCCATAGCCTTGAGCAACTTAGAGACGTCCGATGTAGGTTTATCATTTTTGAAATCATTAATTCAAAGGGAGAATTTCATTACTCAATAGAGGATTAGGTCACAATTATTCTTTGTGTAAATTAGTTACATGTTAAGCTGGAGGAACAGAGGAATTTTGTGTAAATAGTTACTTGGTAACCACGATTTACACTTTGTTAATATTTGATTGGTCAATGTGTGTACACTTTGTTAATATTTGTTAATATTTGATTAGTTGCATGTTAAGCTGGATGAACATGAGACATTTGGCTATACATATGTTTCTATATGTATATGTTGCTGACACAGGCAATGCAGCTGCCAAATCCTGGCTAGCTCTAGGATGCAGCCGGGAACCAGGATAATTAGGGATGGGGGCACATAATAGGAGACGTGCGTCTAGCAGGGAGCGTCTCCTGTTAGCGCCGCACTAAACCTGCTTGTAAACAATCCACACGTGCTGAAACAAATGATGTCTTGCATTACCTAAATAAAGGAGACACTCTTTCTTATAGCTCTTCTCAGATCAATCAATAAATGTGCGACGTGCTATCATAAAGCCCGTCTCGGATCAGTCAACATATCTGCGACACGCTGTATCAGAGCGTGTCTCTCATGTACGATGATGGACAACGTGCGTCTTGCACGTCTCCAATGACCTCGTAAAGCTTGTCTATTATGACTCAAAGAAAGGAGACGCGCTTTATTTGAGCTTGTCTCACACTTAGTATGATCGGCAACCCGCCTGCCGCTCGTCTCTGATGACAACGTACTGCGAGACGTGACGACTGAGACACACCGTTTGTTCGTCTCCCTTCTTCGTTCTAGCACGTCTGGAATGTGCCTTTCTTACGTAGTGGTATAACCCTTCTCATGATTGAAGAAACTCCATAAGCCTCCATCATTCTACTTATCGTCTGTTGTTGAATCCTTTAACTGTGCCTAGCTGGTAATGTTCAACACATGATCTTTATGAATCCTCTTGAAAGCTTCTTCACCATCAATGACTACTCTTTTAATCATGAATATGAATTCCTGCAGGTATATAGTCCTCTTTTGTATTGTAATCGTAACCTCTCTTCAACCTGTCTTGATTATCCATTTTTAATACACTTCCCTCACTTCTTCTTAGTATAGCTTGAGTTTCCTTCTCCTGCATCTCTTCCAGTTCATCAAGCAGCAAATCATCCTCATTTGCATCCCATGATACCTCTATGTTCTCTTTATCCCTCACTTTATCACACTGATTTTTCTTCAAGTCTATTTTATGTCCAATTTCATCATCTATTCCACCAATTTTTTCCATCATATCATAATTAATTTTCGAAGGAGCTGATTTGCTTCCTTCCCCTCTTTCCATCTGAGATTTGGATGTCTCCCCCTGACTTTTTCCCATATTCATTTTAAGTCTTTTTGGGAACTAGTGCTTTTTAGGATCCTTTTCTTTTAGAGGAACCTGGATTTAAGGTTCAGGGTCTTTGTTTTGTACAAGCAAATCTCTCTCAAACTAGAAGTCATATAAGTAAGGAGCAATTGCTTCTTCCACACAAGCAGGTACTTGATTCATATCTTTACAGACAATCTTAATTCTTACAAAAGCAAGTTGAAACAGAGAACTTTCATCAACCTCCATAGTCAAACCCACCAACGAGCCCACATAAGCAAGGGTTTTAATATTCCTTTTATCCAGTGGCGGACCCAAGATTTTAGAAAAAGGTATGCAATATAGAACTTTTATATGTAATTTAATAAATAATTATAATGTCTGTAATATAATTCAGTATATAGATACTAAATGACATGAGACATCTTAAATTCAATAAATTTAATATGTAAATAGTACAAATTCAATATTAATAGTTCTGAACATAGGCACAGGAGACTTACAAGACAACACATTTGATTTTTTGTTGCCCCATTATAATGGCAAGAATATATCAATTGTCATCCCTTTTGAGGAAAATATTCTAATGCAACCATCCAAAGACTATAACATCTCATTCCTTAACTTTATTTTCACTAAATTTATTGCAGAAAAACAATTTAAACGTTTTTTGTTGCCACTAGCAGAACCAACACCAATTAGATAAACAAATAAACCATATAATACATTTTTATATATTTGTGTTTCACCAAGCTGAACTAAAAGTTTCATGATATTTCCAAGGCCTTTGAAGCTATCATCCTGACTGATGCGATAACTGGACAATTTCATATATATATATATATATATATATATATATATATATATATATATATATATATATATATATATGACGATAACTTGTAGTAAATATGACACAATATAACAAAAACCCACATATAAGGATAGAGAACTCAATTGTTATGAATATATGATACTAATGGTTATATCAGGTCATATATGAAGAACATCAACTATCCACTGTGATCATGAGATTGCCAATAAATTCCGCTTTAGTTTTGTAGCTATCCTACAAGTCCTGGCACTACTACAATTAGTCTCATCACATGCGGCTCCAAACCTATTATCACACGCGGTTTTTAAAACCGCCTAAAACGAAGAGCATGTGATAATCCACAATTTCACAGGCGGAGAGGCGAAACCGCCTGTGAAGACAGATTATCACAGGCGGTTCTTTACTTAGGCTAGCCGCATGTGAAGATATGTTATCACAGGCGGGTCGTGCAGCATATATAACCACCTGTGTTAATTTTCTTATCACAGGCGGATCTTGACCTACTTCAAGCCACTTGCGAAGATATTTTATCGCGGTCAGTTTCTACCATAAGGGGTAACCGCCTGTTATCACAGATGGTTCTTTACCTATATCTAGCCGCCTGTGATAATTGTTTTTCACAGGAAGGTCTAGCCGTTGGCAAATAACCGTCTGTGATAAGGTATAACCTATGCAGTACTAGCTGTTGTTATTTCTAATTTCCAGGTCAATTCAATTTAATCACAGAAGTCAACAATATCATCACATAAGTCACCTCACAGAAGTCAATTTCACTAAAAAAATATACATATGTACAAGTTACACATACAATTCATCTCATAGTTTACAAATTTTCACTAAAAACTGTTTCTATTAGCATAGTCGCAAAATTATGGCACATCAGCTATTGCACCATTCTCATCAAAGAACTCCCCTCTTTTGTGCAAAATTTGGCGATGAATGAATTGATAGAGTTTAGCAGCAATCTTGTCGGCTCCTCCACCAGGAATACTTCTACAAACCGGCCATTCTTCGGTCACATTCTTCGTGTGCTGCAATGAAACACATAACAAGGTTTAGAATGTGTCGGTTTGAACAATCTCAAAGTATAGATTAAAGTGACAGTATACAAGAATTTATTTGGTATTTTTGGAGCCATTGTACATTGAGCAATTGAATTTTGAAGTTGGAATCAAAATATGAAAATAATGTTTCTAGTAATATTGAACAGCAGAGAATATAAGTATTAAACTATGCTAGTTACAATGAAAATGAAACTCAAAAGTAAGAAAATAAGATATCAACATTAAGGATAACTTACATTCTCACGATTCACTCTATATTCGCTGGCAGTCTGAAGATGCTCGCATACATAATACCCGCATAAGACACTCCCAGCAGGCTGCTTCAGACAAGCATAATACGTTTTAATGTCCAATGCATTCGTATTAGAAGGTCTCTCACCACCAAGTTGTTCCGCGTAAAACCGCCAAGCGCTGTAATACAAGAAATGTCATATAAAACTTGTCAACACATTCTAAATGTGTGTAAATTAAAATTATTGAATAAACGTACAGTTTCAAAATGGAAAGGAAATCTTTGTAACGATCTGGTAGGTAATCGGCCGAGTCCAAGACTGTTGCCATTCCCTGCATTAGCTTGATGAAGATCATTATATAGTGATCACTGCAAACATACAAACGCACATGTTAATGATTACCAATAATTGCTATTTCAATGTCATGCGTCGAACTTACTCGAAGTGGTATGGAGCCTTTACGAGGTCCTTGCCGTCTCTGACAAAGTTAAACATCACATGTCCTATATAAGCTGCAACTTCTGTCATTCTATCCTTCTTAAGTTTTGCGATTGCTTTTTCAAATTCTTTTTTTTTTCATGTGCTCGAAATTTGCTGAGTCTCGATCCGCCTTGACGTTGAATAGCGTCTTTGCAATCCGTGTAGGGTCAAGGATACCTGTCTTGCATTTCATCTTTTCATTATCCATGTATTGCATCCTATTGAAGAAGTCCAGAATTATTA
This sequence comes from Tuctoria greenei, assembly GCA_036927565.1. NCBI lineage: Eukaryota > Viridiplantae > Streptophyta > Magnoliopsida > Poales > Poaceae > Tuctoria > Tuctoria greenei. Next base: position 178,086,437 of record JAYESD010000005.1, read on the forward strand.
TAATCTCATTAAATGTGTATGCGTGTAGTAAAAAAAGCAAATGCAAAATATTAGAGGCACTTACAAGCACCAGACGAATAGCAGGATGATTTTGAGCATGCCCGATGGAAAAGGGGATGCAACTCTTCAAATAAAATGACTCGTCTATCTGCTCCAGTGGTCTAGAATGCTTCTTTTGGAATACGAAATGTGATGCAAGAAAGATCATATTTTGTGCTAGCAAGGATATACCACTCATTCATTCTTTTGAGCGGGGCAGGTTGTTTGCTAAGTTGTATGGATGTCATGAACGGCTTTCCATTCTTAAATCTAGGAGGACCATTCTCAAGCTTGTATATTGGAACTCCTGGTTTAACTAAAGCCGTCCGCCGATTATACATGACACCACCTTCTTCCCACTCCTCGATATCTTCTAATGCTGGCTCATGAGAAGAACGAGATACACTCGATTTTCTAATATTTTCCTTCATAGTTTCCAAATACTTTGACACTTCTGATGAAAGTTTCTTAATTTTGTATGATCTAACTTTGATAGGCAATAATGATCGAGGAGTAGTCGTCAGAAGTTGGACACTGGCTTGTTGTTGAACCTGTTGTTTAACTGATTGCTCTTTACTCCCAGCAGTTGGCTCTAGTACTACTTCAAGCTGTTGCTCAACTGGTTGCTCTTTACTAGCAACAGCTTGCTCTAGTACTGCTTGAAGCTGTTGTCCAACTTGTTGCTCTTGGATATCTTTACTAGCAAGGTTACTATCATCCTTGCTGAGACATAGGGGGAGTGGATCTTCCTGGACTGGGAGTGGATCTTCCTGGACTTTCGCCTTAGAAGATGGGTTTGCAGTATTTCGAGATGCAACAGGGCTAGAAATTGGCTCATCATCCAACACAATATCGTGTCTATGCCAAAGGATTAATTTGTTGACAGCCTGCCCCAGAGTCGCGATCCCCTCATGTGTGACGTGGTCTATTTCATAATCTTCTTAATCATTATCAATGATCTAAAGAACATGCACCACATCATAATACAACAGAAGTGGATTCCTGTTGAAGTCCCTATCAGGCTTTGCCTTAGCAGTGGAAACATGTTTGGTTTTGTTCCCTGCTTTGTCGATCGGGACAAGAAGACGAAAAGATTTGTCGTTAGCAATATCATTGACAGCGAACTTATGGGTTGACCCTGAGTCTGGAACAGAACCAACGCTGCTAGGGTAGGCAGTTGGAGATACTAATTGCTCCTTTGGCACCGGAACCATCGTTGTACTCGGTGCCACTAATTGTCCCGATTGTCTAAGTTGTTCCATTATTTCTTGCATATTTTATTTAAACTTTTGAGCAATCATTTCATCAAGTGTTTTCTTAAACTTCTCATGTCTTCTATATGTGTCTTTATCTTTAGGGAAACCATCTAGCCAAGACATTTGAGAAGAGACTGCTCGAACCCGTACGCTGTGTTTAGGGTTTCCTAAGACAGCGGTAAGTTTGTCATTCTCCCTCTTCGGCTTGAAGATACCCTTCTGTTGCTTTTCAATTACTTCTTTCATTTTCCCATCTACTTCATTCACATAGTCAGGCTTTTCAAGTTTGCCCTCGCTGGTCAAACCTGACCAAGCAAAGACCCACCGCTGAGTTCTCTCATCGCAACCTTCTAATGGGTGAGGATTGCCCTTACTGGTAATTTTGTCTAATATCTTATTCCATTAATGGACTTTGGGGGCATATCCGTTATACACCAAGCGATGATGGTATTTGTTCTTTTTGGCAAGCTCTGACCTAGTTGCACTTAGAGCTTTAGCATCAGGTGTGGTCTTTTGACGAACAAACTCTTGCCACTGAGCTTGTGCGATTTTTCCCATCTTCCTCGGGCTAGGGACCTTATCGGCCTTAACATAAGCATTCATTTCACTCTTCCAGCCGCGAAACTTCTTGCCGCAAGAGACCAATGTTGCTTTCTTTACAGCTTCTTTCGTGCCTTTCGGGAACTTGAATTGTTTCTTTATCCTTTCCCACAACTCATTCTTGGTCTCATCAGGAAATTTTCTCCAATTCTCTGTTGTGATCAGCACGAGCTCCCTAACAAGAAAACCGCATGCATTTCAATACTTGGTAACTGAATCCAGTGGTTCTTGGGGAAGCCCACCTGGACCGACCCTTGCTATGTATATGATGCGGTCCAATGGACCCTTATTGGGACCTTGTTGCCCTCGTTTTTGCTTGAGTGAAGCTGAGGATTCATCCATTGGAGAACCTTCTGCGGTTTTAGGAGCCGAAGTCACCTCGTTGTCTTCGCGATTAATCTAGGTAGAAAAGAATTATAAGACTTCGTATACTTGACAACCAACAATACCTTGAACTGCTGAAGTTAAGATTCGTGATCCATACCTCATCGGCAGGATCATATTCTGGGTCGAGATCCTCTGAAGTCTTTTTAATTTTTGTATTAGGAAAAGGATCCGACGGACTTTGAAAGGGGCCTGAACTGCTAGAGTCAGTAAACTCCATATTGTCTTCTTTATTGTTACTTCCAGCACCAGTCTTCTTAGGGCTTTGCATGCTAGAACTAATAAGACAAAAAAATATAATGAATGGCATATTAACTCTACATGAAGTGTTGCATGAAGAAAAAGATGGAAGCATTCTAGGATTTGATAAGGCATTCTGGGGTTTAAGGCGACTGACCAAAAGGTTCTATAATTTGTGAGGGTGACAAGCATGCTAAAGTTGCTCACCAGCAATGGCAATTTTATCTTCTTATTCTAAATAGGTAGTTACTGGTATCTGTGTTATGAGCACAGGCGTTGTTCAACAGCCGTATGCGGGCACATTGCTTTGTTTGGCAAAAGGATAACGACACCAATCTCGAAGGAGCACAACCCTGTGAGATGAAGTGTGGGGCGGCTATACTCTATTTTCAGTACATATGCTATTATCCACTCATGTTACCTCCAAGTTTCCAAATTTTTAACTGAAATTTGGCAGAGCATCCTTTGTTTGTTGTTGATTTTGTCCGCAATTTTCAAATAGAGAACATTGATATTTGCATAAACAATATATTGCAAACTTGTTACACACATCCTCAGGATTCCATAAATGTAAATTATGAAGTCTTTTAATGATCCTACAAGAAATTACGATCCAAACAGCAATTGAATACATAACTGTCCAGATTCTGGACTGTTATGATACCTTAAATGGTACTTCGATTTAGACCTGGTTATTGCGTGTTTTAGCCTTAGTGTTGAATAGGAAATTGATAGAGGACTCTTTAAGATTTCCATACATGTATAGATATGCATAATTTGCTTTTCTAATTTAAGAATTATGGATGTTCAAAGTTCAGAAATTTTGTGGCTGTTTCAAATAGCACTGTACACAGGTACTAACTTCAACTTCAGTTTCTAATTAGTTCAAAACCGATTTTGAGGTAACAATGAATAGAAAAAGTTATAGAATAGCTCTTCCCCTTTCAAAAAATGTATCACAATAGACTAGAAGAGATTTCCACAGATAATTATGGCAAAAATTCATATGTTTGTTCATACAGTTTCAAAACAACAACTGATTTAGTTAGAGAAGATTTTCATCACCTTAAAACGCTCTATTGGCTTGAAGGTCAATAGAAAACTTACAGAATACTTCAAGAGCTTTCCAAAAAGTATTCATTTGCCTCCATAGACCTAGCTAATACTACAACCGCGATTTGGCACCAAAACACGATCGAATTCCCAAACCCTAACCAAGGAAATCTATGCAAGGCGTCATTTGACTCAACTGGCGGCAAGGGCAAGGAGGGAGGCGGCACGGGGCCGGAGATGGGAAGGTCGAAGGGTTTAGGGTTTACCGTGAAGCTCGGCTGCGACAGCAATGGCTTCGCTCGGCGTACCTGGAAGTGACGAGGGTGAAGCAAACGGACAACGACGAAGCTCGGCGGCGACGGCGAAGCTCGGCGACGAGAGCGGCGAAGACTTGGTGGCAAACAAAATTTTGGCAGCCTGACGGCGTCTAAGTGATTTCGCCTGGGTTAGGTTTTTTCGATGCAACCGAGGGGTATATATAGACGCCTATTTTCTCAGGCGGATTTTAAGTACCGACTGCCTGAGAAGAGGGTTATCTCAGACGGGTTTTACTTACCAACCGCCAGCGAAGATACAATTATCTTAGGCGGTTGCTAACTAAAACCCGCCTGAGATAACCTTTTTCTCAGGCGGTTATTCAGTAACAACCGCCTGCGAAGATCTTTACTTCTATTAAATTATTATTCTTGATTAAATGTGGGGCCTTTAAAAAGCCCAAATTCCACTTTCTTGTAATATTATTGATTATTAAAGGTTAGCATTAAATTTCACTCCATAAAGCCTTTGAAATTGGTCAGAACATAAAAAACATATAACAATTGGTATTTGTCATTTTTCTATCTTGATGAATATAATGATATTTTCATTTATTTTCTCAATGGATATTTTTAGTCATCATACAAAATCAATGTGTGTTCAAAATTTGATGAATGCCTCATATGTATATGAGCATTTAGTTAGAACGATGGATAACTTGAATTTTCACATGTTGGAATGCTTTATAAAAATTAACAAAATTCATACATGTATAAATAATATAAATATGTTCATTCAAACAAATTTCAATGAAGGATGATTTTTTTAGGAGATACACAAATGTGAATAATATGTGCGTATAAATTATTTTGATATTTACCAAAACATTACAATGTCAGCTATACATGTTTTAAAATATTTGGTTCAGGTGGTAGATGTTAATTTTTGAAAATATAGAAGAAAGAATCATCAAATTTGGACTCAATTTGCAGAATCTATACATGTTTGAGTATTTATATTGGAATCTAAATAAAACATAAGCATGGGGAAAGGAAACTAAAAAACAGGCTCGGGCAATTATTTCAGGCGGTTGGTAAGTAAAACCCGTCTGAGATAACCTTTTTTTCAAGCGGTTATTCAGTAACAACCGCCTGCAAAGAACTTTACTTCTTCTAAATTAATATTCTTGATTAAATGTGGGGCCTTTAAAAAGCCAAAATTTCACTTTCTTGTAATATTATTGATTAGTAAAGGTTACCATTAAATTTCACTTCATAAAGCCTTTGAAATTGGTCAGAACATACAAAACATATAACAATTGATATTTGTTATTTTTCTATCTTGATAAATATAACTATATTTTCATTTATTTTCTCAATGTACATTTTTAGTCATCATACCAACCTCTAAGAATTTTTCAGATTTTTTTTTTATTTTTTTAATCAATGTGTGTTCAAAATTTGATGAATGTCTCATATGTATACGAGCATTTAGTTAGAATGATGGATAATTTGAATTTTGACATGTTGGAATGCTTTATAAAAATTAACAAAATTCATACATCTATAAAAAATACAAATATGTTGATACAAAAAATTTCTATGAAGGATCCTTTTTTTAGGAGATACACAAATGTGAATAATATGCGAGTATAAATTATTTTGATATTTACCAAAACATTACAATGTCAGCTATACAAGATTTAAAATATTTGGTTCAGGCAGTAGATGTTAATTTTTGAAAAATATAGAAGAAACAATCATCAAATTTGGACTCAATTTGCAGAATCTATACATTTTTGAGTATTTATATTGGAATCTAAATAAAAAAGAAGCAAGGGAAAAGGAAATTGAAGAACAGGCTCGGGCAATTATCTCTGGCGGTTGGTAAGTTAAACCTGCCTGAGATAACCTTTTTCTCAGGCGGTTATTCAGTAACAACCGCCTGCGAAGATCTTTACTTCTTCTAAATTAATATTCTTGATTAAATGTGGGGCCTTTAAAAGTCTAAATTCCACTTTCTTGTAATATTATTGATTAGTAAAGGTTACATTAAATTTCACTTCATAAAGCCTTTGAAATTGGTCAAAACATAAAAAACATATAACAATTGCTATTTGTCATTTTTCTATCTTGATGAATATAATGACATTTTCATTTATTTTCTCAATGGACATTTTTAGTCATCATACCAACCTCTATTAATTTGTTTCTGATTTTTTTAAAAAATTTTTGAATCAATGTGTGTTCAAAATTTGATGAATGTCTCATATGTATACGAGCATTTAGTTAGAATGATGGATAATTTTTATTTTGACATGTTGGAATGCTTTATAAAAATTAACAAAATGCATACATGTATAAATAATACAAATATGTTCATACAAAAAATTTCTGTGAATGATCCTTTTTTTTAGGAGATACACAAATGTGAATAATATGTGAGTATAAATTATTTTGATATTTACCAAAATATTACAATGTCAGCTATACAAGATTTAAAATATTTGGTTCAGGTAGTAAATGTTAATTTTTGAAAAATATAGAAGAAAGAATCATCGAATTTGGACTCAATTTGCAGAATCTATACATTTTTGTGTATTTATATTGGAATCTAAATAAAAAAGAAGCAAGGGAAAAGGAAACTGAAGAACAGGCTCAGGCAATTATCTCAGGCGGTTGGTAAGTAAAACCCGCCTGAGATAACCTTTTTCTCAGGCAGTTATTCAGTAACAACTACCTGCAAAGATCTTTACTTCTTCTAAATTAATATTCTTGATTAAATGTGGGGCCTTTAAAAAGCCCAAATTCCACTTTCTTGGAATATTATTGATTAGTAAAGGTTACTATTAAATTTCACTTCATAAATCCTTTGAAATTGGTCAGAACATAAAAAACATATAACAATTGCTATTTGTCATTTTTCTACCTTGATGAATATAATGATATTTTCATTTATTTTCTCAATGGAAATTTTTAGTCATCATACCAACCTCTATGAATGTTTTTCAATTTTTTTTAATTTTTTTGAATCAATGTGTGTTCAAAATTTGATGAATGCTTCATATGTATACAAACATTTAGTTAGAATGATGGATAATTTGAATTTTGACATGTTGGAATGCTTTATAAAAATTAACAAAATTCATACATTTATAAATAGTACAAATATGTTCGTACAAAAAAATTTCTGTGAAGGATCCTCTTTTTTTAGGAGATACACAAATGTGACTAATATGTGAGTATAAATTATTTTGATATTTACCAAAACATTACAATGTCAGCTATACAAGATTAAAATATTTAGTTCAGGCGGTAGATGTTAATTTTTGAAAAATATAGAAGAAATAATCGTCGAATGTGGACTCAATTTGCATAATCTATACATGTTTGAGTATTTTTATTGGAATCTAAATAAAAAAGAAGCATGGGAAAAGGAAACTAAAGAACAGACTCGGGCAATTATCTCAGGCGGTTGGTAAGTAAAACCCACCTGAGATAACCATTTTCTCAGGCAGTTATTCAGTAACAACCGCCTGCGAAGATCTTTACTTATTCTAAATTAATATTCTTGATTAAATGTGGGGCCTTTGAAAAGCCCAAATTCCACTTTCTTGTAATATTATTGATTAGTAAAAGTTACCATTAAATTCCGCTTCATAAAGCCTTTGAAATTGGTCAGAACATAAAAAACATATAACAATTGCTATTTGTCATTTTTCTATCTTGATAAATATAATGATATTTTCATTTATTTTCTCAATGGACATTTTTAGTCATCATACCAACCTCTATTAATTTTTTCAGATTTTTTAAAAATTTTTTGAATCAATGTGTGTTCAAAATTTGATGAATGCCTCATATGTATATGAGCATTTAGTTAGAATGATGGATAATTTGAATTTTGACATGTTGGAATGCTTTATAAAAATTAAAAAATTCATACATGTATAAATAATACAAATATGTTCATTCAAACAAATTTCAGTGAAGGATCCTTTTTTTTAGGAGATACACAAATGTGAATAATATGTGCATATATATTATTTTTGATATTTACCAAGACATTACAATGTTAGCTATTCAAGTTTTAAAATATTTACTTCAGGTGGTAGATGTTAATTTTTGAAAAATATAGAAGAAAGAATCATCGAATTTGAACTCAATTTACAGAATCTATACAGGTTTGAGTATTTATATTGGAATCTAACTAAAAAAGAAGCAAGAGATACACCATTAAAGAAGTGATTGAGGGTTGCGCTGATTACATCAAAGATGGAAAATCAATAGGTGTGCCTACACCAGTACATGAGGGTATACTACGTGGGAGAGGCAAAGTGGGTAAGAAAACTTTTATCGTTCAAGATTACAAGAATGTACACCGTGCACATTTTGGTGTACTACAACGGCTCGTGATAGCTGAGTCGTACATCGAGGAACACCAAATTGAGCTTCGTAAAAAAAATCAAGACCGCACAAAGGACTGGATCATGAAAGAGCATAGAAGATGTTTCAGTGAATGGTTAATGGACAAAAATATACCATACGGAAACACTATAGAAGAGGAAACAATGAAGAAGTTAGCTTCTGGCCCATCTGCTTTGATGAGATCATGGCAAGCATATGACATCAATGATTACACATTTTACACTAAAGAAAAAGATGGTAAGAGTGTTACACGAAATAGTGGTGTTCGTATTGAGGCTTATGATTCACAAGGGCAAAAGACCACATACTTCGGGTTCATAGAGGAAATATGGGATCTCGATTATGGCGAAACAATGGTAATGCCCGTATTTAAGTGCCAATGGGTCAAACATCCTGATGGTGTGAAAGTGGACAATTACGGGCTGACACTGGTAGACTTGAATAAAGTGAGTTATAAAGATGACCTGTGGGTTCTCGTCGATAGTGTTGCATAAGTTTTTATGTTCAAGATCCAGAATCCGAGAAGATGCACGTAGTTATTTCTAGAAAGCAAAATATTGTTGGGGTTGAGAATGTGTGAGATAATGAAGATGAATATAATCAGTATGAAGAGATGTACCTTTTCACCAAACCAGAAAACATTAAGTGCGTAGAGAGAAGCATTAAAAAGAATTTTAAACCCTATATGCGAGAAGATGTCAATGCTGGAAAAAATGTATGATATATATTATATATATGTTTGTATCTTCTGAAATCAACTTAGAACAATGCTCTATTTCAGCTTTAGATAGCATGTTTCCAACATTATTAAATCCAGCTTCTATTTCGAACATTATTAAATTTAGTATGTGTATATAAATTTCTTCTGACCTATGATGATCAGACTTGCCTTCCAACAGCTCGGTTCCAAACAACGTCTAGAGGCACAACTCTTGAAGCTCCTGTCAAGCTAATCCCTTCACAGCAAACTCTTGTAGATGCAAGTAACACCCGAGACTCATCATTTGGATTGTTAAAAGCTTCAATTGAAGTCTGACGATACTTTGCGTCCATTCGAGGGCTTGTTTGGATAGGAGTGGATCCATTTCAATATAAGTTGTCGGTACCCTGGGTACCATATATCCCTTGGGATTGCAAAGATATCAACGGAAAGTCACCCACTTGATTCGAAGACCTTCGGAGGCCCACATGTCAGACATGTCCGGACCCGCTTCTCCAACATGGTTAGCCCCAGGGTCACCACGTGTACTATCAAACCGGAGCTACCGCCCGCAAGGGAGGAAGCTCCGAACTATGTACCGAAGTGGCATCCCCGGACCTAACCCCACACCGAGGGAAGCTCCGGTGCTGACACGTGTCACCTAACCCCGGAACTATCTGTCCTCCACAGCGTGCTCCTGTGCTACCACGTGTCCAACCGTCGGATCTTCATCCTCTAACCTCCAGAAGACCCCGCAATGGCTCCGGATCTTCAAAGGGGAATCGAGGACTTCAAGACCCGATTAAGTGTAATTAATACCATATTAATGACACTAAATCGGACGACCTTAATACCAGTAACGGTGCTGTCAAAGCCCATTACACGGTCATTAAGGGCAATTAAACGTGTTGAAGAGGTATCAACACTAGTAAACGCTAGGGCCACATGTCGGGCCAGGCTAATTTGTAACGGCCTGCTCTTATACTATAAAAGGACAGGCCAACGACATCTACACGGACGTTCCATAGATGCTCGGTACAAGCTCATACAGCTAATACAACACCAACACACCCGTGGAGTAGGGTATTACGCTCAGGCGGCCCGAACCACGTAAACTTCCGTGTCTCCTGCGTCATTTACAATTCACCTTCTTGAATCTCCGCGTGCCCACACCGAACATCAAACTCCTCTAACACTTTAGTAGTGTCGGGAGATCTGCCGGTTCCAAACCACAGACAGTTGGCGCGCCAGGTAGGGGCGCCTGAGATTTTGAGAATGGTGAACTCAGATGCTGGATCATCCAACGGTCAACCTCCTGCTCAGGCTATTGGGGGATATCCCTCCAATATGCAGCCACCAGCAGGAGCCTCAGCACCAGCAGGAGTCACACTCCCACCACCACCGCCTCCACCAGCAAATCAAGCTGGGCAACGCAATGGTGCGCCGGCGTCAATCACTGCGTCGGGAAATCATGACAACCCGGAACACGTGCTTCATGCAGCGCGTGCTCTTCTCCAACGCCCACCACCTCCGGATGCATCCCGGGATGCACTGGAATAGTGCAGGGCCGATGTGGAACATTTGGTTGCAGCAGCAGCCGAACGCCTCAGCAACCAGGGTCCTCCTCCTTCGGGACGAGCCCCGACTCAGCGGCGGACTTTGTCTCGTAGACTTGGTCCGCACATTTCCAATAGCAGGAGACGTGCTGCATCACAACAAGTGACGTCATTGCCCTCCGGGGCACGACGCACTCACACGGTATCCAGGCTCTCAACTCATGACCTCCGGGCGGAGCTTGATCGCCGATACCGCCAACAAGACGGCCGAGTCCATATTGAGCGTGCTCGTGAAAGACGGGAAGCTCAGGACCTTTCTGCTCCTGAAGGAGTAGGAGGAGGCTGTTCAGCTCTGGCCATACATCTGCGTATGGTCAGGTGGACACAAAAGTTCCAGCCTCACCTGCCGGAAAAATTCGACGGGACTATCAATCCCGCCGAATTTCTTCAGATCTACTCCACTGCAATCTTGGCAGCTAGAAGAAACGAGGCCGTGATGGCCAATTATTTTCCAGTGGCCTTAACTGGGACCGCCAGGTCCTGGTTTATGAGCCTTCCACCCAACTCTATCAACAGTTGGGAGGAGCTGTGCCGGCAGTTCACCGCCAACTTCGGGAGTTCATACACCCGACCAGGCACTGAACTGGACCTTTTTGCAGTCGTGCAAAAAGGGGGAGAATCCCTACGATCATTCATCCAGAGGTTCTCTCAGGTATGAAACACTATCCTTTCTATCTCTAGCGCCTCTGTCATTGTGGCATTCAGACAGGGTGTACGGGACAAGAAGATGCTGGAGAAACTGGCGATCAAGGAGATCACTAGCGTCACGGAACTCTTCAGCTTGGCTGACAAATGTGCCAGAGCTGTGGAGGGCCGTGAGATGCACTCCAAACCAACCCCAGAGGGTCACAAGAAATCCTCCAAAGAAGAAGCCGCTACCTCCAGGAACGGTAAGAAGAAGAAAAAGACCAACGGCAAGAAGAAGCTGTCGGCCGGTACATCCAATGTTGCAGCTGCTGCAGCTCCGGGTGGTCGGGGGCCATGCCCCGAAAAGCGACTTCGACCGTCTTCTGAAGACGGTAGCAAGCCCAAGGTGTGGTGCCCAATTCAAAAACGGGCAGCCACAGTTTGGAAGACTGCCGGGAGGTCCAAAACCTTGCCGAGCGCTACAACAAGCACCGGGAAGAATCTCCTTTCCGACAGAGGGAAGGAAAGCAAAAAGTCGACGAAGCTCCAGCTGAAGAGGAGTTAGTTTTTTAGGATCCCAAAAAGGTCCTGAAGGCCGTTTACACCTCTGTCGATGATGATTCTGACATCTCTGACAACGAGCGTCGGAAGACCATGAACACCATTTTTGGTGGATCATGGGACATCACCTCCCGCCACGTCATCAAGACTATGCATCGGGATATGGCTGCTGTAGCTCCTACATTCAGGTCGGAACCTCATCGGAAGTGGATGGACACAGCCATCACTTTTGATGCTTCGGACTGCCCTCGGAGCATGGTTGGAGCAGGTCAGCTACCTTTGATGGTATCTCCTACCATCAACAACATCCATCTCGACCACGTCATGGTAGACAGAGGTTCGGGGCTTAACCTCATAAGCCTCGAAGCTTTTACTAAGCTTCAACTCCGACCTTCGGATCTCCACCCCTCTCGACCTTTCTCCGTAGTAGGTCCGGGGGCCATGACCCCACTCGGAGCTATTACTCTCCCTGTTACCTTCGGGACACGGGAGAAGTACCGCACCGATAAGTTGGTCTTCGATGTTGCTCAGATAAACTTACCCTTCAATGCCATCTTGGGTAGGCCTGCCCTGTACAAATTCATGGCAGCTGCTCATTATGGTTATCTGGTGTTGAAGATGCCAACGCCAGTAGGCGTTCTCCAGATCCGCAGAGATCGTACTGCCGGAGTAACTGCTCTGGAAGAACTCCATGCACTCACCACGGCGCAAGAGGAGGACTCCAGGCAGGAGCAAGCTCCAAAACCCCCGAGCATTCGTCAACAAGGCTCGACTTTTGCACCTCGTGTGCAGCCAAGCGGCGACACCGACATTCCCATCAAAGTCGTCCAAATTGGTTCCGATGCCGCTCAGACCACTCGTATATCGGGGGGATTGACCGACAAATAGGAACTCACGCTCATCACTTTCATCCGGGCTAACGTCGACGTGTTTGCTTGGCAACCATCACAAATGCCTGGGATCCCCAGGGAAGTGATTGAGCACAATCTGAAGATCTACCCCGACGCGCGGCCTGTGCATCAGAAGCCTCGAAAGCAATCTGTAGAGCGACAGAACTTCATCCGACAAGAAGTGAAGAAGTTACTCGAAGCTGGATTCATCCGAGAAGTCTTCCATCCAAAATGGCTGGCAAACCCAGTCGTTGTGCCCAAGGCCGGCGGGAAGCTTCGGATGTGCATCGACTACACCACACTAAATAAGGCATGTCCAAAAGATCCATTCCCAATGCCTAGAATAGATCAGATAGTGGATTACACCTCCGGGTGTGAATTACTGTGTTTCCTAGATGCATATTCCGGGTATCATCAAATCAGGATGTCTAGGGAAGATGAAGAGCATACCTCATTCATCATAGTAGATGGATTGTACTGCTATACAGCCATGCCCTTTGGTCTCAAGAATGCAGCCTCAACTTTTGTACGAGCTATGTACAAAACTTTTGAAGAACTCATTAGAGACATAGTGGAAGTGTACGTCGATGACATCGTGGTCAAGATCAGGAACAAGGAGTCACTCCTTGACACCTTGCAGACTGTCTTCGACAAGCTGCGGGCCACCCGCACAAAGCTAAACCTAGACAAGTGTGTCTTTGGGGTTAGCTCCGAAAAACTTCTCGGTTTCCTGGTAAGTTACCAGGGCATAGAAGCTAATCCGGCGAAGATTAAGTCCATTGAAGACATGCGGCCACCAACCCGCATCAAAGACGTCCAAAAGTTAACCGGATGTCTAGCAGCCCTCAGCCGGTTCATTTCAAGACTAGCGGAACGGGCACTCCCCTCTTCAAGTTATTGAGGAAGCCCGGACCATTCCAATGGTCTGAAGAAGCAGAGAAGGCATTCCAGGAGCTGAAACAGTTCCTCACCACCCTACCATTTCTGGTAGCTCCGAACCCTGGTGAGCCTTTGTTACTTTACATTTCAGCAACTAACGAAGTCGTCAGTATGGTTCTGGTTGCGGAGAGACCAGAGCTACCTCATACACAGGAATCCAGACCCCTTCGGGAGGGTTCGGAGGTACCTGAAAGCGAGTCTGGGTCCTAGCTCCCAGACTCGAATCCACAAGAAGTCACTTCAGGAGACCCAGACCACTCCGGGAGGGTCTCGGTCGTTTCTGGAGAAGCCCCGGGTTCCTCCAGCCAGGACCCGGAGGTCCCCGAAGAAAATCTGGATTCCTCCGGGAGGATCCGGGTCAGTGAAGAGGAAGCTCCGGACCCCTCCGGGAGGGTCCGGACCATTCAGCGCCCGGTGTACTTCATTAGTGAAGTACTACATGATGCCAAGACTCGGTACCTAGAGGTGCATAAGCTGCTCTATGCCGTCCTTATTGCCTCCAGGAAGCTTCGCCATTACTTCCAAGCTCACAAAGTCTCAGTGGTGACCTCTTACCCACTTCGAGCAGTCTTGCATAATCCCAATTCAACTGGGAATATTGCAAAGTGGGAAGCGGAATTGGCTGAATTTGATCTTGAATTCATTTCAAGGCAAGCAGTCAAGAGTCAAGCATTGGCAGATTTTGTGGCGGAATGGACTCCCTCTCCATCAAACCCTGGGGGCCCCAGTGAGCAAAAGACGGAGCATCAAGCTCCAGCCTTCACCGAGCCTCACTGGACCCTCTACTTTGACAGCTCCATGCAAAAGCACGGGGCCGGAGCTGGAATCCTTCTCCTTGCACCGACCAGGGAGAAGGTGAAATACATGGTACACCTTGACTTCAAGGCGACCAACAACATGGCAGAGTACGAAGCGCTCATCTACGGACTAAAGGTGGCACTGTCATATGGTGTCAAGCAACTGCTGGTCAAGGGAGATTCACAGCTCATCATTAAGCAAGTGAAGGGTGAATGTTCCTGCAATAATCTCCAGCTAGCTGCTTACCTCCTTGAAGTCCAGAGGATTCAAAAGGACTTCGAAGTCCTAGATCTCCACCATGTTCAGCGTGCCCATAATGCTGAAGCTGACGAACTCTCGACGAAAGCGTCAACCGGAGCTCCGGCTCCCGACGGAATTTTTGTCCGGAGGTTGTCAAAACCAACAGCTCAGCCTGCCGAACTGAGCCAAGGGGGCGAGATCAGCATCCCGAAGCTGATGGTCCCGATGGCCCTGTTACCATGGCAGCCATCAAGGGTCATAGGTGCTGCCGGGAGCTCCGAGCAACCCAGCACGCAAGACTCAAAAGCTCAAGCTAGTTCCGATGCATGGATCTCGGAGATCTGGAGCTACTTGAAAGACAACATCCTTCCTGACGATGATGTATCCGCTGACCGGGTAGTCAGATTGGCTAAAAGATACACGGTGGTAGAAGGGGATCTCTACCGGCGTGGTGCCAATGGCATCCTAATGCGGTGCATCACAAGGGAAGAAGGCTGCGAACTCCTCGCAGAAATCCATGGAGGCGAGTGTGGGAACCACGCGTCTTCCCGCACGCTGGTTGGTAAAGCCTTTCGGCATGGTTTCTACTGGCCTACAGCACTCCAAGATGCAACTGAGCTGGTGAAGAAATGTGAAGCATGTCAATTCCATGCAAAGCAAATTCACACGCCAGCTCAGCCCCTACAAATGATACCTCCTACATGGCCCTTCGCTGTGTGGGGGATGGACATCTTGGGACCTTTCCCAAGAGCCGTCGGAGGTTACAAGTTCCTGTACGTCGCCATTGATAAGTTCACCAAGTGGCCGGAAGCAACTCCAGTTGTGACAATCAACAAGCAATCTGCTATCAACTTTTTGTTGTCCATTGTATGCAGATATGGAGTCCCAAACAAAATCATCACTGATAATGGGACCCAATTCACACGCTCTGCATTCCAAGGATATTGTGAAGACCTCGGCATACAAGTTTGCTACGCCTCCGTAGCTCACCCGGCAAGCAATGGCCAAGCCGAGAGAGCAAATGCTGAAATCCTTAAAGGACTCAAGACGCGCACATATGAGCGCTTAAAAAAACATGGAGCTAACTGGATTGAAGAGCTTCCGCCAACTTTATGGGTCAACAGGACATCTCTAAACCGGTCAACTGGAGAGACACCCTTCTTTCTGATGTACGGAGCTGAAGCAATCCTTCCTCCGGAAATCACCTTGGGTTCACTCCGGGTCCGGACCTTCGACGAAGCCACGCAGGATCAGCTACGGCGTGAAGACCTAGACCTCCTTGAGGAGGGAAGGTGCCAAGCAGCTGTTCGGAATGCCCGATATCGCCAAGCCCTACGGCGTTATCATCAGCGGCATGTACACAACCGATAGCTCGAGGAAGGCAATCTGGTGCTACGAAGAATACAATCCAGAGAAGGGTTAAACAAACTCTCCCCCGGCTGGGAGGGACCCTTCTGAGTGATTAAAGTATCCCATCCCGGAAGCGTTCGCTTGGCTACCGAGGATGGGACACCTCTCCCAAATCCTTGGAACATCGAGCACCTCCGTAAGTTCTACACTTAATACCACAGAGGTGAGTCTCGAGTAACTTTAGGTGTATGTTATAGAGTCATTGTACAAAGTCGGGTAGTTCCTCCGGGAGAACGGCTGGACCTTCCCCAGAAGGTCCACAAAGTTCATGCAACACTTGTCACAGTCTCAGAACTAAAAGTGTGGCTAACTACCCTGGGACAAACAAGAAATTAAACACGCTTAGCTTGGTTCCGTACCCTAAGAGTGTACTTGTTTCCCCTGTACCCCGGATCTATAATGAAAGACATCTTCAGGTGAAATAGACTCCACATGCATTCATTTTATACAGGCTCAACATTTTTTATTTTTCTCTTTCTTGTCTATAACAAAGACGCGCAATTCTTAAAAAAAATTTAGTTCAACCGGTTCATATATGATTCGAGTTGTATTGTCTATTCTTTTGAATTCAAATATTGTTCAGGGCTCACTCGCCTGAATGCCGCCAAGCCAATCTAGGGCCTGAGTGTGCTATCGACTTAGCCTGGTCAAGCACCCTAAGTACGCCACTCTACCTACACCCCGGCAGGCCGAAGTAAGGCGAGTCCAAGTACAATTGAATCCGGAAGAAAAGGCAACGCATTCGATTGTGTTTAGAATCGCGTTTGACCTAAAACTTTTTCAAGAATCGTAAGCCGCGACGAAGTTATAGGCAAGAAATGAATTTTACTATTTTTCTTGACTTCAGTGTGCAGGAAAAATAAAATACACATTGATGGAGAAAAGCCGGAGCTAACAAAGCCCCGACTCCTCTGGATGGCTTGTAATCGATGTTAACAAGCATCACCGGAGCAATCAAGCCCCGGTAAAGCTAGGGGGGCTAGCCGTCGACATAAAAGATGGTGAGAAGACCCCACAAGTGGAGTCTGCTGTCGACAAGTTACGTGTTGGCAAAGGTCAGTGCCGGAGCTACTAAGCTCCGACACCCCGGAGGACTAACTATCGATGCCCTATGCGTTGATAGGGACTATTACCGGAGCTACTAAGCTCCGGCGGTAGTCAGTTTGACCTCAGGGGGCCTTCACCATCAAAGACTTCGGACCTACGCTCTACAAGTTCGAAGAAAATGAGTCTTCAACAAAACATAATATCCTCTTGGTACATGTTCACAATCAAATTGTGTACATCTACCAGGGGGCCAAGTGAAGACAAAAGTGTTGAAGACAAAAAGTGAAATTCGCAAAAATTTGGGGATTTCATTCATTTGGAGACAAGGGATTACAAAATTGAGGAAGAAGAAGAGAGGATACAAGTGGGAACTACGGAAATGGTCCTAGACCCTATGGAAGAATTGAGCGACTTTCTGGGCAACCTCCGACACGTTGGCTTGTGCAGCTTCCCCTTCTCCTTCGACGGGACCTTCAAGCACCGGGTCCAGAGGAAATTGGGAGTTCCAGCTGGTGTAGCACGTCAGCACGTACTCTGCGATGTTCTTCGCCAGGGATTGCCCCTCAACCTCCAATTGGTCCGCGATGACATCGCCCACCTTGGAGAGCTTGCTACCTGTCGAGCTCAATTCCTGCAGCGCTAGGTACGGCTCTGGCTCCGGATCATCCGGGCGCACGGGACTGAAGCCCATTGGTGTCAACGCGTCGTTGGCCTTGCCCAGGAACTCCCAAATTTGTAGGGAGTCCGCAGTCCTCAAGCCTTTCAATTCTTCCAAAGATCATCTGGCCGCCACCAGTTCGGAATTCTCACGGGCGAGGTGCTCAACTTCTTTGGCGTTTTGCTGAATCTTCTCAGCAACCCGCTTCTCGAGTTTTCCGAGCTCCTCTTCCCAGAGGTGGATCTTGTTCCGGCGGTCGACCAAGTCCTTCCCCCTGCCCCTCACTTTCTTTTCCCTGGCAACGAGGGCACACTCCCATTCATGAAGCTCCTGCCCTTGCACCCAGGCCTTCTTCTCCTCCTCTACGCAGCGCTCTTCCAATTTCTTGGCGCGCTCCTCAAGGCCCTTGTCAGCCAGAGCCACCTTCTCGCAGAGCTCCTCCTCCCTCCTCAGGACGTCATCCTGCGGCTCTAGGAGTTTCTGCTCTTCATCTTCGAGTCGTTTCTCCCTCTCTTCAAGTGCCTCTCGGCGCTTGATGAGTGTAGTGTTAATGGCCTCAAGCCTTTCGTGGCGTTCATCGGCAGCACTATTGGCTGCTTTGGCCTGGTCGTAGATCTCCCGGGATTGGGCGTCGAGGGCGCGAGTCATACTCTCCCTGTCATCCAATAATTTACCCCAATACTCCAGGCGGACTTTCTCCCGTTTGATCCACTCTTTGTCATCCGCTAGCCTTGACTGCGCCAGCTTGGTCTCGAAGTAGAGCCGGTTACGCCACCTCCTAAGGGTTTGGCGCTCCTCTTCAAGAGCCTTGCTGTCGTGGAAGAAAGCCAGCTGAACTTGACGCAGACTGGAACATGCGTTGTCAATGGACAGTGACAACGAGATAGGTTCCGGACCTGCTGGGGTCTCCTCCGCTGGTTCCAGCGGGTTTTCAGATACAAAAATTGGGTCCCACTCCACAAGAGTGGTCCCCTGTGTCTCCATGGCACTAAGGCCGTCCTCCGGGATGGCCTCAGTCGCCATCGAGGAGGGCCCCACCGCCAGGTCTTCATTCACCCCCTCAGACAGGGGGCCAGCGACTTCACCAGGGCACTCCGCTCAGCCGTGGGTACCTCCGATGTCATCACTTCCGGAGCAGGGGCCGCTTCTGGCTCCGGCCTTGGCACCTCCTCCGATGGGGGGTCGAGCCCTGACACTTCTGTATCAACCGGCTCGGGAGCCGGAAGATCTTCATCTTCAATCGGCCCTGCAGCCGGAGGTCCAACAACTATTGGCTCTGCGGCCGGTGCTTCTGAGGTAGCCGGCCCAACCGCCGGGACTCCCACAACATCCGGCGCGCACGCCGGGACTTCAATCACCTCCGGCTCGACCGCCGGAGCTTCGACACTTTCCGGCTCTAGGGCCAGAATCACAACTTCTTCCGGCTCAACGGCCGGAGCTTCCATCATCTCAGCACCAGGACCCGGAGCTTCAACCTCCGGGACAGGTGCCGCTGGCACATCTTCACTCCAGCGGTCCGGCGCTACCACGAGAGCCTCTTGGGAGGAGTCGAGGTCCATGACCACGACAGCCGGCGCCGGAGCTGTCGCAGCTTCATCCACCACTTGGGGCGGCACCGGGACAGGAGCAGAAGCTTCCGCCCTCACGGCTTCAGCCGCTGTGGCTAAGGGTGGAGCCTCACTCCCCTTCTTGGGGACGCTGCAGATGATGAACGAAGAAACTTAAAAAATAGTTAGTACAATTAAAACAACTATCCAAGGTAAAGATTAAAAATTACTTTGGGAGGCTTCCGCACCAGCCTGCGCGGAACCTTTTTCCCGGGCGCTCTGGGCTGGTCATAGCCGGCGTGGAAGCTCCGGAAGGCCCCCCGGAACTCGTCGCGGCCACAGGTGTTTCCCGAGTCGAGGCCCCCCTCGATCGGGAAGAACCCCGGACCTGGAGGCCTCCACCGCCCCAGGTGCTGGAGTTGCATGCCCGAAGCTAACACCCCGGGAGGACCCCACTGCGGGAACAGTCGCGCTCCGGGAGGACCCCACTGCGGGAACGGTCGCGCCCCGGGAGGACCCCACTACGGGAACAGTCGCCGTAGTTGTAGAAGACCTTCCCCTCCGGGGAGAAGGAGTCGACGCAGAAGTAGCGGGCCTGACGGACCTTCCGTCGGCGTACTGCAGCTTCCTCTTCCGGCTCACGGGTTCATCCGCCTGCTCCTTGCCCTTGCCGACGACTTCTTCCCTCGGCTTCGGAGCAGGGTCGGAGCCATCCTCGGGCATTCCGGGGATCGCTACCTTGGTGGTTGATCTTCTCTCGACGACACCAAGGTCGTCAAGCACGGGCATCTTCCGCCGGAGCTCCCTGCTGAACTCCACTTCCACGTTCAGAGGAAGAAAAGCTGATGGCGGAGTCAAGTCATCACCATCAACGTCGATGCCATGCTGGAACTTCTTGAGGTGGAACTCCAAGGTTTTCCTCACCATGTTGGACTTCAGCCCGGTCTCGACCCGATCGTCGTCCATCACGCTGTTGAGGGCCCATGCGAGTTTCTCTCTCCTCTTCAGTGGCGCCCACCTGTTGACCAAGAAGTTGCAAAACACCGCCTGAGGAGTCGATCCTCCCTCCGCGCATTGGCGGATCCTGGTCAAAGCAGGGTTGAAGGCTTCCACCAGCACCGGAGCTTCACTCCAGATTGTCGTGTCGATGCTGGGAAGGCCTTCGGGCAGCTCCAGCCTCTCGTGCTCCTCCACCCGGACGACTATCCAGTCCTTCTTCCAGTCATCCCACTTCCCAGAGGGAAATGACCGGAGGTACTTGAATGGGCACTTCTTGCGCTTCACGAAGTAGTAGAAGCCAAGGTACTCATTGCTCCTGCCGGTGGTATGGACGGTGAAGAAGGTCCGGAAGAGTTCAATGCAGAGGGGGATGCCCACCCACATCTCACAGAAGTGGACGAAAATGGACACAAGAAGAATGGAGTGGGGGCCGAGATGATACAACTGCAGACCATAGAAGTCTAGCAGCATCAAGAAAAAGGAAGAAAAATGTGGGATCAACCCCACCATGGCGTACGAGGAGAAGTACACCATTTCGCCGGCGTGCTCCTTCTCAAACGGGAGCTCTCCACCGGCGCGGACCGAGCGGTTGAAGAAGTCCGAGGACCATCCCATGAGGGCCTGGACCTTCTTCAGGTCGCCGTCGGTCTTCAAGCGACTCTCGCGGAGACCCAACTCCATCGCGGCACGGCTAGGAAAGAGAAGAAAAGCGAAGCACAAGTTGGGAGTTTGAGCGCAAGATCAGATGGGAGGCGTAAAGTGGTGCGCGCTTTCCTTCTGAAGTAAACCCTCGCGACGCTTGGATGGAAACCGCAGAGAAGTCAAAGATATCACTCAAAAATTCCACCCAGCTGATGACAAGAGGGCCCGGGACTACCCCGACGATCAAGTCGAGGTTCTTACCCAGGAGAACGGTTGCCATCATGAGGCGGGAAGCCTGAAGGCGGCGGCCTGACAAGGCGCGCAGAACTGATACGATTTTCGTAACGGGAACCGACGACCTTCAATTGCGTGAGATCCGCACGCCAAAGATCTCACCTGCCGCACACGGGATATGCCACGCGGCGAAGATTTAACTCCGGACCATCGCCAACGGCACATCCGAAGACCTTTGAAGACTCAGTTCAAAATTCGAAGGATGGACCCACCTCCAGCGGAACAACTTCATCCAAGGGGTCTTCCCCGGAGGTGGGCCCAGGGGGCCACTATCGGTACCCTGGGTACCATATATCCCTTGGGATTGCAAAGATATCAAGGGAAAGTCACCCACTTGATTTGAAGACCTTCGGAGGCCCACATGTCAGACATGTCCGGACCCGCTTCTCCAACATGGTTAGCCCCAGGGTCGCCACGTGTACTATCAAACCGGAGCTACAGCCCGCAAGGGAGGAAGCTCCGAACTATGTACCAAAGTGGCATCCCCGGACCTAACCCCAGACCGAGGGAAGCTCCAGTGCTGACACGTGTCAGCTAACCCCGGAACTATCTGTCCTCCACAGCGTGCTCCTGTGCTGCCACGTGTCCAATCGTCGGATCTTCATCCTCTAACCTCCAGAAGACCCCGCAACGGCTCCGGATCTTCAAAGGGGAATCGAGGACTTCAAGACCCGATTAAGTGTAATTAATACCATATTAATGACACTTAATCGGACGACCTTAATACCAGTAACGGTGCTGTCAAAGCCCATTACATGGTCATTAAGGGCAAGTAAACGTGTTGAAGAGGTATAAACACTAGTAAACGCCAGCGCCACATGTCGGGCCAGGCTAATTTGTAACGGTCTGCCCTTATACTATAAAAGGACAGGCCAACGACATCTACACGGACGTTCCATAGACGCTCGGTACAAGCTCATACAGCTAATACAACACCAACACACCCGTGGAGTAGGGTATTACGCTTAGGCGGCCCGAACCACGTAAACTTCTGTGTCTCCTGCATCATTTACAATTCACCTTCTTGAATCTCCGCGCGCCCACACCGAATATCAAACTCCTCTAACACTTTAGTAGTGTCGGGAGATCTGCCGGTTCCAAACCACCGACATAAGTGATTTGAGGTGGATTGAGGAGAAAATTAGTTCATTCTTCACTTCAATCCAATTAGATTGAGTACACCCAAACAAGCCCTAAAAGATTTCTTTCTCTTCTCTCCATTTTAAAAACATACGAAGATGCTACTTTTTCAGTTCTAATGGCTGAATATATTGACTACAAATCAGTATCATCTCTCTTAGTGCTTCACACAAGCGACGAAGCGTACAACTTCATTATAGATCTTGTTTTTACCATTTTCATAGGAATTTCACCTTAATCTGTCAAGCATAAATTTATCAATAATTGAAGTTTTCTCGTCATACATGTTAATGGCAGTTACAAGTGAAGAGTGTGTCGAAACTAACGAAACCTCAACGGGACTGAAGACAAAGAGATGTTGCATATGAGTGGCAATGTTCAGCTTAGACAACATGAGGCTATGATGGCAGCCTTCAACAATATGAAAAGTGATGCCAATGTTATGCTTGCATCAACCAAGATATGTTGTGAGGTTATAACACTCGTTGGGGGCAAGCATAACCTTGGCCAAGGTTATGCTTGCCCCAACAAGTGTTATACCCTCACAACATGCCTTGGTTGATGCAAGCATAACCTTTGCATCACTTTTATGTTGTCGAAGGTTGCCATCATAGCTTCTCGCTGTTTAACCTGGACATTGCCACTCATATGTAGGATCTCTTTATCATGAGTTCGATTCAGATTTCATTAGCTTTGACACATCCTTCACTTATAACTGCCATTAACATGTGTGATAAGAAAACTTCACTTATTTGATAAATCTATGTTTGAAAGATTAAGGTTAAATCTCTATGAAAGTGTAAAAACAAGATTTGTGATTGAAGTTGTTCATTTTCTCTCTTGTGTGAAGGACTAAGAAAGTAAGTACTGATCTTTAGTCAATATATTTAGACATTAAAACTGAGAAAGGAGCATCTTTCTAAGTTTTCAAATGGACAGGAGGGAAAGAAATCCTTCAGATGGATGAGAAAATCCTTCCAAGGATTGTCAGACTTCAAATTAATATTTCAACAATCCAAATAATGAGCCACGGGTCTTACTTGCATCTACAAGAGCTTGCTGTGCAGGGATTATCTTGACAGGAGCTTATCAGCATCACAGGCGGTTCTTAAACAATGACCACTCGTGGAAATCATGTATTTTCTCAGGCGGTTATTAATTAAGAACCGTCTGTGATGTAGCTAACATCACAGGCGGTTCTTAATGAACCAACGCCTAAGAAAATACATGATTTCCACAGGCGGTCATTGTTTAAGAACCGCCTGTGATGTTCTGTCATCACAGGCGGTTATTTTATCATTTGTCATCACAGTCGCATTTTTTTACGGATCGTCTGTGTTTAAAAAATCGAGACGCCTGTGAAAATACTTTTTGTAATAGTGTGGGGCGAAGCAATTTTTTTAAAATATATATAATGGTTATATCAGGTCATATATGAAGAACACCAACTATCCACGTGCGGCTTCCAGCTAGCTCCTGGAATACAACGAAAGCACTGCCGTGGAAGTCGCGTGTCCCGGCTGCCGTACCCTTATTTCGGCAACAGCTGTTGACTACAAACGACGAGGCATGCACTAGCTTTGTGTTGGGATGCAAGCTAGCACACTGCGCCGGGTTGGATGGTGCTGCAATCTAGTGCAATACACGCCTGGCTCAAGGTATGCCATGGCCTATGTGGCATACCTTTTGGGTCCGCCTATGCTTTTATCATACAAAATTTCCTTAACTCTAAACGATGCACTTTGAAGTTTTTCCTTCGCCCCTGATTCAGGATACCAAGGTTGGACAGCAATCTGAGCTTCTATAGTCCTCATCACCAGATCAAGTATCTCCATTCATTAATCATTCCTGCTTCAGGAATCCTCATAGTTAAGCTATTTTCAGATACTTAATTTGCATACCATCTCCAAGCATTTGCAAGGATAATATTCCTAAATTCATTTTCAATCTGATCAGCAGTTGCAGTTCCACTAACCACATTAATCACAACAGTTGTACTTATCTCTTTAGAGTTAAATTTGGTGGTAATATCTGGAATACTAAAGAATCTCTGACCCTCTACTTTAGTATCACACATAGGAGCAATGTAATCCTTTAGTAACTTTGTATAGCAGTACATAGCTTCATTATCAAGTTTACCACAGTGCACACATCGCTTAACACCAGAGCATGCATGCATTAAATTTATGCTCTGTAGTTCCATAATCGTAGCAGTGAAATTCAGATCCAGAACAAGGATGGATATCACCTTTTTTATCATGATGAGGCAGCTCAGGTTCCTTGACAATCTCCTTTCCCTTCTGCTTTTCAGACTTAAGGTCTCTTTGATTCAGCTTTTCGTAGCAGACTCACTGTCAAAAATCTGAAATCGGAACCAAAGGGGTTTTCCAGAGAAGCAAATTCTTGAAAATTTATAGATTTTGTATAAACTAGAATTTGCTCGCACCGTAGATTTTCTATATTCTTCATCCAACTCCTAAAAAAATTACCCATATGTCATAGTTACAAATACTAATACAAATCATTTTCTTTATTTTTCCTTCTCTCAGGGGACAACAGTTTTTTCACAGCTCACACCTAAAATAAGATTTTCAGGAATTCTCATTAGTTACAAATACAAATCATTTTCTTTATTTTTCTGTCTCTCAGGTCACAACAGTTTTTTCACGGCCCACAGCTAAAATCAGATTTTCAATAATTCACGACTGAACCAAACACGCCCTTAGATGCTTCCTCCATTGAGACCACTTGATCCATGTTACCATCTTGTGTAGTTCCTACACATAGATCTTTTGCGTGGCATCCAGCCGATTTTAGCTAGCAGCTTCCCCACTCAAATAAGCATCAGAATTCACCCCCTCCGTAGCAGATCTATGCCAAGGGTCCCAACCTCCTCCCCAACCACTTTCAGCACCATGCCAAGATCTTCCAGAAGACTGATTTCCTCTACCCAACCACCTAACTTAGATGGCCCTCTTCCCCTTCTGCCACTTGCATATCGACCTCTCCCCCTGTTTTCATCATACCCAAAGTGACATCTGCCCCAGTTTCCTTCACTGTCAAGACAACCTCTTCTCGACCTAGTTCCCTTCCCCTAAGTTCCCCTTAGCACCACCACCCTCGATGAGGACATCGTTACCATTGATACAACTATAACAGCAGCCCATTCACCACTTGCGGCTAATCAAGGTCCAATGACATGCGCTCGTGCACTTGAACTTAATTATCCAGTGAATTCATTCCTATCTGTTCAAACTAATTATCCTTCAAATGGAGAACTATTAAAACCTTATGATGACCTTGTTATTATTAGGTGCTTGTGAATTGATCCAGCTAGGAGGAATGGAGGGATTAATGCAACGAAGACTGCTCCACCCGAGGGGTCCTCATAACTGCAGCAAGTACCAGCTTAAAAGGGGCATAACTTTCAACTCCCAAGGTTGTTTAATGCAAATAAGTACTTGATGGAAATGTCTTTTCGTCTACTTTCCATTGGATCAAGAATCAAAGGCAGATGACGCTTGAGCTGCCCAGAAAGGCCATACAAGACTCGTGACTCCATCCTGAGTTCTAGTCTTCCTCCTCTATATAAGCAACTAGCAGCCATAGGAAGAACTCGAGTTTTGTTTTCTGTAAGTTTAGCCATTGCTACTTCCTTGTAATTCAAGTGTCGACGAGACATTCCGATTACTTGAATCAGAACCCCAACTTATCACACTCGTGAGTGTTTGCTTGTTATCTTATTCTTGCTTGTTCTTCGATTCCTTGCAGGTTCAAGGCTGTTGTTGGCACGACAAGAATAGCAACAGCGGGAGCCGGTGTAACTATCGCTAAGGCACAACACCCTTGTGGTTGTTGTAGTCGGGTAGCACAATATTGACCTCCATCCAAATCATAGTTATCAGGAGACGGTGTAACTGTCGCTCAAGGCGCCACACCATTCTGGTTGTGGTAGTCGGGCAGCCAACGTCGATCTCCACCAAATTCGTTCACCACCAACATCTCTCATCGAAAGATAGGGCATCCCCCGTACCCATTGGGTTCATCAAGTGGTATCAGATTTCAGGTTGCTCAGTGAGATTTGCTTCTCCTTGTTCTTCATTTACCTACAGTCCAATTTTGCCTACAAAAGTTCACTCTGAAAATCCTAAAAACACTTTGAGCCTTTTGCTTGGCTACTTAGCTCTCGACTTTTTGAATTCATGGTTGCCTTTTTGTGTCGAGTTGCTGGTCCTAAGTTTTTCACCGCTAGAGTTTCGAGTTCGTTCCACTTTGTTCGCAGTCCATTTTCATTACCTACCCAAAGTTCAGAAAAAGGGAAGTGCAAAAGAAAATTCGCACGGATCAGTAAGAAAAAGGCATGTGCAAAGAAAGAAAAGCAACACTGATTAAAATAGCTAGAAAAAGTTTCTGAGTACAAAAAAGAAGAAACAATTTGTGTAACATTTGTTTCATATTTCGGAGTTCAACTTGTTGTTTTGAACATTTTGTTAAAACACAATGTTCGTGCTGTCCGAACTTTTCTACTATAGTAAATTTAACACCATGTGGAGTAACGGCTCGCGTCTCTATCATGGTTTAGACTAGGACCAGCATAGTACCACCATGGAACGTTTATTCAACTTTTTGTGACTAATGTGGTACTAGTTGTTCCTTTGTGTAACTCATTTCTAGCAGCCACCTACAACTTCCACAAAATCATCTACAACACCACAGAATTGTGCTGGCAGCCACCATTTGTTGTTGTTCTTGCTATTTACCGGCCCGCTGCATTGCATGGTAAGAACTTGTAAGACCTTGATTTCTTGCTAGTGGGGAAGTGATTGTCTCCTACAACCTCTTAGCAACAGCTAGGATTAATCTGCTTGCTGTTGTATTTCCTTTATTTACTAACCATATCAGCTGATGCAAATGAGACATCTCAACATTCACCACGTATGAGGGGCATCATTCAGCATTTCGAACGCCAAGTAAAGCTGTACAGGGATGCCCTCAACGAGGATATTCAAGTCACTAATGAACGCATTGATCAATTAGAGTCGATGCGGATTTGCACCAACAGTTGACCACATTAGAAAGCACTACTGGGACTATTAACACTTCTCTTGTAGCAATCATTGAGTGATTGGAGAGGATGGAACAGGTTGGACACGAAGAGAGGCAAAGACGTGTTGATGACAGTCACGACTCCGTTGGCAACGCGGCAAGATATGACGAGGCAGAGTATTCAGCGGATACCGAGCTTGATGATGGACCTTTTAGGTATCGACAGCAGCCACGTCGCGACCATCGTGGTATGGGTGGTTGAGCCCTACAACGTGAGGTACGTGACAATGATGATTACCTATGCAGCATTAAATTCTCCATACCACCCTTTGATGGGAAATATGATCCGGATGCATATCTGTCTTGGGAATTATCAGTAGATCAAAAATTTACATTCTATGATTTCCCTGATGATAAAAAGGTTAGAGGTGCCACTAGTGAATTCACTAACTTTGCTTCTGTTTGATGGCATGAGTATCAAACTAAAAATCCAGCTACCGTACCACAAACTTGGAATGCCTTGAAACAAATCATGCCTCGTCGTTTTGTTCCTTCCTATCATTCTCGTGGCCTGTTGCATAAATTACAACAACCTAGGCAAGACAACATATCTGTTAAGGAATACTATCAACAACTCCAAATAGGCATGATGTGATGTGGCCTAGTTGAAAATGAAGAGGCTGCAATGGCTAGGTTTATGGGTGGTTTAACAAGAGAATTCATATTGGCTTATAAGGAATACACTAACGTCACTCGATTATTCCATCTTGCTTGTAAGGATGAAAGAGAAGTGCAGGGACGACACACAAGAACTAACATTTCTGCAGGTCGAACTACCTCATGGCAGTCCCGCTCAAGTGCCGCTGGTCTTAAAGATCATTCTCCGGACGATGCTTCCAATCGGTTGCCCAGGACTACATCAAAATCTGCACCTTCACGTGCTATCGAGACAACAAAAGGATCCACCCAAGTTGCAGCCAACACTTCTTCCATCGCTTCCACCGGGAGAACGAAAGACATTCAATGCCTCCAGTGCAAGGGTTTTGGGCACCTACGAAGGGACTGCCCAAGCAAGCGTGTGCTGATTGTAAGAGAAAATGTTGAGTACTCATCCGCTAGTGATTTAGATGATGAAACATATGACATGCTTGCGAAAGAAGAATGATGATGAAAAGCACATTTGGGCTGATCATTGCTGACCACTATGAGAGTCTTATTGTGAGGCATGTCTTGAGTGCCCAAATGATCAAAGCTGAATAGAACCAGCGACACAATCTATTCCAAACTAAGTGTGTACTTTTGGAATGATCGTGTCGCATTATTATTGTTGGAGGAAGCTGCAACAATTTAGCAAGTGATGCCATGATAGAGAAGCTTGGGACGACAACACTTCCACATCCACATCCCTACTACATCCAATGGTTCAACGACAGTGGTAAGCTTAAGGTAACACGTTTGGTTCGTGTTGAATTTACAATTGGTTCCTACCATGATTACATTGATTGTGATGTGGTACCTATGCAAGCTTGCTCTATGCTATTTGGTCGACCTTGGCAATTTGATAAGATACATTACATCCTGGTAAATCAAATCAATACTCTTTCATGCATAATGAGAAGAAGCTTGTTTTGCACCCTATGTCTCCCGATGCTATTTTGAAGGATGATATTGCTAGAGCTTGTAAAGAGAAAAATAAGAAATCTATTGAAAATGAAAATTCAAATGTTGCGAAGGAATCAACACAACCTAAGACTGACAATTCCAAATCTTCTCATGTGAAGAATGAAATAAAATTGAAGAGTGTTTGTTTTCTTACTTCCAAATCTGATTTGTTTGAATTAAAAAGTAATGCTGCAATCTTCTATGTGTTTGCTTGCAAAGAAGTTTTGTTCTCACTTCATGACATACCATGTGCTTTGCCCCCTGCTGTCACTAACTTTTTGCACGAATACGCTGATGTGTTTCCACAAGAGGTACTAGCCGGGCTGCCACCATTGAGAGGGATTGAGCATCAGATTGACCTCATCACTAGGGATTCTTTCCCAAACCAAGCACCATACAGGACCAACCCGGAGGAGACTAAGGAGATTCAGCGACAAGTACAGGAATTACTCGACAAAGGTTATGTGCCTGAGTCCCTTAGTCCTTGCTTTGTTCCTGTTCTTTTGGTCCCAAAGAAAGAGTGATCATGGCGCATGTGTGTAGATGGTCGAGCAACTAATAACATTACCATTAGATATCATCATCCTATTCCTAGGTTAGATGATATGCTTAATGAACTTAGTGGCTCGATGATTTTTTCTAAAATTGACTTGTGTAGTAGATACCACCAAATTCGCATGAAGCTAGGTGATGAATGAAAAACAACGTTTAAAACAATGTTCGGTTTGTATGAGTTGTTAGTCATGCATTTTGGTCTCACTAATGCACCTAGCACTTTCATGAGATTAATGAATGAGGTTTTACATGCTTTCATTGGAATATTTGTGGTAGTATATTTTGATGACATCTTGATCTATAGCACATCTCTAGAAGATCATCTTGATCATCTCCGTGCTATTTTCAATGCTTTACGTCAGGCATGCTTATTTGATAACATTGACAAGTGCACTTTTTGCATAGATAGAGTCTCTTTTCTTGGCTATGTTGTGACACCACAGGGAATTGAAATCGATCAAGCCAAGGTGGAGGAGATACACAGCTAGCTGACTCCTACCACGGTTACACAAGTACGAAGCTTTCTCGGACTTGCTGGATTCTATCGTCGTTTTGTAAAGGACTTCAGCACCATAGCAGACCCAATGCATGAGCTTACAAACAAGGGTGCTTCATTCACATGGGGCAAGGCGCCAGAGGCTGCATCCGAAACTTTGAAGAATAGGTTAACTCATACACCCCTTCTCCAATTACCAGATTTTAGTAAGAATTTTGAATTGGAATGCGATGCTAGTGGTATTGGATTGGGAGGTGTCTTGTTGAAATAGGGGGAACCTATTGCTTATTTTAGTGAGAAATTGAATGGGCCTAGTCCGAACTATTCCACTTATGATAAAGAATTATATGCACTAGTACGAACTTTGGAAACATGGTAACATTATTTATGGCATAAAGAATTTGTTATACATTCTGATCATGAATTTTTGAAGCACATTAAGAGCCAAACTAATCTGAACGGTAGGCATGCCAAGTGGGTAGAATTCATTGAGTCCTTTCCTTATGTCATCAAACACAAGAAAGGAAAAGATAATATCATTGCGTATGTCTTATCTCGCCATTATAATATGTTGTCCCAACTTGATTTTAAGATTTTTGGGTTGGAAAAAATTAAGGAACAATATGCTTTTTATGTTGATTTCAAAGATGTGCTGCTGCAATGTAAAGAAGGAAAAACACGGAACAAGTTTGTTCTCACTAATGGTTATGTGTTTCGAACTAACAAATTGTGCATTCCAGCTGGTCCTGTGCGTATCTTACTATTGGAGGAAGCACATGGTGGAGGGTTGATGGGACACTTTGGTGTCAAGAAGACGGAAGACATCCTAGCAAGTCATTTCTTTTGGCCATAAATGAGAAGAGATGTGGGGCGGTTTGGTGCTTGTTGCGCCACCTATCAAAAAGCTAAGTCCCTTCTTAATCCACATGGTTTATACATGCCTCTCCCTGTTTCTAGTGCTCCATGGGAGGATGTTTCTATGTATTTTGTTTTAGGATTGCCTAGAACAAATAAGGGGACGGATAGTATTTTTGTTGTTGTGGACAGATTTTCTAAAATGGCACATTTAATACCATGCCACAGAACTGATGATGCTACTCATATTGTTGATTTGTTCTTTCGAGAAGTTGTTCGTTTGCATGGGGTACCAAACACTATTGTTTCAGATAGAGATACCAAATTTTGTAGTCATTTTTGGAAAACCTTATGGGCTAAGTTGGGGACAAAATTGCTCTTTTCTACCACTTGTCACCCTCAAACTTGTGGACAGACCGAAGTAGTGAACCGTAATTTATCTACCATGCTTAGGGCTGTTCTGAAACATAACATCAAATTATAGGAATAATGTTTGCCTCATATTTAATTTGCTTACAATCGTTCGCTGCATTCTACTACTAAATTGTGTCCTTTTCAGATTGTATATGGTTTTATCCCTCGTACTCCTATTGATCTTTTGGCTCTGCCACCTTTAGAGAAATTGAATTTTGATGCTTCTCGCCGTGCTGAATTAATTCTTAAAATGCATGAGCAAACTAAAGCAAACATTGAGAGCATGAACGCCAAGTATTAACAAGCCGGTAGCAAGGGTAGAAAGCATGTTACTTTTGATCCTAGTAATTTGGTTTGGGTGCATTTAAGAAAGGATAGATTTCTTGATTTGAGGAAATCTAAATTGATACCTAGAGCTGCTGGACCCTTCAAAGTGCTTTGAAAAATTAATGATAATGCATATGAAATTGAGTTGCATGCACATTTTGGGGTTACTTCCTCTTTTAATATTGCCGATTTGAAACCATATGTGGGCGAGGAAGACACGTTTGAGTCGATGACGACTCAATTGCAAGAAGGGGATGATGATGAGGACATCGCTACCATTGATACAACCACAACAGCAGCCCATTCACCACTTGCGACTAATCAAGGTCAATGACACGCGCTCATGCACGTGATCTTAATTATCAGGTGAATTCATTCCTGGCTGTTCAAACTAATTATCCTTCAAATGGAGAACTATTAAAGCCTTGAGATGACCTTGTTATTATTAGGTGCTTGGGAATAGATCCAACTAGGAGGAATGGAGAGATTAATGCAATGAAGACTGCTCCACCTGAGGGGTCCTCGTAACTGACATAACTTTCAAGTCCCAAGGTTGTTTAATGCAAATAAGTACTTGCTGGAAAGGTCTCTTTGTCTACATTCCATTGGATCAAGAATCAAAGGCAGATGATGCTTGAGATGCCCAAAAATGGCCGAACAAGACTTGTGACTCCATCCTGAGTTCTAGGCTTCCTCCTATATATAAGCAACTAGCAGCCATAGGAAGAACTCGGGTTTTGTTTTCTAAAAGTTTAGCCATTGCTACTTCCTTATAATGCAAGTGTCGATGATACCTTCTGATTACTTGAATTAGAACCCAAACTTATCACAACCGTGAGTGTTTGCTTGTTATCTTGTTCTTGCTTGTTCTTCGATTGCTTGCAGGTTCAAGGATGTTCTTGGCATGGCATGAACAGCAACAACAAGAGCTGGTGTAACTATCGCTAAGGCGCAACACCCTTGTGGTTGTTGTAGTCGGGTAGCACAACGTTGACCTCCACCCAAATCGTAGTTACACTATTACAAAAAGCATTTTTACAGGCGCCTCAGTCTGTAAAAAAATGCGACTGTGATGACGAATGATACAATAACCGCCTGTGATGACAGAACATCACAGGCGGATTTTAAGAAATAACCGCCCATAGAAATCATGTATTTTCTCAGGCGGTTATTAATTAAGAACCGCCTGTGATGTAGCTAACATCACAGGCGGTTCTTAATTAACCAACGCCTGAGAAAATACATGATTTCCATGAGCGGTCATGGTTAAAGAACCGCCTGTGATGCTGCTAAGCTCTTGTCAAGCTAATCCCTGCACAGCAAGCTCTTGTAGATGCAAGTAACACCCGTAGCTCATCATTTGGATTGTTGGAAGCATCAATTTGAAGTCTGATGATCCTTGGAAGGATTTTCCCATCCATTTGAAGGATTTATTTCCCTCCTGTCCATTTGAAAACTTAGGAAGATGCTCCTTTCTCAGTTTTAATGCCTAAATATATTTACTAGAAATCAGTACCTACTTTCTTAGTGCTTCACACAAGCGAGTAAGCGAACAACTTCAATCACAAATCTTGTTTTTACACTTTCATAGGGATTTAACCTTAATCTTTCAAGCATAGATTTATCAAATAAGTGAAGCTTCCTTATCACACATGTTAATGGCAACTATAAGTGAAGGATGTGTCGAACTAACAAAATCTGAATCGGACTGAAGATAAAGAGATCCTTCATATGAGTGGCAATGTCCAGGTTAAACAACGTGAAGCTATGATGACAAACTTCAACAACATGAAAAGTGATGCCAAGGTTATGCTTGCATCAACCAAGGCATGTTGTGAGGGTATAACACTTGTTGGAGCAAGCATAACCTTAGCCAAGGTTATGCTTGCCCCCAAGAGGTGTTATACCCTCACAACATGTCTTGGTTGATGCAAGTATAACCTTGGCATCACTTTTCATGTTGTTGAAGGCTGCCATCATAGCTTCATGCTGTCTAACCTGGACATTGTCACTCATATGCAGCATCTCTTTGTCTCCAGTCCCGTTGAGATTTCGTTAGCTTCGACACACCCTTCATTTGTAACTGCCATTAAAATGTCTGATGAGGAAGCTTCAATTATTGATAAATCTATGCTTGAAAGATTAATGTCAAATTCCTATGAAAATGTTAAAAACAAGATTTGTGATTGAAGTTGTACGCTTCGTCGCTTGTGTGAAGCACTAAGAGAGATGGTACTGATTTGTAGTCAATATATTCAGCCATTAGAACTGATAAAGTAGCATCTTCGTAAGTTTTTAAAATGGAGAGAAGAGAAAGAAATCTTTCAGGGCTTGTTTGGGTGTACTCAATCTAATTGGATTGAAGTGAAGAATGAACTAATTTTCTCCTCAATCCACCTCAAACCACTTATATTGAAGTGGATCCACTCCTATCCAAACAAGCCCTCAAATGGACAGGAAGTATCGTCAGACTTCAATTGAAGATTTTAACAATCAAAATGATGAGTCTCGGGTGTTACTTGCATCTACAAGAGCTTGCTGTGAAGGGATTAGCTTGACAGGAGCTTCAAGAGTTGTGCTTCTAGATGTTGTTTGGAACCGAGCTATTGGAAGGCAAGCCTGATCATCATAGGTCAGAAGAAATTTATATACACATACTGAATTTAATAATGTTCGAAACAGAAGCTGAATTTAATAATGTTTGAAACATGCTATCTAAAGCTAAAATAGAGCATTGTTCAAAGCTGATTTCAGAAGATACAAATATATACAATATACATCATACATTTTTTCCAGCATTGACATCTTCTCGCAAATAGGGTTTCAAATTCTTTTTAATGCTTCTCTCTACGCGCTTGATATTTTCTGGTTTGGTGAAAAGGTACATCTCTCCATACTGATTATATTCCTCTTCATTATCTCCCACATTCTCAACCCCAACAATATTTTGCTTTCCAAAAACAACTACGTGCATCTTCTCAGTTTCTGGATCTTGAACATAAAAAACTTGTGCAACACTATCGGCGAGAACCCATAGGTCATCTTTATAACCCACTTTATTCAAGTCTACCAGTGTCAGCCTGTAACTGTCCACTTTCACACCATCATGATGTTTGACCCATTGGCACTTAAATATGGGCATTACCATTCTTTCGCCATAATCAAGTTCCCATATTTCCTCTATGAACCTGAAGTATGTGGTCTTTTGCCCTTGTGAATCATAAGCCTCAATACAAACACCACTATTTTGTGCAACACTCTCACCGTCTTTTTCTTTAGTGTAAAATGTGTAACCATTGATGCCATATGCTTGCCATGATGTCACCAAAGCAGATGAGCCAGAAGCTAACTTCTTCATTGTTGCCTCTTCTATAGTGTTTCCGTATGGTATATTTTTGTCCATTAACCATTCAGTGAAACATCTTCTGTGCTCTTTCATGATCCAGTCCTCTGTGCGGTCTTGGTTTTTATCACGAAGCTCAATTTGGTGTTCCTCAATGTACGACTCAGCTATTTCAAGCTGTTGTAGTACACCAAAATGTGCACGGTGTACATTCTTGTAATCTTGAACGATAAAAGTTTTCCTACCCACTTTGTCTCTCCCACGTAGTCTACCCTCATGTACTGGTATAGGCACAACTATCGATTTTCCATCTTTGATGTAATCAGTGCAACCCTCAATCACTTCTTTAGTGGTGTATCCTTCCATAATTGAACCCTCTGGGTGAGCATGGTTCCGCACATAACCTTTTAATACTCCTAAATATCTCTCCAATGAAAACATATGATGTACATATAGTGGCCCCAATGTTTTTATCTGATCAACAAGATGTATGATTAGGAGTACTTGCATATCAAAAAAGGATGGTGGGAAACACATCTCAAGCTTGCACATAGTCTCAACGATGTATGTTTTCAGATAGTCTAAATCTTCACGTGCTATCACTTTTTGCAATACTACATTGAAGAAGTAACACAAACGTGTGATGACAACTTTTATATGCTCAGGTTTGATGACTCTTATTGCAATGGCAAGGAACACTGTCATCATCATGTGACAGTCGTGAGAATTATAACCGAATAAAGACAAGTCTTTCATTAAGACTAGTTTGGGGATATTGGCTGAGAAAATCGTGGGAACTTTGATCCCACACAAGCATTCGCAAATTGCTTTTTTCTCTTCTAGCATCAAGTTGTAGCTGACTGGGGAAAGGTAATGCTTCCCGTTCGCCTTTTCTACTGGATGAAGCTCTGGTCTCAAATCAAGATTTACTAGGTCCATACGTGAATTTAATTCGTCCTTTGTTTTCCTCGGCATGTACAGCAAGGTCCCAATGATGTTGTCAAATACATTCTTTGTAACGTGCATCAAATCAATACTACGGCAAAATTCCAGATTCTTCCAATACGAAAGATACTTGAAAAAATTTGTTGTTTCTTGAAAGCCATGACAGTTGTATCATCCAAAGATGTACTTTTCTTTCTCTTAATTCCTTTACATTGTTTGCCCATAACGAAAGCAATATGAATGTTCTTGACCATTTCGAACACAAGTTTTCCACTGTAAGGTTTTGGTGCAGTATCTTTTTTTATTTTGTTATCAAATTGTTCTTTCATCTTCCTATACTTGTGTGTATCTGTCAAGAACCGTCGGTGTCTTATGTACACCGTATTTTTGGATGAAGTGAGGTATAGAAATCCAGTTCTATCCACGCACCTTACACAACCTTTCTTCCCTTTCATTTGTCCCGATGATGTAAATAGTCCGGGGTAATCATGCACGGTAATGAATATCATTGCTCTTAGCATGAAATACTCCCGCTTGTACTCATCCCATGCATGTACCCCTTCATTCCACAATTTTGCCATATCTTCCATTAAAGGTTCCAAGAACACATCAATTTTGATGCCAGGTTGTTTCGGACCTTGTATAAGAACAGATAACAAGATATATTTCCTTTTGTGACACAACCACGTCGGTAGGTTGTACATCGTTAAGACCATGGGCCATGTGTTGTGTATGCTCCTTTTTTCACCAAACGGATTCATTCTGTCTGTACCCAAAGCAAACCTCACATTTCTGATTTCCTTTGCAAATTTTGGATACTGAATATCAAAAATTTTCCACTGCGTTGCATCACCAGTGTGTCGAATATGTTTTTCATTCTTCTTGCGTTGCTCGGAATGCCAACGCATAAGTTCAACCTCCCTAGGGTTTGAGAACAGACGCTTCAAGCGATCAATTACTGGAAGGTACCACATCACCAAGGCAGGAATTTTTCTCTTATTCTTCCCGTCTGCATTGCCAGAAGTATCGTCATCATCACCTTCAGGACCAATAATAAACTTCTTATTCTTTTGAGACTTTTCATGCTGGTAACATACTGGTGATTGTAGTCCTTCTTATATCTACTAACACCACAAATGGGGCATCTAGTTGCGAGCTCATGCTCTTTGCGATACAGAATACAATGGTTCACACAAGCGTGTATTTTTGTCACATCTAGTGCCATCGGGCAAAGAAGTTTCTTCGCTTTGTTAGTGCTTCTGGGCAGCTTATTTGGATTTGTAAGAATTTCTGCCATAAGATTCAAAAGATCAGAGAAACTACAATCAGACCATCCGTGCGTAGCTTTCAACTTTAGTAGTTCTAATACTGCACGCAATGTAGTAAACTCTTTATCACAACCGTTTGATTCATCATATAAAAGCTCCGTCGCCACATTCTGCAATGTCTCCATTTTACTTAAACCTTTGCTTGCTCCTATAGAAGTCAATACATATGGTTCAATGTGACGCAACATCTCCTCACAATCGAACTCATCATCATCGTCACCATATTGATTGTCACTACCATCATCGATATGAACATTATCATCATCTGAACCTCTCTCACCATCTTTATCCACATCATGTGTATCTAACTCACCACGCTCTGTCCATATTGAGTAGTATTTTTGGAACCTCTCTTCACCAAATGAGATTGGATTACTATAGTATCCGTCCAAGCAATCTTATTTTCGTCGTCGATACATGGACATAATATGTCATCTATCTTTTGCAACTTCGCATGTCTCTTGGATGCTTCAATAAAATTTGCAACATTATGAATGTACATAGGATCGGCTCTTGGCATGTTATACATCCACGCTCGACGGTCTGTGCTTCAATAATAGAATTTTTGTAAGATTTACAAAATTTGGCCACAAATATTCCCTAAAGGTCTTCTATAAAATGAGTTTATGGAGACATAACAATACTGTATCATATGAGTGAATACTAGTATAATGTAGGTCTGTTCATTAGGGTGACTAATCGACCCTAGTCGGGCGCAGCAAGCGGGGGTGAAGGATTGAAGTCATGGGGCAAACAGTCCCAGTAACATGGGCTAGGTCTGGGTGGGATCCGGTCCATTATATCTTGACGTTGGATCCCATCTAACAATGGTAACTAAATGGGTGAGTTATAAAACCATCTCCCTAGAACGCTAACCCTAATCACTCCTCCGAAATATATGCAAGCAGGAGGTACGCACACACAAGTAACATATTGAAAAGGAAAACACATAAAACTACAATTACAAGTTCGGGTAAACTTCATGAATCTTTTATATATTACAATATCATCTGTTAATTAAACATCATATTCATGTCATATAATAGGTACAAACTACAATAAGCTTATTACAATATAGTTCATACATCAATATCTAAAAGACCAAACTAGCAGAACACACAAAAAGGACACAATCCTTATAGTCCATACATCAATATAGTCCTTACACATGCAAAAGGAGACAATCCATATACCAGAACACATGTGTAAGGAAACTACGAGAATTTAATAGGTACCTTGTGGCATTAGCACAGTGGGGCGGCGATGTGGGACTGGGTAGAGGCATGCCTCCGCGAGGCTGGGTGGAGACGTGGCGGTGCCGTGCTGGGCGGCGACGCGGCAGTGCGGGCTGGGCGGCGGCGCGACAGTGCGGGGTGGGCGGCGGCGCGGCGGTGGGAAATTTCAGCAGCCTTGAGGCATCGATAGAAATTCTCCAGGGTTACGTTTTGACTCTGGCGAGGGGTCTTTATATAGGCGTCCGTTTTTCAGGAGCGG
Organism: Tuctoria greenei; assembly: GCA_036927565.1. Classification (NCBI taxonomy): domain Eukaryota; kingdom Viridiplantae; phylum Streptophyta; class Magnoliopsida; order Poales; family Poaceae; genus Tuctoria; species Tuctoria greenei. Next base: position 178,125,264 of record JAYESD010000005.1, read on the forward strand.
TTTTTAACTTTTTTCTCAGGCGGTTGGTGCTTAATAACCGCCTGAGAAAAAGATTGTCTCAGACGGTTATTACTTAATAACCGCCTGAGATAATTGCCCGAGCCTCTTCAGTTTCCTTATCACTTACTTCTTTTTTTTTAGATTCCAATATAAATACTCAAACATGTATAGATTCCTCAAATTGAGTCCAAATTTGATGATTCTTTCTTCTATATTTATAAAAAATAACATCTACCACCTGAACCAAATATTTTAAAACTTGTATAGCTGACATTGTAATGTTTTGGAAAATATCAAATTAATTTCTACTCACATATTATTCACATTTGTGTATCTCCTAAAAAAAGGATCCTTCACTGAATCTTTTTTGTATGAACATATTTGTATTATTAATACATGTATGAATTTTGTTAATTTTTTAAAACATTCACACATGTCAAAATTCAAATTATCCATCATTCTAACTAAATGCTCATATACATATGAGACATTCATCAAATTATGAACACACAAAAAAATTTAAAAAAAAATTGGAAAAATTCATAGAGGTTGGTATGATGAATAAAATATCCATTGAAAAAATAAATTAAAAAATTATTATATTCATCAAGATAGAAAAATAAAAAATAGCAATTGTTATATGTTTCTTATGTTCTCACCAATTTCAAAGGATTTATGAAGTGAAATTTAATGGTAACCTTTACTAATCAATAATATTACAAGAAAGTGAAATTTTTTCTTTTTAAAGGCCCCACATTTAATCAAGAATATTAATTAAAAAGAAGTAAAGATCTTCTCAGGCGGTTGGTCCTTAGTAACCGCCTCAGAAAATGTTATTTCAGACAGTTATTACTTACCAACCGCCTGAGATAATGCCCGAGCCTGTTCTTAAGTTTCTGTCACGCCCGGTCATCGTAAGGATGAACAGACGCTAATCACATGTACGCCAGGATCAGTTGAATCGTACATGCATTGACGAAAGTGAAATACCATTGCGTAGCCATGTTCGAATACATAAATAGTCTTACATTACGACCCAAAGGTCTACAAATACAACACAACCTATTTACAACATCTAAACAGTTCACAAATATTTTACTATAGCGGAAGGCTAGATAGATGAGAACGGTTCCATCTCCACAGGCAGTCGCGCGGAGGATCGCCAGCCTAGCCCAAGTCTTCCGGGTTGACGAAGAAGTCTTCCGGTGCCGCTTCTTCTTCATATTCTAATGGAAAAGTAAACGCTTGAGTACATAGAGTACTTAGCAAGTGCAGGAAGAGGATGACATGATTGGCTAAAACAAGGGGAGGCCAATTATGGCTTAAGCACTATGCTTAGAACCTAACCTTAGCTTTCAATTATCAATATCATAATTCAAGAAGTAATTCAACACATAAATGAAGATGATGAATGTAACTTGAATCATAAATAACCACCATTTCCCAACCATAAGCTAATTATGAAATGGCCCCAAGCCGCTCTTGTCCGTGAGCACGGCTGTCATGACAGTTTTACCAAATCTCTGCAGAGAGTGTACCCTTTCCCTACAAGCAGTGATTTCATCCCCAATTGCCAGGTGGACTAAGTGAACCTCCCTGAATGCCCGTGGTAGCTAACCACATTACACTCTTCCTTTGGTGTGAGGCCAGGAGATCACAACATGATCTTTACAAAGGTACTCCCGACTAGTGCTAGCCCTCTAAGGTTTCCACCACTGAGGATTCCCGGAGTAACCCTCCGCCTCAGAGCCCCCTCCTGAGCCTTGCGGTTCCCAGAGCAGTACCCCTGCATCATTCCCCGCACCATCCAACTACTAGCATTTCATCGGGAGAAACCCAATTAATTGACCAAGCTGCCCCATCTCAATCTCGTGGTGGTACTATAGAGCTTAGTGGCTTCCTCCATAAACCGGTCCTTAGAATCCGGTGGTACCAAACCCAATCCCGGGTCTCGTGCAAACTGCACCATACCAAATCTATCCAACCACCAGATTCCTATCCACTACTATTGTGTATCCACCACAATTAAAGTGATCATCATTATAACATGTCATAATTGTATGAAAACCCATTCCTATTGTCTAAGCATGGCTAAGCATAATTCATTACCTATCTACTTCCCAACCCACAACAGGAGACAAGGAATTATATGGAACAGGGCATGAAACATGAAATAGGACATCAATTTAATTAGCATGCATCTAACTAAAATCATAAAATTGGTACAAGATGGTTAAGGGCACTTGCCTTCATTGAAGACTTGATTGTTGTTGAAGTCTTGGTCTTGGAGATTGAAATTAGGGTCGTAGTACGACTCTAAATATATACCCAAGCATGGCAAAGAGAAATAAAGTCTAAAATAAGTAAATAGCACACAACACATGGCATCAAACATACAAAAACGCATAAAACTCTACACTAATGCGTCCCTACGTGGTATTTATTATTTTGCATAGCCAAAATATGCATTTTATATTTATCTCACATTTTTAGGATTTATTTATGGCCCAAAATCATTTTTATTGAATTTTCTATGGCCAAAATGTATTTTAAACATTTTTAATAAATTTTCCAGGGTCAAAATATATTTTATTTGAATTCTACAAATTAAGTACAGCATAAAAACATTTTTATACAAATTTTCCTACTGTTTTTATATTTATTCACCATTTTTATCTATTTTCTACACATTAAATACACCTATAAACAATATTCAGCAATTAAATAAAAGTCTAGGGACTGAATAATAAGTTTCCTACACTGTACAGTGGTTAAATTCACAATTCTACAAATTTCCAGGGGTTAGATTGACTATTTAAATGATTAAATCCAATTCCAGGGAGTCCAGGGGCTAGTTTGCTAAATTCAGGGGCTAGATCTGAATTCCCGAAGATTCCAGGGGGTAGCCGATGAATTTCCAGGGGCCTGGGTGTAAAACCAGCGGCGGGAAAAGGGTTTTAAATGTGGGCCGTTGGATCTTATATGAACGCACGAGATTTAAATGGCCGAATCGTTACGGCCTTCTAATCCTGGCCGTTCGGTCGAAACCGACGGCCGAGAGATGGCCACGTCGCCTCTAGCGACGTCGGCGGCGCGCGGCGCGGCGGCGCCAGACGCCCGTGACGGCGATATCGCCGGCGACGTCCAAACCGGTTGAAACTAAGCCCAAACAATGCGCTATTTGCGTGAAATGGGAGAGGGGGAGTAGGGGAACGCACCTAGGGGTGTAGCGGGGGGTCAAATCGGCCGGAGAGGGGTCAGTGACGAGGAATGGCGGCGGTTAGCATCGGTGCTCGTCGACCTTGATGAATTCTCGGTGATCTCTCCGATGAACCTTGCCCGACGTGCTCCTGGCGACGCGGTTAGAGAAGGAAGGAGCGAGGATTAGGCGATGGATCGTCGGGAACACACACAACATACCAAGAGTGGCGGTTGGCTAGGGTTTGTGCGCGGTTAAGAGAGAACAGAGGGGGAAGGGGGAAATTTATGGAGGGGATGGGTGCGGCGGTTGCTGGCGCGCGCGAGGGAGGTTCCCCCGGGGTGAATGCGTGCGCGGGGCAACGGTTGGAGGGGGGAGTTGGCTTGGCGTGGGCGCGGGAAGAGAGAAGCGACGGTTGCGCCGCGAGGAAGAAGGAGGGGGGGGAAGCAGCACCGACAGGTGGGCCCTAGCGGCCAGAGAGAGGAGAGAGGGAAGAGGGAGTGGGGAGGGAATTGGGTCGCGGGAGAGGGGAAAAGGAATTGGGCCGGGGTGGGGGAGATTTGGCCCAGGGAAGGGTTTATTCTTTTTCTTTTTCTTTTCTGTTTCTTTTCTATTTGATTTGAATTCAAATTTAAATTTGAATCATTTGCTACACGCTTGAACTTCAAAATTCACACAAAAATGCAACACACAATGCATTATAGTTTGATCAAATTTTTATACATAAAATATGGATGTTACAACTCTACCCCCCCTTAAAAGGAATCTCGCCCTCGAGATTCGGACGTCCTAAGAGAATAGATGAGGGAAATCAGCCTTGAGATCTTCTTCTCTTTCCCATGTTGCTTCTGCCTCCGAGTGATGTTTCCATTGCACTTTACACATGCGAATGTCTTTGTTTCTGGTAACCTTTTCTAATGTCTCAAGTATCTTGACAGGTTGTTCCACATAAGACAAATCTTCTTGTACATCGACTGCTTCCATAGGCAATTGCTCCTCAGGCACTCTCAGACACTTCTTAAGTTGCGAAACATGGAATACATTATGAACATCTGATAAGTGCGGTGGTAGCTCAAGCTGATAAGTCACTTCTCCTCGTCTTTCGAGTATCTTGAACGGGCCAATGTAGCGGGGTGACAACTTGCCTCTTACTTTAAATCTTCTCAACCCTCTCATAGGTGACACTTTCAAGTATACATAATCACCAACCTCAAATGTTAGATCACGTCTTCGAGTATCCGCATAACTATTCTGTCTGGTTTGGGCTGCCTTTAGGTTCTTCCGAATTTCTTGCACTTGTCTTTCAGCCTCTTTCAACACATCAGGACCAAAGACTTGGCTTTCCCCAGTTTGATTCCAAAACATCGGTGTCCTACATTTCCGCCCATATAATGCTTCAAAAGGAGACATCTTCAGACTGGCTTGATAACTATTGTTGTAAGAAAATTCGGCATATGGTAAATTCTTATCCCAACTTTGGCTATTCTTTAGAGCACACGCTCTCAACATGTCTTCCAATATCTGGTTGGTGCGTTCTGTTTGACCATCAGTCTGAGGATGATACGCCGAACTAAAGTTTAGACGGGTATCCATTTATTCATGCAACTTCTGCCAGAATCTTGAGGTGAATTGAGTGCCTCGATCTGAAATAATCTTCTTAGGAACTCCATGTAAGCACACAATCCTGGAGATATAAAGTTTCGCCAACTTGGGACCATGGTATGTTCCTTTCACAGGGATAAAGTGAGCAACTTTAGTTAAACGATCCACTATGACCCATATAGAATCATATCCAGACTGTGTTCTTGGTAGTCCCACAATGAAATCCATACTAATTTCTTCCCATTTCCATTCTGGCACTTTGATTGGTTGTAACAACCCTGCTGGTCTTTGGTGTTCCGCCTTAATCAATTGACATGTATCACATATGGCCACATATTCTGCTACATCCCATTTCATTCCATGCCACCAATATCAATCTTTAAGGTCTTGATACATCTTTGTACTTCCGGGATGAATGGAGTATGATGAGTTATGAGCTTCCCTTAGTATCAACTCTTTAATCTCCTTGATATCTGGAACACAAATCCTCTTTCCAAGCCATAGGGTTCCTTGTTCATCCTCCCTAAAGTTCGGAGCTTTTCCCTTCTTCATCAACTGCTTGATCTCCTTGACCTTCTCATCATTCTTTTGTCCTTCTCGTATATCACGTTCAAGGGTTGAGTCCACTTCCATAGCAACTGCTTCAGTGCTAGACACTAGACATAAGTTTAACCTTGCAAACTCTTCACATAACTGGGGTTGAAGAGCTTGTACTGACAAGTTATTACATTGTCCTTTTCTGCTTAGAGCATCAGCGACCACATTAGCCTTTCCTGCATGGTAGTTGATTTCCACATCGAAGTCATTTATTAACTCCAACCAACGACGTTGTATGAGGTTAAGATCTGGTTGTGTGAATATGTACTTCAAGCTCTTGTGATCTGTGTATATCTCGATTTTCTTTCCCATCAAGTAGTGTCTCCATATCTTCAATGCATGGACAATAGCTGCCCATTCTAAATCATGGGTTGGATAATTCCTCTCATGTTTCCGAAGCTGTCTTGAAGCATAGGCTACAACATGTCCTCCTTGCATTAAGACACATCCTAAACCATGACCAGATGCATCACAATAAACCACAAACTCCTTCTGCATATCAGGCATCACCAATACCAGTGCATTGGTTAACCTCTTCTTCAATTCGGCAAAGCTCACTTCACATTCGGGGGTCCACTTGAAAGCAACTCCTTTCTCAAGTAACTTGGTTGGTGGTCGAGAGATCTTTGAAAATCCCTCGATGAATCGACGGTAATAACTAGCCATGCCTAAGAATCTTCGTATGTCATGTACACTCTCAGGTGTCTCCCACTTAAGGACATCGGCCACTTTGCCTGGATCCACGGCTATACCTTCTTCAGATATGACATGACCCAAAAATGATACTTCCTTTAGCCAAAAATCACACTTACTAAGTTTGGCATATAATTGGTGTTGGCGAAGCTTCTGTAGAGCCATCCTGACGTGCTCCTCATGCTCTTCTTCAGTCTTGGAGTAGATAAGTATGTCGTTGATGAACACCACCACAAACTTGTCCAAGTACTCCATGAATACCTTGTTCATTAGATACATAAAGTATGCCGGAGCATTGGTTAATCCAAACGACATAACTGTATACTCATATAATCCATATCTAGTGACAAATGCAGTCTTGGGAATATCTGAGGGCCTAATCTTCAAATGATGATAACCCGAGCGAAGATCAATCTTAGAGAACACACATGCTCCTCTCAACTGATCAAATAAATCTTCTATTCTTGGCAGTGGGTACTTATTCTTGATTGTTACCGCATTTAAGGCACGGTAATTCACACACAACCTTTGAGTACCATCCTTCTTAGGTACAAATATGACTGGTGCTCCCCAAGGCGATGAGCTAGGACGAATATATCCTTTCCCCAATAACTCCTCAATATGATCTTTTAGTTCAACTAGTTGTTTAGCATCCATTCTATACGGCCTCTTATATATTGGGGCCGTTCCAGGTACTAATTCAATGACAAACTCAATCTCTCGATCAGGGGGCATACCTGGTAAGTCATCTGGGAATACATCCGGAAACTCACTCACAACCCTGATGCCTTCTGTACTATCAAGATGGTTGAGTTGTACAAATGCCTCTTGTGTCTGATCTGGCTTGAATTCCACCGTAGTGCCATCTGGGTGTGTTAAGAAAACTGTCCTAGTTGCACAATGAATTATTCCTTGATTCTTTGTCAACCAGTCCATTCCCAGAATGATGTCTAATCCTTGTGAGTCCAACACTATTAGGTTGGCCCAAAAGACTACCCCCCTTATGTCTATACTCACTTTACGGCATAGATGCCTTGCCACCATCTCTCCTCCAGGAGAGTTTATCAACAATGGCCGATTCAAGAATGCAACTACCATGTCATGCTTCTTTATGAAATCTTTAGATATGAATGAATGTGTAGCACCCGAATCAAACAATATTGTGGCAGGGTGGGAATTCGCAGAAAACGTACCGATCACCACATCAGGTGCTTCCTGTGCTTGCTCCAAAGTTACATGATTGACACGTCCAGGTGGGTTCTGCTGCTTCTTTGGGCAACTGTTGGAGTAGTGTCCCCATTCTCCACACTTGTAGCATTGAACTCCCGCGGCATTGTTCTGGCCCTTATTGCCTCCTGATTGATTTCTTGGGGGTTGACCGTTGGGACGGTTAGCTAGAGCTGAAGGGCGAGGGGTTGCATCTGCTGGCGAGGGGGTTGCATTGGCTGGCGTGGAGGCTGTTGTTGCTGGCGCATTTGCTGGTTGTAGGGAGTGGGTGGCCTGTAGTTGGAGTTTGGAAATCTCTATCCCGAGTAGTTCATAGGACGATTCATCTGGTTTGCAGGCGGAGGGTTAAGGCGAGGGCGTACATTGCTGCTAGAGGCATGGCTTAAAGATAACTTCCTCTTCCTTTCATCATCATCCAGCTCTTTCTTAGTCCTCTCCACCTCAAAAGCCTTGTCAACCAACTTCTGAAAGTCGCTGTAGTCGCTGGAAGACATGGCAAACTTCAACTCCTTGTCCAGCCCATTCTTGAAATGAAATTGTTTCTTGGAGTCAGTATCCACATCGGTTGGAGCATAGCAGGACAACTGGGTGAATGCATTCAAGTAGGGCCTCACAGTCATACGGCCCTGCTTTAGCATAAGGAACTCCTCATGTCTTGCTTGTATTTCTCCTTCTAGCACAAAGTGATTACGGAAGTTGGTCCTGAATTCTTCCCAAGTAATGTTCTCCGGATCCTGGTGGGCTTCAGTGAAGGCAGTCCACCAGTCAGCTGCCGGTCCTTGGAGTCGATGGGAGGCTAAAAATACCTTCTCTCTTCCTTCATAGTGTATGAGCCTCAACTTGCTTTCAACTGTTCGGAGCAAATCATCGGCATCCATTGGTTCACTGACTATGGCAAAGGTGGGTGGATGAGTGTTTAGGAAGTCCCTTAAAAGGACCTAGGTGGAAAAGGTGGTGGTGGCGGAAGGTTGTAATGTGGTGGTGGTGAGGGTGGGGCTTGCTGCAGGTTGGTGACAATCTGGGTGAGGTTGTTGAGCAATTGGGTTTGTATGGCCATCATGTGCTGCATTTGCTGCGCTGCTGGGGCTCCTCGAGCACCCCTACCATTCCATCCTGGCACGCCTCCAAGTCCTTCCTCTTGGAGCACAGCACCCCTGCCACGACCTCTACCTCTACCTCTTCCAGCCATCTGTATAGGGAATAATTGAAACTTTAGGACAATAAATAAGATATAGAAGGGTACGCTATGGCAAACGGTCCCAACTACATGCATAAAGGGAAACATATATATAAAGCAAGCAAATTCATTAACCAACTAGTGCGGATGTGGACAGGATGCTAATGCATTCCACAACTTGCACGACACACTAACAAGCCTATATACAAATGACGTGGATGTGGACAGGATGTCGTAGCATTCCACAACTCACGTCGCACACACACACAACATAAAGCAAACTAATACAATACCATAGATAACACAACTCAAGACTATAGAGGGCGCAGCTACACGCTCCTACATACTAAGGATAGGTGTCTTGAGTCGTCCAACAGGGTAACAAGGCTACCCCTACTCGTCGGAGTCCTCCTCGGTCTCCTCCTCGGGATCCTCCTCCTCTGTGTCCTCCCCCGATCTCTAGGGCGAGTTCTCACGACGATCTGGAGAGTTCGGGTCCCACAACTCAACGTCCGAAGCGTACTGAGGAGAGTTCGGATCAGCTGCAGTAATCCTCGCGTAGCGTCGTTGAAGTCGCTCGTAGCTGTCAACCAGGTCCCTGCTGTCCTGAAGCTCCTGCTGACAACGCTGGAGTCGTGAGGACAACTCCACAACGTCGTCCACAAGCCTCTCGCTCTGAGAGTGGTGCAGAGGCCCCTCGACGTCACGTCCAGTGAAGTCGGCCGTGCCACTAGGGCGCTGAGGGGTGAAGGCGTGCTCCGTGCACCCAAGGCGGAACCTGTGGGCGTGACTCCAGTAGGTAGTCGCCTCCCACGTAGCATCCTCCTCAGCAGCACGCTGGGAGCTCCTCCAAGCTAGAGAGAAGTGTGAGTGCAGCAGCTCCGAGTCGTAGTAGACAAACAACTGGGAAACCACTTCAGTCTACCAGGAGAGGGTATAGAGACCCTGGTGGTGTGGTAGACGAAGCGGACACGGTACTCACGGTACCCCGCAGCTCGAAGAAGAGAGCGAAGACGGGCATGCATCCTCGGAACAACACGTCCAGAAGAGATCAGCACGGTCTCCCTCCTGGGTGTGTGAGGTGCGTAGCGACTGGCTAGGGCGTGGTGTGTAACACGACCCCCAGTCGACTTACGCGCCGTCTGCTTGGTGCGCGCCATCTACAAACATTTGAAAAGAAGAGAGTGAGAACAATAATCAATAAATTAATTTAGAATTAAAACAACAAGCACAACAAGATAAGAGCACAAGTTTTGAGATGGGAAGCACAAAGTTTTGGAAATACTTTTTTATAAGAAAATAGTATAGTCCTTATTTTCGACCATTTCTAACTAGGCTTGCGTCCTACGGGCAACACGGCTCTGATACCACTTTGTCACGCCCGGTCATCGTAAGGATGAACAGGCGCTAATCATATGTACGCCAGGATCAGTTGAATCGTACATGCGTTGACGAAAGTGAAATACCATTACATAGCCATGTTCGAATACATAAATAGTCTTACATTACGACCCGAAGGTCTACAAATACACCACAACCTATTTACAACATCTAAACAATTCACAAATATTTTACTACAGCGGAAGGCTAGATAGATGAGAACGGTTCCATCTCCACAGGCAGTCGCGTGGAGGATCGCCGGCCTAGCCCAAGTCTTCCGGGTTGACGAAGAAGTCTTCCGGTGCCGCTTCTTCTTCATATTCTAATGGAAAAGTAAACGCTTGAGTACATAGAGTACTCAGCAAGTGCAGGAAGAGGATGACATGATTGGCTAAAGAAAGGGGAGGCCAATTATGGCTTAAGCACTATGCTTAGAACCTAACCTTAGATTTCAATTATAAATATCATAATTCAAGAAGTAATTCAACACATAACTGAAGATGATGAATGTAACTTGAATCATAAATAACCACCATTTCCCAACCATAAGCTAATTATGAACTGGCCCGAAGCCGCTCTTGTCCGTGAGCACGGCTGTCATGACAGTTTTACCAAATCTCTGCAGAGAGTGTACCCTTTCCCCACAAGCAGTGATTTCATCCCCTGTTGCCAGGTGGACTAAGTGAACCTCCCTGAATGCCCGTGGTAGCTAACCACATTACACACTTCCTCTGGTGTGAGGCCAGGAGATCACAACATGGTCTTTACAAAGGTACTCCCGACTAGTGCTAGCCCTCTATGGTTTCCACCACTGAGGATTCCCGGAGTAACCTTCCGCCTCAGAGCCCCCTCTTGAGCCTTGTGGTTCCCAGAGCAGTACCCCTGCATCATTCCCCGCACCATCCAACTACTAGCATTTCATCGGGAGAAACCTAATTAATTGACCAAGCTGCCCCATCTCAGTCTTGTGGTGGTACTATAGAGCTTAGTGGCTTCCTCCATAAACCGGTCCTTAGAATCCAGTGGTACCAAACCCAATCCCGGGTCTCGTGCAAACTTCACCATACCAAATCTATCCAGCCACCAGATTCCTATCCACTACTATTGTGTATCCACCACAATTAAAGTGATCATCATTATAACATGTCATAATTGTATGAAAACCCATTCCCATTGTCTAAGCATGGCTAAGCACAATTCATTACCTATCTACTTCCCAACCCACAACAGGAGACAAGGAATTATATGGAATAGGGCATGAAACATGAAATAGGACATCAATTTAATTAGCATGCATCTAACTAAAATCCTAAAATTGGTACAAGATGGTCAAGGGCACTTTCCTTCGTCGAAGACTTGATTGTTGGTGAAGTCTTGGTCTTGGAGATTGAAATTAGGGTCCTAGTACGACTCTAAATATATACCCAAGCATGGCAAAGAGAAGTAAAGTCTAAAATAAGTAAATAGCACACAACACATGGCATCAAACATACACAAAGGCATAAAACTCTACACTAATGCATCCCTACGTGGTATTTATTATTTTGCATAGCCAAAATATGCATTTTATATTTATCTCACATTTTTAGGATTTATTTATGGCCCAAAATCATTTTTATTGAATTTTCTATGGCCAAAATGTTTTTTAAACATTTTTAATAAATTTTCCAGGGTCAAAATATATTTTATTTGAATTCTACAAATTAAGTACAGCATAAAAACATTTTTATACAAATTTTCCTACTGTTTTTATATTTATTCACCATTTTTATCTATTTTCTACACATTAAATACACCAATAAACAATATTCAGCAATTAAATAAAAGTCCAGGGACTGAATAATAAGTTTCCTACACTGTGCAGGGGTTAAATTCACAATTCTACAAATTTCCAGGGGTTAGATTGACTATTTAAATGATTCAATCCAATTCCAGGTAGTCCAGGGGCTAGTTTGCTAAATTCAGGGGCTAGATCTGAATTCCCGAAGATTCCAGGGGGTAGCCGGTGAATTTCCAGGGGCCTGGGTGTAAAATCAGCGGCGGCAAAAGGGTTTTAAATGTGGGTCGTTGGATCTTATATGAACGCACGAGATTTAAATGGCCGAATCGTTACGGCCTTCTAATCCTGGTCGTTCGGTCGAAACCGACGGCCGAGAGACGGCCACGTCGCCTCTGGCGACGTCGGCGGCGCGCGGCGCGGCGGCGCTAGACGCCCGCGACGGTGATCTCACCGGCGACGGCCAAACCGGTGGAAACTAAGCCCAAACAATGCGCTACTTGCATGAAATGAGAGAGGGGGAGTAGGGGAACGCACCTAGGGGAGTAGCGGGGGGGGGGGGGGGGGGGGGGGGGGGGGGGAATCGGCCGGAGAGGGGTCGGCGACGAGGAATGGCGGCGGTTAGCATCGGTGCTAGTCGACCTTGATGAATTCTCGGCGATCTCTCTGATGAACCTTGCCCGACGTGCTCCTGGTGACGCGGTTAGAGAAGGAAGGAGCGAGGATTAGGCGATGGATCGTCGGGAACGCACGCAACATACCAAGAGTGGCGGTTGGCTAGGGTTTGGGCGCGGGGAAGAGAGAACAGAGGGGGAAGGGGGAAATTTATGGAGGGGATGGGCGCGGCGGTTGCTGGCGCGCGCGAGGGAGGTTGCCCCGGGGTGAATGCGTGCGCGGGGCGACGGTTGGAGGGGGGGAGTTGGCTTGGCGCGGGAAGAGAGAAGCGACGGTTGCACCGCGAGGAAGAAGGAGGGGGGAAGCAGCGCCGACAGGTGGGCCCTGGCGGCCAGAGAGAGGAGAGAGGGAAGAAGGAGTGGAGAGGGAATTGGGCCGCGGGAGAGGGGAAAAGGAATTGGGCCGGGGTGGGGGAGATTTGGCCCATGGAAGGGTTTATTCTTTTTCTTTTTCTTTCCTGTTTCTTTTCTATTTGATTTGAATTCAAATTTAAATTTAAATCGTTTGCTACACGCTTGAACTTCAAAATTCACACAAAAATGCACACACAATGCATTATAGTTTGATCAAATTTTTATACATAAAATATGGATGTTACAGTTTCCTTTTCCCTTGCTTCTTTTTTATTTAGATTCCAATATAAATACTCAAACATGTATAGATTCTGCCAATTGAGTCCAAATTCGATGATTCTTTCTTCTATATTTGTAGAAAAATTAACATCTACCACCTGAACAAAATATTTTAAAACTTGTATAGCTGACATTGTAATGTTTTGATAAATATCAAATTAATTTCTACTCACATATTATTCACATTTGTGTATCTCCTAAAAAAAGGATCCTTCACTAGAATTTGTTTGTGAAAATATTTGTATTATTTATACATATATGAATTTTGTTAACTTAAAGAATTCCAACATGTCAAAATTCAAAATATCCATCATTCTAACTAAATGGTCATATACATATGAGGCATTCATCAAATTATGAACACACATTGATTCAAAAAAAATTAAAAATTTTGAAAATATTCATAGAGGTTGGTACGATGAATAAAAATATCCATTGAAAAAATAAATGAAAAATCATTATATTCATCAAGATAGAAAAATGAAAAATAACAATTGTTATATGTTTTTATGTTCTGACCAATTTCAAAGGATTTATGAAGTGAAATTTAATAGTAACCTTTACTAACCAATAATATTACAAGAAAGTGAAATTTTGCCTTTTTAAAGGCCCCACATTTAATCAATAATATTAATTAAGAAGAAGTAAAGATCTTCTCAGGCGGTTGGTACTTAATAACTGCGTGAGAAAATGTTATCTCAGGCTGTTATTACTTACCAACTGCCTGAGATAATGCTCGAGTCTGTTCTTTAGTTTCCTTTTCCCTTGCTTCTTTTTTATTTAGATTCCAATATAAACACTCAAACATGTACAAATTCTGCAAATTGAGTCCAAATTCGATGATTCTTTCATCTATATTTGTAAAAAATTAACATCTACCACCTGAATCAAATATTTTAAAACTTGTATAGCTGACATTGTAATGTTTTGGTAAATATCAAATTAATTTCTACTCACGTATTATTCACATTTGTGTATCTCCTAAAAAAAGGATTCTTCACTAGAATTTGTTTGTGAAAATATTTGTATTATTTATACATATATGAATTTTGTTAACTTAAAGAATTCCAACATGTCAAAATTCAAAATATCCATCATTCTAACTAAATGATCATATACATATGAGGCATTCATCAAATTATGAACACACATTGATTCAAAAAAAAAATTTTGAAAAAATTCATAGAGGTTGGTACGATGAATAAAAATATCCATTGAAAAAATAAATGAAAAATCATTATATTCATCAAGATAGAAAAATGAAAAATAAAAATTGTTATATGTTTTTATGTTCTGACCAATTTCAAAGGATTTATGAAATGAAATTTAATAGTAACCTTTACTAACCAATAATATTACAAGAAAGTGAAATTTTGCCTTTTTAAAGGCCCCACATTTAATCAATAATATTAATTAAGAAGAAGTAAAGATCTTCTCAGGCGGTTGGTACTTAATAACCGCGTGAGAAAATGTTATATCAGGCTGTTATTACTTACCAACTGCCTGAGATAATGCTCGAGCCTGTTCTTCAGTTTCTTTTTCCCTTGCTTCTTTTTTATTTAGATTTCAATATAAATACTCAAACATGTACAAATTCTGCAAATTGAGTCCAAATTCGATGATTCTTTCATCTATATTTGTAAAAAATTAACATCTACCACCTAAATCAAATATTTTAAAACTTGTATAGCTGACATTATAATATTTTGGTAAATATCAAATTAATTGCTACTCACATATTATTCACATTTGTTTATCTCCTAAAAAAAGGATTCTTCACTGAAATTTGTTTGTATAAACATATTTGTATTATTTATACATGTATGAATTTTGTTAATTTTTTTAAAGCATTCCAACATGTCAAAATTCGAATTATCCATCATTCTAACTAAATGCTCATATACATATGAGACATCAAATTATGAACACACATTGATTCAAAAAATTTAAAAAAAAACTGAAAAAATTCATAGAGGTTGGTATGATGAAAAAAATGTCCATTGAGAAAATAAATGAAAAAATCATTATATTCATCAAGATAGAAAATGAAAAATAGAATTGTTTTATGTTTTTTATGTTCTAACCAATTTCAAAGGATTTATGAAGTGAAATTTAATGGTAACCTTTACTAATCAATAATATTACAAGAAAGTGGAATTTCGCCTTTTTAAAGGACCCACAATTAATCAATAATATTAATTAAGAAGAAGTAAAGATCTTCTCAGGCGGTTGGTACTTAATAACCGCCTGAGAAAATGTTATCTCAGGCGGTTATTACTTACCAACTGCCTGAGATAACGCCCGAGCCTGTTCTTCAGTTTCCGTTTCCCTTACTTTTTTTTATTTAGATTCTAATATAACTACTCAAACATGTATAGATTTTGCAAATTGAGTCCAAATTCGATGATCATTTCTTCTATATTTGTAAAAAATTAACATCTACCACCTGAATCAAATATTTTAAAACTTGTATAGCTGACATTGTAATGTTTTGGTAAATATCAAATTAATTTCTACTCAAATATTATTCACATTTTTGTATCTCCTAAAAAAAGGATCCTTCACTGAAATTTGTTTGCATGAACATATTTGTATTATTTATACATGTATGAATTTTGTTAATTTTTTTAAAGCATTCGAACATGTTAAAATTCAAATTATCCATCATTCTAACTAAATGCTCATATACATATGAGGCATTCATCAAATTACGAACACACATTGATTCAAAAAAATTTGAAAAAATTCATAGAGGTTGGTATGATGAATAAAAATGTCCGTTCAGAAAATAAATGAAAAAATCATTATATTCATCAACATAGAAAACTAAAAAATAGCAATTTTTATATGTTTTTATGTTCTGACCAATTTCAAAGGATTTATGAAGTGAAATTTAATGGTAACCTTTACTAATCAATAATATTACAAGAAGGTGGAATTTTGTCTTTTTAAAGGCCCCACATTTAATCAAGAATATTAATTAAGAAGAAGTAAAGATCTTCTCAGGCTGTTGGTACTTAATAACCGCCTGAGAAAATGTTATATCAGACGGTTATTACTTGCCAACCGCCTGAGATAATGTCCGAGCCTGTTTTTCAGTTTCCTTTTCTCTTGCTTCTTTTTTATTTAGATTCCAATATAAATACTCAAACATGTATAGATTCTGCAAATTGATTCCAAATTCGATGATTCTTTCTTCTATATTTGTAAAAAATTAACATCTACCACCTGAATCAAATATTTTAAAACTTGTATAGCTGACATTGTAATGTTTGTGTAAATATCAAATTAATTTTTCCTCACATATTATTCACATTTGTGTATCTCCTAAAAAAGGATCCTTCACTGAAATTTGTTTGTATGAACATATTTGTATTATTTATAAATGTATGAATTTTGTTAATTTTTTTAAAGCATTTTAACATGTCAAAATTCAAATTATCCATCATTCTAACTAAATGTTCAGATACATATGAGGCATTCATCAAATTATGAACACACATTGATTCAAAAAAATTTGAAAAAATTCATAGGGGTTGGTATGATGAATAAAAATATCCATTGAGAAAATAAATGAAAAAATCATTATATTCATCAAGATAGAAAACTAAAAAATAGCAATTGTTATATGTTTTTTATGTTCTGACCAATTTCAAAGGATTTATGAAGAGAAATTTAATGGTAACCTTTACTAATCAATAATATTACAAGAAAGTGGAATTTTGCCTTTTTAAAGGCCTCACATTTAATCAAGAATATTAATTAATAAGAAGTAAAGATCTTCTCAGGCTGTTGGTACTTAATAACCGCCTGAGAAAATGTTATCTCTGGCGGTTATTACTTACCAACCGCCTGAGATAATGCTCGAGCCTGTTTTTCAGTTTCCTTTTCCATTGCTTCTTTTTTATTTAGATTCCAATATAAATACTCAAACATGTATAGATTTTGCAAATTGATTCCAAATTCGATGATTCTTTCATCTATATTTGTAAAAAATTAACATCTACCACCTGAATCAAATATTTTAAAACTTGTATAGCTGACATTGTAATGTTTTGGTAATATCAAATTAATTTCTACTCACATATTATTCACATTTGTGTATCTCCTAAAAAAAGGATCCTTCACTGAAATTTGTTTGTATGAACATATTTCTATTATTTATACATGTATGAATTTCGTTAATTTTTTTAAAGTATTCCAACATGTCAAAATTCAAATTATCCATCATTCTAACTAAATGCTCATATACATATGAGGCATTCATCAAATTATGAACACACATTCATTCAAAAAAATTTAAAAAAATTTGAAAAAAATCATAGAGGTTGGTACGATGAATAAAAATGTCCATTGAAAAAATAAATGAAAAAAATCATTATATTGATCAAGATAGAAAAAATGAAAAATAGCAATTGTTATATGTTATTTTATGTTCTGACCAATTTTAAAGGATTTATGAAGTGAAATTTAATGGTAACCTTTACTAATCAATAATATTACAAGAAAGTGGAATTTTGCCTCTTTAAAGGCCCCACATTTAATCAAGAATATTAATTAAGAAGAAGTAAAAATCTTCTCAGGCGGTTGGTACTTAATAACCGCCTGAGAAAATGTTATTTTAGGCGGTTATTACTTACCAACCGCCTGAGATAATGCCCGAGCCTGTTCTTCAGTTTCCTTTTCTCTTGCTTCTTTTTTATTTAGATTCCATTATAAATACTCAAACATATATAGATTCTGCAAATTGAGTCCAAATTCGATGATTCCTTCTTCTATATTTGAAAAAAATTAACATCTACCACCTGAACTAAATATTTTAAAACTTTTATAGCTGACATTGTAATGTTTTGGTAAATATCAAATTAATTTCTACTCAAATATTATTCACATTTGTGTATCTCCTAAAAAAAGGATCCTTCACTGAAATTTGTTTGTATGGACATATTTGTATTATTTATACTGTATGAATTTTGTTAATTTTTTAAAGCATTCCAACATATCAAAATTCAAATTATCCATCATTCTAACTAAATGCTCATATACATATGAGGCATTCACCAAATTATGAACAAACATCGATTCAAAAAAAAATTTAAAAATTTGAAAAAATTCATAGAGGTTGGTATGATGAATAAAAATGTCCATTGAAAAATAAATGAAAAAAATATTATATTCATCAAGATAGAAAATTGAAAAATAGCAATTGTTATATGTTTTTTATGTTCTGACCAATTTCAAAGGATTTATGAAGTGAAATTTAATGGTAACCTTTACTAATCAGTAATATTACAAGAAAGTGGAAGTTTGCCTTTTTAAAGGCCCCACATTTAATCAAGAATATTAATTAAGAAGAAGTAAAGATCTTCTCAGGTGGTTGGTACTTAATAACCGTCTGGGAAAATATTATCTCAAGCGGTGATTACTTAACAACCGCTTGAGAAGATCGAATCTTCGCAGGCGGTTGGTAAGTAAAACCCGCCTGAGATAACCATCTTCACAGGCGGTCGGTACTTAAATTCGCCTGAGAAAATAGGCATCTATATATACCCCTTGGCTGCGTTGGAAAAACATAACCCGGGCGAAACACTTAGACGCCGTCAGGGTACCAAAATTTCATTTGCCGCCAAGTGTTCACCGCTATCGTTGCCGAGCTTCGCCGTCGCCGTCGAGCTTCGCCGTGCCACCGAGCTTCGCCGTTGTTTGTTTGCTTAGCCCTTGTCACTTCCAGGTACGCCGAGCGAAGCAATTGCCGTCGCCGCCAAGCTTCACGGTAAACCCTAAACCCTTCGACCTTCCCCTCCTCTGTCCCCGTGCCGCCTCCCTCCTCGTCCTCGCCACCGACCGAGTCAAATGATTCCTTGCATAGATTTCCTTGGTTAGGGTTCGGGAATTCAAAAAATGTAGTCATCCTTGGTTGTGATGTTATCGAATGGTAGAATAGCTTTGTGTAATACATTTTCGGAAACATTGTGACCTGTATAACAAGTTTGTAATGTAACTTGCTATCAAGTTATGATGTTATCTATAAGTTTTTGGAAAGCTCTTGAATTATTCTATAAGTTTTCTATTGACCTTCAAGCCAATAGACTCGTTTGTAAGGTGATGAAAATCTTCTCTAACTAAATCAGCTGCTGTTCTAAAACTGTATGAACAAGCATCTGAATTTTTGCCATAATTATCTGTAGAAAGCTCTTCTAGTCTATTGTGAAACATCTTTAGAAAGGGGAAGAGCTATTCTACAACTTTTCTATTCATTGTTACCTCAAAATCGGTTTAGAACTCATTAGAAACTGGAGTTGAAGTTAGTACCTGTGTATAGTGCTATCTGAAACAGCCAGAAAATTTCTGAACTTTGAACAGCCATAATTCTTAAATTAGAAAAGCAACCTATGCATATATATACATTTGTATAAAGATTAAAGAGTCCTCTATCAATTTCCTATTCAACTCTAAGGCTAAAACACGCAATAACAAGGTCTAAATCGAAGTACCGTTTAAGGTGTTGTAACAGTCCAGAATCTGGACAGTTATGTATTCAGTTGCTGTTTGGATCGTAATTTCTAGTAGGATCATCAAAAGACTTCATAATTTACATTTATGGAACCCTGGGGATGTGTGTAACAAGTTTGCAATATATTGTTTCTGCAAATATCAATGTTCTCTATTTGAAAATTGTGGACAAAATCAGCAACATACAAAGGAAGCTCTACCAAATTTCAGTTAAAAATCTGGGAACTTGGTGGTAACATGAGTGGATAATAGCATCTGTACTGAAAATAGAGTGTAGCTGCCCCGCACTTCATCTCACAGGGTTGTGCTCTTTCGAGATCAGTGTCGCTATCCTTTTGCCAAACAAAGCAATGTGCTCGCATACAGCTGTTGAACATCACTTGTGCTCAGAACAAAATAACTGCCTATTTAGAATAAGAAGGTAAAATTGACATTGCTGATGAGCAACTTTAACATGCTTATCACCCTCGCAATGTATAGGAACCTTTTGGTCAGTCGCCTTAAACCCTAGAATGCCTTATCAAATCCTAGAATGCTTCCATTTTTTTCTTCATGCAACACTTTATGTAGAGTTAATATGCCATTTATTATATTTTTTGTCTTATTAGTTCTAGCATGGAAAGCCATAAGAAGACTGGTGCTGGTAGTAACAATAAAGAAGACAATATGGAGTTTACTGACTCTAGCAGTTCAGGCTCCTTTCACTGCCATCAGATCCTTTTCCTAATATAAAAATTAAAAAGACTTCAGAGGATCTCGACCCGGAATATGATCCTACCGATGAGGTATGGATCACGAATCTTAACTTCAGCAGTTCAAGTTAATGTTGGTTTTCAAGTATACGAAGTCTTATAATTCATTTCTACCTAGATTAATCGTGAAGACAATGAGGTGACTTCGGCTCCTAAAACCGCAGAAGGTTCTCCAATGGATGAATCCTCAGCTTCGCTCAAGCGGAAACGAAGGCAACGAGGTCCCAATAAGGGTCCATTGGACCGCATCATGTACATAACAAGGGTCAGTCCAGGTGGGCTTCCCCAAGAACCACTGGATTCAGTTACCAAGTATTGTAATGCATGCGGATTTTATGTTAAGGAGCTCGTGCCGATCACAACTGAGAATTGGAGGAAATTACCCGAGCAGACCAAGAATGAGTTGTGGGAAAGGATAAAGAAACAATTCAAGTTCCCGAAAGGCATGAAAGAAGCTGTAAAAAAGCAACATTGGTATCTTGCGGCAAGAAGTTTCGTGGCTGGAAGAGTGAAATAAATGCTTATGTTAAGGCCGATAAGGTCCCTAGCCCGAGGAAGATGGTAAAAAATCACACAAGCTCAGTGGCAAGAGTTTGTTCGTCAAAAGACCACACTTGATGCTAAAGCTCTAAGTGCAACTAGGTCAGAGCTTGCAAAAAAAGAACAAATACCATCATCTCTTGGGGTCTGCCGAATATGCCCCCAAAGTCCAGAAATGGAATAAGATATTAGACAAAATTACCAGTAAGGGCAATCCTCACCCATTAGAAGGTTGCGGTGGGTCTTTGCTCGGTCAGGTTTGACTAGCAAGGGCAAACTTGAAAAGCCCGACTCTATGAATGAAGTAGAGGATAAAATGAAAGAAGTAATTGAAAAGCGACAGAAGGGTCTCTTCAAGCCGAAGAGGGAGAATGACCAACTTACCGCCATCTTAGGAAACCCTGAACACAACGGACGGGTTCGAGCAGACTCCTCTCAAATGTCTTGGCTAGATGGTTTCTCTAAAGATAAAGACACATATAGAAGACGTGAGAAGTTTAAGAAAACACTTGATAAAACGATGCTCAAAAGGTCAAACAAAATATGCAAGAAATAATGGAACAACTTAGACAATCGGGATAATTAGTGGCACTAAGTACAGCGATGGTTCCGGTGCCAAAGAAGCAATTAGTATCCTAGCAGCGTTGGTTCTGTGCCAGGCTCAGGGTCAACCCATAAGTTCCCTGTCGATGATAATGCTAATGACAAATCTTGTCATCTTCTTGTCCCGATCGGCTGAGCAGTGAACAAAACCAAACAGGTTGTCAGTGCTATGGCAAAGCCTGATTGTGACTTCAACGGGAATCCACTTCCGTTGTACTATGCTGTGGTGCAAGTTCTTCAGATCATTGATAATGATTATGAAGATTATGAAATAGACCACGTCACACCTGAGGGGATCGCGACTTTGGGGCAGACTGTCAACCAATTAATCCTTTGGCACCGACGCGATATCGTGTTGGACGATGAGCCAATTTCTAGCCCCATCGCATCTTGAAATACTGCAACCCCATCTTCTAAGCCGAAAGTTCAGGAAGATCCACTCCCAGTCCAGGAAGATCCACTCCCCCTATGTCTCAGCAAGGATGATAGTAACCTTGCTAGTAAAGATATCCAAGAGCAACAAGTTGGACAATAGCTTCAAGCAGTACCAGAGCAAGCTGTTGCTAGTAAAGAGCAACCAGTTGAGCAACAGCTTGAAGTAGTACTAGAGCCAGCTGTTGGGAGTGAAGAGCAATCAGTTGAACAGTAGGTTCAACAATAAGCCAGTGTCCAACTTCCAACAACTACTCCTCGATCATTAGTGCCTATCAAAGTTAGCTCATACAAAAATAATAAACCTTCATCAGAAGTGTCAAAGTATTTGGAAACTATGAAGGAAACTATTAGAAAATCTAGTGCATCTCGTTCTTCTCATGAGCCCGCATTAGAAGATATCGAGGAGTGGGAAGAAGACGGTGTCATGTATATCGGCGGGCAACTTTAGTTAAACCAAGAGTTCCAATATACAAGCTTGAGGATGTTCCTCCTGAATTTGAGAATGGGAAGCCGTTAATGACATCCGTACAACTTAGCAAACAACAATGCATGAGTGGTACATCCTTGCCAGCACAAATATGATCTTTCTTGCGTCACATTTTGTATTCCAAAAGATGCATTCTGGAGCACTAGAGAAGATAGACGAGTCATTTTATTTGAAGAGTTGCATCCCCTTTTCCATCGGGGCATGCTTCAAATCAACCTGCTACTCGTCTGGTGCTTGTAAGTGACTCTAATATTTTGCATTTTCTTTTCTTACTACACGCATACACATTTCATGAGATTATAACAATTCTGGACTTCTTCAATAGGATGCAATACATGAATAATGAGAAGATGGAACGCAAGACATGTATCCTTGACCCTACACGGATTGCAAAGACATAATTCGACGTCAAGGCGGATCGAGACTCAGCAACGTTCAAGCACATGAAAAAAAAAGAATTTGAAAAAGAAATCGCAAAACTTAAGAAGGATATAAGGACAGAAGTTGCATCTTACATAGGACATGCGATGTTTAACTTTGTCAGAGACGGCAAGGACCACGTAAAGGCTCTATACCACTTCGAGTAAGTTCGACACATGACATTGAAATAGTAATTATTGGTAATTGTAAAAACGTGTGTTTGTATATTTGCAGTGCTCACTATATAATGATCTTCATCAAGCCAATGAAAGGAATGGCAACAATCTTGGACTCAGCCGATTTCCCACCAGATCGTTACAAAGATTTCCTTTCTATATTGAAACTATACGTTTATTCAATAATTTTAATTTACACACATTTAGAAT
This sequence comes from Tuctoria greenei, assembly GCA_036927565.1. NCBI lineage: Eukaryota > Viridiplantae > Streptophyta > Magnoliopsida > Poales > Poaceae > Tuctoria > Tuctoria greenei. The sequence continues at coordinate 178,148,359 of JAYESD010000005.1, forward strand.
GTGTTGACAAGTTTTATATGACATTTCTTGTATTACATCACTTGGCGGTTTTATGCGGAACGGCTTGCCGGTGAGAGACCTTCTAATACGACTGCATTGGACATTAAAACGTATTATGCTTGTCCGAAGCAGCCTGCTGGGAGTGTCTTATGCGGGTATTATGTATGCGAGCATCTTCGGACTGCCAGCAAATATAGAGTGAATCGTGAGGATGTAATTTATCCTTCATGTTGATATCTTATTTTCTTACTTTTGAGTTTCATTTTCATTGTAAGTAGCATAGTTTAATACTTATATTCTCTGTTGTTCAATATTACCAGAAAAATTATTTTCATATTTTGATTCCAACTTCAAAATTCAATTGCTCATAGTACAACTGCTCCAAAAATACCAAACAAATTCATGTATACTCTCACTTTGATCTATACTTTGAGATTGTTCAAACCAACACATTCTAAACATTGTTATGTGTTTCATTGCAGCACACGAAGAATGTGAACAAAGAATGGCCGGTTTGTAGAAGTATTCCTGGTGGAGGAGCCGACAAGATTGTTGTTGAACTCTATCAATTCATTCGTCGCGAAATTTTGCACAAAAGAGGGAAGTTCTTTGATGAGAATGGTGCAATAGATGATGTGCCAGAACTTTGCGACTATGCTAATAGAAACAGTTTTTAGTGAAAACTTGAAAACTATGAGATGAATTGTATGTGTAAATTGTACATATGTATATTGTTTCAGGGAAATTGACTTATGTGAGATGACTTCTGTGATGATATTGTTGACTTCTGTGATGATATTGTTGACTTCTGTTCTGTGATTATATTGAATTGACCTGGAAATTAGAAATAATAGCATCTAGTACTGCATAGGTTATACCTTATCACAAACGGTTATTTACCAACGGCTAGACCTGCCTGTGAAAAACAATTACACAGTCGGCTAGATATAGGTAAAGAACCATTTGTGAAAAACAATTATCACAGACGGTTACTGTTATGGTAGAAACTAGCTGCGATAAATTGTTTTCACAGGCAGCTTGATGTAGTTCAAGATCCACCTGTGATAACACTATTATCACAGGCGGTTATATATGTTGCACGACCCGCCTGTGATAACACAATTATCACAGGCGGTTATATATGCTGCACGACCCGCCTGTGATAACTTATCTTCACAGGCGGCTAGCCTAAGTAAAAAACCGCCTGTGATAATGTGTCTTCACAGACAGTGTCACTTCTCCGCCTGTGAAATTGCAGATTATCACAGACTCTTCGTTTTAGGCGGTTTTAAATACCGCGTGTGATAATAGCTTTGGAGCCGCATGCGATAAGGCTTATTGTAGTAGTGTTATCAGGAGATGGTGTAACTGTCACTCAAGGCACCACACCATTCTGGTTGTGGTAGTCGGGCAACCAACGTCGACCTCCACCAAATTCGTTCGCTACCAATATCTCTCATCGAAATATAGGGCGTTCCGCATACCCGTAGGGTTCATCAACCCTCCCCGACTTCACCTCTTCCCCTCCCACCCTCAAATCTGCCTCCAACTTTGATATATGTGCTACCCCAAACCCCGCCTTCCCCGCCGCCGAATCTTCCCCAGCCACCTTCACCACGGGCACAAGGTTGGCCGTAACCACCCGTGCAAGGATCTCTTGATACCCCAAAAGTGGCCAGAGAAACGATGCTGAGACTCAGTATATAATATCGTCATATTTGGGAACAACTATTAGAGTTCCAGTGCCAATTTTCACAATTTTGTGGGCCTTTGGTAGTACCTGGCCGATATCATCTTGTGATCTGGAATAGAAATATCTACATGAGAAGCCTGCACTAAAATTTATTCTTTTGTCACATTTATGAAGCTTACCTCACTGTGGGAGTTTGTTGTAGGATATGTTCCCCACTACAGGAATCACGATAATAGACGACGGCCAAGAACTGTCGTCTATAAGGACACTACCGTCGTCTATAACTTATAGACAACGGTATACACTTATAGACGATGGTTCCTGACCGTCTATGATAATTTGTCGTCTATAACCTTATAGACGACGGTAACCATCGTCAACAAGTTTATTGACGATGGCCGGACTTAGATGTCGTCAATAAGTCAGCTCAGCAACGTGGCAGTGTGGAAACAATATAGATGACGGCCGCCGGGGAACCGTCGTCTATAAGGTCCACTATTGACGACGGTCACCAGAAAACCGTCGTCCATAAGGTCCACTATTGATGAAGGGCACAGTGAAACCGTTGTCCATTAGGGTTCCAAGTGACGATGGTTTCTTTTGCCCGTCGTCTATAAGGGTTCCTTATAGACGACGGTGTTTGTAAAACCGTCGTCTATAAGTTTTGCTTTTAAAAAAAATTGAAAGTAGATTATACAGATATCACAGTACAGATTTACAGAATCACAGTATTCACAAGATCACAGTACAGATCACACAGATTTCACATATAGTTCACACATCACAAATTTCACATATAAGAGTTCACAAGAAGTGCTAGAAGTGCCTCGTCCCTGATCGCAGCGCGTCGTCCCACGAGATTGCCATCCCGGCCTCCGAGTGCTCCAAGGAAGCAACACTGGTCACACACCACAAAAGAAGAATCAGCAGGCTCAAGTGTTTGAGTAAAACTTACAGGAAATGTGATTTTTAGGCATCTGTTTTCTCGCTTCCTCTGTTTTCTAGGCATCTGTTTATATCGTCTAGCCATTTGGATGTACCTTCTTAATATCAATATGAAGCAAAGTGGGAAATTACTCCCTGTTTCTATGCTTGCCTATCTGTTTGAAATCAAGTTGTATTGAGGAAGCACCTTTATAACTGTAAGCTGAATAAGCTATGTTGCTACTGCATAAGATTGATCTAAATTTCTTGCAATGCCATTTGAGTGCTCTAAATTTCTGTGCATAGTTGTTTTTCTTTCATTTGGAGTTGTTGGCTTTGGGAAAATGAATATTACAGCAAGTGTATTACAATTTAAAAAGGATGCAAATAGATTTCAAATTGGCTAACCTGGCTGTCACACGCTACCCCGTCCGCTGCCGCCGGAGTTCAGAAAATCTTCCTCCGGCAGTCGTCCAAGCGCTGGAATCTGGGGCGACGGAGTTTGAGCCTCCGTCCCTGATCCCTGTGATATGCAAGTGTGGTTAGACAAGTTATAAGTATAAAAATGCATATTTTACTAAATTTGAACAAGTTTAACTAGTTTCAGTTATTTTGAATAATTTTGTACATGTGCTCCTGTCGTCGGCACCAGTGGCAGCTCCGTTGATGGCGGCGCCCACTGCGGAAACACGGCCGGTTGTCCTGCGCTCATAGCCTGCGAATACAAATCAAATCATTATAATTGTCATTTGTATATTACAAATGTTAAGTACAACATTCAGAACTTACCTGGAAGGCAGCTTGCCACTGTAGCATGTACGAGTTTTGATACTCGTCCCTAGCCCTAAGCGCCGCTGCCTGCATCTCATCCCTAGTCCGGAGCGCCGCTGCCTGCATCTCGTCCCTAGTCCAGAGCGCTTCTTGCGTCCTCTGGAGCTCCTCCCGAAGACTCTGGAGCTCCAGATCTCGTCCCGTACGGATCATTATATATATCTATGCAAGAAAAGTGGCATCTTAAAAAAAAGGGGGCCACTAAAGTGGTTAAACACAGGGTTCAGGAAGGCGCTATTGTGCGTCCCCTTCAGCCACCGCCCCTCCTTCTCCGGCCGCCCCTCTCCTCCCCTTCAGCCACCGCCCCTCCTTCTCCGGCCGCCCCTCTCCTCCCCTGGTCCTCCTTGTCCGGTGCACTCCTCCCCTCTGCCCCTGCTCCTCCGGCCGCCCTCTCCTCCTCCTGCGCCCCTGCTCCTCCTCCGGCCGCCCTCATGCACCCCCCCCCCCCCTCCCCCTCCCCCGACCTCTAATCTGTAAATTATATGTTCTTACTTCTTAGATTTGATTCCTCCTCTATTTTCCTAAGATATTGTGACATGATGCAATGATCTATTAAGCAATAATAAGGTATATTTCCTGCATTTTTTATTATACATACTGTTTGTAGTGTTGCACATGTATAGATATATTAAAAATAATAAAAACGCCTAGAAAACGCCTCAGGCAAAAATGCAGCAAAAGAAGTTTACAAGGTATATCATTATTAACTCATTAAAAAATGCAGCAAAAATGTGACATACCTAGTTGTCGGTGGCGCGACTCGGTGCAGAGCGGAGGCGCTGGCGCGGTGCGGTGAGGAGCGGGGGCGGCGGCGCGACGCGGCGAGGAGCGGGGGCGGCGGCACGGCACGGCGAGGAGCGAGGGCGGCGGCGCGGTACGGCGGGGAGCGGGGGCGGCGGCGCAGCACGGCGAGGAGCAAGGGCGGCGGCGCGGCACGGCGGGGAGCGGGGGCGGCGGCGCGGCACGGCGAGGAGCAAGGGCGGCGGCGCGGCACGGCGAGCAGCGGGGGCGGCGGCGTGGCGCGGCGAGGAGCGGGAGCGGCGGCGCGGCGAGGAGCGGGGGCGGCAGCGGCAACGAAGAGGAGCGTAAATGAAAACGAAGAGGTGCGACCGGGCAAATAATCCCTAACTCTTATAGACGACGGTATCATGAGCACCGTCGTCAATTATGGACTTATTGACGACGGTATTACCTGCTGTCGTCTATAACCGCTCAGGTGGGCCAGGTTTCGGTCATTTTTTACGACGGTCATTTACTAACGATGGTCAACCGTCGTCTTTACTTAACTAACGACGGTACTAGGTTAACTGTCGTCAATAACAGGCTCAGGTGGGTTGGGTTTCGTCCCACATTGGCGACGGGCCGTAATCGACGACGGTCAACCATCGTCTTTAATTAATTGACGACGGTACTTGCACAACCGTCGTCAATTACAGCAGAATTGACGACGGCTGAAAACGACCGTCGTCAACAAGGTAAACGACGACAGCCCCGTCGTCAATTAATGTGGCCGTCGTCTATTGTCGCGTTTCCTGTAGTGCCCTCCGTTACAAATCTGACCAGAAGATTGGATTTTACATTTTTTAGCTTTTTTTTTGTTTCGGTTACCAGCCACAATATTCAGAGCCCGTGGATCTTTTCCATCTGATTCAAATCCATCCTAGGTCCATCATCATGGGACGTTCTAGATAATGATTAGTGACTTTGGTGCACATAAGGTGCTCTGTGGAAGAAAAAGAGCGTGTGAGTGCATCTTATAAACTCCAAAAATACCATAATTCGAAGGTACTGTTGTATTGAAACACACAAAATCTATATCCATTGCAACTAGACACCTCAAACTTTTGCATATAGTATTTTTTGGAGGCAATACTATTGCCTAATAAAACTTCTGAAGTACTGTCCATCCACAGATGCTATGGCCTGTAGGCCATGTTAAACTGATTGGAAGCAATGATCCAACTTGGGTCTACACATCTTTATTTATAGCACGAGGTGATCGTTACATAAGGAAGTACACCATACGTATCGGAAACAAATATGATGGGAATAACAGATTGGAAACATACTAAGACGCTATTAGATAAGAACGGACTCTATTGTCTAACACGCCCCCTCAATTCAAGCTTAGCTACTGCTTAAGTTGAGATTGAATCGAAATTCTGTTTCCCAGCTAATGCTTTAGTGAAGCCATCCGCAACTTGATCTCCAGAAGAAATATGTCGTATCTCAAGCAACTTCTTTTGTACTCTTTCTCTAATAAAATGATAATCAACCTTTATATGCTTTGTACGAGCATGAAATACAGGATTTGCATATAAATAAGTTGCTCCAATGTTATCACACCATAATACCGTAGAAGATGGTTGTGGTAGTGATAATTCTCGAAGAAGCGTTTGGATCCAAATAATTTCAGCAGTGGCGTTAGCTAGCGCTTTATACTCAGCTTCAGTAGTCGAACGAGACACCGTTGCCTGTTTCCTTGAGCTCCAAGAACCAGATTAGATACAACAAATACTGCAAAGCCCCCTATTGATCGATGATCAGCTGGGCAACCGGCCCAGTTTGCATCTGGAAACGCACTTACAAGTAAGGACTTTGATGGAGTATAATTGCTATCCCCAAATGAATATTGTTTTTCAAGAATCTTAGAATCCTCTTATCAGCTGCCTAGTGCAATGTAGTAGGATTTTGTAGAAACTAGCAAACCTTATTTACCGTGAAGGATATATCTGGTCGGGTTATTGTCAAGTACTGAAGAGCACCTACTATGCTTCTGTAATTACTTGCATCATCAGAATCAAGAGGGGTTTCTTCATGTTTAGACAACTTCTCAGTAGTAGATAATGGCGTTGAGACTGACTTGCAATTAATCATACCGACTCTCTTTAGTAGATCAGAGGCATATTTACCTTGAGTTAAAATAAGCCCATTCTTATTTCTGGTTACTTCAATTCCCAAAAAAAAATGAAGATCACCAAGATCTTTAAGTGCAAACTCCACCTGCAGATCAGCTAGCAAGATATTAACGACCTTCATATCTGAGCTCACTAGAATAAAGTCATCAACATAGATGATTAAATACATGGTTATTCCATTCTTCACACGAAGAAAGTGAAGTATCTGCTTTGGATGCCATAAAACCAAGCTTTACCAGATTATTACTTAGCCGAGCACACCACACACGTGGAGCCTGTTTTAGACAATATATTGCTTTATCAAGTTTGCACAGAAAATATGGATACCTTTTGTCAGTATACCCAGGAGGTTGGCGCATATAAACATCTTCCAAAATGCCATGGAGAAATGCATTTTAACATCTAGTTGTTGAATTGCCCAATTCCTTGACATAGCCAATGAGAGAATTATTCTAATCATTGCTACTTTCACCATGGGGCTGAAAGTTTCTTCGTAGTCAATGCCAAATCTTGTTTGAATCCCTTGGCGACCAATGTAGCTTTATACCGATCAATAGAGCCATCAGCCTTCTTTTTAATTTTAAACACCCACTTTGATTCAATAACATTTATTCCAGTCATTGGAGGTACCAAGTGCCAAGTTTTATTGTGTATCAATGCCTTATACTCATCATCCATTGCTAACCTCCACTTTTCATCCTATAGTGCATCTTTCCAGTCTGCTGGTTCACTGGTAATCATCATGCCATATTTCAATTTTCCTTTCTTGACCTCATAACGAATTGTTCCATCAGTCAAATCAGGAGGTTGTACTATCCCTTGAGATAATTTGGTTTGAGGTCTTGGGATATTGCTGCTGACAGATTGTTCTGGCACTGGCAAGCAATCTTGATTTATAGGCTCAAGATTATGATTCTGCTGCTCATTTACACGGTTGTGAGTCGCAGATGATCCATCCAACGCAGTAGGATCAGATCTGCGCGGGGTACAAATTTCACCGGCCCTGAGGCTGATCCGCGCAGGACGACTGGTTGCACGGGTTCCGAGGCTGACCCGACCAGTGCAGACCGTGTTGGCGAGTTCTGTTGCTGGCAGCGGTTAGAGAATCAACATTGTTTTCTGTGCCCGTATAATCTTCGCATTCAGCATTCATATTGTCGTTTTCTTTAGCCTGAACTGAATCATTCAGATGAGCATTTTGAGCTGAACTTTCACTGGATTCTTCTTGAATCTGCACAGAACTATCTCCAGAAAACTCGTCAGCAGGCGTAGATAAAACATTACTCACATTAGCATGATCAATCAACTCCCTTCGTTGTTCAATAGGTTTAGGAGAAAAGTTGGAAGAAGGCATATTTGTTGTCTTAAGAGAGGTCCAGCATTTTTATTGAGATTAGAGAAAGGAAAATTTTTCTCATCATAAGTGACATCTCTAGAGATATAGATACGCCCGATTGACACATCCAAGCACTTATATCCTTTGTGCAAGTTGCTATAGCCAAGGAAAGCACATTGTTTCGATATAAATTGAAGCCTGTGTTGGTTGTAAGGTCCGAGGTTCGACCAGCAGGCACAACCAAAGACTCTCAAGGATAGGTATTCTGGTTTTTCTTTATAGAGACGTTCAAGAGGTGTTTCATAACCAAGGATTCGAGATGGTGTTCTATTTATGAGAGAGGCAGCGGTTAGGAAGGCCTCATCCCAAAATTTTGGAGGCATGGATGCTTGAGCTAGAATGGCAAGACCAACTTCAACGATGTGCCTATGTTTTCTTTCAATCAATCCATTTTGCTGATGGGCATAGGACCTGATACACGATGGGTAATCCCTATTTTCTAAAAAGAAGTGTTGAGTTTTTCGTATCCCCCCCCCCCCCCCCCCCCGCCCCGTCGGTTTGCATGACTTTGATTTTCTTGTCAAAGAAGTGTTCGACAAGTTGTTGAAAAGTCAGGAAAAGTCATCAGATTTCTTTTTCAGAAGATAGACCCAAGTGTATCTACTATAATTATCAGTGAATCTTACAAAGTATTTATGTCTCTCAACAGGTTTTGGAGCAGGATCCCATACATCTGAGCAAAAGAGTTCTAAAGGAGAACTAGATATACTATGAGATTGTTGATATGGCAACTGATGGCTTTTAGCTAGCTGACAAGAATCACAAACTAAATGAGACTCAGACTCTTTATTGACTAGGAGACTATTTCTAAGTAGAACATACCGAACAATAGTTGATGAGGGGTGTCCTAGGCGACCATGCCACAAACTTGGGGTACACTTAATTGTATTGAGACTTTGTCTTGCTTGAAAGGTAATTGGATACAGTCCATTAATGCATCTGCCTCGAAGAAGGATTTTCCTCGTGGCACGGTCCTTAAGACAGAAAAAGTCAGGGTGAAATTCGGCAAAGGCATCATTGTCAGAAGTAAGGCGATGAATAGATACAAGACTTTTTCATGCATGAGGTACGCGAAGAATATTATTGAGATGTAAACTACGAGAGGGAGTATGAAAAGATGCATGACCAATGTGCGTAATTCTCATACCTGTTCCACTAGCGGTTTTTACTTGATCATGACCATCATACTTTTTTTTTGTTGTGAGTTTTTCCAATTCCCCTGTTATATGATCTGTCACACCAGTATCTGAATACCAATTTGTATCAATACCATATGTTGGAGTCGTTGTAGAGCCAGCAAAGCTTCCTTGATAATTGTCATTGTTCAAAAAATTTCCAGTGAAGTTTTTATCAAATCTCCTTCTGCATGTTTGAATGGCATTTCCTGTATAGCCACAAAGTTGGCATGATACTCTTGAAACATTACTGCCACGACCACCTTGTCCTCCTCTACCACGGCCACGATTTGTCCTGCCACGTCCACGTCCACGACCTCATCCTTGAGCCGCAACGTTTACAGATGAGGTGAATTGCTGTCCATTATTCTGAGATTCCAATCTTGCTTCAAAAGGGAGCAGCTGTGCATATAATTTGCCGATGCTAAGATCCACTTCTCGTGTCATTGATGATACGAATGGATTATAATCTGCATCTAATCCAGTCATAATATAGGAGATAATCTCCTCCTCCTCAAGAGGTTTGCCGGCAGTCGCCAGTTCATCCGCAAAAGATATCATCTTTGAAAAACATAGATGCATACTGGTCTCCTTTTTGTTCCTGGGCAAGTTGAGCACGAATTTGAATAATCTAAGATTTTGAAACCGACGAGAACATATTAGTGAGATACTTCCACACTTCGTGAGCCGTCTCAAAACGAACGACGTGAGATAGAATTTCTTTGAAAAGTGTTGAGTTGAGATAGCCAAGAACTATCTGGTCTTGGGCAATCCAATGAGCATATGCGGGATTATCAACTTCCTCCCTGCTCTTTTCATCTTTCTCGATGACAATCTTCTTATGTGGTGCAATCTTTGAGCCATCAAGGTATCCAGTCAATTTTGCACCACACACGTCTGGTAGAACCTGGGTGTAAGACCTATGTGTGCTGAATACATTGGCTTGTAGTGAATACACTTGGCTTTGATGATAAAAGTTTTGAATATCACCAAAAAACCTTTTTATCAAGGTCCGACTCTAGCTCCAAGCTACAGCAAAGTCCGACGGTAGGACCGGCTTGTTTTGGGTAGCTCCGGCTATGTTCGAAGCTAGGTTCGACTTCTTGGTAAGGTCCGACTAGCTTTGGTTAGCTCTGGTGAGCTTTATCTTTAGCTTCGGCATGTCTTTGATAGCTCCGACATATATTTGATAGCTCCGGAATGCTTTTGCTAAGCTCCGACGTACTTTGTCTAGCTCCAGTTTTGGGTTGACTAGTTTTGACTAGTTTGTGGTAAGCTCCGGTGCTAGGATCTACTAGTTTTGGTAAGCTCCGGCAGGTGTTTCATTGTACTAGTTTAGGTAAGCTCCGACTCAAGCTCCGGCTTGCTGTGGGATGGTCCGGAACTTGTCCGCAATACTTTTGCTTTTCATTTGCAAAGTTTTGAACTTGTTTTATATTCTTAGAAAGATTGCTTAGTATTCATTTGCTAAGTTTTTGGTGCGTTTCGGTTGATATGGATGATTTTGTTTTGATATGCTTTGCAACATGCTTATGTGAGGTTCTCACGTAAGGTGTTGTGTTCGGAACTAACTTGAGTCAAGTCGAGGACTTGGGCTCATATGGATTGGTTGTTTATTCATATGCAGGTGTTGCTTGAGTTCAAGACATGGCTGGTGACGGGATCCATTGGACTAGTCTCAGGGAGGAGATGAGGTTCCAACAACCAAATTCAGGAGGAATTGTGGTTGAGCTGATCAGGAGGTTGCGCAGCATGATTGAATCAAGAACAATGCATATGAAGGTATCGTGGATGTCATTGGAAGATGTTTGCACGTGTGCAAGGAGTGCATGGACGTGACTACATGGTCCCGAGACATGATGAAGAGATTTGGACGTAAAGATTTGGTCAGAAAGGTCCAACTGACTAGGTTATGGACTCAGGCTGCGGCTGAGTCGGGTTTGACTCAAATATGGAAAGATTTGAGTTGGTTATGATAGGATTTCGTGTGGGTCACGAATTTGAGTTGTTTAGGAATGTGGGATACGTTCCTAAGGTGTTTGGAAGTCTTAAGATTGCTTCTATCTGTGTATAGAAGAATCCTATGCAGTTATGGAAAATTACGATTCGTGATCGGAGTAGGATTGGAGTCCTAGTTGAGATTGGGGTGGCCTAAGGGCTGGTTATATAAGCAAGGGAAGGCCAGAGCTCGTGGTGCACGAATTTGGGGCTGTTCCTCTTGTGTTCTATTGAATAAAATTCATAGTGGAAAGGAACTTTTGTGCCTTGTTCGTCCGACTTATTCCAGACAAGTTTTACTCGTCGAGTTTCTGGACAGCACTATCTTTCATCGGTGATTTTATCATAACTCGAGTTTTACAGATCCAAATGACGTGATTCTTTTTGGGTTGTCTTCACAACTTGATTATATATCATATATCAAAATTTCACAATCATTAGATTTGTGGTTTCTGATCTACACGAGTTTCTTTGAAGCATTCCAGAAACTGTTTTTCTTGGGTAGGACAGATTGACCTTTGTTCGATCTTTCGATCATAACTTGAGTTTTTCTCAACGGATTTGAGTGATTCTTTTTGTGTTATTTTTGTGAATTGATTCTCTCTGATATATATCACTTTTGTCATGGTGAAACACGTTTGGATTAGTCCCACACACGATTTCTTTAACAGATTGTTTTTCTGTCGAAAGGATTGGGGTTTAATTGTTTCCGCTGCGTAAGATTTTTGAATCTACCATTCACCCCCCCTCTGGTGGCTTTTCACGTGTTCTCCGATCCTACAATTGGTATCAGAGCACGGTGCTCTAATCTTTGTGATTTGCATGTGTTTTTGACTAATCATCATGAAGAAGTACTCTGCCAAACCTTGTGTGTTCGCTGGTATTGATTTTCAGGTTTGGAAGGCACGCATGGAGGCTTTCATCCAGGCACAAGGCTTTGCAATATGGGAGAAGGTATACAAGTCTTACGAAGTGCCATCAAACGATCAAGTTACAGCTACAAATCTGAGAGATTTCGACAACAACAACAAGGCTCGGAACTTGATCATACAAGGATTAACACAAAGTGACTTCGACCGTGTTGCACACCTCCGATCTGCATACGATGTGTGGAAAGCACTTTGTGACTACCATGAAGGATCTAACACGATCAAAGAGGTAAGGCAAGACATGTTCAAGAAAGAATACATGCGCTTCGAGATGCAACCCGGTGAGTCTATTGATTACCTTTTTGTTCGCTTTAATAAGATTCTCAGCAACTTTCATAGTGTCAATGTTAATTTTTCAGATGCTGAAAATGCTAGGCAATTGCTAAGTGCATTAGATATGTCAATTTGGGAGATGAAAGTCACATCTATTCGTGAATCTACTGTCATGAGTTCACTTACTTTAGATGTGCTATATTCCAAGTTAAAAACTCATGAAATTGACATAATCTCACGTAAGAACCCCAATAAGTCTATTGCATTTGTTTCACAACGTGATATGTCTAGCTCCGACCAATCATCATCCTGCAATACTCTTGCTTTGTTGTCCTCACTAACCCTAGAGCAGATCGAAAAATTTCCAGAAGAGGAGTTGGCACTCATCTCTACTAGATTCTCAAAAGCATTGCAAAATGTGAGAACCAGAAGGAGAGGAAGCTCCGGACCTCAACGCTGTTTTGAATGTGGTAAAACGGGACACTTTTGTACAGAATGCCCTAACCTTTCAGGTCCGACCACCCGGGAAGAAAAACAAAGCAAGGTTCGAACCTCCTCTGGAAATTCCAACAAGAAGAAGAAAAGTACCATAGGACGCAAGATGATCAACAGTTTCATCATCGCGCTTCAAGAGTTCAGTTCAAGCGATGTGGACATTGGAAGTGATGAAGATGAAGATGATTTGGCAAACTTGTGCTTTATGGCGGGCAAGTCAAGATCAAGTATGGAGGAGGCAGAACACAACAGTGACAATGAAGAGGTATGTCCTACTTGCGAAGAAATGTGTGATGCCATTTCTCGTGCCACTATTATTGTTAAGAAAAAGGACAAAAAGCTTAGGGATAGTGCTGCTAAAATTGAATCACTAGAATCTGAAATCAACCGTTTAAAAACTTTGATTCCTAGTGATGATGCATGTTCCTCATGTGATTTAATATATGAACAATTGTCCTCATTAAGAAGTGCGCACACCTCCACACTTGATAAACTTGAGTTAGAAATTGAAAAGAACAAAGAGCTTGCTGCACTTAATGATAAAAACTTGAATGATGCTAGCTATTCTACAATTGATTTGCATTGTTCTACTTGTGATGATCTTGATAAGAAACTACAGGTTGCTATGAATGAAATTTCTATATTGAACAATGCTTTACGTTCTCATGAAGTTAAATTTTGTTCCAATTGCAAACTAAAAGGAAAAACTTCATGTGAAAATTGCTTTGATTTGTCCAATAAACTTGATGACATGAATAGGACATTAGATCGGTTTTGTAATGGGAATAAGAACCTAAACTTACTGATGAATTCTTCCAAGTCTTGCAATGATAAAACTGGTTTAGGTTTTGATTCTCATGCTCATGCTAAGGCACATCCACCTAAAATTGTAAAGTCATTAGGAAGTGGTTTGATTCAAACAGTTCCTAAACAAAAAGGAGTGGTTTTCAAATCTGCAGGAGTGTTGCCTCATTCGGTTTCAAATAAAAATATTGCTTGCTCATCTAGACATGAACACAAAGTTAAATTTTATTGTACCTTCTGTGGTAGAGATGGTCATGTCATAAATTTTTGTTATAGACTAGCTAAACAACAGAAAAGGGAAAGAATGGTTGCTAGATCTCATAACTTTCATGCAAAATTTGCTGCACATATTGAACCGAATGTACAACCTGCTGTTTTGAGTCAAAAACATTCAAAGTTTACCTCCAGACCTTCTGTTTTTGCCTCCGGAGCTACTGATTTTTGTGCTACACAAGTAACACCTTATAGGTCAGTAGTCAAGAATAAGAAATCTCAAACTTTGACTCATAAACCTGCTGTTTTGTCTCAGCTTTCGCGTGTTTTTCCTGCTGCATGTCGCGTGACTCAGTACTGGATTCCTAAATGCCTTTTGACTAACCCCAGTATTGAGTCATCGACGTATTGTGCTTTTATGTAGGTTACACGTTTGAGGAAGGAGAACATTTGGATTGTGGATTCAGGTTGCTCACGCCACATGACCGGTAACAAAGATTGGTTCTCCTCCCTCTCTTTTGTGTCACGTGTAGAGAATGTTACTTTTGCCGATAATTCTTCAACTCCTATAATTGCTAAGGGTTCGGTCAGAGTAAATGATAAGTACACTTTGAAGGATGTGGCATTTGTCAAAATTTTGAAATACAACTTGCTTTCTGTTGCACAATTGCTAGATGAAAATCTAGAAATTATTTTCAATAAAAACTGCTGCAAAGTTGTAGGTTCAAATAGTGAGATTATTTTTAACATGTCTCGGTTTGGAAGAGTCTTTAAAGCTGATTTTGATATGTCTTCCTCTAAGCATAGGTGTCTAGTTGCTAATGATTCAAAGGACTTATATTTTTGGCATCGTAGACTTGGTCACGTAGGCTTTGGTCACCTAACGCGTGTTAGTGCTCTTGATTGCATACGTGGGCTGCCTAAGCTTAAAGGGGACAAAGAAATTGTGTGCTCTTCTTGCAGACATGCTAAGATGGTTGCAGGTTCACATACTCCTCTCACAATGATCATGACAACTGAACCAAGTCAACTTTTGCATCTTGACACTGTAGGACCTTCACGTGTTCAATCTTTCGGGGGTAAATGGTATGTTCTTGTTATCGTTGATGATTATTCTAGATACTCTTGGGTTTACTTTATGGCGTCTAAGAATGAAGTTTTTAGTCACTTTAGAACTTTATTTCTTAGATTATCAATTGATCACCCAGGATCATTAAAAGCAATTAGAAGTGATAATGGAACTGAATTTAAAAATCAATCTTTTGATCACTTTTGTGCTGAAAATAAAATAGATCATCAATTCTCTTCACCATATGTACCTCAACAAAATGGTGTTGTAGAAAGAAAGAACAGAACCTTAGTTGAGATGGCAAGAACTATGCTTGATGAATATCAAACTCCTAGGAAATTTTGGGCTGATACGTTAGCAACCGCTTGTTATGTCTCAAATCGTGTTTTCTTGCGTGCTAAGCTAGGTAAAACACCATATGAGCTCCGGTTTGGACATAGGTCTAGTGTTACACACTTTCGGGTCTTTGGTTGCAAATGCTTTATTAAGAAACATGGTAATCTTGATAAATTTGAACCTAGATCCATTGATGGCATGTTTCTTGGTTATCCATCTCATACTAGAGGCTACTGTGTGCTTTTACTTGACACTAACAAAATTGTGGAGACTTGTGAAGTATCTTTTGATGAATCTAGCCCAGGTACTAGCTCAAACATTGCAGGTCCAGATCCATATCCGCAGGGGGAGAGCATTTTCATTGAAGATGAGGAAGAATTGGAGTTGCTGCCAGAAAATTCAGCAGCTAAAGACTTTGGTTTAGCTCCGGATGTTAATTCTCAACCAGCACCGACAACCATCAATGCTGATTCAAATCATCCTCAAGCCACAAGCTCATCGATTTGTGATGAACATGAAGAAGAAGAAGCTTATGAGACATCTGTTCCCCTACGGTTTTACAAAGATCATCCCCCACAACAGATGATTTGAAGCTTGCAGGAATGAGTCACACGGTCCAGGTTTTGCGATCCAAACTCTCATGCTCATTCTGCTTTTGTTGCTTCCTTTGAACCCAAAGATATATCACACACACTCACTAATGAATCTTGGATTATTGCCATGCAAGAAGAGTTAGAAAATTTTGAAGGAAATAATGTTTGGAAACTTGTACCTCCACCTCAAGGTCACACTTTAATTGGAACTAAATGGGTATTTAAAAATAAACAAAGTGAGGATTGGGTTGTGGTTAGGAATAAGGCTAGGTTGGTTGCTCAAGGTTTCACTCAAGTTGAAGGTCTAGATTTTGATGAAACTTTTGCTCCTATCGCTAGATTAAAAGCCATAAGAATTTTGTTAGCTTTTGCAGCATCTAAAGGTTTTAAGCTATATCAAATGGATGTTAAAAGTGCTTTTCTTAATGGCTACATAGATGAGGAGGTTTATGTCAAACAACCACCGGGTTTTGAAAATCCAGATTTTCCTAATCATGTTTACAAACTGTCCAAAGCCTTATACGGTCTCAAACAAGCCCCTAGAGCATGGTATGATAGATTAAAAACATTCTTACTTGAAAAGGGGTTTACCATGGGCAAGGTTGATAAAACTCTTTTTGTGCTTAAGCATGGCAATGACTCATTATTCGTTCAAGTGTATGTGGATGATATTATCTTTGGTTGTGCTTCTCATAATCTTGTGTCCAAGTTTTCAGCAATGATGAGTTCCGAATTTGAAATGAGTATGATGGGTGAACTCACTTACTTTTTGGGGCTGCAAATCAAGCAAACCAAGGAGGGTACCTTTGTGCATCAAACGAAGTATACCAAAGACCTCCTAAGGCGTTTCAACATGGACAAAAGCAAGCCTCTTCGGACACCAATGGGAACAGCAACAACACTTGAACTTGATGAAGATGGTGAACCCGTGGATCAAAAAGAATATAGAAGCATGATTGGATCACTTTTGTACCTCACGGCATCAAGACCGGACATACAATTCAGCGTATGTATTTGTGTACGGTCTCAAGCCTCCCCACGTGCTTCACATCGTCAAGCCGTCAAAAGGATTCTCAGGTACTTACATGGAACTCAAGAATTTGGCATTTTTCTTCCTTCTTCCTCAGCCGTTACTTTGAAAGCTTTTTCGGATGCTGATTTGGGGGTTGTAGGATTGATAGGAAAAGTACTTCCGGTGCTTGTCATTTTCTTGGTAATTCTCTTGTTGCTTGGTCCTCTAGAAAACAAAATTCAGTTGCACAATCCACAACCGAATCTGAATATGCAGTTGCTGCTAGTGCTTGCTCACAAATTCTTTGGATTGTTCAAACACTTAAGGACTATGGGGTTGATCTAGATAGTGTTCCACTATTCTGTGATAACACTAGTGCCATTTGCATTGCTAAAAACCCCGTGCAACATTCTAGAACTAAGCACATTGACATTAGGTATCACTTTCTCCGAGATAATGTTGAAAAAGGAAACATTGTGCTTCACCATGTAGATACCGAACAAACATTGGCTGACATTTTTATAAAACCTTTGGATTTCACTAGTTTTTGTTATATTCGTAGTGAAATAGGGGTTATGCATCCTCATGGCTTAAATTGAGGGGGAGTTTTGAAACATGGAAGTCTATGTGTGAATCTGAACTAAAATAATATGAGCATAGTATTTCATACATATATGACTTGTGATTCCTTTTACATGCTGAAAGTTCTTACTATATTACTCGTGTTATACATTTTGTAGTTTTTGCCATGTCTAGTAATTGGAATAATTACTTACAGTAAATCTGGTCATGGTCAAACTTTCTTGCTGTTTTAAACTTGTTGCATGTTCACAAGTGCATTTAATCATAAAGAATCAATCAAGTAATCAACTCACGTGTTGAGTTTTTATGAACAAATATAAATTGAGAAAAGATCAAGAGAATATGCATGCATCGCACTTCTTCTTTTGAGATGGCTTGTCATTGCACTTAGATATGAACTTGGAAGAAGTTGTGTATGACTAAAACCATGTCCTTAAGCTTCTGATTGTCAAATGACATAGGCTTGGCTTGGTTGGTTAGAATAAGGCAGATGCGCATATAATCTCTTGCAAATATCATATGATCTAAATTTATGTTTTGAAAAATAATAAAATTCAGCAACTAGTGTCATGCTTTCAGGTTTTGAAATAGTTAAGTTTGTGAGATCATGACTTGCTTAAATTGAAAATTACATTTGATCTCTAGCATGGCTTACACTACTTTATATATCTCATTGATGTGATAGTGTAAGTTACTTGATACTATGACTTGGATGAGCTTTGTTTTATATGTATATGTTATAATATGCTCATAACAATTAAAATTTCTCTTTTACCTTGCTGAATACATTGTCAACGGGGAAGAGATTAATCACACATTCAAAAGTGGAGAGATAATGTGCATGGGGAGAGATGATAAAGGGGGAGAGATATGTGATTTACAAAAAGGGGAGAAATCGTCTTCTTCAAAACTTTTAATGAGAATAAGCCAATGTTCGGATTTTAAGTGGTGTTGCCAATGCATTCATCAAGAGGGAGATTGTAAGACCTATGTGTGCTGAATACATTGGCTTGTAGTGAATACACTTGGCTTTGATGATAAAAGTTTTGAATATCACCAAAAAACCTTTTTATCAAGGTCCGACTCTAGCTCCGAGCTACAGCAAAGTCCGACGGTAGGTCCAGCTTGTTTTGGATAGCTCCGGCTATGTTCGAAGCTAGGTCTGACTTCTTGGTAAGGTCCGACTAGCTTTGGTTAGCTCTGGTGAGCTTTATCTTTAGCTTCGGCATGTCTTTGATAGCTCCGACATATATGTGATAGCTCCGGAATGCTTGTGCTAAGCTCCGACGTACTTTGTCTAGCTCCGGTTTTGGGTTGACTAGTTTTGACTAGTTTTTGGTAAGCTCCGGTGCTAGGATCTACTAGTTTTGGTAAGCTCCGGCAGGTTCGTCATTGTACTAGTTTTGGTAAGCTCCGGCTCAAGCTCCGGCTTGCTGTGGGATGGTCCGGAACTTGTCCGCAATACTTCTACTTTTCATTTGCAAAGTTTTGAACTTGTTTTATATTCTTGGAAATATTGCTTAGTATTCATTTGCTAAGTTTTTGGTGTCTTTTGGTTGATATGGATGATTTTGTTTTGATATGCTTTGCAACATGCTTATGTGAGGTGCTCACGTAAGGTGTTGTGTTCGGAACTAACTTGAGTCAAGTCGAGGACTTGGGCTCGTATGGATTGGTTGTTTATTCATGTGCAGGTGTTGCTTGAGTTCAAGACATGGGTGGTGATGGGATCCATTGGACTAGTCTCAGGGAGGAGATGAGGTTCCAACAACCAAATTCAGGAGGAATTATGGTTGAGCTGATCAGGAGGTTGCGCAGCATGATTGAATCAAGAACAATGCATATGAAGGTATCGTGGATGTCATTGGAAGATGTTTGCACGTGTGCAAGGAGTGCATGGATGTGAATACATGGTTCCGAGATGTGATGAAGAGATTTGGACGTAAAGAATTGGTCGGAAAGGTCCAACCGACTAGGTTATGGACTCAGGCTGCGGCTGAGTCGGGTTTGACTCAAATATGGAAAGATTTGAGTTGGTTATGATAGGATTTCGTGTGGGTCACGAATTTGAGTTGTTTAGGAATGTGGGATACGTTCCTAAGGTGTTTGGAAGTCTTAAGATTGCTTCTACCTGCGTATAGAAGAATCCTATGCAGTTATGGAAAGTTACGATTCGTGATCGGAGTAGGATTATTAGAGTCCTAGTTGAGATTGAGGTGGCCTAAGGGCTGGTTATATAAGCAAGAGGAGGCCAGAGCTCGTGGTGCACGACTTTGGGGCTGTTCCTCTTGTTTTCTATTGAATAAAATTCGTAGTGGAAAGGAACTTTTGTGCCTTGTTCGTCCGACTTGTTCCAGACATGTTTTACTCGTCAAGTTTCTGGACAGCACTACCTTTCGTCGGTGGTTTTATCATAACTCGAGTTTTACAGATCCAATTGACGTGATTCTTTTTGGATTGTCTTCAAAACTTGATTATATATCATCTGTAAAAATTTCACAATCATTGGATTTGTGGTTTCTGATCTACACGAGTTTCTTTGAAGCATTCCAGAAACTGTTTTTCTCGGGTAGGACAAAATGACCTTTGTTCGATCTTTTGATCATAACTTGAGTTTTTCTCGACGGATTTGAGTGATTCTTGTTGTGTTGTTTTCGTGACTTGATTCTCTCTGATATATATCACTTTTGTCACGGTGAAACACGTTTGGATTAGTCTCACACACGATTTCTTTAACAGATTATTTTTCTGCCGAAAGGATTGGGATTTAATTGTTTCCGCTGCGTAAGATTTTTTAATCTACCATTCACACCCCCCCCTCTGGTAGATTTTCACGTGTTCTTCGATCCTACACTGGACTTTTCATACCAGAAAATTTTCTCTGGTAAGTTTTTCTTACAAAGGGTGTCCGATGATCTGCATAAGGGAAGGGTTGGATGATGAGCCCTGACTCGACATCATGATCACCAATTGCGTTGACACAAAACTGCTTTGACTCGATGAAGAAACTTAACGAACTAGATGAGATCGGAAGAGAGTGGCTCTGATGCCTTGTTAAACTGATTGGAAGCGATGACCCAACTTGGGTCTACACATCTTTATTTATAGCAGGATCTGATTGTTACATAAGGAAGTACACCATACGTATCAGAAACAAATACGATGGGAATAACAGATTGGAAACAGACTAGGACTCTATTAGATAAGAACGGACTCTATTGTCTAACAGGCCATACAGGACGTGGTCCAGCAATAGATGGAATTTTTAGTGCAAATGAATAAATTGGTAAAAATGTAAGAACACCTAATTCAATCACTCAGATTCCACATAGAAGTGAGTTATTTTGTAAAATCCCACTTTTGGCATAAATTCAAATTAGCTCTTATGCATTGAAATCAAATTCAAAATGTAATGATAAGTTCGAAACTTAATTTAGGTCAGTTCAAGGTGTGACTGCACCAACAATGTTCATTGAATTTCCTAGGAACATCCCTGCCATTAGATTGCAAACTAGGGAAAATGCATTACAAATACAAAATTGAGCTTAAATTCAAAATCTGAATTTTAAATCCAAACACAATTTCATCAAAACTCAATTTAGAATGCACATGAGATTCTTCATATTTGAATTAGGAAGCCTGTCAAGTTGCATCATGTGTAGACCTGAATTGCTTTTTTATTTTTAAAACATAGAAGGAGGATAGGGAGGGGAGGTGGTTCCACATGTAAGAAACCCCACCGGCCAGAACAGAGTTGTTTTCTTCATGCTTCTCTGCCTCTCCCCCGTGCACCATGCACAGTCATGCAATCCACCTCCTACTTCCAGCCTGGACCACGGCAAAGCCTCTTTTGTTGGTTATATGCCCATGAGGGAATCACAACAACTCGGGTTAAGGTCTGTTAGATATTTGATCCATAATCAATTAGGGTACTAATGTGCATGCCTCTAAAAACCCATTAATACGCCTATAAATACGAGCGATAGGGTTAGGGGCTAATTACTCCACCACGTGACAGTCCTAGCCACACCCCTTGCAGGCCTCACGCCGAGACTCTTGTCGCTCACGCGGTGCTAGCACACCAGTGCACGGCGTTCCTCCCCGTACGTGTGGACTACGTTGAGGCGTTGCTGCTACTGTTGTGCTGATCGGCTACGACGAACGAGATCGTCTACCTGCTACTGTGACGAGGACGAGGAGGAGATGAATGAGATCGTCTACTTCCCCTACACTGACGTGTGTCTACGTTCTGCTGCGCTACACGTCTAGTGTTAATGATCTATGACCCTTGTACTCGCATGTTTCCTGGGTGATGCGGTAGAATTGCTACAGTAGCCTACCGCCGATTTCCCAACGGTGGTATCAGAGTCGACTTGTGTAGTTTTTGGTCTGGATCTTTCTAGTAGATGGGATCTACTGAAGACATGTTCATATCATGAATTTTTTCGCACGGTTTTTGGGTTTGTAATTAGTTAGAGTAGATTGTGATCGTATATGACTAAAGGGTCAGCTCCTTCTCTGTTGTATGTGCAACCTATCCCTACCGACTAGAGTCACCATCAGGACTAATCGCGTATATCGCTAACAGATTGAGCCAACAGACCACGATCATGAGTCGCGATCTACTCATGAATAACCAGTCACATTAAAAATTGAGGCATTCTGAATGACTCGAATTCAGTTTGATTTGATCAATCCGATGAGATTTTCTTAGTGATTTCATAGATGCAATCTATGTAATCCGGGATCGTCGTTTGCTGTCTGCTATAGCGATTACATAATATCGTTTTGCACTAGAAACTATTCTACGTTTAACTCGTTTTTGCAGAGAATGATGTAAATGGTATGACCTTAATGTGATGTGATGATCTATGTATAATATTCGTGCAGCCTGCGTGTTGCAAATTTAACACAACAGGGTTGAGGTTGTCACATAATTGTATAACAATCTGCGTGTTGACCTGTGATGCTTGATCTCTCATGTCATTTATTTGGTAGTTATTAGTTGTATTAGCTTCTTCTATGATCATGGAGATGTTTTCAAGCATACTAGAGATGGAGATCACCACAAGAAGGGAGACATGCAAATCAGATCATGATGGAACCATGGCGATGGAGGCCATTATGATTCTAAAGGCCATACTATTCACAATGTGATATGATCATATGTCTGTGATGTTTATTTATTACTCTTATTTTTATGCTTTTCATATGGTGGATGTTTTGTCATGATAGAATAACTTCCTTCGCAAAAATTGAGTATTTGATGCCATTTACCAATAGTTGCACCTATGTTATTTTGATCGTTGTGTGGTATGTTTGCCAAAGCAAAGTATCATCATCTATCATAATGTGTAGGGTGAATTTTGGACATTCACATGCATAGTGTTGGTTTACTCAACAAAGTTATCAAAACGGTTTTTGGCTTTATGGTATAGCGTTGGGAGCCAGGGCATTGAATGTCACCCAACAAACAAGAGTCATATAGAGATATGATTAACAATTGTTGATTACTTGTATCACTAATTTCCTAGCAGTGAAGCCAAAGCTCATTAGGAATTAGTGAATATAGATCTTGATCCACTATATGGTGTTAGAGGGAAGACGATGATCACACTACAGGAATACCGGTCACTTACGTCGGCCAAAGCCGACGTAAGTTAGGCTTAAACTGACGTAATTAACTTAATTACGTCGATTTTTGCATAATTACGTCGGCTTTCAGCCGACGTAGGGTTTTGGACGTAATTAAGGTAACTTACGTCGGCCACCGACGTAAGTTACCTTAATTACATCGGTCTGCAGGAGCCGACGTAAGTTCACCCTCGAGATGGGCCTTGGGCTGGGCCGGATGACTTATGTCGGCTTGGGCAGGCCGACGTAAGTTAAGTGCTGTAACTTACGTCGGCCAGGGCAAACCGACGTAAGTTAAGTGGTTTAACTTACGTCGGTCTGGCCATACCGACGTAAGTTAACCTGGGCAAACTTACGTCGGCATGCTCATAGCCGACGTAAGTTAAGTTTTCGAATTTTTTTTAAAAACAGAAACTGTCTACCTCGCTCGATGGCGAGTCACAGAACAGTCAAAAAATATATACAGATATATACAGATATATACAGTCACAGAACAGTCAATATAAATTCGCCCATGGTTCAAAACATCAACAAACACCACAATTTTCCAAATAAATTACACCGGGCTACACGCTAGCCCCTCCATTACCTCCAGGATCTTCCCGGCGCGTTCCGGATCCCTGCAAAACAAACATAATCACTAGTAAGCATCAATGTCAACTAAGTGATAACATAAGAGGCCAAGAACATCAGTGACAAAAGAAGGAAGCATGATGTAGTTTCAAATGAAGTAATGTACTATATCACTAGTTAAATGGAAGCACTAGCCCTTTGTTAACTCAATGAACATCAGTTTCGACATAAGAAGGTAACATCAGTGATAATCACTAGCTCTTTTGTTAAATGGAAGCACTAACAACTTATTCACTATATACTAATCATTTCTATCATGGTCAAAAACTACTAAAGCTTGATTAGATACACTTAAAGAGAGTTTCTCACCTGCTCCAGTGTCTACACGCTACCCCCTCCACTGCCTCCGGGATCTCGACGCGTTCCGGAACCCTGCAAAAGAATCATAATTAGGATTAAATGTGATGCAAATAACTTTTTAACATAATGAAAAGGGAATCAAACTCCTAGGTATAGACAATATTACCTGCTCCGGTGTCTGCTGCGGCGGAAGCGTAGGAATCTGGATGTCCTGACCGCTTTGTCGAGCAAGAGCCTGCCATTGCAAGATATTAGCAGATATATGTTATTAAGTGTTGTGAAATTTAACTACGGTACTTTAAATTACTTACCGCCACCGTTGCTTGCATCTGGGCCATCATTAAGGCCGTCCTCTGCTGCTCCTCTCTTGCCTCCGCTCTCATCCGCTCCAGCTCTGCCTGAGTTTGCGTCAGCGACTCCCTCATGGCCTGGAGCTCCAGCTGCGTCTGCGAGAGACGACCACTGGTCCCAGCGGTCGAAGCCTGCGACGATGAAGCGCCTCTCAAAGGTCGCGTCGACCTCAAGTCGACAACTCCATCGAAAATGGCAAACCTGCAAAAGAATGAAAACACTAAGTAGAAGAAGATTAATTGAAAAAGAAATGAAACACACGAAGAACTCACCGTCCGTGGGCCTTCCCGCCTTCGCTTGCGTACGCGGCTTGGGGGTCGATCGGCGCGCTTTCCCAATCGTAATCCGCACCGTGTATCTTCGCGACCTCCTGCGCGTACTTTGTCTACAAAACAAATAAATCTTGTAAGTATGTCAATAATAGTATTAGTTCTAATGAAATTGATGAATTTCGAAAACTTACCAGTCGGTCGGCTGCGACCTGACTACACTGCCCTGGCTGAGAAGGGTCACTTCCCTTGTGACCTCTCTTCCAAACCTGGGTCGGGGTCGGCTCATGACCCAGCTCTCGCTCCTGTACATCCGTGTTAGTGAGATAAATAATATATTAAGAACACATAAATAAAATAAAAAGGTACTTACCATGCGTTTAGCCAAACGCAAGTAGCCGTCACCGCCATAGTTGTGCTTGCCCTCGGACCCCATGCGGCACTGTCTAGCCTTCGTGGACTTGTTGATAAAAGCGTCGCTAGCCCAGTACCGACAGAGAGCTAAGTACGCCTCGATGTTACCCTGTAACCAGGAAATACTAACCTGCACATATTTCATTTTCATCAACGCGGTTAACATACGTAGATATTGTAAATATTTAACAATATTAAAAACTTACCTCCGCGTACTGATCCTCTGTCAAGTAGGAGTCCGAGTCCTTCCTAAAGACACCCCTTTGCTGCTCCTGCTCCTGCTCCCGGGGGTGCCGCTTGTAGTAAGCGTTGACGGCCTGAATCCGGGCGTATGACAACGCCGCCGTCGTGAGCTTCCGAGCGTTGTAATGGAACACGCGTCTCGCGTGGTCCTCCATGCCCGGCTCCTCTACTTGGTACCTCAACTTTAAGCAAACAAAGATTTAAGTGATATGCAATTAAGAATTCAAAGGAGTTGAAAAAACGAAACAGTTAAACTTACCATAAAATCATGCCACACGGCTCCCTGAACCGTGCCGTGCACCGGGTGAGAGACCCGAGCGTAGTCATCCCACGACAGGGCAGGAAAACCGTCAATTACACCGGGGTAGTGCAACTTGACGATAGCACCGAGGACACTGTTAACCTGCCTGTGGTGCTTCTCGGCCCCCGTGAACGAGAAGTCGTACCAACATCTACAAAATATATTAAATCATTAAGTAAAGAAAAACAACATCTAATATTTAGTATACTATATACAGTTTTTATACCTGTCTCCAACGGGACAGATCGTGGTCCGCTGAGTAGTAACCGGAGGAGGAGCCGCAAAGTGGGTCCTCCTCGTCCGTCGCCTCTGCTGCGACGCTGCCGCGTCCTGTGACCCTGAAGGCTCTGCGGACCCCCCGGAGCCTCCAGGAAGGCTAGTGGTAGAGGGCTGCCCAGGGAGGCTAGCGCTAGCCGGCTCCGAAGGGAGGCTAGCGCTAGAGGGCCCCCTAGCCTCTGAGTCGGGCTCCTGTAGCGGCCCCCTAGCCTCAGACTCTGACTCAGACTCAGAAGTCTCTGAGTCAGACTGCACAAAAGGAATGACTTTATTAATAATTAATAACAATTGCAATTTTAAAAATAACTTTATAGTAACTAAAGTTTACCTCTGTCTGCTGAAAGCACACAACAGCTGAGGGTGGAGCGTGTGCCAGAAAGAGCTCACGTCGACTAGAACGGAACGAGCTCCCTGAGCAAGGGTCTGCTGGCGGCTCAAACCCTCTCACTGGCTTCCCCTTCCCCTTCCCCTTTGACGACATCCTATTGCAAGGAATAAATGATTAATATACAAAGATAATATACAAAATTAATGTTAAATTAGTGAATAAAACGTTACTTCAAAATTCATCAACATCACGATCATGCACCCTACTCCTTAAACCAGCCCATCGATCTTCTTGTTGCGCATATCGTTTTCGTTTGCGCAAATCAGCAGGTTCGACTATGTCATCGATATCTTCAGATTCTGATTCTGATTCTGTTTCCGCTTCCGTGCCAGCCTCGATATCTTGAGCGTCTCCAACTAAGTTATCAAGTCCTACACCGGGCTCGACTGAGAAGGAGTCTGGCAACTCTTCCTCTTGGTAGACACAATCAACCTCAGCTTCGTCGTGATAATCATCATCTCCTGGAGCGTATAACCGCTCATGAGGATTCACCTTATGTACCACCCACCAAGCTTTGAATTTATTGCATGGATAAGGTAGATAGTACACTTGCTCTACTTGGTGTGCAAGAACTAATGAATCGAATCCTTTCAACCGTTCCTTGTGTTTTACTTCGACCATGCCAAATTCGTTTACTCGAATTCCACGAATGGAATCAAACCATTCGCAGTCAAAGAATACCGCTCGAATTGGCTTGTTTGCGACAAAAGTGAATTCAAGGATTTTTTAATAATCCCGTAGTACTGCGTTTCATGATCTTGCGAATCAATTGCCCTCATCACAACTCCGGTATTACATGTTGCCGCGAGAGGACGAAGAGATTCAAATTGAGTTGTACGGAATCGATAGCCGTTGACGTCATATCGACCATAGCTTCTAACATTAACCACTCCACGGGATAGTTGTCGTATATCTTCATGGACGTTGGCATCTTTTTGGCACTGTCCAAGATATGGAATTATTAGAAAACGTAAGCATTCTTAAGTTATAAGAAAACATTGTTAACATTGATTAGTTATCGAGAAAACGTTACATGATCTCGAAACCAGGAGAGAAAATTAGATCCCCCGTTTATTCCTTCCCGTCGAATATGTTCTATTTGCTTGCTCGTGGGTTGATGTCTATGTCTCCAATTTTGCTTGTCGAACATACTACACGACAAAGAGAACCTTTTAGAATACATGTGTCGGAAAAGATGGTGAAAAGCATAAGTGTAAGAGAAACACTTACTTGAAATATTCATTCATTTCTTCCATATTAGCGTACATGTAGAAGAATGCAGCACGCCTTTCTTTTTCGCTAACATCATACGAAGTGTAACTACCAACAGTAGTGCCTCTTGTTGCAAAAATGGAGAGATCGCTACAAGGAGGTTGCTCATCTATATTGTATCGCATTACCGAAGTATTAACATTGTTTTCCTCTGCAAAGTAAACACTTGAGAAGTATCCTACTTCCTTAAGAGTAAAAGCTTCGGCGATGCAACCTTCAACCCTTGCCCTGTTACCAACCATTGGTTTCAGATATCTAAGTGATCTTTCAATATGATACATCCACCTATATTGCACGGGACCGCCCACTTTCGCTTCAAATGGAAGATGAATTAAGAGATGTTGCATTAGATTGAAAAATCCCGGAGGAAAAATTTTTTCCATCTTACACAAAAGTACCGGAACCTCCTTTTCCAATTTAGTCATCATCTCTGGCGTGATTTCTTTAGCACAGAGTTGCCTATAGAAGTGGCTAAGCTCGGCTAACACCTTCCACACTGCATCGTCAAAATAGCCTCGAAACATAACAGGCAGAAGTCTTTCCATGATTATGTGATAATCATGACTCTTCAACCCAATGAGCTTTCCCGTTTTCACATCCACGGCTCGTCTCAGACTAGCTGCGTAACCATCTGGGAATTTCAACCTTTGCAACCTTTCGAGAACTTCTTTTTTCTCTTTAGGTCGAAGACAGAAAGGAGCGTGTGGTTTACCACCATTTTCGGAGAGCTCAAGAGTTTGACGGTTACAAAGCTCGGCAAGATCCTTTCGAGCCTTTAAATTGTCTTTTGTTTTGCCCGTCATGTCCATGCATGTGCTTATGATACATTCGGCCATGTTACGCTCTTGATGCATAACATCAATGTTGTGCCTTAGAATCAACGACTTCACATACGGTAACTCCCAAAGTCCACATATGTGAGTCCAATTGTGTTTGTCTCCGTAACCTTCGAAATATCCAGGACGACCTTCATCTGGCACCAATTTGTCCAACATATCAGATATTTCTGACCCGTCAAGACGTTTCGGTGGTCCTTTAGTGACAACGGTGTTCTTTCTGAAGACATTCCTCTGTTGTCTAAACAAGTGATTCGGAGGTAGCCAACGTCTATGACAATCGAAGTAAGATATCTTGCCTCCATGGGTAAGTCGAAAGCAATCGGTGTCCGAGGCACATATCGGACACGTCAACCGACCATGAGTGCTCCATCCAGAAAACATGCCGTATGCCGGAAAATCATGAACGGACCACAAATAAGCAACTCGGAGGTTGAATTTCTGTTTCTTGTAACAGTCGTACGCTTCGACTCCTGTCCACAACATTTTCAACTCTTCGATCAACGATTTCAACATCACGTTGAGACGTGACCCAGGATGATCTGGCCCAGGTACAATGAGGCTAATAAACATAAACTCATTCTTCATGCAAAAGGTCGGCGGAAGATTGTACGGAATGACAAAGACGGGCGAACAGGAGTATGGTGCGGCGTTTGTGCTGAACGGTGTGAACCCATCTGTCGCCAACCCGATGCGAACATTTCTCGCTTCACGAGCGAATTCTGGGTCGAACCGGTCCAGAGCCTTCCATGCCTCACCATCGGACGGGTGCGTCATGACTCCATTGTTCTCATGCTCACCTTCTTTGTGCCATCTCATGTGTCTGGCCGTTTTTTTTGAAAGGAACAGCCGCTTCAACCTCGGTGTCACAGGTAAGTAACGAAGCTGCTTACGTGCGACTTCCGTCGTCACTGTATTACCATCGTTATTAACAACTTCGACAAACCTTGGTTGACCACATTTCAAACATTTGTTCTCATTGGCATGCTCTCTCCAGAAAAGCATGCAGTTGTCCGGACACACATCAATCTTTTCGTGCTTCATCCCGAGACCAGAAAGAATTTTCTTCGAGTTGTACATATCCTTAGGCACTTTGTTGGGTTGTGGAAGAGCATCTTTGAACAAATCGATGAGCATGTTGTAACAATTGTTAGAAAAGAAGAACTTAGACTTAATTGCCATAAGTCTAGTCACAAAATTGAGGATTGACATTTTAGTGTGTTCATGCAGAGCCTCTTTTGAATCTTTGAGACGTTTGAAGAACTCTTTAACCTCTGCTGTTTGAGTATCTTCTGTAAGCTCTGGTCGTATAGCTTCCAGCATCTCATCCATCATATCAACCTCTTGAGCATCATCATTGTCAGCTTCCACTTCTTGTACAGCTTGAGAAGTTGTCTCGCCGTGGAAGTTCCACAACTCATAATGTGACACGTAACCATTTCGACACAAGTGCAACGTAAGTTCCACTTTGTCCAAAAACGTTCCGTTTCGGCATTTCGTACATGGGCACCGCGCCTTATCGCTATTTGACAACGAAAAAGCTCGTTCCACAAAAGCTTCTGTCTTGGCGTACCACTCATCTGAGTGACCACCAGTTCTGCTCTTCCAACCAGTGTACATCCAACTACGGTCTTCGCCCATGTTTGACTCTGCAGTTTAACGCGAAAGAAATTGTCGTTAATGTATTGTTATGTTATGTGTCACGGCCCTACAACCTAGGCAGATAGATCCTAAACCCACCCAAGAGTGACCAAGCGGAGCGTGCTCATGACGAGACGCGTGATCCGGATTCGAACGAAATTTCGGCAGCATAACCCCGCTGTTCTCCACTGCACGCCCAAAAATGGTGCAGCAGAGAACAACAGGGTTACGCCACCGAAATCTCGTCCAAATCCGGACCCGCGTCTCGTCACAAGCCACGCCCCCTCGGTCACTCCGAGGCTGTCCAAAAAGGGACAATTCCGAACCTGCACGTCTCACATGCCAATGGCATGTGAGACGTGCCGATCCGAAACGGGTAACACATTGCTATAGGTTACGTTGCTCATTTTCATTTTGAGGTCATTTAAGAGAGAGGAAAGAACTAGAGAAAGACTGAGAGGAAAGTTGGTCTTAGATGACAATTCCACATCCATTTCCACCGTCCACACAATCGCGGGTCATTGACGTTCTTAAGGCGGTAAGGCGACTTAAGGCGACGGATCCCCCTGCTCCCGCGGCGCCAGCTTTCCCTGCCGCCGCCGGCTTCCCTGGCCGCCGCCGCCTTACCCTAGAAAGCAAGGCAACAGGGATGCCTTACGATGTCGGAGTGCCTTACCGCTTTAGCATCGCTAAAGCGACGCTAAAGCGATGCCTTAATAACTATATACCGCGTTTCTCAGTTCACCGCCGGCGCGAGCTTCTTTTGCGTGTCGCCCACTGCCTCGAGCTCCTCCGCCGCCCCAATCTCCTCTGCTCACCCCTACACACGACCCACGGTTTCTCTCTCTCTTGTAGCTACCGGCGACGCCGTGGCACCCGACAGTGGGCCGCCCCCGACGCTGCCCTCCTCATGGTGCTTAAGCACTTAATAATAAATAGATAAACCACTTCAGCATAATTAAACGCATAAGCAAATTAACAACTTAAATAAACCAATTAAGCATAATTAAACAAATTTAAGCAATTTAAGCATAATTCAACATAATTAAATAAACCACACCTAAGTATAATTAAGCAAATTAAGCATAAATAAGCAAATTAAGCATAATTAAATAAACCGCTTAAGCTTAATTATGCATAATTAAGCAAATTAACCATAATATAACAAACCACTTAAGCATATTTAAGCAAATTAACAACCATAATTAAATAAATAGTTAAGCAAGCACTGCCATCATAGAATCACATGAGCAATAAAACACGACATCAAGCTAACAATTCTAATTAGGCTACAACGATAGCATAACAAGTATTTGAAAGCACTAAATTTAGAGTCCAAATTGAAGTGCGTACCTGATCGATGGGACGGCCGGAGGCGAGCCGGCGGCGAGGGCGCAGGGGCGGCGGGGCCGGGGGCGGGCCGGTAGCGGCGGCGCAGGGGCGGCGGGGTCAGGCGGTGGCTAGGGCGCGGAGGCGCAGGGGCGGCGAGGGCGCAACAGGGGCGGTGGGGCTGGGGGCGGGCCGGCAGCGGCGGCGCAGGGGCGGGCCGGCAGCGGCGGCGCAGGGGCGGCGGGGCCGGGCAGTGGCAGGGGCGGCGGCGCAGCGGCGGCGGGCCGGCGGCGGCGGCGCAGAGGCGGCGGGGGCGGACCGGCAGCGGGGTCGGGGCCGCGGGGGTCGGGGCGGCGCCGTGGGGGCGGGGCCGCGGGTGGGAGGGGGGTGGCGGCCTGGCGGTGATGGCAAGGCCGCGATGGCGGGGCGGCGTGCCGGCGGCGGGGGCAGCGACGGGGCGCAGGTGCGGCTCGTAGTCGGCGGCGGGGCGGCTCGGGGGTCGGCGGGGCGGGAGCGGCGTGAAATGAAACGGCACGCACTGCTCCCGCGGTTAGGTTTAACCACAACTTACGTCGGCTGGGATTACTTACGTCGGCCAACATCAGAGCCGACATAAGTTAGTGTTAATTTACATCGGTCGATTAACTTACGTCGGCTGCGGGCCGGGGCCGACGTCAGTAAAATTTATTACTGTCGGTCTCTTTACTTACGTCGGCCAACCGACGTAATTTAATTAACTTACTTCGGCTACCAGGCACCGACGTAAGTTACTAACTTACATCGGCAGGCCGACGTAAGTTGCTCTGGCCGACGTAAGTGATCGATATTCCTGTAGTGATATAGTGGTGATATCTTTTCTTAAACTGTTAAAAGAAGATTGGTACATAACATGATGTTAAATCTTGCATATTTATTTTCTATTGTAGATCATGTCTGCTAGTAACAATTCTGGTTTCAATTTGCGATATGTGCTTGAAAAGGAAAAGCTCAATGGAGCTAACTTTATCGATTGGTACCGGAACCCGAGAATCGTTCTTAGGCAAGAGAAAACCGAGTATGTTCTTCTGCAGCCATACCCTGATGACCTCCCAGCTGACACAACTACTACGACACGTAGAGCTTATACGAAGCACTGCGATGATGCACATAATGTAAGTTGCCCCATGTTTGCCACTATGTCCCCTGATCTGCAAAATTAGTATGAGCATACAAATGTTTATTCTATGATTAGGGACTGCATGGAATGTTTGAGAACCAAGCTAGAGCTAAGAGATATAACATCTCAAAGTCCTTGTTCTCATGCAAGCTGGCGGAGGGTAGGTCGGTCAGCCCTCATGTAATCAAAATGATTGGTTACATTGAAACTTTGGGCAAACTTTGTTCTGAACTCAAGGATGATCTGGCTATTGACGTTGTTCTCCAGTCACTTCCACCGAGGTACGAGCCATTTATATTGAATTTTCAAATGAATGGCATGGGGAAAACTTTGGCTGAATTGCATGGGATGCTTAAAACAGCCAAAGGAAGCATTAAGAAAAATGCCACTCATGTGATGATGGTACAAAAGGAGAATAAAAAGAAGAAGTGTGTGACGCATCCTAAAGGCAAAGGCAAGGGAAAGGTTTCTGATGAGCCTTCAAGCTTAAAGTCTAAGCCAAAGGGCACATCTGGTCCTTCTCCTAATGATGAATGCATTCACTATCATGCTAAGGGGCACTAGTGTAGGAACTGCAAGAAGTACTTGGAGGATATGAAGAAGAAGAACGGAAGTGAGACTTCCACTTCAGGTATAAGTGTTATAAAAATTAACATTGCATTATCTTCTAGTGAATCATGGGTATTTGATACTAGATCGATGATTCACACTTACAAATTGTTGCAGGTTCTAAGTGAGACTAGAAAATTTGCAAAATGTGAGTTGGATGTTTGTGTCGGCAATGGAGCAAAGGTTGCGGTCATAGCTGTCGGAACCTACCACTTGTCATTACACTCAGGATTAGTGTTGAAATTGGATAATTATTATTGCATTCCTACTTTAAGCAAGAACATTATCTCTTCTTTGTGTTTTTCTATTTTTTTACAATAATATTTTCTATGCTCAATGTCCATTGGTGAATGATTATATGTTCTTGATTTTGAGGATAAAACTGTCTGTAACATTAATACCAAAAGGGCTCGACGAAATGATCTAAATCCCACTTTTATTTGGCATTGTCACTTAGGTTATATAAATGAGCAACGCATTGAAAGACTCCATAAAGATGGTTTAATAAGCTCATTTAATTTCAAATCACTTGACACATGTGAGTCTTGTTTGCTTGGGAAGATGACCAAAGCACCCTTCCCTGGTCAAAGTGAGAGGGGGACTGACTTTTTGGGACTTATACATGCAGATGTATGTGGACCAATGAGTTCAATTACTAGAGGATGTTTTCATTACTTCATCACATTTAACGACGACTTTAGTAGATATGGTTATGTCTACCTAATTAGGCACACGTTTGAATCCTTTGAAAAGTTCAAACAATTTCATATTGAAGCACAAAATCAATTGGGCAAGACAATTAAACTTCTACGATCTGATCGTGGGGGTGAATATTTGAGCCATGAATTTTATGATCATTTAAAACACGTGGAATTGTTCCACAGTTGACTCCACCTGGAACTCCTCAATGGAATGGGGTGTCCGCATGGAGGAACCGAACCTTGTTAGACATGGTTAGGTCGATGATGAGCCAAGCAAATCTTCCATTATCCTTTTGGGGTTATGCTCTTAAAACTGCTGCATTTACAATAAACATAGTCCTCACCAAGTCTGTTGAGAAGACACCATATGAAATGTGGACCGGGAAATGTCCTGAATTGTCTTTTCTCAAAGTTTGGGGATGTGATGCTTATGTCAAATGTTTGACGTCAGACAAACTCACTCCCAAATCAGACAAAAGCTTCTTTGTGGGACATCCTAGGGAAGCCAAAGGATATTATTTTTATAACAAAATAGAGGGTAAAGTGTTTACCGCTCGCAATGGTGTCTTTATGGAAAAAGATTTTCTCTCAAAAAGAGTTAGTGGGAGCAAGGTGCATCTTGAAGCAATTCAAAAAATACCTGAAAATGTTTCGGCACCCACTGATCCTATAGAGGATTTACAAGATGTTGTGCAACCAGTTGATGAAACACCAGCCCCACGAAGGTCTACGAGGGTACGTCGTGCGACTGAAAAGTTAACGCTTCTAACCACGAAGCGGCATGACATGGTATTGTTGGACAATAATGAGCCCATGACCTATACCAAAGCAATGAAGGGATCCGACTCTGAGAAGTGGCTTGGAGCCATGGAATCCGAAATTGAATCTATGCATGAAAATCAAGTTTGGAACTTGGTTGATCCAATCGAAGGTGTGAGACCTATCGATTGTAAATGGATTTTCAAGAAAAAGACTGACATAGATGCAAATGTTCACATTTATAAAGCGCGATTGGTGGCAAAAGGTTTTAAACAAATTCAAGGTGTTGATTATGATGAAACTACTCATCCGTCGCAATGCTAATGTTTGTTTGGATTCTCCTAGCAATTGTTGCATATTTTGATTATGAAGTATGGCAGATGGATGTCAAAACAACCTTTCTTAATGGAAGTCTGACTAAGGATGTATACATGATACAACCTGAGGGTTTTGTCGATCCTAAAAATGCTAGTAAAATATGCAAAATTCAAAAGTCCATCTATGGGTTGAAGCAAGCATCTCGGAGTTGGAATCTACGTTTTGATGAAGTTGTCAAAGGGTTTGGTTTCATCAAAAACGTAGAAGAAACTTGTATTTACAAGAAGTTTAGTGGGAGCGCACATGTATTTTTGGTCCTTTATGTAGCTGACATATTATTGATCGGAAATAAAATTTCAATGCTTGATGACGTTACATCCTCATTAAGAAAAAGTTTCTCAATAAGGATTTAAGAGAGGCAGCATACATTTTGGGAATAAATATCTATAGAGGTAGATATAAAAGGCTAATTGGATTAAGCCAAGATACATATGTTGACAAGGTATTTAATCGGTTCAATATGCAAGATTCCAAGAAAGGTTTCTTGCCAATGTCACATGGCATTACTCTAAGCAAGGGCCAGTGTCCTTCGACACCTGATGAGTAAAAGAGGATGAGAGCAATTCCTTATACTTCGGCTATTGGATCCATCATGTATGCCACACTTTGTACACGCCCAGATGTATCTTATACTCTAAGCATCTCGAGCAGATATCAATCAGATTATTGTGATGCTCATTGGACCATTGTCAAAACATCCTTAAGTACTTGAGAAGAACAAAGGATGCATTCTTAGTGTTTGGAGGTGATGAAGAGCTCATTGTAAAAGGTTACAGTGATGCTAGCTTCCAAACTAATAAGGATGATTCTAGATCGCAATCTCGTTTTGTATTCTGCCTCAATGGAGGAGCAGTGAGTTGAAAAAGTTCCAAGCAAGATACAGTAGCAGATTCAACGATAGAGGCAGAGTATATTGTAACTTCTGAAGCTGCAAAGGAAGTTGTTTGGATCAGAAAATTTTTTTCTGAGTTGGGTGTTGTTCCTAGTGCGTCTAGTCCTTTGGATCTCTATTGTGACAATAGAGGAGCTATCACACAGGCAAAGGAGCCTAGATCACACAAAAGTTCCAAACACATACTACGATGCTATCACCTCATTCGAGAGATCATCGATCGAGGTGACATGAGGATATGCAAGGTACACACGGATTTGAATGTTGCAGATCCGTTGACAAAGCCTCTTCCACAATCAAAGCATGAGGCGACACGAGATATATAGATATTAGATACTTACATCAGTGATCATAGTGTGTAGTGGGGGACTTGTGTCATGGCTATGTTTATGTACTTTTAAATAAATTATTATATGTATAATCATTATTTACATTGATAATCAAGTACGTGACTTGTTCGTGAAACTCTTTGTTAATAGTAATGTTACTCCAAATGATCCCTAGTCTATATCATTATATGAGATAATGATATCACATAGATTAGCATATGTATTAATTGATGAGCACGTTTCACGAATCATAGATATGGAGATATCAAATTAATAATATGAACACATGTTAGTGAACATGGTGTTGGATAGACCCATTCCGAGACATTGTTGGGATTGTTATTTCCATATGTGACATTAGTTGGTCTTGAGTGATACACCTGCTAGATCCTTAGACCTGAGATCGCCATTGTTTTTCTTTGTGTGTAATTGTGTACTTTGAGACTACAAAATGCTACTCCATTACTAGGTAGTCATAAAAGTATTCTTTGGGTACATAATGAAATATAGAATGAGATGTGCGCGGATAAGATGCGATTTGTCCCTCCTTAATAACATAAGAGATATCTTTGAGCCACTCGAGATAGTTGGATTTGAAAGTGCATGGCCATGCCAAGGTGATTAAAAGTTAATCATAGTGACTAAAAATTAGTCATGGAATGAATCCACTATTTGATCGAGTGAATGGTCGAGCTATCATAAGGATGACATGCATCTCACCTTGAGCTTGACTCGTATAGTGAGACAAAGAGATTAGCATATTGAATGTATTTAGGTTCGGCCGATATGATCTTTATGTATATTTAGGAGTTAGTATGTCCTGCTAGGTACCTCTACTGACTTGTGGTTGGAAACGGTTTCCATTCACAAACGATTGCACGTGAGCCTAACGAGGCACACACTTCAGGGGTTGGAATATCAAAAAGCTTGGCTAGATGATTGTCTCTAGTGCAAGTGGGAGATTGTTGGTGATATGCCCAATAGACAATCATAACAATTCAGGTTAAGACCTGTTGAATATTGGATCCATAAGCAATTAGGGTACTAATAGATCTACGACCTAAAAACCCATTAGTACGCCTATAAATACGAGGGGTAGAGTTAGGGGCTAATTACTCCAACATGTGACAGCCCTAGCCGCCACCCCTTGCAGGGATCACGCCGAGACTATTGCCGCGCACGCGGTGCTAGCACACCGATACACGGCGTTCCTCCCCGTACGTATGGACTGCGTGGAGGCGTTGCTGCTACTGCCATGCTGATAAGCTACGACGAACGAGATCATCTACCTGCTGCCGTGACGAGGATGAGGAGGAGACGAGCGAGATCGTTTACTTCCCCTACACCGACGCGCGTCTACGTTCCGCTGCGCTGCGCTTCTAGTGGTAATGATCTATCACCTCTATACTCGTATGTTTCCTGAGTGATGCAGAAAAATTAATAGAGTAGCATACCGTCGATTTCCCCACATCTTTACCCCGTGCGGTGCTTTCCAAACTTCTCTATTCGATTCTTGGCTCTTCCTCACGCACAACGCGCCCTGTTTCCCCGCTCTATTTGCTGCTGAGTGCATCGCCGGTGTTCTTCGGTGATTGGCACCATCCGACGCTCCTTTGCTCCACCAAGCTGCAGCGTGCAGCGGCTGTCTCCTCTCTACCTCCCCGACGCGCCACAGCTTCACCCTTTGCCTCTGTTAGCTGTGCCGAGGGGAAAATTCACTTCTTCAACTCTGTTCAAGCCGCCACCTCGCGTCGACGTCGCCCGGCTTCATCGCAGCTTGTTCCACTCGAGTAGGGCATCCATAAGGTCCGGCACTACATCGTCCTTGTGCTCTTCAAGCTGCTCAGCCCCCCGTTGCACCGTTAAGCAATATTTAGGAATTTTGACCCGGCAAATAAAAAGAACCGCAGCTAGTTTTTACTGAAATTCATCATGCCTGCTTATTTATTCCTCATTCTCATTAGGTATTACATTCTAGGCGTGCTTTCGAAATCACTAGTGCGGAAAGATCGGAGTTTGATCAAATATCCATGGTGGGCACCAAGTTTCCCCCCTCGCTTACAGTCGGAATACATCTCGGAGCCATTTTTACCATGCTTTTGGTCCATATCCGTCCCACGATGCTTCTGGGACAAACCCCGATCGAATTAGTGCATTACCAAGCAATTTCGATCTCGCCAGCGAACCTTCCTCCCCTGCCACCATAGCCATTAGAGTTCCGGCCAGCCATGAGCTTCGCAGTGTTGCCCATTGGGTTCCTATCGTCGAGATGATGCTGTAGGGATAAGTTACGATGAGGTTTGACGCAGGCGAAGTGAGTCCGGCGAGCTCCGCCGGCATGCGCCGCCACCAGGATGTCGCGCCTCCTTACGAGCGAGAGGAGGAAGAAGGTCCCGATGGGACCCTTCATCAGACTAAGGAGGAGAGTCACGGAGGCCCATCTGTTGGTTCAAGAGAGTTGTCATCCCGTGGACCCAACTGTCAGCAACTGTAGTAGAGTTTTCAATAGGAGAATAATTCCTGAAACATTGCAGATCTTTGAAAAATCATAGACACCAGTAGAAAACTCCAAAAATTCCCAAAGAAATTTTTTTAGATTCCTTTTTACCAATATTATGCGATGGTGCAAAATAATTGTTATGAAAAGCCCTGAAATTTCCTGGTTAATCCGTTTTCTCCAAATCGCAGGTAATTAATTCCAGGAGTTATTTATTAAAAAATTTCAAGACTTGGCCAGAATCTTCCTTTAGTACCTTATGACTTCCAGTAAAAATGTCAGAATAATTGGACATGGTTAAGTAGGTAAAATTGCGTTTTGTCCTATGCCTAGGAAAATATAAAAAACAACAGAAACTTTTTTCAGAAAAATGGGAGAAATTTGTAAAATTCATAACTGCCTGTAGAAATCTTACAAAATATGAAACAAATTTTCATTTACCCCATATGACCAGCCCTACATGAAAAACGTACTTTGCTGTGTGATAAAGCTCCAGTCTTTCTCTGCAGAATCAGAGAAATGAACAGCCATAGAGATTTATTATGGCCATTTTCCACCATAGAAAATTCTGAAACTTCGCTAGCACCTCACATATGACCTCTGTATGCTACTGTAAAAATCACAGGCTCAATAAAATTTAGCTTGCGGAAGAATTAATTCATTTGTAGCTTGTCATATGTGAATGGTTATGTTGAAGATCACAGGCACCATTCTCCTAAACCAATTTAATTGGATTTAATCCTTTTAAACAGACATTGAAAACCAGCACGGACATCTAATGACTTTCGATTAGCACTTAAACATTCTTCTAGTTTTAAAATGCATCTTCGGCGTACCTTAAGGTAAATTGTTGGGTTCCATGATCTCAGAGCATGGCATTGAGGCAAATCCCGAAACAATTATGGTGATCGCTCACATGGGACCCATTTGCGATGTCAAGGGGGTACAAAGGCTGATGGGGTGCCTCTTTATCAGGGAACGGGGCCTGCCCCTCTATTATCTGCTGAAGAAAACAGAGCCATTCAAATGGACCAAGGAACCGCAATCCGCTCAGAATAAGGTAAAAACTTTCGCGTCCCCCAAGCCAAACGAGCAACTCCTCCTCTACATAGCAGAGACACATCAAGTGGTAAGCACCGCCCTCATTGTGGAAAGGGAGGAGCCCGGGCAGGCCCACAAGGAACAGTGACCGGTCGATTCATCAGTAAAGAGCCGTCGGACTCCGAGACTCACTATGCGCATGTTCAGAAGGTCGTGTATGCCATACTGCTAACCAAGCGCAAGATACTTCACTACTTCGAGAGCCACCCGATGCGGGTGGTCACGGTGCACGGATTAGGAGCCATCATCAACAATCTGGATGCGTTGGGGAGGATCTGCAAGTGGGCTCTCGAGCTTATGGGATTTGATATATCCTACCTCCCGCGTACGGCGATCAAATCCCAGGCGCTCACCGACTTCGTTGCTGAATGGACGGAGACCCAGGTACCAACTCCCCTGACCAGCCCCGAGTACTGGACGATGTACTTCCATGGCTCACTCACCCTGAATGGCGCCAGTGGCAGCGTGATATTGACTTCACC
Organism: Tuctoria greenei; assembly: GCA_036927565.1. Lineage (NCBI taxonomy): Eukaryota > Viridiplantae > Streptophyta > Magnoliopsida > Poales > Poaceae > Tuctoria > Tuctoria greenei. Next base: position 178,188,391 of record JAYESD010000005.1, read on the forward strand.
AAATGGTGATCAGCTCCAGTACATGTTGCGACTGCATTTCAAAGCCACAAACAATGTTGTAGAATATGAAGTGCCTCTCAACGGGCTGAGAATTGTCGCCAAGCTCGGCGTACGACGCATTTGCGTGCGAGGTGATTCTGAGCTGGTGGTTAATCAGGTGATGAAGGAATCCAGTTGCCGCGACCCGCGGATGATCGCGTACTGCCAGGAGGTAAGAAAAATGGAGGACAGATTTGAGCGGCTTGAACTTTGCCACATCCTCCGGCGGACAACGAGGTGGCCGATTCTCTAGCCAAACTCGCCTCATGCCGGGGGCCTGTTTCTCCTGGGGTCTTTGCCAGGGACATCCACAAGCTGTTCGCCCGAGCCAAGGAAAAGCAGTCAGGCTCGCCTCCTGGGCCTCGCCCTGGGATAACCCGGGTGATATGGTCGGCAACCCTAACACTGCCACACTCGTCATCGAACCAGCTGGCAGGCCTCGTTCATCAAATACCTCCAACACGGAAAGTTACTAGACGACGAGATAAAACCCCGATGATTAGCCTGCCAGGAAAAATTGTTTGTCATCATCGACGACGAGCTTTTTCAGTGCGGCACCTCGGGCGTCTTCTAGCGTAACATCCCTTGCAACCAAGGGAGGGAGCCCATGCTCGACATCCACGAAGGTGTCTGTGGCCACCATGCGGCTCCAAGATCCTTGGTAGACGAGGCATACATAGAGGGTTTCTACTGGTCGATCGCAGTTGCTGACACTAAGCAGACTGTGCACACTTTCAAGGGCTCCCGGTTCTTCACCCGTCCAACACACATGTTGGCCCAAGATCTACAGACCATCCTTGTCACTTGGCAGTTTGCCGTATGGGGGCTCGACCTCCTTGGTCCCTTTAAGAAGAGCCCAGGGGCTTCACCTTCCTCCTCATCGTGATTGAGAAAATCACCAAGTGGATCGAGTTAAAGCCATTCATCACCGTCACATTCGAGCAGGCGGTGGGTTTCTTCACTGACATTGTGTATCATTTTGGAGCGCCAATACCATTATAACCGACAACAATACACAGCTCACGGGAAAGAGGTTACGAGAGTTTTGTCATGAGTTCCACATCAGAGCTGAGTGGGCATCCGTGGCACACCCCTGGACAAACGAGAAGGTCGAGCGAGCATTGGTTTGATCTAAGGGGCTGAATCCACATATCATCGATCGACTTAACAGGTACGCAGGACGATGGGCCTCCGAGGTGCCATCTGTGCTATGAAGCCTATGCACCACATCATTTCAATCGACCGACTTCTCGCTATTCTTCATGACTTATGGTTTAGGAGTCATCCTGCCCACCAACCTAGAATACGAGTCACCTCTGGTCAAGGGCAACGCGAAAACCGATCTGAGGAAGCTAGTCAAGACTGTATCGACCAGCTTGACGAAGCCCGCCATGTAGCTGTCCAAAGGTCGACCAAGTACTAACAGGCGCTAAGATGCTACCACGGGCAGCATATCCGACCGCGGGCCTTCCAAGTTGGTGACTTGGTGTTATAAAGGATACAAACCAACAAGGACAAACACAAGTTGTCCTCATCGTGGGAAGGCTCGTACGTAGTAGCAAACATCCTGCGACCCGACGCTTATCGGCTTAGACTATCCGCACCAACATACTCTAAAGCATACTCTAAACACTATTCTCCTTCAGCTTTTACAGTATGTACTCTAAATTACACTGCAAAACAGTGTATTCAGTATGCTTTACAGCATACCACTGCGGATGGTCTTAAGGACTCAGACGGCAACACCCTCTTCATGGAACATCAACCTCCTGAGGTGTTTCAACCCGTAGGGCAGGTAGTCTGGTCATGTGAAGGGACTTCAGGGATACGACAGCTAAAGGTAAGTTCCCACTGACAACTCCACCTTTTAAAACTATGTGCCATATGATAGAAGTGTGCTGTCCTAGGTGGACGGCCCGAGAAGAGTACTGGCAAGGGCCCGGGACCTGACTTTCTAAATGGGACTCGAGCAAGGTGCAGTCTTCAAGCACCACGGGACGAGTCAACCGAGCCACTCGTCCTGCGCTACTCCGAGGCTACCCCTAGGGACTAGCATTAACCCAACGGCCCCGCGACTTGCTGAGGACAAAGAAAAGACATGATAGAAATTTCATGGAAAAATGAAGAAATACTAAGGGACATGGAGGCCCGTCCCGCTACACCAACACCTACGCTGACCCCTGCCGCGCCTCCACCAACTTGAGAACATCGTCAAATGAAACCATCGCAGCTGCCATTGACACTGCGATAGATGCGACCTTCATCTTCATTGGCATCCAACTCAGCTTATGGTCGGTTGGACGCGAAGCCTTCCCCAACGGCCCTGAACATGATGCCATCAAATTGCGCCGCTCAGGCACCCATCTAGCTCCAGTGGCGGCAATGGATCGAAGGAGAGCGTCAAGCTAACCTGGGAGTTGTACCAGTTGGTCGCTTGGTGGAGCATCCAGGAGCCCCATGGAGCGACAGACGGACTAAGCGGCCCCATGGAGCCCGTCCAGCTCCTCTTGGACTGCCTTTAACTCCCATTAATGTTGCATAGCCGGGGCACCAGAGTAGCCCCATCATCCAAAAAGCACTAGCCTCTGACATGCCAGGAGGCAGAAGCTGAGGTCTGGTGCTGGAGGCCGGCCCAAGCACCTTGTTGCATGCCGCCTTTGCCACCTCCCAAACAACATGCCCGTCTCGCTCCAAGACCTCAAATTGTCCTAACAAGTTCTCGAAGTTGGGGAACCATCTCCGGCCGCCCCTCGGGCACGTCGAGCGTGGGAAGTGCAAACCCGGCTCTCGCCGACCTCTAAAATAGGGAGAAGCTCATTGTCCTGAGTTCCAAGCGCATCATGGATGGTCGGGGGGCCGAGGCACAAGACCTACAGACAGTCAAGCATCAGACACATAGGACGTCTTATGATAGTCGCTTGCGCCAAAAGGCAGGGAGATCGGAAAACACACCTTTTTCCGTTTCCTAGTTGGTGTCCCTCGTGGCACGGGCCTTCACTGGCTGGACAGCAGACTCTCCCACTGCTCGGGCTAACCGGTCCAAGGTGTCCTGCGCCTCGGATAGCTGGTCGATGGACTCCTTCGCGACCAGCAAGGCATAGTCCTGAGCAATCAATACCTCGCCAAGCCTATCAACCGCCCCTTCACCTCGATGCGGGCAACAACCACCTTTTGTCACCACTGCCGCGATGTCCGCCTGGGCTCGCTCGAGCTACTCCTACATTGTCAATAGCTTGGCCTCAAGGGAGCTCTGACTATCCCGGGCTTCACCAAGAAGGCACAACCTTTTGGTCGATAGACGTGCCAACCTCTGCAAAAGAACTAGGTCAACAAGCGGCAAAAAAGAAACACAAAAGAAAACAGGACAAGGGCGGGATAGCTCACCCCGACCATTGACTACAATCCCCCAAAAGCATTTGAACGCGTCTAGGACCTGCTCGAGCCCAACGTCGAGATTCGAATAGACGTCGTCGAGCTGCAAGCACATGATGGTGGCTCCTCCGTGGGAGATGCTCCCACTCCGGTCCGCTTCACATCAATGGACTCAAAAGCGCCCTGGCCACCCCCCGGTGGAGCCAAGGGTCCCCGACATCTGGGGGACGGTCATAGCAAGGGTGCATTACCCAAATCCCTGACCGTCGCTGCTCGAGGACTCCCCGCCTCCGGAACCTGCACCTGCGCCTCAACCAGGGCTCGAGATGCCTCCGGACCTAGGACCTTGGGATCCACTGCCCGCGTCTCGACCCCCAGTAGCCTCCCCGTCCTGCGTAGGCACCGACGGTTCCAACATGGCATAGGCTGGCAACATGAGACGTCGCGCCAACCGACATCTCTTCCAGTGATGAAACGATGAAATAAAGACTTGCCCCATTTTGGACATGACCAGTGAATCATCGGGTGCCGCCACCGTCACTCTCCCAACGCATCTATTGGGGGCTATCAGGGGGACTGTTGACGACAATCTGAATGCCTTCGCCTCCACCGCTGCTGCCACTAGGTCCATTAGGGGAATCGCGGATGATACATCAACGGACACCTTTGCCGTCACCCCCTCCACTCCTATCCCCGATGATGTCGCCTCCGAAGCCGGCAAAATGATCGCGGCGGAGTCACCAGGCCCATCGAACTAATTTCGAGGGGGGGGGGGGGGGGGGGGTGGTGAGCCAAAAACATTGGGACACAACCTGCAGAAATCGGCAGCGGTGGGTAGGGGTGGGCATTCGGTTAACCGGTGAAATTCGGTTCGGTTTATCGGTTTTTTTTTAAATTCGGTTTTCAAAAAATAGAAACCGAAATATAATATAAAAAAACAAAAACCGGATCATCGGTTAACCGGGAATTTCGGTTCGGTTTCCGGTTAACCGAAATAAAACCGGACTTCTTCTATATATCTGGCATGGGGCAGAGGCAAAGTCTTCCATTGGCGGCGGAGCAGGGCGGCCACGGTTGGCGGCGCGAGGCGGCCCCGGTGACCCAAGGACGGCGGCCACGGGCCGGCGGCCGGGACGGTGACGCGAGGTAGCAGAGGATGGGGGCGCCGCGCAGTGCCACTCGCGGGGGCAGGCAGCGGAGGGCGGGGGCGTGGTGCGCCGCCGGTCTCGGGGCGGGGCGGGGCGACGGAGGGCGGGGCCGCTGTGCGCTGCGGTCTCTAGGCGAGGGCGGCGGAGGTCGGGGGCGCGGCGAGGCGGCGCTACGAGGGCAGGCGGCCGAGGGCGGGGGCGCGGTGCTGGCAGCGCTCGCAGAGCGACGTGGGAGTGGATAAGGTTGGGGTTCTAAGTTTTTTGGGCTGAGTTGGGCTGGTTTCTAGTTTACTTTGTTATTGGCCAAATATCGGTTAATTCGGTTAACCAGAAATAAAAACCGAACCAAAAAAAAAATTCGGTTTCCTCATATTGCCAACCGAAATTTGGACCGGTTTCTCTCCGGTTCCGGTTAATTCGGTTTCGGTTCCGGTTTTTTCGGTTTCGGTATTCGGTTTTCGGTTATTTTGCCCACCCCCTAGCGGTGGGGGCAGCATCTCTACTCCCGCACCCTCAATAGTGGAACCCTCAACCCGCGGGACCACCCCCGTGGATTGCAAGTTGAGCGAGATCGTGCTCGTCATCCGCAACGGGGCTGGGTCGTGTTGTCCTTGTACGGGCTCCACTCCGCCATCAAGCGAGGAGAACTAAAGATGAGAGTGGTGACAGGGGAACTTTTTCGTCTCACAAGTGCGGGTCTAACTCTCCGATTTTGTAAGAAGAACAACAGAGCGTAGGGATCAAGGGACTGAATAGAAACACGGAGGACGAGTAAGGGTTTGAAAATGCCAAGACCTTTTGTAGCACCCGAGGAGGTGGGCCATTAGGGTGCATTGCCCCGACAACTATATCATGGTGGGCTTGTTGACTAGAGCAACGGAGAGCGTGTCACCGACCCTTGACCCCTCGTAACCGGCGCTGCTTCAAAATGTTCTGATGAGGGTCACACTCGAGATCTTTGGTAATTGGTAACAAATTGAATTGACCTAGCGGCCCGCTTTCTTCTAGTTCTAAGTCGTATTGGGAATGACTCTAAGTCGCGCGGTGCCTTCTCATCTCCTGTAGTGCTACACCCACAGGCCATCGGGCCCAAGTAAGGTGGGTAAGTTTCCAGCTCACTTTTGGGGCCACATATTGTTCGTGGGCACCTACCTGTCCGACAGGTCGTAGTGTGTTATTCCGAACGAACAAGAGTGAGATATGGATGACATGTGACGGCCTGCACTCGTTAATACTCGGTGGTGTTGATCCCATCTATATCTCCCGACTATCTATGTCCAGGTCTTAGCTTCACAAGTTCTTAGTATCCCGGTTGAGGGTTAGCTCCTGAGCCACTCGGGGTCCCTCGATGGACCTGAGAATTGTGTAGATATCCCCTGGCGGATTTATAAAATGTGGGCATCCATGCCCTGACATGCAACCATCACTAACGAACAGCTATGGACACATTCCAATCGCTACAAATAAACTGGGTGGACTACCCATTATATACTACTCACCGAGCGCGGGGATTTAGACCCTACCTTGGGAGCATTCAGGTCTGCTCACACCTCCAAGCCACGGACATTTTGTCGGCGAGGGTGCGAACAAACTTGCAAATTGACAACTCGGCCTCGTAAGAGGCTCGGGATCTGCCACACGGTATAGTCTAACAACGATACGGGCTTGCGCCACGCCAGAAGTAGTTCGGGCCGCTAGTGGTCACGCGTGTGTATTGAAACAATACTAACAGTTTTTTGAACTCTTGTTTTTCAGGGTCCCTGACCCGTGTACAAGTTCAACCTATGACCAACTATGTGAAGACTCGGATGAAGGCTCGGGGTTACTGATGGAGTTCTGTACCTAGGGTACCCAACATACGAGTTCTGATAATACGTGACCACTATGCGGCTACCAACTGTAGCTTCCCTCCATCTCGAGGAGGGACTCATCACCATTGCTCTAACCTTCCAAGGTCGGGGGTATCTAATCTGCCCATGTCTCGACCCAAGAGGTCAGAAGAACGATTCCTTTCGGGCTCAAGCCCGGGAGAGGCGGGTATTTGTGGGCATTTATGACGTATTGTGGTGCAGAAACTTTGGCAGAAGGGATAAACACACGATGTACCCGTTGCAGCATAAGCCTGACATCCATCCCATCCATTGAAGAGGAATGATTAACCCACACCCAAAACGATGCCTTGGAGACCAAGAAGAAGTCAAAACTGAAGCTTCCGCACATTGGACAGACCGCGTGCTTAGATCAAACACTGTAAATCTCGCTCGGCCCCATATGAGGAATGTCAGTTAGATAGGACCGCCTCGCCCCCCTATAAAAGGACCCCCAAGGCCTTCCGCGAGGAGGGGCAAATTCACTCTGTATTCGCTATACTTACGCATTTTACCTAACACATTTACCTTACACACTTTGCTTATGCACTTTTCCTTTGATGCACTTGTCTTCTTGCCTTACTTTTATACGCCCGTGCCCGTTTCATTTATGAATTACATTGCTAGAGTTCTTCTTAGTTTCTCATGTACTTGAGCAAGGCCCACTTATAATCTGTTCTCTCGCCTTTTGAGCTAACAAAGATCACGGATAGACTCCCTCTGGATGTAGCACCTTTTTTCTGCCCAAACTAGGATAAATATTTTGTCTTTTGCATCTAGCTATACATAGGCAAATGTGATTCAATACAAATTTACTGCTCGATTTCCGAACGCCAACACTTCCGCTGTTGTAAATTACTTATGTGGTAAAATGAGGAAACAATTTAACATGCTCATTTGTGTTATGTATTTTGAGTATCTTTTCTTGTATGTTGTTAGGTGTCGCATCGTGTGGCACCACTCAATGCAATTCCTGGAAGATCGGGACCCCAGTCCTAACATTTTTCTCACAGTTCCTTCCACATTTTTCTTTTCACAAAACCATTGCTGGGCTGCAGTAAATTTAATTTTGGAGCCGTGTTGCGATTGGATCAATACCTTTTCAGTTCGATTTTCTTTTTCCTTTGCCGATGGATTCAGAAGTTTTCCCTTTTACAAGGGAAATTTTTATTAAATCACTTCAATACAACCATCTTGAAATAATATTTCCCAGTCATTGGATAAAAGGCTGTGGTCACACGGTGTTACATGGAGATTCGTCATGCTGTTATGGATTTTTCTTTTACCAAATCATTGAGTTGGGGTTACACCATCCTGCTATTTATTGATCGAAGGATGAGATTTTTATTGCATGCTTTTCACGCTGTAACAACGATGCTTGTTGTCTGGTTATCTTTGTCGGAGCTACTATCTTCTTAGGTAGTGGCTCCACCCATATCTGTTCCTCCTCACACTAGCTAATGATATGTCCCGGCACCATCAGTCACCCTTTAGTACGTTGTCACTGTAGAGTGTAGATACCATAAATGGATTGATATAGGTTGCACTTATTGACACGTTCGAACGCATTGTCACCCTCGCCATCTTGTGATCGGCTTTCACACTTGGTTTTAAGGACAAAAAATTAATGCATCTGATCAAGTTTTTACGCACACAGAATAATATTTGTATTAAATTCAATAAACTATTACAAGAATGACCCGTTGGTCAAAAGAAAAAGCTTACATAGTAGCGGAATAAAACTAATTATTGGCATCCTCCAGCTTCACAAGCAATCAACTGGAAGACAACATTCCTAGTTATTCTCTCCATCATCTACATTTAATTCCTTGGCATCTTCATTTGCCAAACAACATTTATTTCAAAAGTAGAAAGCGTGAGTACATATCATATTGAACAAGTGTAACGAAAGTATGATATATTGGCTAAAACTTTGGCTATATTTGATCTATTTGCATAAATATTATTCTATTTGTAATGTTTTGAAAAGCAATCAATTTGCTATGTGTGTGGTCAACCCCCAAAAATACATTCCAACGACATGATTCTACTTGAAACATCACATGATCACCAACCATCTATAACTAACCATTTAAAACCACTGTCTAATCAACTAAGATATCCAAAGTTGCTCTTGACTATAAGCACAACTATCATGATCATTTTACACTCTATCGAGATTGCTTCACTTTATCCACAAGTTGTGATTTTATTCTTGTTACTAGGTGGACTATTATATTTATTTTGCCATGGTAGGTAGCCACATACACATTTCCTTTGGTCTATGCCATGTAGATTAAATACAAGTCCTTTATAAACAGTCTCCAAGTACGTACTTGACCAGTAATGTTGCACGGCGTGCATAAGTGACAACTCATGCTGTACATGGATTCCGGTCTATTACAACGATTTTATTGAATAAATAATAAATTTTTGTAATAATGAAATATTATTGCTACAATTTACTAGTTTGTTGCAATATATTTTATCTTACCATAATTTATACTCGTTGCATTTTCAATGTGATTCGTTGCAATGTATTTAATTTATTACCGCAAATTAATATCTTAATCGTTGCATTTGTCTATGTATATCGTCACTATTTTTCTCGTTGCCACTACTAAAATATTCATTGCAACATACCTTAATAAATTGCTACAATTTACTTGTTTGTTGCAATAAACATTCTTTGTCACCACAATTTATAGTCGTCGTATTTGTGAAATGATTTGTTGCAGTATATTTAATTTATTTTACAAAGAACTTATTCATTGAATTTGTCTATGTATATCGCCAAAATTTTTCTAGTCGCAATTACTAAAATATTCATTTCAATAGAGTTTATTGTGTTGCCACAATCATTAAAAGTTGTTGCATTTTCATTCTATCCCCAAAAATCAAGAAATGTTGTATTAGTAATACATTGTCACAAATTACGAAATATTGCATTTTCACTTAATCACCACAAACCATGGAACATTGCATTAAGATTCCATTGCAATGATTTCGGATACGTTGCATTTTCACTCTATCGACATAAATAACGAATGTTGCATTAGGATCTATTG